>CM059271.1:6369211-6454211 GCA_030347295.1 Setipinna tenuifilis | reverse complement strand
CAGTGGTGGCGGTGGCAGTGGTGGTGGTGTGGTGTGGTGTGGTGTGGTGTGTTGTAGTGTGGTGTGGTGTGGTGTAGTGTGGCGTTTGATGAAGAGCAGGCGACAAAAAGCAGCTCTCCATTCCTCCTGTTTACCCAGTGGGCCCCCAGGTTACCCCGACACCTCTGTCACCCGGGGCCCCTGGCGAGCGCTTATCTGAAGCACTAATGTGTGGGCCCCCGGTGGGGGGGCCGCCATCTCGTTTACAAGAAAAACAGCGGAGGGAGGATGAGAAAACAGACTTTGTTTGTCTTCGGTGGTGCGATTGTTTGGGCCTGGTCCCTCCTCTGCTGATGCGGGTGCCGATGCCAGAGTGGAGTGGAGGGGTGTTTGCGGCATCTTGTCAGTGGTTGGTCATCTGTTGATAGGGCTGCGTTTGGCCCTCCCCACCTCACCCCACCACTTACCCCCACCCCACAACACCACAGGAAGAAATAGCAGATGTTTCTCTCCACATCAATTTCTGACGACAGGGTCCTATCTACCCTGTGAAATTAATGTTTGTGTGTGCGTGGAAGATATGGCATTCCTTTAGGAAACCCCGCAGAGTTCAAAAACAAAAAAAGTTTTTGTGGTACAACATTAGGCCAAGAGTTGATTTACGATATTTTAAACACAAAACTAATGATAATAGTCTATGTACGTATGTAGCAGCTATCACATGAACTGCTTTTAGAAACATTTGCAAGATGGTCTTGATAATGAAGGCAACATTGGTGTAGTGAAACAGTTTTGTTTTTCTTTCTTCCATCCTTCCATGCCAGTGCCAAACCAGTCACTGTAACTCACATGACACTCTTATCCAGACTTACAGTTATCTGGGATTCAGTTACAGTCCCTGCAGGGTGCCATGAATGAAAGTGTAGGAGAGCACACTGGGTTCGCTTTTCTTCTTCTGGTTGTTTATTCATCCCACCCCCGTTCTTCCTACTGGAATAGGATTTAAACCTGCGATTCTCTGATTCCAAGACCAGCTCTCTGACCCACTAGGCCACAGCTGCCTCGAAACCTGGCATGTAGCTGTGCCCCAACACCACATGACCTCTTGTAGAGTTTACTGCCATGCCAGTCGTGCTGCCATGATGTCACCATCATGCCATGGCTATCAGAGTCCCTTTTGTAGGAAATGGGCACAGTCTGAAAAGCATGGCTCTGGAATATCCACAGGGTCTCCAAATGCTTGTAAATATTAACATCATTGGCCCATAACTGGTCAATGGCATGCAAAGTCGTATTTGTAGTTCTTCTCGTAGGCTTCTTTTATATAAGACAGGAATGATACTCTGCTTTTATGTTGGTTGCAGTCTTCAAGATCTACACACACACACACACAAACACAAGAACAACCTACAGACACATACACACAGAGAGCTCGACGTGTGTACCATGACAAAACAAACATTTTAAAGGTGTTCAGTTGCAGCCTTGCATGCATAAGAGCACCTGACACCAGGCTGAAGAGAGGCGTTGACTTGACAACTTTTTTACTGAGCAGAGGTCGTCTTAGGTGGCTTGCCCAAGCAGTGCGGCTCCTGCTAGGATGGGTTGAGTACCGCGGGCCCCTAATGCATGTTATTCTCCAAACACTCATCAGTCCAGCCTCCTCCGCTCTCCTCTGCCCTCTCTCCACTGCGCCGATTTACACGCCATGTGAACTGGCCCATGCCGACCCAGTATCCTGTTTCACATCTGCTCAAGAAATGTGTAAATAGCTGTTTCGGGTGACTGGGAGGCACCCGGAATCACAAGTTCTTAAAAGCCCTTAAAATAAACTTGTATTCATCTTAACTTCCCTCTGGAACCGTTCAACACCTTGTAATGTGTGCATGTGAGGAGGGGTGGGGCGGGGGACGGGGGGGGCATTATTTTGAAAACCAAAACCCGCCCACCCCTTCATTTCTGCTTAATCTGTTGACATTTGGAAACCGACTCCTCAATTATCTTCAAATCCCCTGGTCAAACCTCCGTAATATTTCTTTCACAAATTTCCTGACAAATGAAGGTTTTCCGACTCGTGGAAAGAGACGACGTGTTTCGAATCTCTCCACGCAGTGCCGAATGAAATTGATATACAGCCGCCATAACAATTTCAGCATTTGACATTTTGTAAATATGAAGATTAATTACTATGTCGAGCCATTAATCACTGTGTCACACTGCTCAGCCCTTTACATCATGTTAGGAAAATCCTTATGGGTCTCACTGTTTATAGTGTCATCACTGAGACATGCCCCCCCTTTTTATTAGACTCCATGTCAAACTGCTTTGAAGCTTTTAAGATTTATTGACAGAATAACTTTTTTGCCCCTTTATGTCGTGCAATTTATGTCCTCTTTGAGGTATTCTGTTCGTATGTGTTTTGTCTGAAGCCGTCGGGCTCCCCGTCTCTATTTTGTCTCCGTAATAACCTTATACATCTGGAAAGGGCATTTTTTATTTTGACTCCCCGCTGACCCAGTCCCCCCCAAATAATCTGAACCTCATAACCTTGGTGCGTAAAACGTTTAAGATCTCCTTGGCAACTCTCCGACGATGTAGCCTCATCGTGCAGCGGAGTGAGGATGAGTGCTGCGTGATGGAGTGGGGATGGTGGAAGCGCGCCCGATTGTTTCTCGCCAGCGCCGGCGCGGCCATACCTCACATATCTGTGACATATGGAGAAGTGTGTCTGTGGCTCCGCTCGACGTGTGAACGAATGAGGGGGCCAGGGGTAGGGGTGGTGTGTGTGGGGGGGTCCCTGGCGTGGAGGGGGGAACCCACGCTTGAACCCCCTGTTGCATAAACATGCTCCATCTTCTGCCCGGGACACTGTCCCCCTGGGTTTGTTGTTCGTGCAGGAGGTCCGTCACTCAGGCTGTGTTTGTGCTACCACTCCTCCTCTTTCTCTCTCCCACTGCTCTTCCTATCCTGTTTCTCCTCTTTGCTTTTCTTCCTTCTTCTTCTTTTCTCATCTCTCCTCTGGTCTTCTCTCCCCTCCTCCTCCTCCACCTTCTCCACCTCCTCCACCTCCTCCTCCGCCGTTGTCAGTGTGGTGATTGAGAGGGAAGGGTTGCTGGGACGAAGCCCTCCCAGGTGGCCAACACATCAGAAGCACACGGAACCGACTCCTGGCCTGAAGACAAACATCACTCACCCTCCTTTGTTGTCCAAAGGAAGGGGACAGGGGGGGAGAAAAAGGGGGTCTCGTGTCCCAGGGGACTCAGTCCAACAAGTCCCCCCCCCCCCCCCCCCCCAAAAAAAACACACACTTCTCCATCTCCAACACCCGCCACACACACACACACACATAAACACGCACGCACACACACACACCTACCACTCTTTTGCACAAAAGGAAGATGTCAATCAAGACATCTGCGCTGGGGAGGTCTTAGTCATCCCCATCAGTCCTGGTGAAAATGAGAAAAGCAAGTCAGCCCTGTCCACAGAGGCAGCGCTCACTGCCCTCACCGCCGGCCCCTCGGCCTGTTTCAAGGTTGTTTGGGAGGCCGCTCTCCTACGCACATCAACATTCCACATTCAGGAGCTGTGAGAGCTTGTGCGGTGGGAGTAGTTTCACTTTGGACACGCTTACTTTAGTGCCCTGCAATTGTGTTTCTGTGCGCTGTTTCCATTTCCACGTAGGCCTGAAGTTGGTCTCTGAGCATCTGGTGCCTTGCGAATAGCTGTGTGCACATGTGCTGAGTTGCACAAAAAAAACAGTGTTAAATAAAATAGCTTTTTGGATGCAGTTCATGTAGGGTAGTAATCCATTGCGTTGGTGACATTTGGTGGTTTCGTATGTGAGTGCGCCTATATGGGAATGCATGAATGTGAGAGTGTGGGTGATGTCAGTGTGTTTTCTGTGCACATGTTATTTTGTACAAGTGTGTGTATATGTGTGTGGGGGTGTGTGTGTGTGGGTGGGTGTGTGTGTGTGGAGGGGCTATTTGTGTAATGGTATTGGCATTAACTTCACTTACAGCCGCTGCTGTAAATATGTGATTAAATGCAAAGCAGAAATTATAACTGGGTGCAGCGCTGCAGCACGTGGTGTCCTCGAGGGGAAAGAACTCACATTAAAACTACATTTGCTTTGTCCAGCTGTGGCTGGATGGCTGTCCTCCTCAATGAGGTGCAACAAAACATAAGGATGGTACAGGAGAACAGTTAATTTATCAGTCGTTATTGGCGTGTAAATATTTAATTACTCTTTTTACAAATGTGTCTTTAAAAAGCAAATTGTGTGCGTTTGATGTTCCGCGGGGCGTTGGGCCAAGCTCCGTAGGTGGATTATTTCATTGAACCCAAACAGTTTACATGGGAAAGCCTTCTCACTGACGGTACTATGTGGGCAGCTTGCAGCTCTCAAACACAGAATGTACCATGTGAGGAGAGAGAGGAGAAGGGAGGAAAAAAACACACACAGAGGAAGAAAGAGAAAAAGAAAAACAACTCTTTCAGAGTCCCGGCCGTGTAAACAGATTACTTCTACCAACAGAAGACACCTGCCCTCCCGAAAGCACATTTTCCTCACTCTGAATCATACGTGATTTGTCACGAAGGAAACTGGAGCCATATTTGGTCTGCAAGGTCAAATTAGAAACAACAGATTGGAAGGTCCAGTTGGCAAAAACAGTGTTCTCCTTTATAAAATTCAGAAGAATAAGAATAAGAAATAAAAGATTTGATGCTAATGACAAATTAAGTGTTTCACTGTCCCATGACCATTTAATAGTTTTGGGGCAGGAGTGGCCCTCATTACTGACTAGTATCATGGCCAATTATGAATTCATCGTTTTAAACACAAGGGAGGAGGTAGCATTTGTGCTGTGACATAAGTGGATGACTATAGTAAGGTTTGTTCAGTTGAGTGAGCAAAACCTTGTAGATCTGTGTTATGTTTGTACATGAGAACACATTGTGTTTGGGTTTGGATTGTGTGTGTGTGTGTATGTGTGTGTGTGTGTGTGTGTGCATGAGAATCTGTGTGTGTCGGCAGGAGTGTGTGTGTGTGTGTGTGTGGGTGTGAGTGTGTGTGTGTGTGTGAGTGTGTGTGTGTCTGCATGAGAATCTGTGTGTGTGTCGGCAGCAGTGTGTGTGTGTGTGTGTGTGTGTGTGTGTGTGCACATGTGCAGATGTCTGTCTGAGACAGATGGGATTGTAACAGTAATCCCGCAGTGATATGAGTGCGAAGCCTCTCTATATTCCTTCGCTTGTGCCCTTCCTGCCCGCTGAGACAAAAGCGGTGAAAGGTGTCAGAATGGCCAACGCAGGTACAGTATGTGCCAATGACAACACAACACACATACCCACCAGCATGGCCTCTCCACACACCTTCCATGGGAAGGGGGAAAAGAGGGCAGGGGTGTAAAGTTGGATTATGGGACTAGAGATGTTTCCGCAGAAGGGCTCAGTGAGGTGGGAGCGAAGGGGATACAGTTACAGCTTCGCTTCGCAGGCGGGTGGACGGGTGGGTGTGCAGGCGGGCAGGCAGGCAGCGTGGCTGAGGTTTTGTGCAGGCGGGCAGGCAGGCAGCGTCGCCTATGAGACAAGTGGGGTTAGATAATGGGAATAGGCTTATGCTGACTGACAGAAAGAGGGTTTAAGGTGGCGCGGATTAGGGTTAAAAGTCACAAAGGTCGCGGAAGGACCCAATTCACCGCAGCTCAGTCTGGGTGTCGGAAGGGAAGGTCTGGTGGGAAATTAATGCTTCTCTGGGGGGGGGGGGGGACAGGCAACCTTTGATGTGCCACACTTAGCGCACTCTCTATCTAACGCGCAACAGCTTCCCTACTCACTCACCAATAAAAGTTGTTGATTGTTTGGGTGACAGTAAATGAATATGAGTGAGTAAGATTCTCCATTAACTAGAACACATTGATTCTTTAGTATTATTTTTATGTGGGTGCACTTACACTCGTGATTAAAAGTCTTTGTACACTATTGGTTGCAGCCTCTTAGCAGTTCTTGATTATTACTGCTATTCTTTTGTCAGATAGTAAGAGTGCCAAAGCATGATTTTGATAAAGACTGAGTATTGTTCAGTCGAATGGTATTTATGACATGATTTTACCGTTTTAAAATAATGTTAAACATATGTTGATGTGATAATATAAAAGCCTCATGGCCTGTCCAGATCTGAGTCACTCTCTGTAATATGCAATTGTCCATGAGAATCAGCATCTGGATATGGTTCTCAAAGCTTTATCTGAAGTGAGAAAAAAATATTTAAACTGAATTGCAGTAGTTCAGTCCACATGCATTGTTCTGTGGGTAATTTGATTTTTTTATGGAAGAGAATTCTTGAGTGACTAATACTATAATATGGTGGAGATGTTTACCATGACAACTTGTTCCATATATGTTATTGTGTATAAACATGGTTTTCAAAGAGACATTGGGTTATACATACATATTATTATCCAATAAAAATAAGTAAACAAGCAAACAGAAACAACAATGACACAACATAATTGTGTAATTTGCATTGCTAATGCTGGTTCTGGTGGAAAGAACATTTGTGTTTTTTGGTGCCAGTTGTTCCATTTTTACTCAGATATTGCTTTGGTCACAATATGCTTTTAAAACCCTTTTGCTTTGGTGTAAAGCAAAAAGTGATCAGAGTTGTTTGTTCTGATTTTGCAGCTGTCTACAATTAAGCATTTCACAGATAGTTTGTCTTTAATGTTAAACACAGAGTGGAGGTCATATTATATTTCATCTTATCAAGCATAGAGCTTCAGTGTTCATTTGTTTCTTCTGCACGGCAAGTACAAACATTAAAAAAGACAGACCAATATGTGAGAGCTGGATCTCTCTTCTCAGAATAAATAAGTGGTAATGGCTTATTGCACCCGCATTGCATGATTAGGCCATCAATATTGCTTCTTATTCTAATTCACTGGAGTGTCAGGTTTCATACCTATCAGCCAGAATCTGTCCCCACTCAGACAGTCACTCAGGAGAAATTAGCGTCTCAGAACAGTAATCTGTCTAGGAATCCATCCATTCCATAAATGAACTCAACTGGCAAACAGTCTGAGATTAGTCTCTGCGTCTCTTGGATGTGACTCAATGAAGCGGCGCATTTGCGTAGGGTTTCAAGCCGACGAGACGCTTGTGTTTAGTTTGGTAACAGTCTGATGTTGTTGTCGAGCCCTAGCCTCGAAGAAATTGGTCCCTTTGTTTATTCGACACCAGGGTATTGTGTGTCCAAATTAATAGTTCAACAGTTCCTAGTCCAGTTAATAGGGGCAGTGGCAGTTAGTGCTGGCATTACAATTAAAGGGATAATAACTTTTTTATGAGTCTGAAATTCAAACAATGGATGCTGTGATCTCATGCGAATTAAAGAATTAATGATGATCGCTGGCTAAACCAAGTACCTTTTAGATATTTTAAAGGCGAGAGAGAGAGAGAGAGAGAGAGAGAGAGACAGAGAGAACCAGACAAAGAGAAAGAGAGAGAGAAAGAATGTGGGACAGAACAACAGAGAGCAGGGGGCAAGTGTTGGTGTTGCACTCCTGCAAGGATTCCTTTTATCTGTCACGCAGGTTGATGTCTATACAGAAGTGGACAGGAGTTCTCCCGGCGCGTCAGTCTGTTTCGAATACCCAAGATTAAGTAGCAAAAGTGACATCCAAGACCAATCAGGCCACCCAGGAGAGCTGCAGCTAGCGGAAAGGCTGTCAGAGTCCCCCTTCACACCATTAATCTTCAGCCTTCTCCTGGCCTGCCAACTCACATCTCCTTCAAACGGGACAGGAGAGAGAGAGATAGAGAGAGAGAGACAGAGAGAGAGAGAGAGAGAGGGAGAGAGAGAGAGAGAGAAAGAGAGAGAGAGAGAGAGAGAGAAAGAAAGAGAGAGAGAGAAGGAGGGAGAGGGAGGAATGGAGGGAAGGAGAAAAGAGAGAGAGAGAGAGAGGGAGAGAGAGAGAGAGAGAGGAGGGAGAGGGAGGAATGGAGGGAAAGAGAAGGACAAAAAGAGATAGTTTGGGGAGGGTGGGAGGGGGGATGGCTCAGGCAATTCTGTTTTTCTCCTCTTCCCAAACCCATAGATTAACTCTTTCAAGGACAATGCATGCAAATAGGTTTGGTGGTGCTTAAGAGCCTGAGGAGATATGAAGAGAAGTGTCCAGCTGTCTTTTGCGCCATAAAGCAATGGTGTCCCACCGCTTTTGGAAATCTCATCTTGTACAGAAATGGGAATACTCTGGCAACCAATAGACTACTCTGTCCAGTTCATTGTAATTTATTTGGAAACTTTTTGAAGTCCTTTCCTTTTTTTTTCCATGACATAACACTCGCCAGTGCTTGCCGTTTAAACAATGAACCTTCATTGTTCTCTTGGTTTGTGATGCTTTGTAAAGAGAGGTTATGGCTGAGAAATGAATGGCCCTTTAGAGAGTCTCGGGGAAACACTGATGAATTTCCTCACGCAGCTTTCCACGGCACTCACAGCGTGAAATCTTTTGAACCAAACAAAAATAAATAAATAAAAATGGGGAACACATGCATCTCCTTCAGCGAATCGAACTTTCTCACCATGTTTTTAAAGCTAACTGCCTTTTAAATCATAATTCATCTTGAAAGCATTTGACAACTAACACGTTGGGGTTGGGGGTTGGGAGGTTGTGGGTGGTGGGTGTGTGTGGTGGTGGTGGTGGTGGTGGGAGGGGTGGGTGTGATGAGGGTGTTGGGGAGAGGAAATGTGTTTGTCCTGAGACTGGCTAACAAGTGAGTGTGTCTGTGTGTCTGCTCATAGGGAAGCTCCAGAGAGGACCTGGTGCCTCATTAAATCAAAATTGAGACTTGGGGCAGGCAGGCTGAAGTGCAGTGACAGACTTCACCCCTTCGGCTCACCCAGCGATCAATAGACACTTTGATCTCATCTTCAGAATGGATCCTCCTTTCAGGAAGAGAGAGAAAAGGGGGAGGTAGGGTAGGGTAGGGTGGGGGTGACAGACAAATACAACCACACTGCAGTGAATGGTATAATGGGACGGAAGAATACAGGAACTGATAAAAAGCGTAAAATGAGTGGGCTCGGCAGTGGCATGCCTTTAGTCCCTAGAGAGGACCTTCTTACCTCCACCAAGCTCCTGAGAACCTGAGAAGAACCTGACCCATCTAAAAGTGAGCCTTTGAAGAGAGCCGAACTCAAATTAAGCGGCATGCCATGGATGCCTGCCCTAGCTTTTCATCTCCTTTGTGGGGACCCCGACCCCCCTTTCCCCCTTGTCTTGTTTGTCAGGGGGTGGTGGAAGTGGTGGAAGTGGTGGAAGTGGTGGTGGTGGCGTTGGCACTATATTATGTCAGCATGGAAAAAAACACTAAAAAAATCAAGCCATTGTGGTTTAGAAAACTTGAGGGAAATTTGTTCTCACATCATCTGGTGTTGTGCTTAGACATGGTTGCCTGAACCCTTAGAGTGCTCCTCAAGGACAAAACTGTTCTGTGGGATAAGTTATCAAGCTATGATTATGGAACATCTCTTAAAGAACAACAACATTATTAATAGCCAATTAGCACTTCTATCCACACTAAATTACACTCTTAGTCAGTGTTATACTTTCATAAAAAAGTTACTGGTATTGTGACAACTTTAATTAGTCCACGCTTAATGGCTATTTATCGGGGTCGTTAATGCTTCAGTCAGACAAAGTGGTGCCACAAAGCATAAGGCTGGCCAGACTTTTAGCCTAACAAACACTTAGAGAATTAAACTCAAATTAGTTGTGAGGGTATTTATACAAAGTCCTCAGATACTGACAAGTGTATATACAGTCTTGAATGACATTAAGATACACAGTGCAGTTGAGAGACCTCACACATCTGTGAAGTCATCAGTTACTTTGGAGAAGTCTAAAACACTTCAGCCCACAAATGTGCAGCCAAATACACTTTTCAAACATGGTGAAGATAATTTCAATTCCTTGCAGCAGACAAAATGTCTGAAGACTAAATTGATGGTCAATTAACAAGTCCAAGATATTGTGATACGCGATTAAGTAAATTCAAGGTTTTTCTGCAATCACAGCTTGTAATTAAAATGTAATTATGTTTGTAAGTCTAAATTATTTGCAAATGTTTGTTTCATCAATTGGAATCACACTTTTTTAGCAAAATTCAGACATAAAACAATTAAATAATCTAAGCAAGTCTAACAGAAATGTATGGGAACAGTTTTGCCCAAAGCAAGCACAGTGCAGCAAAGGTTCAGGGGGAGAGACTGATTAAAAGTGGTAATACAGCAGACTGGCACTAATCTTTGTTGAACCTAGTACAGACCTTGGCAACCTTTCAGCGCATGAAATTGCACTGCGTGAAATTGCCTTTGCCTCAGACGCTCATTACTTCTGTTTTTTGCTTTTTTTAAAAAAAAGGGTAATAACTTGTTTGCTTGTTTACACAGTATCATAAAACAATGAAAAAAAAACATTTGGGAAAATATTCTGATAATGTTGCACTCCAAACAATCTGGCACATCTCACAGAGACTAATCATCGGCGGTTCAGTCATTGCTGTATTGCTGAGCTGTCTGTTTCCTTTGTCTTGTTGTAATTAGGTGAGAGAAAGGGATGAGGAGAAGGAGGCATGCCACCCAACACTGCTCATTGTGCTGTTGGCTGCCCTGCCTCCACCCGAGCGAGATGGCTCCTTTTGATGCTCTCAGAAAGAGGACGATATTTAGCAGCCAATGTAAGAGAATGCAGGGAATGCCATCCTCTAGTTTGGTAATTAACACTGGAGTACGGCGCACCAATTAAGCCACAGACTGTTGTGCTCTCTCTTCTGGGGTCACACCTGATTTCAACAGCACTGTTTACTTTGTTGTGAGGGCAGTCGATTCTAACTGGAACCACAAGTCTAACTGTGTTGTGACCACGACAGGAAGGTTAAAAGCTTTGTTAAAAAGATATTTGCACCATCTTTGTTTGTTACCTTCAATGGGGTTTCATATCCACTGCCACCCACTTCAAAATGTCAGGACTTAAAACAAAGGAACCATGAACCTAGGTTTACAAGAACCTTAGGTTTATTTTTCAGTGGATGTTCTCTTGCATGGTCTGTCACTTTCACAGTCACAAGCTGAGTGGATTTACTATAGTGAATAGAATAACTGATAAAATGCCAAGTTTAAGTAAGATTCTGGTCTGTGTTTCATTCCTGTGCACTGCAGGGGCTTCTGTGGACATCAGAGTGGATATTGTGTGTCTTAAATTAATTCTGCCCACTTCATGATAAAAATACGATATAATGGCTCCATTTCTTCGCCAGTAAGCAATATCTGTAATCTGCAATGCCCTTACAGGAACACCATTTGTATAGCTAATGTGTTTGGCTTTCTCTTGTTACCTCAGTGTGAACTTGTGAGATACCATATGTCAGTCTGTGTTTGAATAAACATTTAATTAAGAAAACACCTTAGGTTGAAGGTTGTTTTGTTTAGTTTACTTGCAATGTTTTTTAGACTTAGCCTTTACCCAAAACGGACAAATTCACCGTTTTACAGTGTCTTTTTAGACAGGTAGTCTACACAATAAAAAAACACATTTTCCCATTTTGCTTCGATTTAAGCGAGACAGTCATATTGGAGCTCCTTGCTTGCCGTAGTTAGACCAGATTAGTGTAAACATGGCGTCCTCAATGTCACTCTTGAGCATAAGCCGAGCTTGTTTATTGAATCCTGCGACCAAAGCATTTCTGAACCCCACCAGGTAACCAATATTCATATTATATTCTAAATATTAGTCGTTTAAATCGGAGAAAAGGGCGTAATCCCCATAGTACTGACGCAGGTAATCAATGAAACATCAGACCAATGTCAGCCAGGTAACATTAGCTGAATTCAGGCAGAGAGTCATTAGCTTGTAATAACAGACAGTGAAGTTTGACGTATATCGCTAAGATGTAACGAAATTGATTAAACATTTTCTATGTTCAACCTACCTACATAGTGTTAACGTTAGGTAGCTTTCTAGTTGTTGGCCAGCCAAGATAGCGTCTTGGTTAACACTGGAGGTCCAGCTACGCGATGGTGGGTAGGCTAACCTTGCATAGCTTGATGGTGTTTAGAGTTGGTGTCCATACGGAAGTGTAAAGTTGTTATTATTATTTCATCAATGCAGTCGTATAGGGTAGTAATAGTCATTGGCACACACAACGAGAACATATTGTAAGTAAGAAACAACATGAACAAACAGTTCGACAAGTAGCCTACCTACTTGACTGTCCTAATAATGCTAGTTGATAGCTACATGGTTACTTAACATGGACCTTTTAAATGTCACAGTAAATGTAGCCATACCAATGGCGGTATTGTCCCATTACAAAAAGCCAGTGTTAATGTAACTGTAAAGTAAGAATTTCCAAATTGTCGAAATCACAGTATATTAAAGCTGGGCATTTGTCCAGTTACCGTGCAGGATATGCTGTAACTCAAAGCTGGCAAACTACTTTGTATTGCTATTAATATTTTAGAATAATTATGTTTTGGTGATATATGCTGTCAAACTGGACACACTGACAGAAAGTAGCCTACACATTGCAATATTTGTATAACAGAACAATATGAAACATCCCTAAAATGGTAGTGGATTTATTAATTCTGTAGGCTGTTCAGTGTACAACTAAGTTCACAGTATCTTCGCGCTATACTCCATTTTTTCCCGAGGGGTATAGTGCTTACTGCAACACTAATATAATTTGCTATTTGTCATCCTCAATGCTGTTTATTAATAACCATCTGACAATACTCAGCAGTACTATTTCTTCTTCGTCTTCTTCTTCTTAGTCGTCTTCTTTCTTTTAGGCCCTATAAACAAAAATATTCATTTTGTTGCCCTCAATCAGTAGCAATTGAACATTAAAAGCTGATGAAAAGGTAATTTTTTAGGAAATTGGAAATAATGGTAAAATTAATGTTATGAGACAAAATGTTGCTGCAAAAAGATAAAGCCAAGACCGTTATCACCAAAAATCTCTTACTTTGGCTTGCACAGAAAACAGTCCTATACTTTCTTTTGGGCCTCTTGTTTTGGTCAAAGGCTGTGCAGGATGTACAACATGTGCATCTTTAGCCAGGCAGTAGTGATGTTTTAAGAAGCAGAACTTAATGCAATGCAATGCAATGTAATGTTATGCCGTGTTTAATGGCATGGTATCGCAATCACTTTATCAGTTTACTGTGTAATACCATTAGCGATGTGCATGATTTGTTGACATTTTGTAGCCATGGTACCTCAGGCCAATATTTGGATGGCAATAAAATCTCTAGTCAGAGCCAGACATTTAAAGTAGCCAGTGTGCTATCGGGTGGGACAGATGAAGATAAAACGATTTTCATTTAGATGAAATAATTCTTGTATCTTTTAAAGAAATGACATCACAGACCAGACACACTTAGACTAAAAGTAAGGCTGGAAGATAATCAAATTTTATTTGCAATCATTCATGACTTTGGCTTTAACTGCCTGTGAAAACAAGATAATTAAAATTAAATGATAAGCCTCATTTGCAACTGCAGTGTTGTCCTGTCATAAAGTTAAATGCATGGATTAAGATAAAATAATATTTCAAGCACTTTGAAACACGTTTAGGTTACTAAATATGTTCTGCACAATGATAGTACTACTTACAGTATTTTTTTAATCTATGTAATGAATTACCAATGTTACTGATTTGCATTCAAAACTCCATTGCTCCTTAAAAACTTTCAGGGACAAGAACAAAAAAACTAAAAAGCACTCATGAGTGTGTGACCCCACCAAAGCATAGCCTATCTCCCAATAATAAAGAATCCCTTAAGAATCTTATAAAAATTGCTATGTCTAGACAGTGATCTGGATCACCACCACATGCTATTCATTTCTTCATTGGCTAATTTCCAGCCTTCCCAGATTTAGATCAGTTTATTACTTTTTGCGTAAAGTTGCTAACTAACAAACAGATGAATGCTGGCAAGAACATAACCGCTTTGGCGTAAGTAATAATCATGGTAAATACTTGTGATGATGATTTTTATTTGGCATTAGTGAGCAGCCCTTAATACCCAGTGAAGTTTAAATTGCACTGTTCTAAAGACTGATGAGCTTGCACATTTTCTCATCTCAGTGCCTTTCATGTGGTTAGATGCCAGTTTTGATTGGTTTGACATGTGAGCAAGATATGAGCCAAAAAACTATAGCCCGTCAGATCTCCTGTTTGGCATTACTTTGCTCCAGTTGTTGAACTGGCATATTGCTGCAGGACGTCGTACTTCAGAAGGCAACAAGTGATATCTCAAGCCTGCTTGTAGTGCATTCGCTGTGGCTGTAATACTGTTGTGGGCAGCATAACCCAGGTGGTGCTGCAGTCTTACAGTCATTCCCAACATAACCCCCCCACCACCCGGTCCCCCCCCACCCCCGCGGGTCTTGCCACCATTGTGTCCCGGTCACACAGGTCAGCGCAGAGTCATGTTGTCCTCTGGTTCTTGATGCATTGGGGGGCCTCAGTCAAGCGGCTTAAGCTGAGAGCCGGACAGCCCTGGCTCTCTCCCCAGGGCCTCTGTGGGGTGACCGAGACAGAAAGTGTGGTTTGCTGGCCAGCTGAGTGGGACGGGAGTGGGCCAAAAACCCAGCAGACAGAACTAATAGGGGGGAGAGAAAGCACACGCTGTCTTTGCTCCAACACTCCTACACCCGTCGCCACCCCTCTCACCCGGTCGCCTTTCAATCTCCTTTTTGTTTTAGGGTATTAGTGAAAGTGCTTAAAGCACACTGTAGGGCCTGCACAATTTTGGGAAAATATCTGTGATCTTTCTGAAAGATGTTGCTATTGCAAGTTCATTTGCCATTTCATTTTTTAGAAGTCAAGATTCACCTCAGTATTCCCAGATTTCACTTTAAGTTAGGCCACTTCTGATTGGTGACCACGTCAAGTGCATAAAAAAGCGCAAGACTACTGACAGGCTAGCTATCCCTGTCTGTCACACAAGTACAATAGCATGAATGTAAAACCATGCTAAGCTGTATATTTAATTGCAAAACTTTGTGAATAGCTAACTGCATTAAGTAAAACTGTGCTTTACTCACTGTTTTATTAACTCTGCAGCCCGGGTGTCTGTGGAATGGCATGCAGAGAATGAGCTTGTTCATTTTTAAAATTTATTTGCTTGCATAATGCTAATGCCAGCTCTCTGTCCTACATTTGCAGGGCCCTCAGTTCATCAGCATGGAGACAGATCGAGACCAAGGGGCAGGATTCTCAGCTGATCACCGTCGATGAGAAGCTGGTAAGGTCTTGAATGTTACGCCATCATTCTTTTGTCCTTTCCTTTCATCCTAGATGTGCACATTAGCTGGGACTCAGCTGCCAAAAGCTATAGTAAGCTGTACTGTTTTGCATTGCGATGTGATTTGAAGGTCTTTGAGGAAATTGGAGGTGCCTAATGAAAGAAGTGAGGCTCTTTCAGCTGTTCACACTGTGACCAACTTCGCCAGGGTCTGTGTTGAGTTATAACAGAGTTCAGTGACATCAGCAAGCGGATCACACAAATAATGGTCTGCAGAAGTAGGAAAAAAAATCTGTGCCGTTCGTAGTCACAGCACTTTTTGTGTTGTTTAGTTAAGATAGCAGGAGAAACATGCACATAGATAATCACAAAAAGCTTGCCTGAGTTTGAAACCGCACCGGTGCTCGAGGGCTAGTTTTAAGTTTCTGTGCTGTGTACGTGGCCTGGCCCTGGGTACAGTCACAGGAGCATCTACAGGTCATGTGTCCACATTCAGTGTTTTTTTCCCTCCGCGAGTCTCTTTGAAGTCCCATCTGGAGGTTCCCTACCAGAGATATGGTCTGCATGGCAGGGAAAAAGTTATGTCTTCATCTGTTCAGCTATGCGATAAAAAGCTTTCCTATGCTACAGTGTTTCAGTGTTTCATTTTAGATTTATCCCATAGTTGTCATAGAGGAAAAAAAGGGGAAAGGGGTTGTTTAATTCATCTTTTTGCATTATTTACACAAGTTGACTGCTCAGGGAGTGGTTTTCATTGCCTTCATGTCATGGCTATGAAACGAAGTATTTGTCAACGCTTTCATCTCAATCAAACAGTCCCTTTGACATTCTTTTAAAATTAATATGGGCCTGTAACTTTTTAATCTTGGCTGAAAGAGGTCTGTGCAGTCTAAACATGAATAACTAGTCTGAACCCACACTCCCTGTGACCGTGTTCTCAGAGTGAGACGTGAGAGGAAGAGAAAGAGGGAGGGTGGCTGGGTGGGTGGAACTCTCCCAGGCCAAATGGGAGGTTGAGGCACATGTTTTGGTGGTAGGGGGACAGAAGAGAGGGTGTGTGGGTGGGGAGTTGGGGTGAAAGGGATAACGTTTTTTTCTGAGGTGGGCATCAGGCGCAGTCTGACAGACCAAAGTCTCCTCAGACCAACAAGGTTGTATCCCTAGAGAGGCCAGTCTGAGTTAATGGTCGTTCATATCCGTATACACAGTGCCCCTTGTGCCATTGTGTGCATCTTTTTACCACCAGATTTTTTTACCATCCATTGGTAATCTGACTGAGTGGCCACGCAGTGACAGAGTTGGAAAGCCATAAAGGGGCCTTTAGCCAGATGGCAAGAAGCAAAAGCAGACAGGACCGGCCAGGTACATGCAAAAACAGACAGCAGTGTCAGGTAATCAGCCAGCCAGACTGAACGTGCAAGAGATGGGCCGAAAGGTATTGAAGTCAGCAGACCAAGGACCAGACCAGACTGGTAGGTAGACACAGAGAAGAGAGACGATCAATCAGGCAGATCATCAGTTAGTTAGAAGTGACGTGCCTATTAACATAGGTGAGTGTGGAGACATGCAGACAGATTAAGGAAGACACATTTTGACAGGCAGACCGGCCGACTGATCCAAGCAAGCAGGCAAAAAGATCTCACGAGAAAGAGGAGAGAAAAAAAAAGAGAAGTCAGACAGACGGAGCTCATGTGAGGTAGAAACGGGCAGGCCAACCACTAGTAAACAACGCTGATGACTGACAGAAATAAGCCGAAGAGTGAACAAATACACATTACAGCAAAGACTATTTCCAAACTAATTGATGGCAAGTAGTGGAGTGGAGTAAGTTATTCTGGTGCCTCCAATGTTGGGAGCCTGTCCAATATTCTTTACCCCAAAAAACAATTTGATGGTGGTCCCTCAACTGGTTCATCTTACAGTTTAAGAATAGATCCACATCAGATTTTACTCATAGGCAGATGCACACCAAAACCTTTGGGTGGTCTCTCAGTGGTTGGGAACTGCACTTGTTTAAATGAACCTTGCCAAAAAAACAGCTCTCACACCAAAGGTTCAGTGTAGTCAAATCAGCCGGCACTACAAGCGTAAACCATGGATTTGTGCTAATTCCTAGCAGACAACAATTGCCTGTTAATCACAGTGGTGCTGTGTCTGTCTCGTACTACTACCATCCCGTCACACACAGTTGCTGTCTCAGCTGCCCGATGCTGTCTAGGCTACTTGATGCTTTCAGTGCGAACTTTGGCACTGGAATGTTCGAAATGATTGTGTAGGTCATTGAGCCAGTAAAGTCTGGGGCAGAGACTGTCTCAGAGACTGAGAATGTGGCAGATTGTGCCACGGGTAATAAATCTATCATTGATAGATTGATCCTTACCGCCCCCCCTTAGTCAGTCATCTTTTTGACCGCTGCTTTATACGAACTTTAAACACAACTCAGAGAGGATCACAGCTATACCATAGAATCCAACAATGTATGGCAGAGGGTAATGTGTGGTAGACAGTGGGAAACTGAGCAGGCAGTGTTGGTAGACTGTGCCTAAGTCTGGCAGGCAGTGATAGACTGTCACAGTGCTAAATGTATGGCAGACTGTGGGCTTGTTTCAAATGACTGGCTGGCTGAGTGGCTGGCTTAAAGCAATGCATTCTGGACTTGGTAGAGTGAGGTTTTTGGACAGTCTTGTCTGAACGTTACAGTACCACATGGGTGGCTACAGTGACATTCAGACAAGATTGTCCAAAAACCTCACTATTCCAAATCCAGAATGCATTGCTTTAAGCCATTCACTCATCCAGCCATTCGTTTCAACCAAGCCCAGCGTTGAACTGCGAGTGTGTTAAATGTAGACTATGGCAGACAGACAGTGCTAGGCTGTGACTGTGCTAAATGTATGGCAGCGTGCCTCCTTCATGTTCCTGGTCTCTCACACACACACACACACACACACACACACACACACACACACACACACACACACACACACACATCCCAGCCTGCTCTTGCTTTCCCAGTATTCCGATCGCCTTGACGAAACACAATCTGCTCCGGGGAATTTGCGAATGTGGCTCTCTGGCACAGTCACAGCCATGGATGTGCTTTCCTTGTTTTTTATTTTATTTTATTATTGAACTGCTTCGTAGCATTTGTCAATACAATGGCTAAGAAAGGTTGAAGGAATAAAGGTTGATCTGATGATTACAGCTGGTCTACATGTTCACATTTGTTTGTTTTCAAATTTGTTTGTTTTTTTATTGAGTTGATCTGTGCCACTCTTAAAGTGTACATGCACAGACTTCAGTGTTTCTTTTTTTAAACGTTTTATTTATTTATGTCTGCTTCACCCCTATCGCCTCCTCTCCCCTCCTCTGCTCTCCCCTCCCTAGTTGTTAATGTTGACAGTGTCCGTCAAGCTGAATGTACAGTAATGTACTTGTCAACATGGGGTGTGAGTGTGAGACGTGAAGTCATCGGAATTCAGCCGGTCAGATTCAGCCCCCCGGTGCTTGAGCCATTTATGCTCATGTAAAGCTGTGTGTGTGTGTGTGTGTGTGTGTGTGTGTGTGTGTGTGTGTGTGTGTGTGTGTGTGTGTGTGTGTGTGTGTGTGTGTGTGTGTGTGTGTGTGTGTGTGTGTGTGTGTGTGTGTGTGTGTGTGTGTGTGTGTGTGTGTGTGTGTCTGTGTAAGACTGTCTGTGTGTGTGGGCGGTGGGTTGGTGGGTGTGTGTGTTCTTGCCTGTGTGAAACCAATGCTTTGTAGATGTTTGTGTGTTTCCAGTGTAAAACTGTTGCCCTGCATAAGACTGTTGGTGCCTGCGCATATGAATGCTGCAGAATCCTGTGTCTGTGTGTCTGTGTGTCTGTCTGTGCCTGTGTCTGTGTCTGTGCCTGTGTGTCTGTGTGTGGACTCGACTGTCAGCTTGTCTACCTCACTGTGCTGTGCTGTCTGGTTTACATCCCCTCTCCATGAGCCCTCATGGGTATTCCATCCAGGCAAAGGCTGCGCTTGTTTATTGCAACCACTCATTAGCCCCACATGTCAATCGCTGCCTTTTCCTCAAACCAAACACACGCACATGTAAATGTCTGAATTTTTTCCCCCCAAAACAAAAAATCTAAACGAGTAAACTTTTGAAAAGGAAAAAAACCCCTCCAAAAAACACAAAAAGAGATGTTTTCTGGTATGTGGATTGGTGATGCAGGCAGGCAGGCAGGACAAGGCAGGACCCTTGTGGCTGGCTGCTGACTGAGCCAGACTCCTGCTGCTGGCCGCTGGTCGCTGGGCTGCCTGCCCAGCCTCGTTTCTGCTTAGTAATGACTGTTTGATTAAGCACGCTGGGCCGTTACCAGGACAGGACAGGCTGGCGATTAACCGATACATACACACGTAGGCCCACGCTCAGTAGCTGCAGGGCATTAGCTTGCTGTCTCTCTCTCTCTCTCTCTCTCTCTCTCTCTCTCTCTCTCTTGACCTCCCTCATCACAGCAAAAGGAGGATCTTTCCCGTACTGCCTGTCTGGTTTGTCCCTTCTTTGTCTGTCTGACTCTCATTCTCCCATTTTCGCCCCACTTCTTGTCTCCCCACAAGGGTACCTTTCCACTGTAGGAACTAGTAGACTGTTTTAGGGAGGACCCTCGGGTTCGTGTGTGTTTCCACTGCAAAAGCCACCCCTACAAGATCCCTTGTAGGGACATTTTTGGGGCAGGAATAAACTTCAGCCTACGTAGCCCTATTTTACTGATGAGTAAGGCTTGCAGTGATGCCTTGCAGTTAAACAAGTGACATGACATGGCTCTGTTTGCATATTTGCGTTAAACAGTATCTTGCTGCACTGTTGCACTGTTTCCTTCAACCAGTGGGCAGAGCAGAGTGGGGCACAGAGTGGCACATGTGTCCCTTTGTGCTCCCTGAGTGGCTGAGCTCATGCCAGTCCCCACCGAAGGCGACTGGAGGAGGATCGGATTGTTGCTGAGTTTCTTCATTGTTGGAACTTTGATGGGAAGCATGTGGTGATCCAGGCCCCTTAGAAAATGTGGGTCAGTCTTTTACCACTGCGAAAGAGCCTTGTTTTAATTGCCCCTTTTTACAGTCGTGGATGCAAAACATTGCTTCTGCATTATAGTCATCGGCAGCTTTTGAAGATCCGGTGATGGAAGGACCCTTGCAACTGGTTCTTGTGTCTAGCTGCTCCAGATTGGAATTCTTGATCTCCAGAGCTGCTTGTATGTTCTTATGCCAAAGTGAGAACACCACAAACTCCTACCTCAGTTCCTTCAATGTGTCCTGGTGAGACATCCAGCCCTCTTTGGAAGAATAGGATCCTAAACTAGAGCTTATGTTTCATGATCAGCGTTGGTAGTTCAAAATGACGTTATTGCTGCACAGTAGTAAATGTACCGTTTTGTCTGTGGCATCAGCTCCTCTCCAAAACAGCAACCCAGGGCCCCCACTTTTTATTCCAGAGAAGGGAGAGGCCTCTGTTTTTTTGAGCATCTGGGTAGCAGCAGTACTGCCAAGGAGGCCATCGATGCAAGGAGGCCTTCACCTCCTAGGCTAACTCTGCCTAGAAGGTGCCGTATCTTGGCAACCACTAACCTGGGAAAATAAAAAGCAGCAAAGGACATTTGAAGGGTCAAGCAAAAGTTCTCTAAAGAGCAATCCAGATTTAACAAAAAGAAGTTATTGTATTAATTTATCCAAAAAGGATAAAGATCTCAAACATTTGCTTTTAAATAAACCTTCAAACCTTTAACCATCACATCTGTGCTCACAATAATAGGAAATGGAGTTTTTCGTCTTTCAGTGACTATTACTCCCTTTCAACATACAGAGGTTTTTGTAATTTGGGGATTTGTCTCAATTTTTCAACATGGCCCATTTGAATATCAAAGCCATACGGATCTGTCTTCAGTTGCGGTTTAGATATAATTACGTGAAGATATTTTTCGCTGTAGATATTACAAAATCTACTTATTTCCTAAATGACTTTGCCAAACCTCGTCAAATAAAAGTAACACAAGATTTCCACACCAGCGCTGAACTCCTCGATGTTCTAGATCCTATCAGAACATCAAAACATTTGTTTTTTAAAGCACAGTGTGAGGAAAGGAAGCAGAGGTGGTGGCAGCCAATGTGGAGGCAGAGGCCAGAGTCTTGCATGCCTGCTCGCCTCCCTGTCTCCCTGCCTCCATGCCTGCCTGCCACCCTGCCACCCTGCCACCCTGCCTGCCTGCCACCCTGCCACCCTGCCACCCTGCCTGCCTGCCTGCCTGCCTGCCTGCCTGCCTGCCCGCCTGCCTGCCCGTCTGCTTGCCTGCCCGTCTGCTTGCTCCCTTCCCTGCCTGTCTGTGTGCTTGTCCGTCCTTCTCTCTGCTCTGAGCCCAATGGTATTGGGGGCAGGCGGCGTTGTGCCAGCTGGCTGTGTGGCGCGCCGTGCTTGCCCAGTCTACTCAGCACTGTTGCATCTTGTTACAGGCTCTCACAATCACCATTGTAAGGAAGGGAAACTTTGCTTGTGCCAGTCAGCACCAGCGATTCTCTCTCTCTCTCTCTCTCTCTCCGTCCCTATTGTCTCTTCATTTCTTTCGTTTGGTTTCATTTCTCCACCACTCTTCTGCTGAAAATATTCTGGGTGCTCTGTTACAGTGCAGTATTTATTTAGTTCCAGTTCTAGAATCCAGTGTAACACATAGCACGAACCAATTGCCAGTAATGAAGTGTTTCAACGTGAACATGTGAAGGTCTGCCCGTTTTCACCTCTTATTTCATCTCGTTTTTCCCCTTATCCTCCTCTACTCAATTCTTTTTGTCGCCCCACTCCCCCCTTTCGTCGTTCTCTCTCTCTTCGTGTCCTCCGCTCACCCGCCTCTTCCCGCCACTCACTTCACTTCTTCCCCCAGCGGTCACATCTCAAGTGTCTTGTTTTGTCTAGCCTTCTCTCTCATCACCTTGTTGAGCCAAAACCAAAAAAAAAAAAAAGTGTCCAAGTTCTCGAGCCGGAAGAGCAGCGTCAGAGGATATGGGTTTCTCTGAAGGCAAATTCCCACCAAGGGACACCCCCACCACCCCACCCCACCACCCCATGCCCAGTCCCTCAACTCAAACTAAACAACCGTCCCCCCCCCCCACCCCCCGTCTCTCAAGGGCAGTCTTTTGGGGTGTCACCTCCTAAATAGTGTTTCCTTATCTTGACACTCTGGAGGGAGTACCCTTTTAAAAAAAAAAAGGGGTTTTTGAGCACTGCCAGACCACTTTACCTCCTAGACTTTCGAGTAGAGTATTTCACAGCTTTTCTGGCACTACACCGTGCAACAATGCAATTGCGGGCCCTTTTTTGAGGGTTGTTTGTTGACGCCTGTGTCAGCATGTCGCTGTCTGGTGCATCGTTTTGGTGTTTCATTTCCTCTCTCTCAGCCTTCCTGCCCCCTGATTCCCTGAAAGATTTCGGTACTCATGATGAATGAGCTGGCCCTGGTCAACTGTTGGCGACCACCACACGTGTTTTTGCGCATTCGCTTTAGAATTCGCTGATTGAATCAGCCGCCACAGGAAAACCTCGCACTTGTGTGGATGTCATCAAAATCTGTTTGGGTAATTGTGCCGTAATTAACATGTTGTTGCTACGACACACAGGAGATGCTTAACTGTAGATCCCAGTCGTATGTATGTAGTAGTGTTTTTGAGTTGAAGTGTGAGACTGCTGCCTAAAACGAGGGTCTCGTAACCTTCTGCTGCTTCTTCTACAGGGCCAGACTACAACCACACTGTGACTGAGTTGAAAATGAATGAAACCTCACGGGACTTTTCGGTTCCCCCAGTGATATTTCAACACGGGCATTAGAAAGGCTAACGTGTTTATTAAGCCAATTGCTTAAAGGGAAAAGTATGTGCATGTGCAAAATCCACAACCGTGTCAAGTTCAGGCTCATATTTTATCACCTAGAATTTCGTCATGAAGGAAAAAAAAATTCATCACCTTGAATTTTGGTTCCTATAATCAATTTCTGCTGTTTTTCTTCTCTGGAGTGACTTTACTGTAATTGTGGCATGTAAGACGGCACTTTGCACGTCAGCAGCTCCCAGTGAAAGCCACATGTTATACTCCGGAAAAAATCAAGGGCTCAGGGATTTTTTTGCCCCACATGCCGTGTGTGAGTCCTAGCATCCGCGTTCCTTATTGATCTTCGAGCATCAGAGGTCTTTAAAGAGGAGAAATGAAGTCTGCCCGCCTTTGAGAAGCAGCTGCTCTGAAATCTGTTATGGATTTTGCTGCTTCCTGCTAGCACGAGAGCTTGTGTTAAGAACCTGCTAAGGGAAAGGAAAAGTGATTATAGGCTAGCTATATCCCATCACTGCTTTGTAAGTGACTCTGCATTGTTTGTGGTGTTGCCTTCGTGCCTTCTCGTCTCTCAGTAACAGCTTGCGGGGACAAACAAACAAGGTTCGAAATTGGGGCTTGCTCTCCGGAAGCGATCCTCTTGACTGTAACATGAGTATTTGGTTAACCCCTCAGCGGCAACTGTTTTCACATTCTCTCTCTCTCTCTCTCTCTCGCTCTCTCGCTCTCTCGCTCTCTCGCTCTCTCGCTCTCTCGCTCTCTCTCTCTCTCTCTCTCTCTCTCTCTCTCTCTCTCTCTCTCTCTCTCTCTCTCTCTCTCTCTCTCACACACACACACACACACACACACACACACACACACACACACACACACACACACACGTACATACACACAAACTCACTCACACAAACTCAGTCACACACACACACATACATTAGGATACCGATGATGTGTTCTGTGTGTATTAGTTATCAGTTTGCAGATAAATCCTGTAGGGCTGCACTTCAAACGCAGCTCTGGCAGCTGGTGTGGCGTAATGAGCAGAGCAGAGCTGACAGGTAGGGCCAGGGCTTTCTGGGCCAGGGGTTAAGGGTGAGATGTTTTCTGTCTAATTTCCACTGATTTCACCTAAGTGATCTCTTCACTGGAGGCTCCCCATAGCGGCTACCTCCGACCCATGTGTGAGAGAGAGAGAGAGAGAGAGGCCACCCCGGGTGAGGAGATCTCACAGTGGGTTCTCCTCTGTCAACATGGGTGCAGGGGGATCAGTCGAGTAGGGGAACTAGCAATAACATCCTGATCTCAGCAGTGCTGAAAGGGCAGTGTTACCCATGTTCTGCCAGTGGGAAGAGTTGCACAGAGTGGCTAACTTGGTTAAAGAGTCATTCAGAGGAAACTCGCTACTCGCTCGCTACTCAGAAAGGTTTGATTTACTACTGGCTTAATTTAACTCAGCCTGGGTTAATTTGAACTGAAGAAAGCACAATCTTTTGCAGCACTTGTCTAATGGTTGGCTGGCTAAAACTCCACACTACCCGTGGCCTGTGATCATAGCAGACTTCATTTACTTTAAGATAGAAATGTCTTTTAATGTTTTTTTTTCAGCATCACAGACCTACTACTGTCTTAAAGTAACTCAACCTGGGTTGATTTGAGCTGAAGAAAGCAAAATGTTTTGAAGCACTTGTCTAATGGTTAGCTGGCTAAAACTCCACACGACCTGTGATCATAGTGGACTTAATTTACTTTAGGATAGAAATGTGTTTTAATATTGTTCCACAAAGATTTTTTTAAGCAGCATAAACCATCAAATGAAGAGACAAATGGGTTGTGTGTGTGTGCGTGTGTGTGTGTGTGTGCGTGCGCGTGCGTGTGTGTGTGCGTGCGCGTGCGTGTGTGCATGTGCGTGCGTGCGTTCGTGTGTGTGTTGTGTGTGTGTGTGTTGTGCGTGTGCGTGTGTGTGTTCCTTCCAAACTACCTCGGTAAGTGAATCTGCATGCATGCATGCACCAAAAGCTTAGAGGTCTTGCCGCTGCTAATCTGTTTCCAAGTCCCTCGTATTCATTTCAGAGAGAGATGCTTTCTTCACTGCCTCTTCCAACATCAACTTTGTCCCCCCGTCTCTTTGTCTGTGATGTTTTAATTTTTGCTTGGATTGTACATTATAACAACACGACTGCATTAAAACTGATATTGTAAAACGATATGACCTTTCCAATGTGCTATCTCCATTGAAGCTCTTTTGGTACTTCACTCTCATGTAATGAGTTGTGAGAACAGCTGGAAATGAGCAGGAGCTTTTTTTTTTTTCTCTTCCCTGGGTCTGTTTGATATCGTTTTTCAGTTCCATATTTCAAATTCCTTGCGCTTTCAGCTCGGTCCAGGGGCCACTGTAGGCGTCATCCATGTTTGTGCTTTTACAAGCCACCAGTGCCCCCCAACCACCCCCCCTTTCCCTTTCCCTTGCCCTTCATTCCAGGCCAGACCTGCTATTGCCATCACGCGAAGTATAATTTTTGCCCTTGTCACTGTGTGTGGCTACACAACAAGCATGTTCCTTAAGGCAGCTGTATAAACTACACTTCAGTAACTCATAGGCTGGGGAGTCCTTCACCTGTGAACCCAGACTGGTGCCGAAGGAACATCAGGGGAGTGTGTGTGTGTGTGTGTGTGTGTGTGTGTGTGTGTGTGTGTGTGTGTGTGTGTGTGTGTGTGTATGCGTGTGATGTGTGTGTCTGTGTGTGTTTGGCGGGGTCGGAGTGGTGGATACTGGCAGACCTGCGTTAGGGAAGAAAAGGCCTTTGGAAGCTCAGAGGAATCACCTCTCTTTGTCCCCTCACTACGGGAAGATGGCAGCCTTTGCTCCCTGTACACTGGTGCATGCATAAATCGCACAGAGCTCAGGAATCATGAAGAAATGAATGTTTCCCCGGGCACGTGCAGAGCAGTTTAAATAGCGGTAGAGTTGGCTTTAGCTGGTCAAGGTAACACTCGTCATAATGAGCAGACTAAACAAAACAAGGCCAGCGGCTTTCTCTAGTGGGCGCATGTTTAAAGATAAAAATTATGGCGAAAAAATAAGCTGCCGTGAAATCATCCTAATACTCGTAGCCAAAACTGTTGGCTGTACCTTGCAACAGAAACAGAACATCCACTTTTCGGAAGAATATTTTATTGCAATATGTTGGTTCTTTTGCAGAGGTACAAACTTTCCTGCGTATCGTTTAATAAAAAAGAAAGACAGAAAGAAAACAGAGCAGATATGCTCTCCCACATCTCTCAGCGAGGGACTGGCACGCAAGGTTCATTGAAGCGGCCCTTGGCCTCCCAGCCAGTTGACGTGAAAAGCCTTTCACCCACTTACCCCCCCTCCACTCTTTTATGCGTGGAGGAGCACGGAGGTGTCAGAAATATCGACACGCTTTTCGCATGACGAAGACTTTGCCAGCCTCTCTCTCCTCTCCTCGCCCCAGCCCCAGCCTCAGCCACAGCCCCCCCTCCATGTCATCCAAAGCTTGGGATTCAGTGCTCTCGCCCAGGTATTGTCGGGGGCCCTGTGAATAGTGTCAAACTTCATAGTTCTCATTTGGCTTCCTGTACGTTCGAAGAGGGGAAGAAAAAAGTGCCCTCAATGTGTATTGTTTTTTTTTTCTCTTTTCCTTTTTTTTGTGTGCTTCAATGCCACATTGAAACCACCAGGCCCTCGCTTTGTTGCTGGGTGTATTGTGCCCCCCATGGTTGGAGATAGCCCTCCTAGTTTTTTGGGCTTAATTTATGCAGACGTTAAAGTCTAGACTGGTGTTCTTTTTTTTTCCTCCCCTTTCTTTTCTTTCTGTTTTTTTTTTAAGTTGCAGGACAATACATGGCTTTCTTGAATCTAGTTTTAGTTGTCTGCACTTGTTTTTTTCCCTCCTTCCTCAACATTCTGCTATTCTTACCCCTGGTAAACAGTGGCCCTAAAGATGTAGAATTTGTTCAGACTGAAGTGTTTTGACTGAACGCATTTTAGAGGTTTAGAGGAGTAGCAGAAGAGCTGGTGCTCAATATGACGTATGTGGCCTAGCTGGGCTAAAGTCTGTTGAGTACAACATGTAATCCACCAGTGTTTAGACTTTGGTGCATCTGAAGGTTTTGTGTTCCACTTCAAATTGAAGTACAGATATAAGGAACTGAAATATAAGATTTTCGTTTTTTCATTCTGTAGCCATTCATGCCTTTTAAACTTTCTTTTTTGTACCGAATAGGTCCTCCATCATATTTACTATGGAAGAGATATATTTTTTAAAGGCAGTGAGAGAACTGTTAGCCATTTAGGTTCTCACAACTTTTTCACAATGGCTAGAAACACAACCAATTTGCCCATCTTACTTTGTAAAAATAGGCTAATGATATGTTCACTGTATTGTCTCGCTATTCACTGTCTTTCTCACTTTAACATTACACATGCAGTACCATATCATTTTCATTTTTTTTGCAGAACTTTGTGAGGGACTGTATTTCTAAATGTGTTAAATTACATGACACAACGGTCAAGGAAGTTCTTTGTTTTTTCCTGTTTTTTTTTTTTTTTTTCTTTAACCCCCGGCAGCTGATGAGGACTTCCCCCTTTTGTACACGGGGAAACGTGGAAGGAGCCCCATTTATACAGATCAATTGACAGATGATGGACAATGATGAAAATTTGATTCTTTGAAGTTTTAACGGCCATTGAAATGTGTGAAGCTCAGCCGATGAAAAGGGAGCCGCCGCTTGTGAGGCTTCCCAGCCCTGGGTGGCTACGGGCAGCGTGCTGGGAGGTTCGCCCTATGTGTTGTTGCCGACTTCCCATCGCTTGTTTGTTAATTCCCCTAAAGAAATTGCCCCAGGCTGTTTCAAAGGTCCTTTGAATGGGGGCTCAGAATTGCCCTTGGGACTGTCTGTATTCAGTGGTTCCTAAGCATCTTTTTAAATTTTCTTTCCCCCCGTCCGTTTTTTTCCCCTTTACGATACAGCATTGCAAAAGTTCTGTTTGCCACTTCTTACCATTCCATTTTTCCCCTTTCATTTTTTAACAGTGCCAATAACATTTTTTTGGCAAGAATGTTATTGCATTTGTCTTTTCAGACGACTTTTATGTACTCAACGAAGCGTGGCATGCCATTTAGACATTGTGTTTTTTAAGGACAAAAAAGGATTGTTCAGGCTGCAACTTGTTATGGGTGGTTTAATATAATATGAAGTAATGAAAAGCGCAAACCCAAGTCTGAGTGTGTGTTACACTTATTGTGAAGTGGAAACATGGGTTGGAAAATGAAGACATCGAAACTGTATTTCGACATCCTTGTTGGTTCAACATCCCTATTGTTGATGTTCTTTTCATAAAATCAACTGCATGATTAAAAAAATTAGAAACAAAAACTGACCAGCTCATTGTAATTCTTAACTTATCTAAATTCAGAAGGTTTTCAGTCAGGTCTAAAAAAAAAAAAAAAAAAAAGTTTGAGTTATTCATTTAGATGTTTTCTGCTTTGCTTGTCTGTGCTCCTCCTAGGTCACATTATCATGTCTAATGGCAGTAGGTTTTTTCTTTAAGTCTTTTAACTCTATTTCTTTTATTTCTCCTACCTGAGAGAGGCCCAGGTCTGGCCTGGTCTCTGAGAACGGCTCAGTCTTGTGATCCTGGCCCAGAGAAACTGTCACAATGGGGGCGCTTTTTCAAAAGCATTTTGCCAGTGTGAGAAATCAGCTTGTCTAGACAGAGCGCGAGCCTACATTCAAAAGGAAATATTTGGGCTTTTATGCCCCTTAGGTGTAAGTATGCGGTGAATGCCAAGCCATTTAACACTATTCCCTCTTTTTTTTCCCTCTTCACCACCTTGCCTTCTCTCTTTCTTTCCGCTCTCTCACAATCTCTCTCTCTCTCTCTCTCACAATCTCTCTCTCTCTCTCTCTCTCTCTGTCTCTCTCTCGCTCTCTTTCTCTCTCTCTCTCTCTCTCTCTCTCTCTCTCTCTCTCTCTTTCTCTCTCTCTCTCTCTCTCTCTCTCTCTCTCTCTCTCACTCTCTCACTCTCTCTACATGCTATCTGTGGATGTCAGGCTGGCTGCTGGAGAGCAGTGGGCAAAGCAGGAAATAAAGCTGGGTGTAGATTTCAGGAGCGAGTGGGATGTGTTGAATCACACGTGGGCCTGCTCGGTCAAGCGGCGATGGTGTGGGCTGTCTGGATTGTCAAGCTGAGAGACCACAGGCAGCTGAACTAGCTGTTCTGAGGGCGTACTCTGCCAAATCAGGGGGGGGGTGCGGTGGCCTCTGAGCTGTTTTCTTATCACACTGGGGGTAATTAGTTAACGCCCAGACATGGCATTAAGACTCAAATTGTATTGTATCGTCTCATATGTTATACTGTTCCTGTGAGTAGTTTCAGTGCTGTATTTTATATAAAGGGTATGGATGACGTGTATAAGGGATGGAATTGATTGCGATGAAAAGTAATGCAGTTGGATCGCAGAAGCTTGAGTTATTTGAGGAACTCCATTCTCTGTCCCAGTGGCTAATCTTGTCATGTCTTTAACTTCGAAATTCTACGTCATTGTCCTTGGGTGGTAATAATAACAATAATACATTTTATTTACAACATTTTTTTAAAAAGTCATCCAAGGACACTGTAGAGTGAAACAAGAAACAGCAAAAGTCATAAAACGTAGAAAACAACATGTAGGGACACTGCTGACTGACTGTGAACCTCACCTATCAGGAGTGCTTTGCCTCTCATGCACAAAATATGCAAACTACTCAGATGTAGCTAAAATCAAGCCATTTTTAGAATATTGAACTGACACTTGACTTTCGTAATTACCATAAATTGTAATTGACACGGCAATGGTAATATCTGTCATGGTGATATTGCATTTAGTTATTTCCCCCACATCTAGGTCTAAAAGTATGATAGATATGTCCAAACCTCAGTAACTATATCCATCCCGTCCTTTGCCAAGCCAGTCTAATTAGCGTTGGCCTTGTACAGTCACTGTGGTCCAAAAGCCATATGCAGTACACATCCTCCGTCTCTGTACATGCATGCGTAACTCTGCCATAAATGGACAGTCTATTTCAACGTAGGAGTCTCAAGAATGCACCACAATGGGATATTCAACCATGGTTTTTAATGGTTTATAGCGTGTTTTATAAAAAGTGTAAGTTAATGGTGGCAATTGACCATGTACGCATTAAAACCCAGATCGTAACTGTGTATGTGTCTGTGTGTGTTTGACAGGACATCACCTCCCTCACTGGTGTTCCAGAAGAGCACATTAAGACACGTAAGGTGCGCATCTTCGTACCGACGCGCACAGCCATGCAGTCTGGGGTCAACAACACCAAGAAGTGGAAGATAGACTTCGACACTCGCGAGCGCTGGGAGAACTCGCTGATGGGCTGGTCCTCCACGTAAGTTTCGTGCCTCGTTCTTTTCGTCTTTCACTTCTTACCCCTTCCCCCTCATCTGTTGTTTTTTTTAGTTTTGTGTTTGTGTGGTTGTGTAAACTACTGGTCACAAGCTAGCACAGCTCGTCTGATAAGTTGAAACCAGGTGGCTCTGCTCGTCAGAGTTGGCCGGGATGCTGCAGTGGATTGATTCCATAATTTGTTAGTCAGATTTTGCCAATTCAAGGGTAAAAAAAGTGGAATTAAATTAAATTTGTCTTTTTTTTTTTTTTTTGTTCGCTTCCAGTGGTGACCCACTATCAAACATGGTGCTCAACTTCACCTCCAAGGAAGATGCCATTGCTTTTGCTGAGAAAAACGGTAAGCGGGCATCTTTCAGTTTTTAACACGGGCTATTTTACTCCAGGCTAGAGAGCCTTGCATAGGGGGAACCTCTGAAATGTTCTACCAAGAACACACAAAGAACAGAATGTACGAAGGGGAGTCGAGAGCTGTCGAGTCAGTCAACAGTTGAGATGTGAACAAGCAATCTGGTTTGTCACTCATGGCAATGTTTCCTGTGAAATGCTTTTTTTCTCTCGTCTTATGTGTCTTATGAGTCTTACGTTGCACCAAACAACAGCCAACAGCCCAAGTCCCCAAAGGCGGATTGGCAAGATAAACCTCGGCCTGTCTGTTTATTTACCCTGTTTATTTTTTCAGGTTGGAGTTACGATGTCACGGAAAAGAGGACGCCCAAGCCAAGAGTGAAGTCATATGGGGCTAACTTCTCCTGGGACAAGCGGACGAGAAGGTCTTGTAAATAGACCCATACCACCTGTTTGTTTCCCTGCCTCTCTCTCTGGCTGCTCTGTTCTCTTCTCAAGCAGTCAATAGCTCATTGTTATATAATCTTTCGCGTCAAATAATAAAAAGGATCACTTATTAAACCCATGTTTTGTTTCCACTGAATCCTTTGACTTTTGGATGGATGGGACGAGTCATAAGTCTTTCATGAGTCTCATGAATGTCTATCAGAAGTAGTTCTGCTCATGACAGCTATGAATAAAGTTTGATGAAACAGTCAACTGCTTGGTGGGATTTGGATGGTGAAAGTGCAGGCTCTGTGTTTTTAAGTCAGATAGTTCATCATTGCTCACCACTCGCCACTGAAAGATGCGCCGCAGGACTTTCATTAGTGACCGTACTCCTAAAAAACATCTTTCAATGTTAAAATTAAGCAACTTCACTATTTCTCATTTCAGAACAATTCTGTCCCTTGTTTCAAAGAAGGGGGAAGGAAAAAAAACTGGAGATACCTCATAGTTTCATTTCCTTGGGTAATACATATTCCAGTTGGTGGATTAGGTTTTCCAGTATACCTGTGTGCCTCTTAAAGCCAGGCCAGGTTATGTATCAGAAACGGGGAGGACAAAGTTAGAATGTCAAGCTTCAAAAGAGCGAACGCAGGTAGGTATGTTTTCTCTTATTCTCCTCCAGGGGATGATCAGTGATGGGAACACCAGCTGCTGGTCGTCGTAGTCCATTTTTTCAAGGGGGAGAGGACAGTTGGGGTTGGGGTAGGGTAGGGTGCGTTGGTCATTATGTTTTTTGGAACTTATAATATCCAAAAGGCACCCTACCTCATTGTGGATGGAATGAGCGTAATGGGTGTGTGTTTAATTTGGTGTCAATGATGAGGGATCTTTTTTTTTCTTTCCAAAAAAAAACTAGGAGGTTAAGCTGTTTTGCGGCTGCAGCGCTGAAATGTCATAACTGAAGTGTCTCGTCATCAAACTGTCTGGACCGCAACACGCTGCAATATATTACTATTTTAATACATAATCCATAATGTCTTTGTTCTGTGAAATTGCCATTGAAAGCTATTGCAGACTATTTTCCAGCGTGTCCGCGCTCGGAGACGAGAGGCCCGGCAGTTTTGAATTATGTCTGCTACTCTAACCCTCATTCATTATCAGGGCCATATTTGAACAGTGTCAAAGGATAATTCAATTACTCCAGCACACCACATGGAGCGCGTGGACGGAGGAGTCGCTTGGCAGGGCAGAGTGAGCAAGTAAGCTGTCCGGCCGTTGCCAGGAAAAGTTAACCAATGCTGAGTGGGAAGAGAGCAAATAAGTAGAAGTTATTGAGGGGCTTAAGTACAGGTCCTCTGTGGACACACGGGGGCTGACTGTCGGGACCCGTATCTCGGTCTGTCTTTGTCTGTCTCTCTCTGTCTCTGTCTCTGTCTCTTGCGCTCTGTCTCTCTCGCTCTATTTAGGCCAGGTCCCTGGCTCTCTCTACCGTGCTCCACAAGGCTATAGTAGAGAGAGTTGCTGCAACCCATGAAACAGCTGGGCAGCTTTGAGGGAGTGCATCACTCTCCGAGGAACTGTAAGATTAAAACGAGAGCTGGAAAACAGTTGCAGGAGTTCACTCTTCATAATGACACAGAAACGCCTCCGTCAAAGTATGATGGCACTCAGAAGAGTTTACTTCCATCCCCACACATAGTGACATAGTACAGTTTTTGTTCAAGTGTCCTCCAATGTATACCTAAACTGCTAATGTTCTGACCATACAAGGCCTGCAATTCTTTATTAATACATTTCAGAGCAGTGTCATGAAAAACATCAGTTATATTATATGGGACTGGTGGGTCAGGTTCAAGGCAAGATCATAGGTTTTAGTTGCAGGGGGGATACAGCCTGGTAAAACGTCGCCTTTAGAAGACTGTGCCATTGGGTAAATGTCAGAAACTGCTAGATGTACTATTGTAGCTATTGTAAGCAGGGGCAGCTGTGGCCTAAGGGTTAAAGAGTTGGTCTTGAGATCAGCGGGTTGCAGGTTTGAATACTGTACCAGTAAGTAGAATGTGGGTGGGGGAGTAAATAACCACTGCTCTCCTGTGCCCTCATCCATGGCTGAAGTGCCCTAGAGCAAGACCATCGAACCCCACATTGCTCCAGGGACTGTATTTAAGTAACTAAGTTGCTCTGGATAAGAACGTCAGCTAAATGTAATGTCATGTAATGTAAACTCAATAAGAGGTCATAAGAGGATTCTTCATTTACTTAAAGCTGATCTGATTTTGTAAACGTGTGCATCGTGAAGGTCATGAAAAGAGACCAGATCATGTAGTTTCATTGATTTTCTTTTTATTATTGTTTTCACTCTTCATATCTGTACAAATACCATCAAACTTTGTATATACATATGACATTTACATAAAAAAATACAAAACTATATATTTATAACTGAATTTTTGTATTTATCTTGTGATGTCTGAAAAATGAAAAATAAAAAATGCATTTTTAAAACAATGCACACAAAGAAGTGATAGGTCTGATACACCGATACTCAATGCTACTTATCATTATTCCTGTGTGCCCTGCCAGAGCAATATGAAGCAGAACATTGGCAAAAATGACACAGCATGTACATGTAAAATGGCACATCACGTAGGACTGAAAATCATTCTGTTTCTTTTTTTTTTTTAAATCATTTCACTGAAAAGACAATACTGCAGTTGAAAAGATATCTGGTGTTGGACATCTATCTAAAGAATTTTTCATTAAGGGCTTACTTTCAGATGACTATACTGGTGCTCTGCTGCACCACACGGAGCACACTTTGCAGAACCATTGAGTTAGTCCCTTTGGTCAGCTATAATGAACTGTAAACAAAACCAGTAACATTTATTTACATTTAAAGAGTGACAGATTCCCAATAAATAAACACACAGGCAAACATGCATTTTTGTATGTGTGTGTGTGTGTGAGAGAGAGAGAGAGAGAAGGAGAGAGAGAGAGAGAGAGAGGAAGAGAGGGTGAGAGAGAGTTTGTGAGATATAAACATCTGTGACAGAGACTGGTCAGAGATAAGCAGATTTGTACAGCATGGGGAATGCAATTTACAGCTTGCAGATGATGTATACTTTACATGGTAACATTGGTACCTCACAATAAATAACATCGCTTCTCTTTGGACAAATATATTTCTTCATAATAAAAAAAAGAAGGAAAAGAAAGAATCACACAAAAGTAATGCACACCCACATGCGTTCACACACCCACATGCACACATACATGTTGCATTCACACACACACACACACTCACAAACCTCAAAATAAAACATGATTGATAGTAAGCCAGACACTGTAATTGTATAAATTATACATCAAACAATGAAAAAAAAACACTGCATAAATAAACATCTAGCAGACTGGACTATATGTATACTTCCTTTTTTTCTTTTTAAAAAATAAATAAGCATACACATATGTACAGTATAAACAGATTTTCCTCGCCCCAAGTTGAAGAAGAGTTCCGTCGGTGTTGATAAGGGTTGTTTGTAATGCAGGGAGTGTGTGAATGTGATTTATATATATTTTTTGTTTTGTTTGTTTGTTTTATCCATCCAGGAGTGGAGATAAATGGATATAAGCCGTGTAGTCCTGGTAATCCTCATCCTCCTCCTCTTCCTGGTCTTCTGTGATGGCTAGATGGGAGAATACATGGTAGCTGTTGCATGAGTCAAGACCACACAACAGCGCAGAAATCTCAGTACAAGTTTGAAAAAGTTGGATACAAACTGGCAGCCATAGTATAGTTTTTTGTGTTTTTTAGGTGATATGGCATTCTCAAACTATGCACCCCAATAAACATGACTTAGGAAATGGCCAATGATGATGATCGACAAAGGGGTGATAGGGAGACTCTATAGGTCAAGTCTCTTTTTATTCATCCATTTCTCATTGTCAGGCTCCTCAAAGAGGACAAAACGCACTCTTTGGGATCTAGGGAAATGCTTGTCTTTCTTCAGTTCTACTCTCTACATCCTTTGCTTCGGGTGTACAATAACTATAACAGGGCTGCTTGAGGCTTGGCAATTTGACCTTTGACCTTTACAGCAAGGTAGGTGAGGGGGGCTTGGGTTGGGGAGGTCAAGTGGTGGCACAGCTTCTGAGGTATTTCTCTACAGGAGAAGTTAACATTGGCAAAACACAAACAAAGCATCACACAGGCAGAGCAAACAGAAACAAACAAACAAACAAACAAATAAATCAAAACAAAATCTTTAACAAGCATATGGTCCCTCATAAGTCACATGTACAATTCTGCTATCTGTCAATCTGTGTGTGTGTGTCTATATATATATATATATAGTAAAGCTAGAAGAGAATCGTTCTACAAGCTTTTTTTTCACTGCATACTGTGATGATATGCCACATAAGTCTAACCCCATGAGGTGATCATAAAGTTGGTCCCTTTGAATCATTTTCTACCTTATGGTAGAGAGACATTAAGGTAAGCTGACAATCTTTTAAAATTGAGATGTTTCATGTTAAGCATGAAATGGTTTCTCCAGGCATTCTTTCTTTTTTACTTTTCTTTTTTTTTTTGACTTGGAATGTATTCTGTCCTTCACTGTGGGAATATCTGATGGTAACTAGCTTAGTGATCACAGTGCATTGTCAACTGGCCATCTTGGAAGAAATAGGTAGTGTATGTTATGAATTATTGATGAAGTTACATACAATAGCATATAATTGTCTATACATACACCTATAGATGTGTGTATTTATGTTTTTTTTAACTAACTTGGCACCAATGTTACAATCACCTTATGCATATTGATGAATAGAGGCATCTCTATATTTGATTATATACATGTTGGCTGCACTTTGCATGTCAGTGACAGACATAGTGCATTTCGAAATGATTGCTTACAGCCAAAAGCATTTAAAAAAATATACAATATTGATGTGACATTAGCAATTCGACGAAATTTTGAAAAAATGAACACTAAAACAAACTGATAAAGTTCAGGCAACCCAATGTTAAATATTACAGGTTACTGAAATAACAAAACAACAAACACCTATGCCTTTGTAACACGACTGTTCCAACTTCAAAAAGTTAGTCTCCGTATAGATATATATATATATATGTATAGATAGATATATAGATTTGTGTTAGCTGTTTCACGAATCTTTCTAACATGAGTCCTTTTTCACATTTTAATCCTCTCGCGTGGTGTGGGCTCTTCTTGCAAGAATGCAAAATTAATGTAGCCAGCGAAAAAAAAACCCCAAAATATAGCAAAATAAAACGTAAAAAATAAGGACATGCAGGTATGTCCAATCATCAGTCCGTTCTGGGCGTCTGCCCTAGCTGTAGCAGGGGGGTTGGTGTGGGGGGTTGAGGCTGGGCCAGGTTATTTCGGAGAGGTCTAGAGGCTGCAAAGTCACATGGGCGGGAGGCTGGGGGGGGAGGACGGAGGTGGTAAGCAGCAAGGTTTGAGGTGGGGTGGGGGTGGGAATTTGGGGGAGGAGGAGGAGGAGGGGGGTGGGGAGACATTGAAATTGTCTTTTTGCTAGAAGGGGGAAAGGGAACTGGTTGTAGTTGGGGAGGGGGGGGAGGGGGGGGGCGGGGGCCACAAGAGTTACTTACAATTGCAAGATCCTGAGTGCTTAACCTCCAGGAGGACGCCCTGCGCGCATGCGGCCTGCTTCATGGCACACTCGCTGGGGTAGGTGGTGTTGTCGCTGGCGCACACCGCCTCCTCCGAGCGGCTGTCCGGACACACCTCGTCACACAGGGCGCAGCGGCCCCTGCCCAGTCGGCCGTCCCACAGACACTTCTTCCCCACCCGGCACTGGATGTCCTCGCACGACTTCGCCTCTGTGAGAGAGAGAGAGAGGGAGAGAGAGAGAGGGAGAGAGAGAGAGAGAGAGAGGGAGAGAGAGAGACAGAAAAGAAGAGAAAATGTGTGGAGGTGAGAAACGAGAAAAAAACAAGAAGCCCTTTCCTAGCAATACTGACACTTATAAGAGAACACACACAGGTCTCTTACGTTGTGGCACATTGGTGCCTGTGTGACACAGTGTCACATGACATCCTCTTACATCAAAACTAATCTCTCAAACCTGAGGTCCCGTGGCTGACTGAATATCGGCAATGATCTCGTGAAAGGCTTGTTTTAGTTCAGGCTTGTTTTAGTTCAGGCTTGTCATATGGATGCCGTTTTCATGAACGTTCTGGGAAATGGCAATAATTTGCAATTTACTTGCTTGATCCCTTTTTATTGAGGTGTGAGAACATCAGGCCTGCCAACATGAGGAATTACTTACAAGCCTTTGACTCCTTGTGCAAATAACACTCTCAACAATGGAAGCTGTTGATTTCCGCCTTGATTCCCTTTATACATAATTTCATGGCATATGTGAGGCATAAAAGTTGCTTTTGTAATCTTTAAGCACACACTTGAAACTAAACCTCTGTCAAATGAACACGCAACACTGTAAACTGTAACTGAAAATGTAAACTGAACTACAACTCACTAAATGTAGCTTTAGTCAATGAGCATTAGTCATCCTTAATGTAAGTTCCAGTCATCCTTAGTTTCAGCTCATCCAAAATGTCATTGACAAGCAACATACAATATGACATACTGAATCATCTTCCAGTACAGGTAGAGAAAAAGCCTCTCCTGTGTGGACTACTCTGGCAAGCAGAGAACTGTTGAGTGGCTGGTGAAGTTTGTCATTTATTTGTCAGTGGATGGTAAAGGTTCACATTTTGTAAAGTTAGCCTACATCTGTGAGGGTTCTCATTCATCCTGGTCATGGTAGTTAAAGGAGCTAAGTTGTAAAGTTGTAAGCAACGGGACTTCTTTTTGGAGCTTGAAGATGTTTCACGTTTTCACCCCTTTTGGGAAGCCCTGTCTGCAAGAAGGAGGAGGGTGGAGGTCAGGTTGGACTTACTGATGCACTTGCCCTCATAGGCCACGCCGATGGAGCGTCCGAGCAGGCAGGTGGCCCTCCGCAGGTGGCAGGCGCTGGCGTACACGATGCCGTCGTTGCCGCACAGGTACTGCTCCGGGTTGGTCACCTCAGGACAGATGCGGTTGCAGGTCACACAGTAGGCGTTGTTGGTCTGGTCCACCACACAGTTGGAGGTGCCTGGGCAATGCACATCGCGACATGTCTCTGTCAAGTGAGAGAGAAAGAGAGAGAGTCAGTCATCATCATCATCATCATCATCATCATCATCATCATTCATTATTGACCAGAGCCCAGCCCAACATATCCTGATGATCTTTTGAGAGCCCAACATATTCTGATGATCTAGTTGGATTTACCCAAGACCAGTGGTACGCACACACACACATGCATAGACACAAACCCTAAATCAAGTAGTGATGTGTTGTAGCACAGCACAGCTAGCCTCTACCCATTTCTACCATTCCCTCCGGAAGTGTTCGCCATTGGGACGAGTAGACTACTTACTCTTGCATTTGCCCTGGTACTGGACCACCACTTCCTGGAGGCCTTTGCACTTGGCTTTCAGCAAGGCGCACTCGTCGCGGTAGGTCTTCCCGTCGGAGCCACACACGGGTCCTTTCCAGGTGACGTTGGAGCAGTCTGGCGCACAGACGCACCGTGGCTTGCCTCGGCGGTTCATCTTGCATCTCTTCCCGGGGCCACAGTCCACATTGTCGCACGTCTCTGCAAAAGGGTATTACAAGGACGCTCCCACAGTTACATTTACCAAACCAACTCGACAAAGCACACTAATGAAATGTCATAAATACGTTTTATGTTAAATACATATTTTTTACACAGTTGTTGATGACAGATGGCGTGATATCAAATGTCATGTTTTTTCAACGACCGGGTAAAGTAATAACATGCTTTATGTGAATGCTGTAAGCCAGCGCCATTCAACCGCGCTAAGAATGGATTTCCCATTACATCACCAAAGTCGACCTACCTTTACAAGGTATGCAGTTAGGAGCCCCGCCGCTGAAGATTGTCCACCTGAACAGCATGGTATTGGTAACATCCTGCTCCGTCCAGGACGTTCCGAGTCTACCACTCCTACAACATTCCTCTCTGCTCATCTGAGCATGGTAAAGAACCTGGCACCTTCCGTTCTTCCCTTGCTGCAACCAGCAGTTGCCAGCTGTCAAAGGGAGTGAAAAAAATACCAGTCGCTTTAAAGTCTGAAGCCAGTGACCCAGACACAACACGTGTAGCCTGTATTAGTTGTAGCCGTCTCTCCCCTCCCCTCTGTATTTTGTCTGCTTTTCTAACGTAATGCTCTTGTTTTAGCACGCGTCTATCCGAACTGTTTAACGTGAACTGACAAGTTTAGTTCGAGAGAAATTTGTAATGATTATCACGTCGAGGTTGTAGCGACTTGAAAAGTACTTGTTTTAAAATCCCAAAGAGGACAACAGCGACGTTTTGACAGCGAAGCATGGAGATTATGACGGCCGCTGCCCCTATTCAAGCAAGTCTAGAGGTGTCTAGACTACAGTCTACATTTTTTTTCTCCCTGACGCGCCATGTGCAACTGTAAAAAAAATAAAAATAAAACGCGTCCCCCTTGATTAAATTATGGTTGCAATATTAATCTAAGCAAATGTGGGTTCAACAAAACACGGTTCTGGTCATATTCATACATTTGGAAATGGAAAGGAATCCAGCCAGAGCGGAAACATGCAGCAAGCCGCGCAGTCACGCAACGTCTCGGAACTCAACTTTGCGCTTATTAGAAGGTAATTAAAAACGCAAATGATCCTCACTTGTACAGGATAATGCTTAAAGAACTTTGCATGAATCTTATTTTTTTTGTAAAGCTTACGCAATTTCTCTTAAAAACACAAGATGAAAGTGCCAGCCGCAGTGTTTCGTAAAAGTTAGATGAATATGCAAACAACTGTTTAAACGGCATAGTTTATTAAGTTTTAACCATTTTATTTTTTGTCACCGTAAAAAAAGACAAAACGTGCAAATGATTCGTTAAAGTTTCTTTGAGGACTTGCCTCAAAGTCTTTGCTTATGATGAGAAATGTATCTGAAATGTCTAAAAGCCTATCGCAGTCCTCTCAGTCCAAGCTTTTCAACCAAGGTCTACACAGAATGAGGGCATCAAAAGCCAGTTAAAAGGTCTTGAGGATATATTTTAGACTTCCTATGCTAGTTTCTCCTATGACTCATGTTGCTGAAAAAACTTCTCATTTAATCATACAAAGTTCGTAGGTAAACTCTCATTCTGACCATACTTAACGCACCTGTTTCCCTGTAAAGTCCTCTAATCAACTGTTCAAGTGTGCTCGGAAAAGTTGGGCACAGTTGACCAATATGGCAATTCCAAACATACAATGCGCGAAAAACAAAGTCGACAAAGTCGAAAATACTACAAAGTTGAGAACATCATAAATTCAACAACTCACCTTGCACTTTCTGGTCCCCAATAAAATGGCATAGCCAGACCAGTATTAAAACCATTCCCGGGTGGATCTGGTGTCTCCTTAGCATCCTTAACATGGTGAAGGCAAAGTGAAATAAGGTCTGCTGAAACAAGCAGCACAAGAAATGATGTACTTAGACGGTTGTCGGTGCTGAATGAATGTCTGACTCTGAATGCAACCTCTTTTTAAGTCTAGAAGGGGTCTAGGGCCAACTGTCTGCGGTGGGCGGTCTCCTCCTCGGTGGGGGTGGAGAGAAAGAGTTTGTTGGAAGTTCTTTCTATCCCCATCAGGTGACATCTTGCCAATCTCTAGTACGAACTTTCTCCCAAAGCTTGTGGGAAACAGCGTCGTCCATGGGTAATTCTCAGTGTGTGTCAAGAGAGAGACTATGGAAATCACGCGTCAAGTGCGCCAAGTTAAAGAGCTATGGAATGGAGCCATGGTGTTTGTCAAGCTGTGAAGGTTGAAAATAGACGATGATGACTGGAAGGATGTTTATAGAGGCCTCCAAAAGTTGATATCCCAAAAACTCACCGTCGGACATCAGAAGTTGCGTTCCGAATGCAGGACATTTTTGACAACCCGACAATAGGCTAATGTAAAAGTACATCAGGACACGATTCCTACTTCAGCCCTTTGCACAGCCATGTTCTTGTCCACAAACCTTCCCCCCTGCTTACCAATTCCTCCTTATTACAGCAGACGTATAATAATAATAATAATAATAATAATAATAATAATAATAATAATAATAATAATAATAATTGTCAATATGAGTAGCAGCTTATTGTGTGCAAGTAGGCCAATAGTATTAAACAGAATCTATAGGCCTATGCTGTATTCATGAGAAAACAGTGGGAAATGGCCATAACTGATGAAGTTTTTTTGTACGATCTGTTTTCAAAAATATATTAGCTTTTATCACTAAAGATTACTTAGGATTTGCTGAAGAAAACAATAGACCAGACTATGGCTATGCTCAGCTAATATTAGCGCAGACAGTTGTTTGGGTTCCGTTCTCGCCTCGGGTAGTCTATTAAATATATCCTATCCCTGTTTCCGAATCACTTATAGCAACTAGTCTAGACAGGTGTAAGAGCGCCCTCTTCCGCTAAGCTGCCGGGCATGCCTAACCTTTGCAAATTTGTAGAAGTCGCCACGCTGAATTGATTAAGGAAAAAACGCAGGCAATACAGCCGTTGTTAAATGTTAAATGGTACTAATAAAGAGCAATAAAAAGAACACAGACTTCGGGTGGTATTGACAAAGTTACAACCAGTTTGATAATCTTACCACTGGATTAAAAAATAGACCACTATAAAGTGTGTTTTCTCAACTTGAACAATTGTATTTGCCAATTTGTCAGTGAAAAAAAAAGGTTGCAGATATGACCAGGACGACTGCAGGTTGTACTCTGGACTGGACATCCTACAGGTGCTAGTATGACACCAATCACACACATACAAGATGCAAGATACAGATGCTAAGGAATGTGTGGTCAAAGTAAGCTAATATGGATTTCCCCCAAATGCTTTGTAGCCTGCTTAAAGCTTTTCAAATACGGCGCTAGTTTTTTTTATTATTATTTGTTTGTTTTGTTTTTTTTTTTTTTTTGCCTACAACACATCTTATTTAGAGCCAATAACCAAAGAGTGAACTTACCAAATAATTAATGTCAAGAGCAAGGTATTCGCAGAGAAATTCTCTGTGACCAGACCAATAGAGCGGATTCTAAATTTGACAAATAAGTGAGGATACATTACTTCATTAAGCCACATGTCCAGCCTTTACACCTGCTGAGATGTAGTGTGTGTCGATTAATGTCATTACACTGACCTCTGCTGGACATATGCAGCCAACACGACAATATAGTATCTAATGTGTTACATGGCTGTACATTACTGTAAGTCCATGTAATCAATTATGCCATCAGGTATTATTCAGTTCATTTGTTTTTATTTTCATCATGTCCATACTGAATCAGATCAGACATCAGAATCAAAAAGATACAAAAATGATGCATTATGAATTATATGATTTTGGAATATGACAGGTTATCCTTAATTATGGTTATACCAAACTTCTTCTTAAAACTCATGTAATTTTTAGGCCTACATATCCTTTTCCATTTTTTGTTACTGCTTTTGTAAAGAAAAATATGTTCCTTGTCGTTAAAACCTGAACTGAGGTGTGTTTGTTCCTTTTCAATTCATAAGGCTATCTTTATTACTCCTGTACTGTCCTGACAGATGGTTCCTAATGGGTTTTATCTCTGACATAAACTGCAACACATTATAAAAGCAGCACAATGAAAACATGTCCCTTTAAACAAACTTAAATAAGTAAGCAAATCCACAGCATAAAAACAACACACAGTGCTTCGAGCTCAAAGGTTCTGGGCCACAATAAAAAAAAGTGCAGCTTAAATCACTACCACATTTTAATGTGATTAGACATCTTTTGGGACTGCTGTTATATTTGTTTGAGGGTCCTTTTGCAGAGGAACTGGACACTGATGACAAAATGTACAACTCCAGATGACCAGATAGACAGCGCTTCCTAGTGGCAGATGGCTGCGTGTGCAAATCTTTAAAAAAAATCTTGTTGTTTTACAGTCCCTCCTCTGCTTCCTGCTCCCCTTCTGCCTCCTTCTGTAGCTGCTTGTATTTCCGTTTGAAAAAGCCAAACTACAAAGAGGGATACACAGAAGAAACACTGGGTTAGGTATATACGACAATGACATTAAAAAGGCGACCAACAGCCATCACTGTGACCACATGTGATATCTTACTGTAAGAGTCTGTGACCAGTGGTCTATTGTGAGGTGTCTACAAAAAATTGTGGCCTGATTTTACATGAATTACTAGTCATGCTAGATGATACAAAATCATAGTAGACGTTTATTTATTATGTGATGTAGTAGTTCGAACATTTTTTTTTAACAGCTTAAACTTTAGCCTGAAAACGTAGCATAAATATCAGGTATGCTGAACTCTACTTTATCTGATAACATCTCATCAAATTGTGATTTTATGGATTTTGAGGGTTTTTTTCACAAAAACATAACACTTCAAGGTATTCTATGAATCATACACCTGACAAAAAGCCTGATAAAACTGAAAATGAAGTCAAACGCACCTTCCATAGTAGACCCACTACGAGGGCCAGCAAGAGCAGTCCTCCAATGACGCTGCCTACTATAACGCCAACTGGCACGTCTGCCGTCTCTCCTGGTTTACTAATGGTGACATCCACCTGCAGAAACAAGTGAGAAAGGGATAAACAGGAAAGTCTAAGATTGGAGAGAAAGAGAGAGAGAGAGAGAGAGAGAGAGAGACAGACAGACAGACAGAGAGAGAGAGAGAGAGAGAGAGAGAGAGAGAAAGACAGAGAGAGAAAGACAGAGAGAGAGAGAGAGAGACAGACAGACTTCTGCACACCAGGAACTGGCCGAATCGAGTCCATGGCTAATGTACAATGTAACAGCTGATCAGGATGGTTTATAGCAAGAGGTAAACTCACCGTTGCCTTCTTAAGCCCAATGATGAGCAAGTCTGGCTGTGAGGTCTCAATCTCAGTGGAGAGTGTTAGTTCCAAGGTCTGGAAAGTTGACTGGATGAACCAGCATGTTTGTGACAAACATATAAACAAAACAACAATTAGGAAGGAATATGATTACATGCACAAGGCCATACGATTCACATGTAAATAAATTCAGGAACAGAAGTGTAGAGGGGTTCTCACAGACGCAAAGGTCCCATTCCAAATCCTTGCCGTGATGTTAACAAAAAAGTTACTCTTCTCGGGCATATCCTTTACCACACATTTTATTGATGCACATTTTGCACTCTTGCAGTCCTGTGCACACAAAACTTTGAGATTAGCCATACACAGTTAGGCTAGGACAGCTTACTTTGCCTTCAACAGAAGGTTTTTAATGTAAAAAATGTGGTGTGGTGACTACAAACTTAGGTGTATAAAACAAAACAACTTGCTTCATTTGACATCAGGACCTAGAGGAAGTGGGGACTCACCAGGTTTTCGATTCTTCTGAGACTCTCCTTCTTAAAAGAGACCTTGTGAGGCTTTGTGCCAATCTGTAGAGGGTTAATCAGATCCGTGGCCTCACACATTACAGCCCGAGTCTGCAGATAAATAATCAGATCAGGAAATAGCCATAGAAAAACTCCATACCATTATAACCAAAGCTTTTTACAGCTGTTTGAAAATTATAATAGACAGATAGTAAGAAGGAGCTGCTGAACAATGAGCAGCTGTTTTACTTCAAAAAACATGTATGGCCATGTTAGAAACCATACTATGTTTCAGAAACAGTCATATTGCAGACACAGATACAACAGCGACAAGGTACAGTCCTTCAGTAAGCTTTAAAAAAAAATCAATGTTATTTATGCTGACACACTGTCACATATTTTGACACATTCTCGTTCACTCCAAGATCCCTGAGGGGTTTAGCTCTTACTGGTTGGGTACTGAGGGAGGCCAGGTACAGGAGGGGATTTCCTGCTTTGGTGCTGATGGGTAATGATATGGTCAAGTAGGTGAGACCCACAGGAACATTCACTGTGGAAACCTGAAGTAGAAAGATACCTTGTTGTCAATCTGTCCTCTGAATTATGGAATTCTACTAGTAAATTGATTCTGTTTCAGTTCCTTGATTGTAAATTGATTCTGTCAATTTAATCAATGTCAACTCCAGACGACTTACTTTTACACTTAAGTTGAACTCTGGTCCAATGTCATCAAAGTTTTTAATGGAAGATTTTATGGTTTGAACCTCTTCAACGACATAGAAATTCAAACTTGTATGTCTGTGGAAACAGAAAAGAGCTAGTCTGCATTGAAGTACCATACTTCTGAAATGATCAGTGGTATCTATCAGTTATTACCATATTATTAATTCACTTAACATATAAGAACGTGAATGAAACCAATATGCCATTCATTGTGCTGCAGGAAAGTTACAAACAAATCATGCCATTTTTTAAAAAACTCACTTGGTCAGGATGAGCTCAGAGTCGTAACGAACTGGGATTGTGATGTTGACACTGGTGTCTGCTGGGCGATGCTCTTTGCCATCACTGTGGTGGACATGGATGGGGATGTCCACAGCACAAGTGCACACAACAGTTAGAGGTGTTTGGAATGATCTCTGAATTGTTTGATGTAAACCTCCCACCACAATATAGAAAAAAATGCGGATTTTTTTCTTACCTCTTTGCCACGAAAGTCACTTGTGCTTTGCTTTGCAGGTGGTTGAGGTTGAAATCAAAGTGAATAGAAAATGCCACCTTCATAAAAAAGATATTGTGAATTATATTACTCTTTTCTTCCACAGTTAGTACATATACAGTCAGTCTGGGACACAGCTCCAGTATACCCGCCTACCTGTTTGTTCTTCTCTAGGGCAGGGTATGCTACTTGGCAAGCCAGAGAAAGGGAATCCACCACCGAAGAGCACTTTACATCTGTCCCATCACTCTGAAGAAACAAAAAACAAAAAAGTAAGCAGTGATGGGAGTAATAACACTTTGTTTCAATTTTGTTTTGTAATTAAATTAGTTCAACTCTGTTTCAACTGAATTCAGTTTACTTCAATTGTATTTGCTTAGTTAGCAATGCACTGATATTCCCCTTTGTCATTAATAGATAAGTTTGATTCTACCAAAACCGGGGTTCTCATAGAAGTTCCTTACAACTCACCGGGGGTGTGACTGATGCATAAAAGAGATTCTTGGAGTATGTCATCAATATTTGGGTGTTGTAGGCATTCTCCTTTGTATTCTTCACCACAACCTCAAAGGAAAGTCTTCTGTTCTTAAAGCTCACAAGCATTGGAGATGAACTACAAAATGGTTGTAGAACATCTTCATTGATAGGCACAATCACAAACCCGTGAAATTGACATTTACTACTAAGCATACACAAGACAAATTAACCAAGGTTATAATTTTAGAAATATGTGTAAGATCACTGAAGATCTCACTGAAGAGTCTTTGCAAAGTACAACATTAGTCTGTCCCAATAAATATACATGCTTTGTGCCCCTAAAGGTGATAGGGCAACTTGGGGCAACTGGTGCAACTTTCTTAGCAATGCTGCTGGGCAACAGCATGGTTGGCTCCTAATTTTCAGATGGGCAGATGCTGCTATCGCCTGAGGGCAAACATGGCAGACCTGTTGCCTAACATAAGTGATAAAGTGTCCAAATGACTTCTGTTTGTATCGTTACTCATCAACATTGCTCAAAAGGTTGCCAGGTGTATCATCATCCAAAGGGTCTTTTGAATTAGCATTTTAAAAACACCTTTACAAAAAGGCATTCACCTGGGCACTTCTTTTCCCTTTTTGACATTAAGCACAAGGTCAGTCAAACACACATTATCAGAGCCACAGTCTTTGGAGAAGGGAATCTGCCAAAAAGAGAAATACCAAAATCACAGCAATTGAGTAATTATCAACACACTGCTTTGCATGGATTAGTAATAGAAAATTTTATTCAAAAATAATTTCATTCATTTTCATGAAAAAGACATCGTTGATCATGTGACACTGAAAATACTACCACTTTATACCGCTCCAGTAAATATCATTGTGGAACCACAATGACAATCACACCCTTAAGATATTAAAATTCCTCAAGCTAAAGCTTCATGTGCTGAACTGAACCAGTAGAGAATAGCTTTGTATTAGAGGAACATAAGTGGGGAACCTTACTGAGAATGCCCATGCGTGGGTGGAGTAAAGATCCAGCACAGGATTTGCGTCTGGTTTCTGAAGACCGATGTCCACTCGCAGCCCGAGGGGATTCACAAAGTCTGCTCCCTCCTGTGCATGAAGAAGTTGTGTACTGTTTTGCATAGTCTTAACATACCACTTAACAAACATATGTTTGCTCTATGTATACCAAACCAGAGACAAAAGTCCATGACTTAAGAAGAAAATCAATAAAAAAGTTAATGTGCCTATGTCAGTGAGTGAGTGAGTGAGTGAATGAATGAATAAAATGAATCTATCTATCTATCTATCTATCTATCTATCTATCTATCTATCTATCTATCTATCTATCTATCTATCTATCTATCTATCTATCTATCTATCTATCTATCTATCTATCTATCTATCTATCTATCTATCTATCTATCTATCTATCTATCTATCTATCTATCTATCTATCTATCTATCTATCTATCTAATGTTCTTTTTATGTTATGGATTGTTGGTAGGCAATTCTCCAGATAACGTTGACAGAAAGTGCTGTCTTACAAAACACTTTCTGAGCGTCTTACCTGAACATACATTGGATAGTGTTTACAGACGGGTCGATCTACCAGTTGGACTGTTCCACTCCAGAACCGCTCATGGTTCTGTCTAAACAGTCCACGGGAGGTCACATGGGAGGACTGGAGATCTGCGTCAAGTGTGAAGTTGTAGGCCAACCCTGTCAGACAAAAACCATTCGGCCATTACTATAACTGCTTATTACGTATATCAATTCAATCAATTCACTTTATTATTTAAAGTGAAAATTCACCATATGAAATGGTCTCAATACACTGGCAGTAAAGTAATAAGAACATTTAATTGCATAACACAAAGAAGTATAATAAAACTAAAATATAAAAAATCAAAGCAATATATATAGCATATATAAGTAATAAATAGTGGCCAATCAGACAGCTCATGTAAAGCAAAAAAGTATAGAATAACAAATCATTTTTCTACACATGAGGTGGAATTTTATAATATTATTCGAATCATTAATCTAATAACGTTAGTATAGCAGTCTGCGACTATGGGTATTAATGACACTGGTCTGGATGCACCTCACCTAAGGGCCCAACAGGGGTTTTGGGCCTGAAGAATGCGGAGAAGCATATGTGGGCTTCAACACATATGACCTTCCTGCCACTGACGTCACATTTCGCTCCAAGTATGTTGATTTTATCTGGCATGAAGACAGCAGTTGCAGTCACTCTTGCTACCCCTCTTGACCTGAAAAGAGTTGATTTTTTAAATTTACCAGATACTTACCCACCCTGTTAGTAAAGCTTTGTAAAAAGCTTCGTAAAAAAAATGCTTTGTGAAAACACAACAAAACAGTTAATCCAGACCGAAGATGAAAAGTGCTTGAGTGTTGCTTTAAAGCTCACCAGAGCTGCACCACCTTCCCCAGTGCCCCTACTGATACATCTGGTACCGTGTCATCATTGAGATCTCCACTGGCATCCAGAGACCTTCCAAAATACTGCAGTTTGGGATCTAATCCTGATCCAGGAATTCTCTGGAAAATTAAAAAAACACATGACGTCATTAAGGTTTCTTAGCCATGACAGTAAATTGTGAGGTCTGAGAACCCCAAGGCTCTCATCTCTCTCTCTCTCTCTCTCTCTCTCTCTCTCTCTCTCTGTGTGTGTGTGTGTGTGTGTGTGTGTGTGTGTGTGTGTGTGGGTGTGTGTGCGTATGTGTGTGTGTTTGGATTGGGAAGGTCTTTTTTAACAGTGCATGTTGTTCCGTAATACATTTTTTTACATTAACATAATACATTACCAGGCCCTGAAGACTACTGAATTTCTTTGGAACATTAACCTCTAAATTAACCTTCATTTCACAGACTAGACACAGGGCCAAACACTGTGGAGATTTATCTGCTAAGTATGCACCCTGATGTAAGTTGGCTGGATCACTAAACTGAATGTCCGCAGAACAATCTAGCCAAAGAGCTACCAAAGAGTTTCCTGAGTACAGGTTTACACTATATCACGGCGCTATATCACACAACACTATACCATTATATCACAGCAGCAAACGTAATGTTCAAGCTAACAGCATCCCTGCATCTCTGCAGTGCCTCAGTGATGCCATGGTTACCTGTGAGTGGCGTTTGTTAAGGGTCGTCTTATCTCCATTGTAGACATACACGACCCCATTCCCTCCATCCTCCAGGGGAGCCCCCACCACCACATCGCTAAAGCCATCCAGGTCCAGGTCTGACACGCCGGATATGGCCATGCCAAAGCGGGCATTATCTGGGCTGGACGGACCGTTGAGGTAACCTTGCTCATTAAGGATGCCCTTAAAAATAAAATAAAAAAATAGTGTACATATGAGCATAAAATTATGATCCATAAGGGGGCAGAAATACATTAAATTGGTTTAGAAAGATGTAATGTGTGATTGAAGTACTAGTAGAGTTTTACTGACAGAATTCGAATTTCCATGTAAAATATTCAACGATTACAGTTTATAACTCATCGTATCTTTTGCTGATATCATCTGATTAGATAAATGGATGAAAACTAGCATGCCATACCTTGGTGACAGAAAACAGGTACACCCGGCCCTGTTCCTTCTTCAGGTTGCTCATGAACATGGGAGCCCCCACCAACAGCAAGTCAGAAACACCATTTTTATCCACGTCTAACCCACACAGCACACTTCCGAAGTATGCACCAATCTGATGAAACAAAGTAGACACAGAGGCCATTTTGAAGTATATCAGCATATTTGCATTTACATTAACTATTGTTGCATTATTATTACACCTCAAACTTCACATAACATTTTTTCAACAATGTCCGCCAGATGCAGGCACAAAAAACTACTGTGTGTTTAGTCACTACCAACCTGCTGTCCTCTCTCAGAGTCGATTATGGTGGGCTTCCTTTGGGAGTTTAGGGTGTAAACTATGACTTGACCAGAATGACTGGATCGCGGGGCACCAGCCACATAGTACTGTACAGATCCATCACTTAGTGTTGCCACAGAATAGCCTAAGCAATGAGAAGAAGCTGTAAGTCATGTAGGATGGCACAATTCCTGGACAAATGTTGAATTCTACACAAACAAAACACATCTTCATGAGAAATTGTATAGATTATGTTATTGGTGCACTCTTTTGTAGGTCTCGGTACATTTCAGAGACCCTACTGATCGAGACATGTTGTGTGTTTTACAAGTGAGCCTAGAAACACACTCCTTATACACTCAGTTAGTGATGAACACCTAGAAGTGAGCTCTGGTTTTTGTCCTGCAGGATGTCCTGAAATGTAGGGTAAGGGAAAATGTCTGTCCTCTGTGCAGTCTGATGCACCACTGTGCCACTCCAGGCATAGGCCCCCACAGCACCCAGCATCAGCTCATCCTGATGGGAAAAAGCATAACAGAACCAGTAGGCTCTTACAAACAGCAATCGTTTCCAACAAACAAATACATAAAAAAATAGACGTACTAAAGTCTTTTGTATTGCAACCATAAAACCAAACTTATTTTTTTGCCTTCAAATGTACATTTTTTAATATCCTGTCATCTCAAACATGCTCACACCTTTCACACCTTTAGCAGTTAGCAATTAATATTTCTAATATCGGTTAGTCTTTGAACATGATGTTTATTTGAAATAAAAATTATACCCAAAGATTCTTACATCTTTACTGGAGTAGTGTGCGCTGAATCCCACTTGAGCCATCTCCATATTAAAACTGTCACCGCCCTTTCCTGCGCCTATTACCAAAAACAAAAGTGTTTGGTAATAGATTGTGGATAATAAGAGATATCTCAGCATGTTAAACTCTCACTTTTCTTCAAAGTACAACTTGAGAAGTGTACATAACTCTCACATGCAGGCTTGGGGTTACCTTCTATGTTGAATATCCTGTTTCCCAGTGTTCCAGCGATTTTGACAAGAGCTGCCTCTTCCGACACATTGAAAAAGTACTTCTCTGCTGGCTTGCTAGCTATAGACTTAATTTCAGCTATCAGCTTTGCCGTGTCATGGTTATTTCTTATGTAGGACCCCAGCACCTGCAAAATCCCAACAGATTATCATCACCACACTATAATGTAACAGCGGGGTAAGAAACAGGCTTTGTAAAATGAAAGTGATTCCCATTTGTGATTGTGAACACACAGCATACCACACACACACACACACACACACACACACAAATCAGTCTCTGCATTTAACCCATCACATTTGTGAGCAGGGGGCAGCCTGACAGGTGCCCCAGGGGAGCAGTGTGTATGGATGGTGCCATGCTCAGGGTGCCTCAGTCACAGGGAGGATGGAGGAGAGCCCTGGTCATTCACTCCACCCACCCACCTGTTGGCGTGGGGAATCAAACCTGTGACCTTTTGACCACAAGTCCCACACCTTAACTGCCAGCCCATGAGTGCCCTCAGCATGTGTCAGAAAGTGAGAAGGAATGCATATACAGTATGAAATTATCTTACAGGTGCCAGAGAAATACAACAAGCTAGATGACGGGAGCAGGTCTGCACATATGCTGCAGAGTGTGTTTACTAATAGATAGGAACAAACACACATCACCAGGCAAACCTGTGTGTCAGTGTGTGGCCTATAAAGGGCATACTTACAGCGATGCCGAAGCGTGTGATTTTGTAGCGCTCACACTTTTCCAGAATCTGCTGTGCAAAGCGGTTGTCATGAGATTCCCCATCTGTGACTACCACAAGCACTTTGGCTGCATCAGCTCGGCCACCGTATTCAGGTTTGAATCCATAATCACTGCAAAGACACATGCCATACATGAATAACACACCCTTTCAGAATATGAGGGAAGATAGATCTAAATGAATCACTGCGTGCTAATGAGTACAAGTGACTCTGTATATTTGATATTGTTTGTGTTTTTGAAGTGTAATAACATACCAACAATGACGTACCTACATTTTCTGTATAACACATTAATATGACCACACAGACACACACACACATGCACGCGCGCACACACACACACACTACACACACACACACACACACACACACACACACACACACACACACACACACACACACACACACACACACACACACTTTCCACTTTGAACTGTATGACATAAGATGCTAACATTAACAGTGCATCTTCTCTTGAGAAAATATCCTACCTTGGATGAAACACTTAACATACAAACCTAGCAAAATCAATAGCTTGAAAGGTGTTTGTGGAGTGGCCATGTCTCTGTGTTATGGCAGATGCAGCTTTCAGGACCTGCTCTTTGGTTTTATACTGATTCAGTGTGAACTCGAAGTATGGGTCAACTGCATACTGTATAACACTCACCTGGAATCAGATCAGATTAGAAGACAGACAGATTTGCATTTAGGTTTGACATACTGATTAAAACCCATCTTACTAGCATTCTCTTTATTTTATTCTACACTCTTCTGGGATTGTGATCTATCTATCTGTTTAAATACACATGTAATCTAATTATGATGGTAAACGCAAATCATATGCAAAAAGGTACTCCAAATGTGACAAAGAGGAAGGACAAAAAGCCAACGTTTCGACCCAAAAGACAGGTCTTCATCAGGGCTTAGTATACAGCAACTGTATAGTGACATCAGGTCATATGACCTCAAACACTCCATCTCTGCATCACCCCCCCCCCAATCATAAAGCATAAAGACATTAAACTTTGTGTTTTATTTTTTTTTTAATCTAACACAGTTTAAACGCAATGATTTTGGATATATGATTTAAGACATTAAAGAAAATGAAAAGAGATGATATTTACTTGCGTACTATGTGGCCCAATGTCAAGAGATGGGATTAATTTTTTAAGGAATTCATTCATTGGGTTCCAGGGGTAGATGCTGTTTGAGCCATCAAGAACAATTATGATATCCATCGGGCCTCCACAAGCTGAGAGAAAAGAACAACAGCAATTTATAATCAGTGAAGATATTGATTAACTAAACTATACATTATGTACAGTCTCTCTCTCTCTCTCTCTCTCTCTCTCTCTCTATATCTCTCTCTCTCTCTCTCTCTCTCTCTCTCTCTGTCTTTCACTGTGTGTGTGTGTTTTTATGTGTGTGTATGTGTGCGTGTTTGTTTACATGCTTGCATGTGAGTCTGTGTGAACTAACAGCAAGTAGCAAACACCACTACCAAAAACATAGCAACACAACCTTAATCTGGTCCCACATAATGACCATAATCCTTTACCAGATATCCTCTAACCAATGTGCTCTTTCAGCCAGCTTATCATCTTAAACATCGGCTGCATTTGCTACATGCTTAAATCTCTACTATACATAGTGTATATCCCTATATCAGTACCCCCGTTCGGTCCCTAAAATCATACAATCCACCCAGGACACAGATATGACCAGATCATCCACCCAGGACACAGATATGAACAGATGATCTACCCAGGACACAGATATGAACAGATGATCTACCCAGGACACAGATATGAACAGATCATCCACCCACCCAGGACACAGACATTGACAGAGGTGTGATTGTGGTCTTACTCTGTATAGCGGGAGCTTGTGTGCTCTGGACACTAAACAGGGGGCTCATGGGTGCACAGGCTCCTGGGTAGAAATACTGACTTCCACACTGCTGAGCCCACAGTGGACCACAAACCTTCAGACAACAAGGACACACATATATACCACTATTACTCTTAGATCATGATTTAGATCATATTATATATATATACAGTACACTTCACTAATAAATCATGTATCATATCACATATATCACTCACTATTCTCTCTTTTAATTTCCAAAGTACAACACACACACACACCTCTGGGCTAACACAAAGACAACAACAACCCTAACCTCCATTGCTTTTAAGGAGATACCATTTACAGAGAGGGTTCACTGTAAAGTGGTCCATGCCATATGAGAGTTTACATCACCTTTGTCATTACTGCATCTGACAATGACAACTTCAACTGATTTGACTTTTGATGTAAATACAATGCTTTGACTATACACAAATGCATCCCATATGTAAACAATTTACCAGCATTCCGTTGGTTTTTGGTATTCTTGTAAGTGTCATTCCGAGGCTCATGTTGATGTTGACATTTGTCACTGATGGTACACTCACTGAGTCTGAATTAGAGCAAAATACAGAGGAAGCAAATTCATCCAGTCATTTAAGGACTACAAAACACACCTGACACGCAGCACGCAAGAAAAAAGATGTTGTATGCAAGGACAGATGATTATCTTACTTTGCAGGTTGAGTTTGTCACAGGTAGTTTTTGACCCCGGTATCTGACACTTGTACACATCTCCCCTCCTGTTGTCAGGGTAACCCCTCCAAGGGGAACCAACTAAGAGCCTAGACCACAAGAAGCCATCCGACAACTTATTTCTTCAGCAGTGGAAAACAGCACAGACTTACAGTACTCAAAAATCACAATAATTTCCTATATGTTTTGTGAATATGGGGGCTCATGTAAGGGATAACGGCCGACGATGTGACCAGTTTCGTGGAAATAATGGCGAGGTGGAGGTGAAGAACACCACAATGCGAAATGGAGTGGAGTGGAGTTGCCTCCACAAGTCTTTATGTTTACGGAACTGGTCACCTCGAAGGTGTTATCTTTTATATTCCGTTTGCACTTGTGGTTGAATTTTCTATGCATAAACTACCGAAATGTTTCAAACTTTTGAGTTCTACTTTAAAGGTAGCCAATCATCAGCCAATCAGAAAAGAGAATTCCATTGTTAAGGGAGATACAATCTTTTAGTAATGAATGTTTTTTACCATTTGCCCTGATGATTTGTAAACTGTTGTACTGTGTAGCCAAACTGCTCATCTGCAGGTCCTGAGAATATTTTCACCCCAGTAGTTCCAACATTGAAGGATGTAACGGATCGAAGGTTGTTACCTGAAAAAAAAAAATTGTGAGTGAGTAAACTTGATTTCCCTTTCTTTCATTTTCTTTCATATGGCAAACTGTTCATAAGTTTTGAAGTTTCTCCAAACTTCTTGGTCTAGTAACAACAACTGTCACATAATTAAAATTCCACACCAATTATGAGAAAAACAAATAGTATACTGTAAAATATTCTGTATAATGTATATTGATACTGAACACAAGTGTTGTATGCAGTAAAACATCTTCTACATATGTCATATTTCAATATACAAGCATTCACTATGGCATCACACACTCTCTCACACACACACACAAACACACACAAACACAAACACACACACACACACACACACACACACACACACACACACACACACACACACACACACACACACACACACACACACACACACACACACACACACATACACACACACACACACACACACACACATACACACATACACACACACACACACACACACACACACACACACACACACACACACACAGCTAATTGAAAACCCATTTTACAGTATTTAGATGCCAATAAATCAACAAGCATGCAGCAACTAAAACTGAAAAGTACTAAAACATGGGAAAATACATTATGCATCTATGTGTAACTGGTATCTGATTTCTCTCTAAAGTGCACTAAAACTATAGCCAAAGAATGCTGCCTAACAAAGACAGAATTGTTTTACAACCTATAGCTGCCACACAGGTGTGTAGTTATAGGACAATTCTAACCTTGTGTTTACCCTCTAATACAAAAGATACATTTTCAAAAGCCATTTTGAAAAAGTGTACAAACTTTAAGACATTACAATAAATTTTTACTTGTTTTTAAAACACACCTAGCAGTCTGCATGTCATGAATAAGACTTTCCAAAACACTAAAAACATAAAAGAGTTAAAGGTATGTTGTGTTATCTACTGAGCATGTGCTGTGCCTAAACGCCACAGGGCATGGAATTTACTCTCTCTCCCAGTGGCTCATGCCAGACCACCTTGTTTGGAGCGCACGTCCAAGCATGTTGGACTGGGGGAGAAACAGAAGGCTAGACACAACGGACATGGAATACTTCACTCAGTTAACTAAAGAAAAGTACTAAAAGTTTGCCAACTGAGGACAACCCCTTTAAGTGAATAGATTTAAATTAAATGATTTATTTTTGGTGTTGCTGTGATGAAATTGTGGTAATTATTAAAGTAAGGCTAAATGCCTGCTATGTAAGACATTCAGATGTGATTAATATCATACTCTATAGCAGCTTGTCCAATATTGCTGGCTATGAACACTTAAACCATATAAGCCCAATGCAATCACAAAACACTCAAGGGAATCACAAAACCTTTTTTTCTTTTTTGTCCCCTCTCATTTGAAAAATATGTTTAGATGGTAAAGCAGTGTACAACTATCATTCTCTGTCAAAACTGTAATACACAAAGTTTACTTACTTAGTACAACAAGAAAAATAACTTCAACTGACTGCATCCTCACATGTCAACCGATGAGATGTCAGAGCGAAAGGAGTTATTCCATTGATTTTACCGAGCTGAAATGTTATCCATCAGGTGTGTATACCTTCGACGCGCTTGATATGTTTGAGCAGTCTCAGGCTACAAATAGGAGGCTACATTTCCTGTTTGCATACCTTTCACGCCCTCCTGACAGATGTCTTCTCAGGCTACGTCAAAGTTATGTTTGTTATTGTATATTGTTGTTATTGTTTGTATCAACACGATATTTACATTACAATTCTTAAAATTAACAACTTTCTTGTTTATAAAAAAACAAAGGGAGGTGAAGTTTGTATAGTCTATCTAAAGGTAAATATTCTATAAGATAATAGGCTACGTTAATATGTTAGAAATACCTTTATCATCTGTAACAGACAACAATAGTCTTTGTGATTGGGAAGTGAATGCAACACAATTTAATTACCACCGCACAGGAACTACCCAATGATAGAATTCAAAACACACCTGTGATAAACGCCCTTAAGGCAGAGGCGAGCCGAATGCAATTTGCAGTTCTGAAGCATCGACACGACAGATGCGGGCGAGACAAAATGTCAAAACCCATCACATTGAGGTGCAGGCAGAGTGTGAAAACCTTGGTAAAGGCTATGGGGCCGAAACGTCGGCAATAGGGGAAGTGTGCGGCTAATATACGGTTTTGAAAAACCCTTCTTGGAGAAGAATTTCACCATTTCTCAGCATCGTTTATCGCGAGAATTGCAGTCTATATATTATGCATGCACGTGCACAGGTATATGGATTGTGCTTGGATAACTGTAAGTCTAGAGAAAGAGCCCATTTTCTAACGAGTGCTTTCAGATTAAGTTTTTCATTAGGGCGAATTACTTCCACTAATACCTAATTCTTTAGAAAAACATATTCCAATCTGTTTATGCATGGTTGTATGTTTACCTACGTTCTAGACATTTTTGATGGCACTCCAGATTTAGTCTTGCCTGGTCTTGCCTTGACAGCTTTCAGTAGGCTATAATGTTGTTCCTGTAACTACATTGTGGTGGCTGATGTGACTCAGATAACCCCTGGCTGTCAGAGAACGTCTAAAATACCTTCATGATGAATATTTGTCATTTGTCCTTAGCACCCACCCACGGACTAGTTCGCTGTTAATTGGGTTATTTTTGTGTGTGTTTGAAATCTGAAGACCTGCAGGTTTGAATCGTAAAGTACCTCTCTCTTCAGCGAAGTGGTTATAAGATCCAGAGTGTCTAAAGCTGGCCTGTGGCTTTCAGGTGCTGCAAGAAGTTCAACTCCTGCAAGGGAATTAGGCTAGCATCTGCATCGCTGCTAATGGGTACCACAGGAACAGAAGGCTGGTCACAAGCCGTCCCACTAAAGAACACTGGTAAGCACTCAAACTCTTGTTTGTTGGTTTGTTTGTTTGTCCCCCCCCATCAAATTTCGAAACAAGTTCATTTACAAGTGCTACAACTATACTGACTGACTTGTCACTGTTGTTCAATACACTGAAACACTGTTACTTTCACTTTCAACACATTTTGAACCTTTTTAAATTAACACTATTAACTTTAACTAAATTAACTAATATTTATATGAAATCATATAAAGTGCATGTCAAGGCATTACTAAGACATTCCCAAGAATGGGACATACATGGGCTCAGGGTGACGTTGAATTGTGACCTTTGACCATTACATCTACTCAGTTTAGTTTAGGTTCCAAAGCAATGTAACTGAGGTCAGGCCCAGGCTTGAACCCGTGACTCCACAGCAAGCACACGAGCAGGCGAGCACGTTAGCCAGGCCACTGAAAAGCCTAGCTAGGCTGCCAATCAACTGACCAGTGCATACCAAGGGGGGTTTCGGGAGGGACATCCATATAACATCCTACACATGCAACAGGGCTCACTGGCATCTCTTGCACAAACATTTGTGCAAGATCTGAAGCATATACCTCAATGCATTCTTGAAATATAGCATTCACAAAAATGGGAAAGTCATGGTCACAGTGAAGTTGAACTGTAACCCTTGACTTTGAAACAGCTTTCACGCAGTTTCAAAGATCAAACCAGCTGATCTTTATTTCCAATTGCACATTCATACCAAGCACACTCATACGAACCCCAGAGCATATGGGGCCTTGTGCAGTGATTTCTGTTCTACCTCTTACAATAGCCCCGTTTATATGGACACCTTTTTTGAATCCGATTGAATTTAATCAGATTATTAGAATTCTACCGAACTGTTTATTTGAGCCTCAAATAAAGAGATTTGCGTTTGAAGAAAGGTGTAAACCACCTATTTTAATCGGTTTGAAAATTTAAACGGTTTCATTTGAATCCGATTATTTGACTGTATATATGGGACGTTTTTAATCGGTTTCTGTAAATAAAGAGATTAAAAGTGAAATTTTGTGTCCATGTAAACGGGGCTACTGTACCTTAGTGCACATCAGAACCACTCTGCTGTGCAATTATGTGTGATACTGCTGTGCAACATGCTGTGCAGTACTACTTAGCTTCTGTGCAATACTCATTCACCTCATTTATTCATGCCTGGCACCTTGTGACTGTACATTTCTTAGGTAGGTTGTATATCTGATTTATTATTTTTGTATGTATATTGTATGCATTATTGTACATTTTAGAACCTATATTGTATTTACCTGCTCTTATGGGGGCAGTGGTGGTCTGGCGGTTAAGGTAACACACCTGGACCACAGGATCTCAGGTTCGAATCCAACTGCTGAGGTACACTGAGCATGGTACCATCCCCACACACTGATGCCCGGGTGCCGTTGTCATGGCTGCCCCCTTGTTGTGCAAAACATTGGCAACATAATCTGATGAGTCAGAATGGTCGCGCTCTCTCTCACTTACAGTTTTTTCCCCCCTCATCATTTTGTTCTGACTGAATTTATTCCTCAGAGAATTACACCAGAGGGCACAATAACAGTGTGTCTGTAATACACATTCAAAGTCAATTTCTTTTCGTTTCTTTTCTTTTTTTTTGCTTTTCTTTTTTCTCATCACCAGTATTTTGAGTATGTGCAAGTAAAGGTAGCCTTTGTAGGCTTCGGCAGGTTTCACTCTGAGACTTCAACAAAGGTAACATGGACATTTCCTCAGCTGATGATATGGTAACTGAGACAAGGCCTGTTTTATAGTTTTATATTATTCCTCCAAACATACTTTAAAAATATATATTACATTGTGCATGTACTCATATGCAAGCTTATTTTATATTTGATCATTTGAAATTAAACATGTATATTTTTTATTGAGAAAAATGCTTATTTCCTAGTCTGGATAAATACTACTGTAACTAGTAGGAACATTTATCAGTAATGGATAATAGTAGATATTGAATACACATACACAAGTAAGGTTTGAAAGGACATTGTTTTATTTGGTATATGTCCACCTTTGTACATAAACCTTTTTGGTACAGGCCAGCCACCAAGCACTGACTGAGAACAGTTTGAGTATTGTCGGTGTGCAGGTATTCGCTTTCCCCTATCTGTCCAGCAGATGGTAGTATGGCACCATGGCTGTTGGCTGGGATGGTGATGATGGGGGCTGGTATTTGTGTTTATCCAACCTCCAGATGGCTCCATTGACAGGAACACCTTTTAAATTGATACATTTTTCTAATGAACTGTAACGAACTCCAAAGCAGCACACCTGAATGGGAGTCTGTTAAACACTAGGACACACAGGTAATGAAATTGAGACTATGCAGCATGCTCATACAACACTGTAACACCGGAATAAGGAGTGTGTGTGTGTGTGTGTGTGTGTGTGTCTGAATGTGTATGTGTGGACACTCCAAGGACTCAGACTCTGTGTCGTCTTGATGCCCTCGGACTTCAAAGGCACCCACAGCATTGATCAGGGAGCGTGTGTGTTCCCTGGTGGTCGCGAGGATCCTCTTTCCCAGGCAAGCCTAGCCAAAATCAATCCTGGTCAGCTGCCGGCAGGTCAATATGAGCAAAAGCTCATGACAGTCCACAACAAAAACTTGTTTGACTTGCCAACATTTTGAGCCACCACTTTTAGTACCCACTTTCGTACCCCCACCTCTCCACCCCCAGCAAGCCCTACTACCCCTACCCCACACCCTGGCTCTGCCCTAGCCTCTGATTTGTAAAAGGGGGCTCTGCCACCACTGTGGCAGGTCTGGTAAGAAGCCCTTGATGTTGGCTGATACAGATGACACTTGTGCCTAATTATATTCCCATCAGCGGTTGAAGTGTGGGGGAATTATCACCCCTAGACCACTGCTGGTCAGCAATTGTACTCATCTCATCTGCACAGTGCTGCTTTTAGCTTTTTTTCACCTCTCTGTCTCTCCCTCTCTTTCTCTTTCTCTCTCTCTCTCTCTCTCTCTGTACAATTTCTAGTATTTTCTTCTTCCCCACTGCCTCGTCATCTCAAGGCTAATAACTGGCTCATTTTCCTTCCCCTCTCTCCTGGGCCGCCACCAGGGCACAGCTTATGGCCTTGGAAGGCTCATTCAGCCATGGCGGCAGCTGCGGTGTAGAAATGGAATATGCATAAATACAATAAGGAGGCCGTGTTAAAAACATAATCATGATGATGGCTGGCCCTGTGTAACCTTATGCTATTGACTCTCAGCAGCCATTAGATCACAAGTGTCTGTGTCTTTGTGTGTGTGTGTGTGTGTGCGTGCGCGCATGTGCCTGTGTGTGTGTGTATGTGTGTTTGTGTGCTTGTTTGAGTGTGTGTGTGTAGGATAAAAAAATATTTCATTTTATAAATGTGATCCACGAACCCATTCTGATGTCAGTCTTGTCTGATGTCTTCTGTGTAAACAGGGATGTCTGGAGCACACATACAGTACACAACAATAGCATGATTAAGGAAAATGTAATGACACTTCTGCACCATGTATGAGGTCAAGAAAAAGGATACAGTTGCCCTCTGCGGTGTGTATGGGGGGGTGGGGGATGGTTAAGTTGACCAGTGTGGTGGTGGTGGGGTGGGCGGTGTGGAAGGCCAGCTGAGGGGTGTGAGTGAGTGAGTGACTGACTGACTGGGAGGATGGAGAGGTCAGGGTCAGCGCTCGAAGCCACCGTGATGAAGCAAGCAATGCCTGAGTGGACACTGCTGTCAGTGCGCTCCAGTGGCAGGAACAATGGAGGCTGTGCTCTGGCTTCGAGGCAAGTGAAGCTCAGTCAGTGAAGAGGGCACGCGGTGGTGTTTTTGGCCCCAAAGCCTCCCTCCTTCCCTCCAGTCCTCCTCCCTTTCTCTCTCCCTCCCTCCCTCCCTCCCTCCCTCCCTCTTTAACCCCCCGCCTCTACCCCCTAGCCCCGTCCCCAACCCCCCCACCCCCCCCTGTGGGGTGCATTATTGGGTCAGTGGGGGCAGTGACTCGCATCGTTTTTTTCACTTTGGAAAATATCGACTCCACAGGCCCGGCTTGTGCCATTGATTTGAACTCAAGCCTGTGCTAGAGTCCCCCCCCCCTCTCTCTTTCTCTCTCTCCCTTCCTCTCTCTTTCTCTCTCTCTCTCTCTTTCTCTCTCTTTCTCCCCACTCTTTCCCTGCGCCCCCGTCCACTGTATCGGTGTGATTAATTAAAGAGCAAACGGTGTTTAGCATGGCTGGCTGATTCGCACCACAGGGTGGGCCGAACGAGGACAGGAGAAATGGACGAAGAGGAGGAGGAGGAGGAGGGTGAGGAGCAGTGGCTTTTTTTTGGTCATGGGGTAGTGGATAAGCCCCCATGCCTCCTCTGGCTGAAAGGGGGGGGGAAAGGGAAAGAGAGGCAGTATGAGGGAGAGATGAAGAAAGAAAAAAAAGAAAAAAAAGCATTAGCCATTCGTGCTCTGCCGAGTTTTGACAGATCCTGCTCCCGGCCCTGAGTTTATGACCCATTACTCCTGGCTGCCCGGGACCTAGTTGGTGCATTATGTTCTGTGTCACCTCCCATTTGTCTGGACGTGTGTGATGTCCATTGAGAAAGCCAGTCCAGCTCCAGAAGTCTGCCGCGCCGCCCCGCGCCGCCCCACGCCGCAGCCCAGGCGCCGATAAGAGTATGGATTGGCGACATTTGTTTCTTTTCTTGTGCATCCAATTCAGATGATGATGCCCTCAGTCCAGAGTGTGTGAATGCGCGTTAGTGTATGGGGTGTGTGTGTGTGTGTGTCTGTGTGTGAGTGTGTGCCTGATGGTCTGTGTGTGTGTGTATTTGTGGGTGTGTGCCTGACAGTCTGTGTGTGTGTATGTGTGTGTGCGTGCCTGCGTGTGTGAGTGAGTGTGTCCCAGATGGGATGTTTTCGCCGTTTCTGGTGCCAGGGCCAGACGACCAGTGTTTGGCCGTGTCTGTGGGAGATCCTGCCGTGTTTGTAAAGGAGGAACAAAAGCTCTGCTAAGGGACCCATTCAGAAAACCGATGCCTGTATTGTTGCACCGAGCCTGTTATTCACCAATCTATAATATCTTTTTTTTTGTGTGTGTCCAGGGCCTTACATGAAATAGGACATGCTGTGTGTTTTGGGTGTGTGTGTGTGTTTGTGTGTCTGTGTGTGCATTTTGTTTTCCTTTTAAAAAACACAACAAGTTTCAGTAAATAGATTTCACAGATCATACACTAATAGATTACATAATGTTTAAATATCACAGTTATAGGGCTTTGGGATTCTCCTGGAATCTGACACCTGCAGTAAACAAAAGAAGTAAACATGAAAGTACAGTACAAACCAGTAAAAAAAAACATTGTTGTTTTTTACAAACAGGCATTCAATTCACCGGTCATTTATATCATAGTTAGAGAGGGCTGGGCACTCCGGAGGCAGTCAAGTAGGACATTAGCAAGAGCGGCGGACGAGCGTTACACTTGTTTTAAGTATTTGTTGATTTGTTGTTCTTTGTCATACTATTTTTTTCAGTGCATTTACAACAGCTTTTACTTGACCTAAATACGAGCTCAAACAGTCACTGCACAACACAGAAAGCAGTAATAGTATCAGTGGAAAGTGGCTGGACATTATTACTCTAATAAATGACCATTATGCTGTAAATGGGGGCGATATCGTTGTGTTGATAAGCTTGATAATAATGCTGATGACATCATTGAGTGTACTAATGGGGAGTGGAGTCTGTGTTGTGTTGTTGTTTTACGTATTGGCTGTGTTGAGGGCTTATTGACCTTAGATGTGTGATAGAATGGCATGTCCTAAGTGGCAGCTTGATGTTCCATTAAATGATCGATGTAGTTTAACAGACTTTTGGATAAATGCTTCTAGACTACAAAAGGTCAGTATTTGTTAGTTCATTGGCAGAGTGATTAATCAATCAATATTGCCTCAATGTGTGCGTGACAGAGAGAGTGTGTCCTTCTGTGTGTGTGTGTGTGTGTGTCTGTGTGTGTGTGTGTGCGTGCATTTGTGGTCTGCGTTGGGGGATGGTACTAGTGTACTGGTCTGCATGTGTGTGGTCTGTTGTTTTCAGTTTGTTTGTCAGTGTATATATGTTGATATATTATACACAGTTGAAATATGATACACACGCATACTGTATACAGTATGTGTATGGATATATGTATGATATATACTGTACATACACTTGTGTGTGTGTGTGTGTCTGTGTATGTGTGTACATATGTGAATACTAATACGCATGTCTGTGGTCATTCTTGTGTGTACATATAGGATTGCATGCCTGTGTGTGTATGTGTGTGTGTGTGTGTGTGTATGTATGTGTGTGTGTGTATGTGTATGTGTATGTGTGTGAGGCTGTGTGCGCGAGCACGCGTTTGTGTGCAGTTGCAGTGGCGAGCGAGCGGAAGCGGGGATGTTCGAGCGAACGAGCGAGCGGGATGGCGAGCGAGCGGGAGCGGGGATGTTCGACTCTTAAATCTTGAATTAGAGTGGCTGCCGCCCCTGATATGTTCTCATGAATAAGTCATCTTATGGAGTCCGCGCAGCTCCATGCAAGATTAATTCCTTGAACCCACCCACCCCACACACACACATCCCACCTCCAACCCTGCTCCCCATCTCCTCTCTTATCCACAGGAAGTGTGTTTGTGTGTGCGTGTGTGTGTGTGTGTGTGCGAGCGAATGGTGCTGCTTACAGAAAGTCACACTCATGCCTCCATGGGGAGAGTGTTTCCGGGAGGAGCAAGGGCTGCATCATTTGTACTGTAACATTTTTTAATTCATTATGCATATAGTCTAATATCTGTCCGGGACCCGGGGAGTGGGACAGGACATTAGGCCCCACTGCTAATGCCAGGCTGTTAGTTAGTAAGTGTCCTTTTTTCCCTGAAGTGTGACTGAGTTCATCTGGTTTGTCAGGAGGTGGACAGTGTCACAGTGGCACACTGATGACATGTGATTTCATGATGTGAGAAGAGTCACTCAGTGTGCCACTGATGCCAGTCGTGCGGGTGACACCACCACAGCCGTAGCCATGGGTGGGTTGGGGGGGGGCCTGTGCCCACTCACTTGTCAATCAGGCCCACCCAGTCAGAAGGCTCTGTAAGTTCGATTGACTGTTTTTAGCAATAAAAAATAACCTATGTGTTTTCTGCTAGGCCGACTTTTTTTTTTTCTGGGCCCACCCATTTTATCATTTCTGGCTATGCACCTGGACCCTACATGTAAAAAGGCTGTGGCATTACGGGCTGTAACGTATGGGTATGTCACCAGAGTAGCGTGACTGGATGAGTACAAAGGCAAGACACACCAACCCCCCCCCCCTCCCCCCACCTGTCTATTTAAAACAGAATGATTGCTGAGGCCTAGAAAGGCCCAAGGAATGCTGTCTGACATTTCAGCAGTTACAATTGAAGCACAGTTAAGGAAAAAAAAAAAAAAAACATCGAGTCTAGCCAGCAAATGTGTTGAAACGCCTGTCGAGCTGCTGTGCTCAGATTAGCAAAGTCATCTCCAGTCTCCAACAAGTGTTCATTTTAGCCCTTGTGTGGAAGTGCACATTATTTTGCCGGTAACTAGATAGCTGTCTCCATTGTCTGTGACTGGCTTATCTTGCCAACGATTTTAATGGCCTCAGTACAGGCAGTGAAGTCTCATTCTCGAAAGTGACTGCACTGAGTTGAGTGATTTGCTTTATGTCAGTGTACAAGACTTCTACCTGGAAAATGCCTAGATACAGTTTCGGGGGTGTTATTTTTAGAGGTTCATTGTAGGTGGCAGGTCTTTATGGAAATTAGGAGTTGTCATGTCTTCTGTACATTAACTGCAAAGGTAAGACAAAGAAGACAGACTATACATGTATATATTTTGTAGACCTATGCAAGAGGGTGATTCTAAAAATGTAGACAGGGATATGTGTCTATTGTGCATTTATGTTACAGAAACATAAATGATTGTTGATGGGTTAAAGGGTGATTTGTTTGAAGATGCTTAATGAAATGTATGTAAAGTCTGATTCTGTGTGTGATTAAGAGCTGGACTTTTGTGTAATTATCAACTGTGAAGAGTCACCCATGCTATACCGTGGCATATCCTCACTCCTAGTGAAGCTTAGAATGCGTCTTGTCCAATCAGAAATTGCTAAATAGTTCGACCAGATCTAACTGTTGTATACAGTATTTTTCAAAATATAGCTTTTTAGAGAAACTGTCTACTTGTCAATCTTGACTCATGCCTCTCCCAATGTATGTATGTAAAGTGAGGTGTTCCCTTACAGTATGCTTTGTGGAGACTGAGTGCCCTGAATTCTAAGCAAAAAATAATACTAAGCCTCTATTATACCACAACACTGATGACGTATATAATGTATATTATTATTATTAGGACTCAGGCAAGTAATGCAAGTAAGAGACCCATTCACCAGCCATAACTCCCTGGAGCTTTTCTATAGCCTGTAATGTCTCTTACCAGGAAACACAGGAGGCTCTATTAACACCAGCCTCAAGTGTTTGTGTACATGTGTACATGTGTACATGTTGTGTGTTGCTCCTTTTTTGAATTGTTGACACATTTCCCGCAATGTTTACCAGCGCGCAATTAGGGCCCTCCCCAACAGAGCGGCGAGCTGTGCGGCGTTACACACACTCATTAGCGCCCGCAAACACGAAGGGAACGCACCCCCGCACCCCCCAACCCCCCCATACACACGTAAAAAACACAACACACACAGTGGGGCCCCTGTGCGAGATTACTCATTAGGCACGCAAAACTGCTTCACTGGTTATCATTAAACAGAATTGAGTTTTCTGATTGGACTCGGCCGCTCTCGACGCCGCCGCCCACTGCGGCCTACGGTGGCGAGCGCTCTCAGGCGTGCTGAACCAAGAAATACTAATAAACTGTATAATTAAAGAAATTAAGTGTTGCATGTAGAGCGGGGAATGGCAACTTGTCAGGGCGTTTGTTCATTAGCAAATTGTTCTCCCACAGACAAGCGGCGACAGAGAGAGAGAGAGAGAGAGAGAGAGAGAGAGAGAGAGAGAGAGAGGGAGCAGAATAGGGGGCTGTGGCTGTTGTGGTGTAGTTCCCAGGTCAGCCAGTGGGTGGCAGCAGCGTGCCATAGCACTTCAGCAGAGGGGGAAGGCTGCAGTTTACACATCTTTATCATAAAATACATTGCAAGGTGTTAGAGTGGATTTCAAACATTTTCCTCAGAGGCATCTGTTTTGTAAATGCGGCATCTGTGTCCTTTCTTCGAAATGGGGATAAGGTGTTTGTGCGGCTCTAGTCCACCCTTATCAGTCTATAGTGACCAGTTTCATCTTTTTTTTTCGTCTTTTCAGATATATACCATTGGGCATAAATATTTCAATATGATGAAAAGCTTCATGGTATTGCATGAAGCATGTCAGTCTTTGAAGAAGACATGAGAAGTAATTGTGCATGAGATTGTTTGCAGTGTGCATGTTGCATGTGCATTTTTTCGTAATTACACTGCTAATGGAATATTCCACATAGAATTGATCATAATTCTGTATTTCTGTCAGTCTTAGAGAGATGGAATAAGATGATGTGAAAGAAATATCCAGCTTTGTGTGTACAGGTGTCTGTTTATCGGGGTGTTTGTGTAAGTACAAGTAAGCACATGTGTGAGTGCAAGTGTGTGTATGCATGTGTGTATACATTTTTTTTAGTTTTTTTGTTAGTTTATGTGTACATGTGTGTGCAAGCCTTTGTGTATATGTGTGTGTGTGTGTGTCTGTCTGTGCATATGTGTGTGTATGTGTGTCAATCTACGTGTGTGTGTGCGTGTGTGTGTGTGTGTGTGTGTGTGTGTGTGTGTGTGTGTGTGTGTGTGTGTGTGTGTGTATGTGTGTTAATCTACATGTGTGTCTGTAGGGCAGAGACACAGAGGGCTCTCAGTCTCTGCCTCCCTTCCTCTGCTGCACCTTGTGTCCTCTGGCCCGGCTCAAAGGCCCTAAGCCTTAATGGACCAGCAGGTCCGCTGGCCGGCTTACTCACTCAGGCCTAAACACCACAACGGATGCCGCCCGTTTTTTTTTTTTTCCCCTTCTCCCTTTTACAACGCTCAAAATGTCCTCCCGTCTCTTTGATTGTCGTGTGCTGCACACAGTCCATTACCACTTCCTTCACAACCGTCATGCACTAGACTAGAGGGTGACTGATGATTTCAACATGGCTTTTTTGGATGTTAGGTGTAAAAAAAACACACACACATACTTGAAGGCTTCTTTCACTCCAATTTTACAGTGAATTCACACAATGGATAAATGTGTGCATGCATTTTTTTTTGTTGTTGTCGTTGCTGTGAAAGAAGTGTCCAGTCAACCAACTGAGTCAAAAGACGAAAAACAAAAACTGTCCAGTATAGTGGCGATGTGGAGGTCCGTTTGGCGTTTGGACTGCAACCACAAATAATTAAGCAGCTGAGGTTGTGGGCAAACAGTGATGGCCTGAAACTGATACCGTCCCTTCCAACTTAAATGTCATATTAATGACTGAACACAAAGATTCGGCCGCTCTTGGGTGTGGTGTTTCCTCTTTGTGAGTCTCTGGACTATGGGGACTGCGTGTGTGTGTACGTGCGTGTGTGCGTGTGTGCGTGTGTGTGTGTGTGTGTGTGTGTGTGCTTGTGGATGGGTGTGTGAGTGTGTGTGTTTAAAAAGGTGTAATCTATATACACCTAATTACACGCAGGCTCGTCCTTCAGCTTGCCAAAGGAGTTGTGAGGCTATTAATCATGGGAGAAAGACCTCTGTCAAAATACAAATACAGTGGACACCTCTTAAAGGCAATGCCAGTTTAGCAGCCTTTGTCAAGGGTAATCACTGTGCAATATCAGCTTCAAAGGGATATCCCGCCTATCCGACTGTCTGTGGCATAGAAGGAGGTTACGCTACAGTATTAGCTGCTTTGGTTTGGTGAGAGGACAAAAAAAGGAAATAAAACGGGCACTTTTTCTATATTTGATCTTGTTTACTGATTGGCTGTAGATTGGTATTTGTGAATTCCAATTGTGACATGTAAGAAAAATGTAACTTTTGCCGTGTTTGACTTAGGCACAATAAATGACACATGACTTGGACATTATGTTATTTTATCATGACATTGTGGCAATGAAGCAAAACTGCAGTAAGATGAGAACGCCAGCATGGAAACTGACAAACCCTGGCAAAAGCTTCAAGCTCAAGTATGATGAATGAACTGAGCTGGCAGGTAACATGAAAGACCTGCATGGCCCACCTCTCGCTTGTGTTGGGAAAAGAGTTTTAATACCAGCAGATAATTGATATTGATCAACGCAAGCTGAAGTCCTGCATGCACAATGGGGCTGGCTCTTCACCGTAGCCTGTTATTCTTCTTATTGTTACCATGTCTCTCTTTCCACACATGCACACACACACACACACACACACACACACACACACACACACACACACACACACACACACACACACACACACAGACACACACACACAGAAAAGCGAGAGTTACAGAGAAAGAGAAAGAGTGAGCACTGACTTCTATGCCAAGGTGAGATGGACAGATACAAAATATGATGAAAAACACAGAGGGGGTCCTGCTGAATAAAAAAAAAAAGAAAAATACACACCTCCTTTCTCTTGTCAGCTGGGTAAAGGAAAGAAGAGAAAAAAAGTGCTGTCACTCCATGGAATGTGAGGGATTCAGACAGAGCACTTACGCCAAGGTCACGGGGAAGGTTTTGTGCCGTGATGCACGCCGCGGCCAGACCTTTACCTCAACCCGCAATCACGCACAGATTCCTCAGCCCCCCGCGCCCCGCACAGCCTCCACAGCCACCATTCATCTGGCAATCTCATTTTTATTTGGCCCACTTCACGGTGTCAGCACAGACCCACTGACTGTGTAGATGGAGAGGGAGAGGAAGAGAGAGGGAGAGGAAGAGAGAGAGAGAGGGAGAGAGGAAGAAAGAGGGATAGGGAGAGGGATAGGGAGAGGGAGAGAGAGAGAGAGACTGAGGGGACGGATCACAAGAAACAGAAAGAGTGTGAAGAAGAGGAAGAGAGATGAAAGACAGAGGAGAGGTCATTTAGAGAGAGAAAGAGAGAAGGGACAAGAACAGACATCTAGAGAGATGAAGTAGAGACTCTCCATTGAGATACTTTTAGTATCTGTGAGATTGAGGCCAAGAAATAGTTGTGATACTGGTGTCACTGCATTAACAACCAAGATGATTTGCCCCGTTTGGAATAAAACAGCACCGTAGCTCTGGATGTTCAGGGATATTTTTCAGCATGTGTGGCCGCACCTGGTAGAAAAGTGTACTTATTTACCTGTGATCAAACAAAAGAGAGAAAAAAATCCTTCTGTGACACATACAGTAATTTTACCATATCCCAGTTGTTGCTCTCAAATACATTTTTTGCCATCTTCAATGAAAACTGCTCAACATAAAGCTTTTCCAAAATCTAAAAAAAAAAACCTCATATCACTGTTTCCACATACGACCCATTCTGTCATGACCTCTATGACTATCACCACTAGGCCAAATAATGCCATGTCGGTGTTCTCCCACTGAAATACCCATTCACTACTGATACTCCATCATTTTTTTTTTACAATGAGATATTTTCTCCCTTAACCTGCCGTCTACACCATTTGCTTTTTAATATGAAAAGGAGTGTACATGAAGTCAAGTAAACATTCCACAGCATGAAGTCAGAAGATCGGTTATAAGGTTGGGTACAGACACAACACTGTCTGGTTTTGAAGAGCGTGTTGGTAAATGCAATTTGTGTATGGCTTTGTTTGTTCAAGAGCGCTGTGTCACCTATTTCACTTTGACTGTGTGAGACTGCTATAAAAAAAAACACATACACACACCACACAGGGTCAAGAGTTGAGTGGTAAGGGAGGTCAGACCTCAGACTTACAGTAGCTGCAGTTGCCTCAGAGACCTAGATACCATTCATCAATTGTGTTCATCTGAGGTAAAATTTAAAACATTTTCTTAGTCATCTGCCTCTTCAGAAAATGCTAATGCAGACATCTTTTAACATGGAGAGCACGATTGTGTAGCCTTTACTGTAGAGCATGCAATGTGAAGCTGGATATGTAATGCTTTTTGAGTTTTGTGTCAGGAAAGAGTGTGTTGCCTAACACATTTTCAGACCTGTCAGAAATGCCCTGATAGACTTCAGGTGATCACTAAACGTTGCCCAGCAAGTTCAAATATTTGTAAAAGGAAACTTAATTTTTTTGTGAGAATTCTTGACATTGCGATACTTGATAACAATGACGTTTGACTCTTCTGAGATTCTTTTAGGTTAATACCAGTTTTAGATTTGGGTTACCTCTAATGTGTTTCCTTGTAAAGCTGTTTGTTGTCACGATTGTCACATTTTGAACCTAGAACGTATGAATACCGTTTGTGGTCCGGACAGGCGTGAGTGTTTATCAGGGTCATATCTGTGGGTGGGTGGATGGATGATGGAGGGCAGTGTAGCGAAAGCTTAAGGTAGTCTTCCCTTGCCACCCATGCCATCCCCATCCCCATCCCCATCCCCATCCCCATCCCCATCCCCATCCTCATCCTCACCCCCGTCCCCATCCCCATCCCCATCCCGACCACCATCCCCATCCCCATCATCCCTGGCAGCCCATCCTACCCTGTGCTCTTAATCTCAAACCCAACTGCGCCCCACTGGCTCAGATTAGTGGGTTTTAGCCTGGCAGAGTGCAGTAGTGAGCCACGGCAGGGAGCCCCTCTCCACTCTCCACCCCCCCCCCCCCCCCCAACAACACTGCAGCCCTACTGCCCACCCTGCCCCACCCCCCCACTCTCTTCCGAACAACACCGCAGCCCTACTGCTCCCCCCTGCCCCCCCCCCCCCCCCCCAAACAACATCGCAACCCTACTGCCCCCTCCACCCTTTTTTTTGAAAGCAGATCCCTCACTGTGCTCCTGACCCCCAGTCCTGCCGCCTGGATGAACGCCATATGGGGCAGAGCCTGCAGGCTCTGGTTCCTCACGGACAGCTGTCCCCTTACATCCCCCCACCCCACCCCCCGCCAATCGACCCCTACTCTTCTCCCTGACCACCACCCCCCCCCCACCCCCCACTACGCTTCCAACACCCCCTCCCCTCCCCTCCCCCACCCACCCCACTCCACTCCTCCTTCCAGTTAAGACAAGAGAGCTTTGGCTCGGTGCGGGCCATGTCACTCTTCTCCCTGACTCCCCCTCCCAACCCCCTACTCCACTGCTCCTTCCAGTTAAGACAAGAGAGCTTTCCCTCGGTGCAGGCCGTGTCAGACGCTGCGGGTGCGGATTAGCGTGACATTGGCCGCTGAGAGATGCTTCTTGTTAGCGGTTGTGAGGCTAGCGCTTTCGGGGCGGCAGGAAAAGTGAAATAGGCCTGCTAGCAAACAAATTGCTTCCCTCGCCGCAAGGGTCATGGAGGCTTAAGGAGGATCAAATGAGGCTCGTATGGTAATTGAACATATAAGATACGCCCATGCCATGTCAGGTCAATCCAAGATTAAAGTAAAAGTTCTGACCGTAACAAAGCCAAAACAAAAAGGTCCTGGATTACAGTCTTACAAGTACACATATAATTATATTCCATGTCTGTGGACAGATGATAAAATACAATAAAGCTATCTGTGCAAGAAATAGATCTAATTGTAAATCTCACCTAGTTAAAATATCAATATTCAAAACATCATCTCGAAATCCTCACAGATCATTTTCCTCATCACACACACACATTCAGAGTATTTAGGCCTCTAGAGTGACACATAATCATCAGGCATTCCGAAAGTGCATCATCCAATATGCAACATGCATGCTTGGGAAAAAGTCACACCTCTGTGCCTTAAATAAGTAATAGCGCACACAGTCACAGACACAGACACAGGCACAGCAGTCTCTGGTGGTCAGGGGAGTGGTGCTGCTGCTACTGCTCTGGAAAGGCACAGTGAAGTGAAGGCGGGTATTTTGTGGTTTGGTTGCTGGGTACTCACCCAGGTGACTGCAGCAGAAAGGGTGTGCCCTGGTGGGGTGTTTGATTTAGTGGGTAAACCCGTGTGTGTGTGTGTGTGTGTGTGTGTGTGTGTGAATATACTCATGTATGTATGTGTATAATGAGTAGATGTGGTGGTGGTGATTCTTTCTTTCTTTCTTTCTTACTTTCTTTCTTTCTTTCTCTTCCTCTTTTTCCCTGTCTCTTTCTTTTTGACCCTTTCTGTCTTGCCACTCTGTGTGCCCCCCCCAACCCCCCAGTGTTCCAGGGGTGAGGGGGTGTTACTGTTTCCTTGTATCGCTCTAATTCCACTGATGCAGAGGTGCACCAGATTGGATGAGGAGGATTAGGATGAAACCCAAGAGACACTCACTCACTCACTCACTCACTCACTCATACACTCACTCACTCATTCACCCTCACAGACAGAAGTACCATCCAGGCGGCTGAAAGCCTGATCTCTCACACACACACACACACACACACACACACACACACACACACACACACACACACACACACACACACACACACACACACACACACAGATATATGGGATCTGATCCGACAGCATTAGAACAGCAGGGCACTTTAACAGGGTCTTAGACTGGAGAGAAATTATAGGGAATTTGGGCAAAGAGCCTCTTAAAAAGCTTTAGATCTGTAATAGGCAGAGATGCAGTGCTGGTAATCTGATATTTATCATGCTTGTTGCTCAAATGCACAATCAAAATTTGATTGAAATGAGAGGTAGTATTAGTAGTAGTAGTAATAATAATAATAATAATAATAATAATAATAATAAAAGAGAACCAAATTCCTATTTCCATTAAGATTCATATCTTTCTCTCTAAAATAATAAGAAAGTAATGGCAGTCATGTAAAAGAAGGAGACTGGAAAGAAAAACTTAATTCCGATGCCCATGATATGATTGCTGTCTGGGATTGCTCATTGCTCTCCGTTTCAGGACTCAAATGTCCTATAGATTGCTTTCCGCAGGGAGGTAATATCCTAAAAGCACTCTGAATTATTTGGTTAAAAAAAAAAGTGATGTAACGGTTGTGGACGTGAATCGGATTCCTAGCTGTGAAGAAAATAGGAAATCAGTGTAAAAGCTGGCGGCTGCAGCCCCCTGCGAGCTCACCGCCGGGGGAGAAAGGCCAGGGGGTCCCGGGGTGGGGTGGGGGGGTCCCGGGGGGCCCCCATCTCCGATGGGATGATGCATCTATCGGGAAACGTGAAACCCTTCATGTCCAAATGAAACACGAACAGAAAGATGGGAGGGGGGAAAAATACGAGTTATTGAATGGGCCAGTAGTCTCTGCTCAAGTGAAGAGGAGTGGAAAAAAAAACAACACACACAAAAAAAAACAAAAAATGTAGTAATCACAATAAAAATCTGTTTTTTTGCGCAGAAGAAAGGATGAAACAAAAACATCCGGGGCGTGTGTAGCACAAAATATCTATATATTACTGGCATCTGTTGGCAGGCTTGATGCTTAGGGAGAGTGAAAGGAGATTATGTTAAAGCATAAATGGAGCTTTTACATTTTTAAATCCAGCGGGCCTAATCTAATCTTATCCCCCCTCAATCCAATTTTTAATGCTGGCTACACATAGGCTTAAAGTGCAGCCGTGTGCTTTGTAGGCCATTTGAGTGGGCAGGGGCATCTGGGGGGGGGGGGGGGGGCTGCTGTGCTGGCTGGATGGCTGGTAGTAGTGAGGGAAGCTGTGGGGGGTGGGGTGGGGGGGCTGTTCGGGGGGCTGTTGGGGGGGCTGAAGGAGAGAGATGGGGGTGGGGGGATATTAACAAACAGACAAAAGGTGAGGGCTGGTGAAGCTGTTAACAGGCGATCCTCTGACTGAGATCTCCTTTGAGTAGTGATGCGTTCGCTCGCCTCTTGCTTTTATGGTGTAGTGATGCCACTCTGTTTGGTGTAGGGGTTCTCCCCTTTGATAGCCTCTGCTTATAGCTGTTGCTGTGTTAATGGAACATGCTGGAGACTCAGATCAGCGGGGCCATTGCAGTCTATGGATACTGTAATGTGCTCATCCTTTTTGCTTTAATGTAATGTCATGTTTTATCATCCCAAACATATGCTGCATTTTTCTCCCCCGCAAATATGCATGATTGGACTGAGCAATATAGTATATTGGGATGTAACGGTTATACATTACATCTGATAAGAGCCTTAATCATGAGGGGATGGACTTGAGTCCTGTCTGTATGTGTGAGGATTATATGCCACACCTCATACTCTAATGGAGGAGTGGAGAAGATAAGGATTGTAGCGCATTTACGTACAAGTGGCATCCTGAACACCTTTTAGTCTTAAGCAGGGGGGATTAAAGTCACTCAGTCACTCAGCCGATGTCTACAGCAGAGACTACTGGCCCACTTCCACCACGGGCTAGTCAATACTATGTGGGACAGGCTTCCGACTTTTACTATGATAAAAAAGTCAATGCAGTTTTACAGCCATATACATTTTCTATACAACTTCTACTGTGTTGGGTAGGACTAACAGGTCTGTGGCATTGAAAGGCTGAGAACAAACAGACAGAGAAATTGTACTAATTTTAAAATTGGATGTGGAACGATAAAAGACAGAACGAGTGAGCTCGAGGTAGAATCAGAGGGCAAAACCAAAGTGTATTTATAAAGTGCCCTACATTGTGAATTTGCGAGTGTAACTAACACCATATTACGAATATATATATAAGGAATATAGATGCATAAATAAATGGCCACGCTTCATACTGATGGTTCATGAAGGTTTATTTTCTCAGCCTCTCGCTAATAAACTGTAAATGCAAATAGTAACAAAAAACCACAGTAAGAACTTAAACCTAATGCAGAGTCGATTTTGCTTTGAAACATCATGACTCTGTAACAGGTTCACATCTCTTTTGGTGCGCTACCCATAATCCACTGGTCCTGACACCTTTATGACCTGTATACAACAAGCTCTAAATACATAAAATGCACATTAAAATCTACATCATGCAGTAACTTTTTTAAATACGTACACCATCCAAAACAAAAACTAAAATCATGAATTTAACACCTAAAACACAGTCAACACATAACACTGTAATACCTCTGTAATGACCTAACTGTCTCTTAGACAGTTACAACGAACATGTTGACGTTTTAACCTGAAACCCTGAAAGTAAGAGTGTTTATTGGTGGGAGAGAGAGAGAAAAAAGGGGGAGTTTGTGTGAAGAAGTAGAGTGACAGTGAAAGAGGGGACAGATAGAGGAAGAGGTGGGGTTGGATGGTGGAGGTGGGGTCGACCTATTGTGAGAGTCTGAGGAGGGAATTGGGCTGGAGGACTTAGACACGTATGGATGTGTCTCCCTTTCATCACCCCCTATAAGGGCAACATGTCTAACCTCACAGACAGAAGGTGTCTGTATGTAATACTTGTTCTTTCTCTCTCTCTGCCTTTCTCTCTCTCTTTCTCTGTCTCTTTCTGTCTCTGTCTCTCTCTGCTCCCTCTCTCTGCATCTCTGCATATCTCTCTCTTTCTCTCCTTCTCCCTCCCTCTCTCTCTCTCTCCCTCTCTCTCTCCCTCCCTCTCTCCCCCTCTCTCTCTCTTCCTCTCTCTCTCTCTCTCTCCCGGTTTTAAACCCTAAGCCCCCGTAGCTGGCCTGACCTCTAGGTGACCAGTTCAGGCTTGTGTCAGATTTAAAGGCAACAAAAGGCGGCCTGGGCTTTAGAGCTCGTTAAAGAGCTTTGCACTATAAAAGAGGCAGAGCTATATCTCTTATATGAGGAGGGACTGGGAGACGTTTACAGATGAGACCAGATTAGACTTTCACTCATGCTAAAGGGATAGGTGACAGGAGAGCGTGTGTATTTGTGTGTGTGTGTGTGTGTATGTGTGTGTGTGTGTGTACGCGCTAAGTAAAGTTAAAACAATTCCACTGACAGGGGACCATCATAAAACATAACAAAAATATTATTATTATTATGGGGGTTAAAAGGGGGAGAGGGAGTGGGTGGGTGTTGTCAATATTGTATGTTTTTTACAAGGCACAACATTTCTAATAGCAGCCGTGTATGTTTGTGTGTGTGAGTGTGTTTGCGTGTGTGTGTGTGTGAGTGTGTGTCTACGTGTTTGTGTTTGTTTCAGGGGTAGTGTAAAAGCATTCTCTGTGTGTCGCTTAATACTGAAGTCAAAAATATAAAATATGTAAAAAAAAAAACAGAAAAAAAACAGGAAAAACAATTACTTTACAAAATGTACTCTGGTCCTAATAAACCACTGTGGTCCTAATAAAGCACTGTGACAAATACACCTGCTGCTGCTGGGACACTTCTGAATTACAGTCTACCATGTCGTATTCAAAACACCCATGCTGTACCCATTATGCCTCAATATGCTTCATTGCCCTTTCAGAGGTGGTGGCAGTGGTGGGGGGGGGCGGCTAAAATCAGTCATTCTCATACTCCATAGCCTGCGCCACCACCACGGCAGGTCATGCTAAAGGTGTTTATATAAGCTGTTTATACAGCGATAAGACAAGGTGATGTCAGGTTTCCATGGCGAATAAATATTTGTCAGAGGACAAGCAGCTGTTTGTCAGGATGCCATTAAGCGGCGCGGTGGCGTAGCACTCGGCCGCTAAGAGGGTCGGCATTCCCTCGTCTCTCCGCGTTACCGGCCTTTAGGCTTTACTCCGAGGAAATTCAAACAAGAATCGCTTGGACAGGTGTGTGTTGCCCTGCTGTTTAAAAACACACACACACACACACACATGCATGCACGCACAAGCACACACACACACACACACACACACACACACACACACACACATGCATGCATGCACAAGCACACACACACACACACACACACACACACACACATGTGCACACACACACACAGGCACCACTCCGTCCAACCCAAATGTTTTCTTTTTCAAGTAATGTCAGATAGGAGGGAAACAGGTTCTGACCACTGTTTAGAAAAATAACATTCAAAACCTGTTTGTTAAAAAGAAATGGATGATTGGATAGATGGAATATTTTACAAAATACTTTTTTGCTAGATCATTAATTAGGCCAATAGGAGATGTTTGTGCTGTGTGTATCTCCCTGCATACACATTGGATACTTAAGTGGGTGTAAATATGTTTCGACATGTTTTTATTATTATTAGGTGGACCATTGATGGCTGTTTGCCAAACAAAACCACAGTAACGGAGACAAACAAGTGAATGGCTTTTTAAACATAATAGTTTAGTCCTTTTGACCTCTGTCAAAAAGAGAATTAAACCACAATTACATATGGGCATGGATATAGTATTAGTGAAATAATGTGATCCTACAGGTACGGTATAGCTGTGCAGTGTGTTGCCATTTTTCAGTTGATAGGTTTTTGCATAAGGTATACCTATGGTGTCACTGTGTGATCACACAGCTTGAATACACTAACCTGAACCGCATCATTTATCCCCTACTGGCTTTACAGTGCACTCACAAAAAAAGATATAAAGTTTAAAACCCAATAAATACCTCATTACAAAAAAAGAAAAAAAAAGTGTAGAGCCTTTGTATTTACTAACGGACTCCGTATTTTACGTACAGCCATCAGCCATCTTTTGACATTTTCTAATGCTTTTTCGCACATTCATTTTTTTCTTATCTGAAGAAAACTATATGCTTTTTTCGAAATGGTTGCCCTTTAAAAAAATCTGTGTTCCAGTCATGGCTGTTTGGATTGCCGTAAATGGCAGCTAATTTTATTGGAGCCCTGTAGCAGTGGATCATTAATTTGCCTCCAGCGTGGCGAGGGAAGTATGCCTGGTACACTGGGTGTATCACTAAGTAGAGACATCAGGGCAGAACTGTAAACATCATTTGGACACTGCAGTTTTTCTGCTCAAATGGCTTTGATGTTGATGAAGGGAGACCTTCTCCGAAAGTGCAGCGATCTGCACCGGGCTTGATCGATGCTGCCGGGAAGGATGGTAATTATCGTTCGTGTGGCGAAGAGGAGGGGAGACTCCTCCTGAAGCCATACTGCAAAGCTGCAGCCCCCCCACACACACACACACCCCACACACACCCTTTCCCGCTTTCCTGCTTTTTATTCCTTTTTCATACACCAGATAACAGAGGCTATAAAGCTTGAGGAAGTGGTGGTGATGACAATGTTATGGCAGTGGAAGAAGTATACGTTCAAGCATCAGTAGACCACTTTTCACTCATCTACAGCTCCATAAAAAAGAAGAAGAAAACAGACCTGGTCGATGTGACTGATTTGATATTCAGTGACCTCCTTTAACATCACCTTTAACATGTTTTAACATATATGTTCCTTTATACATATATGTGTCTAACATGTGTCTCATGTTTCTTTTCTAAAAACTCCCCCACTGTGGGATGCATACAATAGGGTTTAAAAGCAAGGAGGTCTTGATTCCTCTTCACACTTCTTCCTCTTTTTAATTTTTTTTTTTTACGTGTCAGCTCTGTGAGAGGGGGGGGGGGGCTCTAGAAGGTATCAAAGGCACCCATACTGACTGTGTGTTTGCCTGTGTGGCTCCTTTGGTTTGGAATGCTTTTTCTGCATCCATGCTTTTAGCTGAGTGGCACTCACCCATCCACACAAAGCCAACGCTGGCTGGTGCTACCCAACAAAGCCACTGCATTCCTGCAGCAGCCGCATATCATTTCATTTTTACATTTTTTTCCCACTTTCTCTCTTTCCCTCTCTTCTTTTCTTTCTGGTTTTTCATTCTTTCTTTCTTTCCTTCTTCACCGCCGGATGAAAGTGCCAGGCGATGGCGAGTGGTCCATCACTGTTGGCAGGAAATTGAAAGGAAAGTTTTTTTTTTTGTCTTTTTTTTTGAAGCTCCAGTGCCAAAGTGGCTCTTGGCCAGCGACTGGTGGTAGTGGCGGCCGTCTGAACAGGTACACGACAGCCAACGGTGACAGAGTGTTTTATTTATTTGGTTATTTATTTATTTTATTTTTTTTATTTTTACTCGTTCGCATGCATTCTGCTTGAGAGCGCTGCCTTTTCGGCACTGTCCAGCAAAATGTGTCAGCTGCATCACAACAGTGGACATAGCCCTCCTTATCTCCAGAACATTCACCCACCAACCCCCCCCCCCCCCCACCACCACCACTCCAAGAACCACTGCCGAACCCCCCCACCTTAGCCTCCAGCTCTGTGGGGTCACTTTATTGCAAAATGTAAAAATGCAGTCAATTTTATTTAATCAGCTGAAAAGGGAAAGTGTTTTCAGATCATTAATCAACTGCTCTCTCTTTCTCTCTCTCTCTCTCTCTTTCTCTCTCCCCTTCTCCCATTTTGTATCTCTCTGCCCCCCCACTCTCCCCCTCTCCTACTCTGTATCGCTCTGCCTCTCTCTCTCCCTCTACCTCTCTTTCTCTCTCTCTCTCTCTCCTCTCGTGAACCACTCTCTGAATCATTGGGAATAAAGGAGAAGAGAAGGGGAGGAATAGAATATTAGACTTCTAAAGGCTCTCAGTGCCTGCCTGCCCGCCCAGACGAGGGTTGTGGCTAATGAGAGAAACGCAGCGCAGGGCAGCTAATGGGCAGCCCACAAACCAGCAGCGAGGGCGCCATCGATGTTCCAGGAGGTCTCACTCTGGACTACTTTAACTCTTTAGCAGCGGAGTTTGGAGGATTCTAAGAACATAATGTCTTCATCAATGGCATAACATTCTAGAATTCCACATCACACGTGTCTACCTTTTTTAAAAACACAATCTTTCTAAGTCCTAAATATACTGTAAGGTATTTATCAACTATAACAAAATCTTACAATGCCACATTACATATATGTCGACCCATTTTAAATGACATCTTTTTTTCCACATGCTGATCAGACTGTTGTTTGCTTGACTTTTTTCATGACGGAGGGTACAGCCACTGCACAGTGAGTTGGCTGGCTGGAGATGTGTACAAAAAGCTGGACAAACTAGACATAATATGGGGCTTGGGAATTCAAGGTGAATATTCAGTGGATTTAAATGTTCCCTACAGTGTTCACAACATTTTAGTCACACTTATGTGACTAAGGTATCCGATGGCAGTATTTACACCATCATTAGCTGAGCCTACATTTTGATTTACGTATGTCATTTTCATTCTTTTCTTCAGATATGACCCAAGACTTCAATCGTTTTGATATAATTATTCCAATTCTGTCAAATAATTTTTGAAATACTCCTCTAAAAAGTACATGTAAACAGAACCGACTCAAAACGACTGTAAGCTTGTCTGAATGTTTGGTTGAAGGCGAGCTATGAAAATCGCTGTGTGAAGCCTTGATGTGAGAGTTGACATACGAAGCACAGTTATTACCACTATAGCTCCTTTCCCTCTCTCTTTTTCAGGCCAATTCTGTGCTCGTTTTCCCATCTTTCCCCTCTCACACATGAAGTAGTACTTCTCAAAAATCAAGATGCCAGCATGCCTTTTGTGCTGGGCACAGCATGGATCCTCCATCGCTGCCTACCCACAGCAGCCTATAGCCCCACTATGCACGGGCTGGCCCATGACATAGGATTTTGTTAAACACACACTGCTCCTGTGTAAAATCATGGGCAGGTGTGTGTGTGTGTGTGTGTGTGCAATGATGTGTATGTGTGTGAGTGTGTGTTTGTGTGTGTGTGTGTTTTTGTGTTAATGTGTGTATGTGTGTGTGTGTGTATGAAATGATGTGTGTGTGCATGCAATGATGTGTGTGTGTATGTGTGTGTGCGTGCGTGTGTGTGCGCATGTGTGGTTGTTGGGGTTGAGGGGGGGAGGGAGTGTATGTATGCCTGGCGAGCCCCTGACAGCAAGTCTTGCAGCTCTTGAAGTGAGTCTAATTGCGGCGGTGGCGAATGCACAGAAAAGCTGCGCGGTGTGGAGCGGTGCGGAGCAGAGCTGCTCGGCGGCGTAATAACAGTGCGGGGATCTCCAATTGGTGTAGCGCGTCCCCGGAGCCATTCTTCTGCCAGCACCCCCCTCACCCCCCCGCCGGCTCCCATTTGATCACAGCTATTAGGGGACGGGGGAAGCAGGGGAGCAGGGATGCAGCCCCACACCGCACCGCACGCCACGCCACGGCAGTAAAAGCCTGTTGCAGTCCACAACCACCACCGGCACTCTGCTGTGCTGAAGGGCTGTTGTTTTTCAATCTTTCGCTATCTCTCTCTCTCCCTCTCTCTCTTTCTCTTTTTGTCTTGCTTCATCTCTCTCTTTTTCTCTCTCTTAGTCTCTTTTGCTGCCTCTGTCTCTCCTTCTATTGCTTCATCCCTTCGGGACGTTCTCTTTCTCTCTCACACTCTCTCTCCCACACCATGTCTCTCTGTTTGTCTGTCTCTCTTTTTCTCTCGGCCTTTATTACTGTTGCATTTGTAACTGTGTTTTGGGTGTTGAAATATACTGGAAAATCCCCTGTTAAAGGTTTTCATTAACATGATTTTAACTTGACCGCCCATTCGCTATTGGACGTCATACTGTGCTTAACCCTACAAGAACAACACCGAAAAATAATATGTCGTATAACAAACCATGTGTCTATGCCACAAAGTCTCATAGTCTGAGTATAAGGCTTGTTTATGCTGCATTCATTTCAGATATATTCCCAGACTTTTTTGGTGAGCTAAAGAAAGACAAGACAAGATTAGATAAAAAATTGTGATGGTGAGTCTGTCTGTGGATAGGTCTATGGGTTGGTTTCCATGCAATACATACAGTATGAAGGGTATATCATGGGGCTTGGCGATGGGGCAAAAAAGAATTGATCATGATATATTTTTCCATATTGACCGATATCGATTTTTATCATGATTAGGGCTGGACTTCAAATCAAAATTGTCTTTAATTGACTGGACTGAGCAGAATCACATGACAACATGTGGTAGTGTGCTTTCAAGGTACACTGCATGAACACACACAGTGGAATGCACAGAATATAAAGCAAGAGTTTTCAAAATAAATAAAAATAACAGTAATAATAAACAGCAATTATTACTCATGTGCTTGATCATTGTCGATTAACGGTTACGATTGTCGGTTTGTCTCTTTTTTGATTAATTGCCCAGCACTAGTACATAGATATATGTAAGCAGTGCTGGCCAACAAATACTTTTTGTATGTAAAGGGAGCATAAGTAAGGCTTTAGCCTTCTGTAGACATTAGAGACCCCATCCATTTGCATTGGCCACAACCATACAAGTTTTTCCTAACATTGGATTGAATGGAAACCTCTCTTAGCATGTGTAATGTGAGTTCTGTGTGTGTGTGTGTGTGTGTGTGTGTGTGTGTGTGTGTGTGTGTGTGTGTGTGTGTGTGTGTGTGTGTGTGTGTGTGTGTGTGTGTGTGCGTGTGCGTGCACGCGGGTGTGTGTGTGTGTGTGTGTGTGCGCGCGGGTGTGTGTGCCTACTTTGTGTGTATGTGCTCGTGATGGAAAGAGAAAAAATAGAGAGATGTCATGGTCTTAGTGGTTTGAGTATTCCCTGTACGTTGATTTTTTTTCATTTTCCTTTTTTTTTTTTTTGCTGAGAGGCTGCCGTTATGCTGGTATGGCCATTTTATCATCCCTTTTGTTGTGCTTCTCAGGAGAGTGCTGCCACCATGGAAACCTCAAAAGCATTAACATACCAAGCTAATATTTCTGTTATTGACGAAGGTTAAGAGCAGAGGGGCCTAATGTAGTGGTGGGGCTGGGGCTGGGGTTGGGGCTGACGCAGGCAGGCAGGCTTTGCTTTCGCCGCTTCGTTACCTGCCAGGGGCTTTTAGTGCCTCCATAAAACCTCAAAATGCACAAGCGCTCGCAAAATGGCCAGGAGAATAGATTGTGGTCCAGTGTAAACCATTACTAGCCTGTGTGTATGTGGCCGTGTGTAATTATTCAGACTCCGTGTATACTTGCCTCGCCTCGTCTGTGGCACCAGTGCTTTGAGATGAGGAAAGAAAAAGACGCAGATGATGAGGAAGATGCAGCTCACGCGACTTCATCTTCTCCAGTAACTATTTTACAGTAATACTCGTTAGTCAGATGTTGGTCATAATATTTTTTCCCCCACATTGCAAAAGGCTTGCCATGAAAATAATTCTGATACTGTGTTAAATACAGTATGGCATATTTTTAGTGTGATCAATTTACCTTGATGTTTCTTTTAAGTAAAACAATTGCAGTTACTGTATATTATGAACTACTATGGAATTGTGACAAAGGAAAGCACGTCAGGGATGAATGCATGCAAATCAGTTTCAATTTAATTGTATTTAATTTAATGTATTTATTTATTTATAGTTTTATTTTGTTTTGTTTCATTTTATTTTATTTTATTTTAAAGACAAGGCATTGTTTGGTGAGCAAGACTCTGCAGGTCAGTAAGTAGAAGTGGAGGCGGATGCAGAAGGAAGGAGGCAGGAGGCAGGAGCTGGTACCCAGGGGCTGGGGGGGCTGAGGGGAGCTGAGGGGGGCTGCGGGGGCTGGAGGTGGGCCTGGGCAGAAGCTGGCTGCCGGCTGGCTGGCTGTAAGGCAGAGGAAAGCCTTCCTCCTCACAAGCCCAGCACAAGGTCAGAGCCACTGAGTGTGTAATAAAGGGT
>CM059271.1:6334211-6366711 GCA_030347295.1 Setipinna tenuifilis | reverse complement strand
GTTGTTGAGTGGCTCTGCCCTGGTTAACCTTAGAGTGCCGTTTTAATTCAATGCCATAATCCCAGAATTATGACTATGACTGATTACTCCTGAACGTGTCTCACTAAAACGATCTCTTCAAGCCTGTAAGGTCTGTGAGGGCTGTGTGGTGTGGTGTGGTGCAGAGGATACATTTTTCATTTTTGGGATGATCTTTGTGAAATGGATTATTTCTTCATAACTTGATGGCCCACTGGTGTCTTGTGGATGTGATTTATTTGATTTCCATCTCATACCCTGAAAGCCATTTTTGTTATTACAATGGATCTTGAAAAATGAAGACAATCACTCAGTCGGTCTGTACAAATTCACAGGAATTAACAAAGGAAAGATTGACATTTTCAGGGGTGTTATTCCCCTGCAGATAGCCAATATGTAGATGGTTTTTCACTCTGGCGATTGGTTTGGCAGATGACCATGACCTTTTTTGGTGCTGTTATTAAACCTCTCCAGTAACCTTTGCTGGAAATGCGTCAGGAATGCATTTTGTGCAGGCTCCTGTGATTTGAATTCCCTCTGCCTAGTTTTTTATTTTATTTATTTGTTTTTTTTTTCTTCGTACAGCTGCATACCAATTGCATTCCCGTTTCCAATGCAAAGTTAGAATTTGGACTGGGCTTTTGTAAGTTTAACATTTTCACAAGTAGCTGTACAACTACTGTGTGCTTTTTTAGTGTATTGACAAACAAGACATCTGAATGATGGGCATTGTTTGATATGTGTGGCTCACACACACACTACCACATTGCTGTTATAAATACCAAATAATTTGACAGTCAGTGATAATTAACTATTACTGTAACCTGATCCATTGGCTAATTTTTTTCATCACAAATTTTTTTTTTTTAGGAATACCTTTTTTATTTGTAAACAATGTGATGTTGTGATGAATGCATAAGTAACCATGTATTTGAAACACCCACATGTCAGTCGCTTATGTCCCAGTCAGTTCTAATGGTGTGAAAAGCTGGCAGCGACGATTGGTTGCTGTCATTTACATTTATCTCTGTGTGGAGTGAGAGACAGCCGGTGCTGTGTGCCCCCCCCCCCCCCCCTTCCCTGATGGCACTGGCCAGGCAGGCAGGCAAGCAGGCAGGCAGGCAGGCAGGCAGGCAGGCATCCTCTGTTGGCCTGTTCTCTGAGAGTATCGGCTTACCCCTACAGCGCCCGACAATAGATTGTGGCTAGGACTGACAAGACCTCAGGGAAGCGTCAGTGCCCTTTGCCACCATATGGCTTCGGAGGAGCCCCCCTCACCTGCAGCTGTCCACCACACTGAGTGCCTTACTTAGGGGAGCTGGCCATGGAGGAACAGGGGAGATGGAGCAGAGAGAGAGAGAGAGACAGAGATGGAGGAAGAGGGAGAGGGGGTGAGGAGAGATGGGGAGGAGAGGAGGGCAGAGGAGCAGTCGAGAGGAAAAGAGGGCAAAAAAGAGAGAAAGAGGGACAGGGGATGAGGAGAGATTGGGAGTTGAGCAGAGGAGCGGTCAAGAGGAAAAGATGGCAAAGAGAGAGGGATAGAGAAAGAGGGAGAGGGGATGAGGAGAAGTGGGGAGGAGAGGACAACATAGGAGTGGCTGGGAGAAAAAGAGGGCAAAAAGAGAGCGAGAGAGAGAGAGAGAGGATAAAGAAAGATGAAGAGGGGATGAGGAGGTGGGGAAGAGGAGAAGAGGGCAAAAAGAGAGTGAGAGAGAGAGGAGGAGGCAGTGACTCTCAATTCCTCATCTCACCCCAAAAGGCCACTGATCTGTAAAAGACAGTCCTGAAGAATGAACGGCTTACTGTAATATTCATACCCGGAGACCCGTGCATTAGTCATTCCTTACCTTTATTTCTCTATATAGTTCACTATTTCAGGCCCTCTTTACGGAGGAGGAAGTACAGCCATTTATAATTTATCCTCCACACTGGATACAGAGGTGAACTATTCAGGGCTGATGGCTGCGGGAGTGGTGAAGTGTTTGAAGCGGGGGCGCCTGCATTTACAGTCCCACTGGAAACCGTCTCTAAGCCACAAAGGGGCCTCCTCACAGGTGAAGGGCCTGCTCTGGGCCTTATTATCTCTCTGGGACTGGAGTGTCTTCAAGCCTTCAGCTGTAATGAAGACCTCTTGAATTGTCTGGGAATCCCTACCCATTCATCCCAGATTGTGCCTTCGCTCTGCTACCTGAAGTGCCACCAAATGACACGTTGTTTTGTTGGACGATTGAATAACTCCCGGCCCCTTCGCAGACCTATAGTATGTCATTTGGTCGACCTGGTTTGTTTCCCTCCCTATTTTTTATGTTTTTTTTTTGAAGAATATATTGTCCAGAGTAAGGGTCATTGATATTTTGCCATATTACTCACAGTCTAAAATGAAGGAGGAACATCAAATGCAGTCCTTGGAAAGCAACATGGGATGAGGATAAAGATCAATTGGATTTGATTACTAAGACACTAGCTCCAGGAGAGCTGGCTGCTACACTCAAAAACCCACCAATTATAGTGGAGGTGAATTATACCTCATACGGATTTCATGAACACAGGAATGATTTCTGTTCTTATTTCTGAGCCCATCTTGTGTTTTGAACTCTGAAATTTATTTGATCATTAAAAAAACATAATATTGTTAACCATCAGTTCTATTACACTTCCAGTTATATGAAGATACAGGTGCAGAGGAACATGTAGTGAGACATGCATGAAAAAAATAATTTAATTTTGTCTATCAAAGGGAGATGTTTCACAGACATATAAAATGAAGAATACACACTCAAACATGGATACACATGTCTGTCACACTTCCCATGCCTTACATTTACATTCCATTATTGTTTATGTAGCATCCCTAATGCGCTTTTATAAGTGACACAAGTCTATAGTAGTCTTGACTCTACTCATTAAATCCTGTGGATGTTATTGTTGTTAAAGTATGATATCTGTTATTGTGAAGCCTACATGAGGTTGAATTTGTCATTACAAGCATTTGGTGAAGGAACAGTGTTTGACATAAGGCAACGATATCAGTACCATTATCGAAATACAAGAAAAGGTAAATTAATTGCGCATTCTGATCATTTAAACTGTAACAGCTTATGTTATGTTTATGTCGGTCTTTTATTTAAAGTGACAGTCAAATGACAAAAAACACACCACATTTTTAACAACTACAACAATAACAAAAACAGGCTATTGTTAAAAATAGGGCCTCTAATATAAGGTAAAGAATGAAATTACACTAATTTAGACATATGGGTAATATATTACTTATGATTTCTGTAGGGCAACAACCCAAAAAACAAAAACAAAAAAACATTATGCTGCGCAAGAAATGAAGATAACCATTTTTTATCATACAAATTGGGAACCAAGAAATGAAACATCTTTGTTACAGCAATTAATCTTTACCATTTCTAATTAAAACACACAGGTGATCTCTAGTAAAACTGACAGAAAATTAATGAGCACAAAAGTGCAAGGTAAAGCGTCTTTAAAAGGTTTTTTTTTTAATCTTGTCAGAAAATCTGTCAGTAGAATATATGACGTAATTAATTCACTCTACCCTTCAGGTTCCACAAAAAGTTTTTACTAAGGCCTCCAAGAGCCGACACCCAGCACTCATACTGTAGGAACAAACTGATTTAAAAGCATTTAAAGCTCAATCATATTATTGAGATAGGATACAACAGATCCATGCAGCAACGCAAAGCCCATAATTCTAGAGAAAGGAGTTATAATTTCATTTTGGCTGCAATAGGATGCCAATGCAGAACAACTAAAAGATAATGTAACAGTGTGATACTGAATGAGTCTAGGCTTCAGGATGTACTGTGTAAGTAGTGCAAACTTATGTTAGTCATTATAAGGTATTTGAGGCACTTTATGAATTATATGTACAGTATATTGGAATGTATGTGCCCTGGGTTTAGAGACAGTGCTGCCAATGTATCTAGTGGAAAAACTGGAATAAATATTTTTAATTTCTTTAAATGTTAATGCAATACACTTGTAAAAAAAAATTAACCTGGTCTTTCGTGCCAGACAACATTGCCAAGCTCTTAATTTCACTACTAGCATCACAACAATTTATTATTATCTGTATACCAGTGACCAGGTCTCAACAATCAGAGAGGGGGAAAAAGCATTCATCTGCAGTCACAATTTACTAGCGAGTAAAACTGACAAGGTCAGTAATGTTGAATCTTTGGCACAGATCTTCTGATGCTTTTCAGCCCCTTTTATCGGAAGTGCTCCATAAACCTGTGTGTACACACTGTAAACCACAGTGGCATATTCAGGGCAAGTAGTCGCTGGTAAGGAATTGATGGAACACCTTTGCCAACCTTGCAAATCCTATTTTAGGAAGTCAACATTTTTGGCTTCTTGTGTTATTGCCACCAGCAGTGTGTTTTTTGGCTGTGCTCACGTATCCTTCTCCATGTATCCTCTTACCAAGGTAGGTTACTTTGACTGTCTAAAGATCTGACAAGGTGACCTACCTGTCCTAGCAGGACATGTCCTTGTTTGGGAGTAGATCATGTCACCAAGTCACAAGTTGATTCCACTTACAGTTAATTTCGGCCTAACCAGTTAGGCTTGAACTGCTCTTTCTAAAATGTAAAAGCAGGGTATAGTTTTTTTTTGCTATACATTATTATAGCAGTTTGATAAAACATTTGCCTTGAAAAGTCTTTTCCCTCAAGAAAATGTTTGGAATGTATTTTCTCTTTCAAAATACTTAAATATTCCAGTAAGATATTTATATGCTGTAACAGAGACAAACAACACAACACAACACTAAAAATTGAAATCTACAAACCAACATCCAGAATAGGTAGAAACCAGTGCCACTTAGAATTGGAAAAAAAGACAGGAAATGGTCTAAATGTATCAAAGGATTCTTTGTAATTCCCCTAAGGGGCAACGTGTTAAGTAAGGTTAAAGAGATGTTTAGCATTTTTAACAGGTGGCAAGAACCTTTTTATATACATATATATATATATATATATATATATATATATGTGTGTGTTTGTGTGTGTGTGTGTGTGTGTGTGTGTGTGTGTGTGTGCCTACCGGTATGTCAGCCTGTCAGAAAAAAATGTAGTTTTCTGCCCACAAGGCTCCGTGTTGAGCTATGTGTATTGTCCCCTTTACTGATCCCTCCCCTCCCCTCCTCTCCCCTCTCCTCACACAGACATACATACCTTCTGCACCTTTATTATTTATTCATATGATTCACACTTGGGGCTCCAGCTTTGCTTTAAGCACGTATTATGAACTAAGCTTTTTCACGCCCTAATCTGCTTTTGTCCTTTATGTGGAGAATTATCCTCTTCAGCCCAGATGCTCCGTCTCTGTCTCTGTTCCTCTCTGGGCTTCTCCTTACGGGGGTGAGGTCAGGACAAAAAAAGCAGCCCCACAAGCCCCCCCCCCCCCACCTTCACCTCTCAAAGGGGCTAGAGGTTGTTAAGATCTGAATGGCGTAAAATTACCCTCTGCAATTATGATCGCAATCATTTTTTTTATGATGTTATTTCCAATCGTCTATTTCCTCTGTCTTCAGTTTGGTTGTAGGCTATTCATTTTTTGTGTGTGTGTGTGTGTTTGGGTGGGAGGTGGGGGGTGTGATGGGGTGGGGTGGTTCGTTTGTTTCTCACTATACTGTTATGTTGACTGCCATTTCTTCCCGCTAATAGATTTAATTATTCTTATTAAGGAGTGATTATGAGTGGCGTGGTGGGGTTGGCCCTTTGTTTTGCCTTGTGGCTAATTAAAGGCGTAGAGTGAGTACATTTGCATCTCAGCGGCCCGTTTTCATGGCTGCCTACCACACAATTAGGCACTAACTAGATTACTCAGCTTTGCCTCGCCAAAATCTATACAAAAAATGGGTTAAAGAATAAAAATAGAACATGCATTCAAACTAAATTATGAAGCAATACATTTACGCTTTAGAGTCCCACAGTGGCAGTCTAAATATATGGAATGTGAAAGTAATTGACAGTCCAATTTTTGACTTGAATTTTCTTACTCTTTTCCACCAAAAGAGTTTGACAGTATTCCATGCTCAACCAATGAAACTGCAGCCAGGCCAGCTCCAAATGACTGGACAGTGACATAAGAGGGCCATTGATGGATGTGCATCATAAGTCTGGAAAGGTGGCATAAGTTTCTTGCAAGGAAAAGAAAAAAGCAAATTAGGATCTCTATCAGGATTTGTTTTTAGCATTGAAGTTGTTTCAGCAAAACAATCGCAAACTCAGTGATGACGTGCATTCATTAGCAGTGATCGGCCATGCGTGTTTGTGGGTTACACACGTGTGCGTTTCCTGTCTCATGCCAGTTCCTGTGGACTATCGCTTGCACAGTGTGCTAGTCCTGTGCAGATCGGGGTCGTCAGGCTTTTAATTGATCCTGTGCATCAGGTTGCCTGTGGCTGGCTGGCTTGCTGCACCAGGGACCTGGGTCAGTCCCAAGAGCCTGGTCTACACCAGAGGGCAGTCTTCCCCAACTATACTCTCTGTCAAAGACTCACAGGAACCACAGGAGTCTTCAATTCAGCTCTTTTCCACATGTACAGTATGGGATGCATAATGGGTTTCTGTATAAGGGACGCATTGATTAGAAATCATTTAAAGTTTATGAACTGTCAGTGTTGTCTGTCATGTAATGTCATCATCCGGACGGAGTCATTTCTCACACATTTTTTTTTTAAAAACCTTTTGCATTACGTGGATCAAGTAGCTGAGAGTGCAGTGAAAGCTTAGAACAAAAGGAAAATTTGCCAACAATTGAATAAGACTGCCTCCGATTAGGGCATCAAAAAGTGCCTGTCTGAAGAAATCAATGGGCAGCACAGTCTCCGACTAATTTAATTCAGAGCTAGCATGGCTCACTGTGCCACCACTTACATTATCTCCTTATCACTGTCAGCCTAATGCTGGGACTCGCACAAAGACCGCGTTTGTTTCCCACGTTGCTGCTGCCCTGACTTTTTCACGAGAATGTGTGTGTGTGTGTATGTGTGTGTGTGTGTTTGTGTGCGCGTGCACATATACGTATGTATGTGTGTGTGTGTGTTTAATAGCTCTGCCGTGCTGGTTGTGTAGGTGCCGACAGAGTACCACCTTTGCTGATGTCTGAGCAGCCCAGCCCAGCCCAGCCCAGCCCAGCCCAGCCCAGCGACGGGCAGTGGGGCCGTTTCCCCTCATAGCACCCAGGGGCCCTCTTATCTGCTCCCTTTTGTTCACTGCAGACCAGTGAGTGCATTGCCGGCGAAGCAGTCACTTTTAAAACTTGCAGCAAAAAAAAAAAAAGAAAAAGAAAGAAAGAAAGAAAAAAAACGCTTTGGCTGTATGTTATCGACGCTGTCTGATAGGGGCAATCGGAGCTACTACGACACAGGGAGGCCATGGACGTAAGCTGGCTAACAGTGGCCTCTGTGTAGGCGGAGTGTTTGTTTCAACAAATATGCAAGGGGGAACAAGATTTTTTTTCTTTGGTAATTGTTCTGCTAAATATTTATTTATCAGGCAAACAGAATTAGAGATTAATTGGTGAAGGGTCGATAAGAAGCAGGGCAGAAATGTTTGCGTATTGTGTGTGTTTGTGAGCCTTAAGCGGTGCAGTTGCATAGCAAATCTTTTCCTCATTCTTCTTTAATATTAATAAAGACTTTATAAACGTTCTTATGGAAAAATACAAGGCCAACTTCCACATATGCAGTAGCCTTCTATATGAATGGAATTACCTGTGTCAGTTTCCCGGTATCAAAAAGATAATTAAGTCAATCGCTTAATACTCTAGGTGGAGTGACTGCTCAATGTAATTTATGTCTGGGACTTTACTACAGACAGGTATCACCAGACAGTATTATCCAGCTATGAAAAAGCCTTGGAGCGATTTGATTTGTATGCACTGGTGACAATGAGAAAGGAGAATGAAAACAGTGGATAAGTGTGGCGTGTCAAGGGCACACCTCCTCTGGTGATGGGGACAGTTGACAGTGGTGTGCATTTACCTATTTTACTTTCAGACATGGCAGCCGCTGTAATGGTTTTCACAAGGAGGTGCCCAAAGATTAGGAAATGAGATGCCATTTCAATGGCCTGTTTAACAACGGCGTAAAGAGCCAAAAATGATATAGCCTTGGTCTGTCTGTGGCTCTGGTGGAGGCTGCTACAGGAAAAGACACTCTTAAGAATTTGTGTGAAACTGTGGACAGTGACTAATCTAGTCCTGACAGAGAGAGCTCTTTGGTTATATTGGGCTGATGGCATCTTGAGACTTGAGTTACATTGTGGAGACAGACGTCATATGAAATCGTGCCTAATTTCCCCCCCAAAGGAGATCAACAAAATGCATTTCTTGAAAAAGGGTAAACACATCTCCATTCTTCCCTGATGTTCCACTGCATCAGGTCCTGCTGTGAACTGGCTGTGGGGGGTAGAAGCGCTCTAATTATGAGACATAGGTTAACAGGCCTGACAGCACTGATGCCGCTGGTGGTCTAGGATTGAGAGTTATTGCTGAAAAGCACACCAGTGCCACTTTTACTTGCTAATATCTTTGCTTGTAGAGAGAAAAGGGTATTGCTAACATAGTGAAGTATATGTATATGGATGGGCATGATCACTGAAATCAGTTTGTGTTTTAACAAAGAGGAACATCAGATTAGGATTAAAAAAAAGAAAGGCCTACACTGGCTCAGGATAAGAATGGGTAGAATTTATAATAATATTAATTGTGATCTTTAATCTCGAGTCATAAGGTTTCTGTTTATAAGCTACTTCGGGGGAACCGTCAGATGTTCCAGTGTCAGATGTTCCAGTGTTTATTTTCTGGTTCACTTCCAGGTCAGAGGGCAGTATTACCATGGTGGCCTCTTTCTTGTGTGCTCAGGTTAACAAACGAACGATGGGACACTGACTGAATCTGAACTAACAGTTTGCTTGCGGCAGCAGTTAGTGAACTAGGCAGTAAACTACTCTACAAGCATTGGTACAGTTGGTAATTGGTAGAGCTGTTGGAATACACAGGTGATTACAGAGGACACAGATGTGATTACATTAGGATGTCTTCTGAGCAATTTGTAGTATGTTCAGCACATTGTCTACAGCATATGTTCCTGGTAAAGCCTTACTAAAAAATGAATATGCACTGTTTACAAATGTGCCATCAGTCAAGGAGATAAGACTAGTCTGATTGTGTGTGTGTGTGTGTGTGTCTGTGTCCTGATTTACTTTATTTTCATATCAATTGAACATTGCAAACAAAAAAAAAATCTTTGATCTATGATGTATGATGTATCATCTGGCTTGATTTGAAACTTGATAAAATGTGATTTTGTGACTATGCCCGTTTTTCCAATGTTACATGTTATCACTTATAAAAAATGTATACATAATCCGTAATACCTGTTTTATTAAACTGTAACTAATTCATAGTTGGACTTTACTGAAGGCCACCTTTGATGTTTGTGTCCATGAAGACAGATGTCACGCTCTCGATCTAATTTGACTTTAAATTGGTGTGGCATAATGAAAGAAAAGTGTGGCAATTTGCCCGTGCGTGGGTATACATGAGCCCTAACCCTCTTCAAAGCACACAAAATACCATCAGATGAGGAGAGGTGTCACCAAATAATCCCATTTTCACACAATGAAGTCATTTTCAGGTGAATGCCCAGGAGCTGAAATCAGGACAATTTTCTTTCTCCTTTTTTTCATATTTCTCTTTCTTTCTGTCCATCTCTCTCTTTCTCTGCATGAAAAGAAGAAGCATCATTGTTTCATGCATATGTCTTGTTGACTATCCTTGGCTTTTGAGAGATAAGAGAGGCCATATTAAAACTCTATTGTCCAAGTCAGGTCATCCACACTGTACAGTCATGATAATTATGTAGGGAACAGTTGAGGCTGGATCACAGAATGGCAGATTCTGGCTTTTGATCTTTGCCTGGCAAAGACTCAGACATTAGTTTTCACCTGTGTCTGACAAGCAAAGTCTCCACTGATTCAGAGTGCAAAACCACTGACTGAACTCAAACATTAAAACTACAAACTCGCACAGTCTTTGATATTCAGGTTGCCATTTTATGTATTTTGAAAGCGACACATTGAGTGATTTGTTTAAATTAATGGTTAACTGATTTTTTTATGTAATAATACAAGCATATTACTACTGAGTGCTCTTAATGGTTTGTTGCACACATACACACTGCACATATTGTATACACGCAGACACACACACACACACACACACACACACACACACACATGCATTAAGAGAAAAAGAAAGAAAAAGAGAGAGTGAGGCGAGATGGTGGCTAATATCTAAGTTGTGGGGGTAGAGAGGCGCTGGTGCAACCTTTGATTAATTTCTAATTACAGTTTCTGTGGCAGAAAGCAAAAACTATATCAGTTTCTTAATAGGCATGTCGCTTTCAGCGCCTAGCAACCAGCGCTGCCATTGTGCTGTGTGCTCGCCTGCGTTTTGCAGGAGACAAAGGCTGGATTCTTGCCTTGTTTCGGCAGGAAGCATTCAGTGTGGCCCCCTTCACAAAAGCCAATAAATCAGTCTTAATAAGGCTGTCTGCCTCAGTACAGACCGTCTGAGGTGATGCATGAAGTATGACATTAGGCTCCAGGAGAGGAAATCATTTTGTTGCGGAGGGAGGAGAGGAGAGGAGAGGAGAGGGAGGAGAGTAGAGAGCGCAGGGCTCCACCGCGCCTCACTTGCCTCGCTGACAAACAGTCCGTATTGATTTGATACCTGCCTCAGTCTGCCGCTGTCGTCTTGTTGAGCTAATGCACGCACATGCATTCGTCACTGAATGAGGGACTGAGAAATGTTTCGCCGTGATCGGCAACATTTCCCCCGATGGATCTGGAGTTGTTCTGATCTGAGGGACTGTATGGGAAAAAAGCAGGGTGTTTTTTGTATTTCATTTAGCTCAAGTAGTTGAATGTATAGCTGAGTTGCTCCCATGGTTATGGGCTGGAAAAGTGTTCTGGGAAAAAAAGGTGGTTCACACAATAGCCCTCTCTTCACTATATATATAATATATACCATATATTCAAGCAAGTCTTTTCACACAGCACTAAGACTGAGGTTTATTCACCTTGCTGCAGTAAGAGGACAATCACTTTAGATGGGCTTTGTATAAAGGAAAAACCCTTGCAGATACAAGTCTATCCATTGTGAAGAGACAATGTACCACACCGGGCTCAAAACCAAATGTATGCCTAGCATGATGTAGGCACAAGGCGTTGTATATTGTAGTAGGTAGATGGTAGGATGGAAAGTTCTAAAGAATGAACATAATGTGGAGTCTTGCATTATTGTAGAATGAATTCTTTTATAAAATGTTAAAAAAGCTTTCACACCCATAAAGGTTAAGACATGTATACAGAGGCCCATGTAGCTGGCTGTTCTTTAAGATGAAATGAACCATTCCAAATGGACACTCAGATGACCTCTGCTCTAACCTTACATTGCAATGACCCGTCTCATTGACATTATTTACTTACCTATTTATATGGGCACATTTCAATAGATCACATCATTAGCAATATGTCACTGTAATTGAAAAGATGTAAACACAAATGCTTCTCTGGCCAGGAATGGACAGCGGGCCTGTGCGCTTCAAATTAGGCTCCTCAGTGCCCTCTAATTTGGCACACATTAATCAATACCAATATCAATAGCATGTTGGGGGCCTTTTATTTGTGCCAAGGATTTATTTGAAAGGGGGACTTAGAGGCCCAGTGGTATATTTGACTTTTGTGTCAAGGGTCATCAGATGGGTCATGGGAGCACAAAGTAATAAATCTTGCCGGTGGTGGGGGCCATAGATGTTCCTCAGCATCATACGGTCTTAGATGTCGCGACGCAGGCCTGCCCAGAGAGATGGCCCCCTGGACCCCTGAAAAGATCCAATTATTGGGCCCCACTCCCTCCCCAAAAACAACCCTATGGTTTTCAATTGAAAAAAAAAAAACTCCGCCTGGGCCCCAGAAAGCTTTCATGTATATCCCCCCTTATGGGCGGCCCTGTCGGGAGACATCTTGGGCTTTGAAAGCTTCACTTAGAGACCTGGTCAGACCTACTGGACCTGTTCACATTGTGTAGGATTGTACACGATGCAAAAAAAATCGTGTCATAGCGCAGATTCTTCAAGCGCGGGCTTCTACAGTAAGGGGTTTCTATTTCTTGAGTGTTGCTCCTGCAGTAAATGTAGTACTATCAGCTAACTTGGAGTGGAAAAGGTGCCCTGGAGGAGTTTGGCCCTTTTCAAGAATGAGTGGGAGATGATACCATAAAAGCGGCCTCTCTCACCCAAACATGAAATCTGCATTTAGTGAAAAACTGCTGCCGTATCAAATGACAAGACCTTGCTCCTAATATCTGCATCAATAAGCATCTCAATCACGGGTGGAGAAAATAAATAAATAAATTACAAGGGAGAAAAAAAAAAAAAAAACATTTCCTGCAAGTGAAAAGTGGCCCTTGTAATGTAAGCTGCCAGCAACGGCATGAAAGGCAGCAGGAGAAGAGATGAGACAGACACACAGACAGACAGACAGACAGACGGAGATATGGAGAGCATAAGCACACGTGTGCCCCCGTGTCTTCAGCTGAGCTGCCAAGCTTTTCCTCTTTCTCAAACCTCCTCAGCCAACACACACACAGACAGACAGGCACACACACACACACACACACACACTCACACACTGACACACACTCAAAAACCACTGGCAGGCGTCGGTCTGTCGGCCTGACGCTGAGAGTGACGGAGGAGACTGCGGGTCGGCCGTCAGCTAGGCGGACGCTTCCGATGGGTGGGGGTGGTCATGGTGGTGGGTGTGGGGAGCTAGGGGTGAGGTGGGGGGGAGCGGTGGCGGGCAGGGTGGGTGTTTGGACTTAGGGGGGTAAGATGGTGATGGTGGGGTGGGGTGTGTGTGTGTGTGTGTGGAGTTAAGGGGAAAGGCGGTGGGGTTGTCGGCTTGGGTGGGGTTGTGGGGTGGTGTGGGTGTGTGACGGCTGTGACAGATAGCCCCCTCTCGGAGAGCTGGAGTCAGAGAAGCTGCTGGCCGTGCCCCCGGGGAGGCCGCTGGCGTGCCTCTAATGCGGCGACGCAGCCGCAGGCCCCCGGACTCACATTCACATGCCTGAAACCAGATCAGCGCGCGCCGCCGCGCTAAAAAGCTAACAGTCTGGACTCGGAAGGCGTCTGTGGTCAGGGCTCCCCCCACCACCCCCGTCACTCTCACCACCCACCCATCCTCACCACCCTCCCTCCCTCTCTCCCTTACCCCAAGCCCACCACCCCCACCCTCAGCCGTTATCTCCGCTTCCTTCCCCTGCAGCCAAATTGAGGACCACCGTCGTCTTTAAGTGAGACAAATAAGGTCCCGAGAATAGTGTCAAGCGTTGTCTACGATTTCAGGGCTTTTTGTATGAGAGGAGACTCTTCCTTGTGTCTTATAAATAAAAAAAAACGTAGGTTATGTATTGCAGTCCTCTAAAAGAAAATCATTGATTTACCTCACTTTTCTGTTTGTGTATGCTATTAATAGCTGTTTTTTTTATTTTTTATTGTTTTGGTATAAAGCAAATGTATGTACAGTCATGTAAATTTCAGTCCTTTAATGTTTCCTTTCGGGTCACACTAAAATGTTTTGGTTTTGACGTGCCCTAACCTAAAACAAACAAACAAAAAAAAAAAACACTTTGAAAACTTGGAAGCTGGAACATGAGGAGGTGTGCCTCTTCAACAGCCTAATCAAATGCATTTCTCCATGGTTTCATACAAAAGCTGTAAGACTAACAGACAACAGGTTTCAAGGGAAACAGAATTATGTTTATCTCAAGAGCTGTTTATGTGGGAATCTATACTTTATGAGAAAATGGCATAGTTAGACCCTTGACTAATCAGTCAGTCATCCCACCCCATACTCATCTTCTACAGAAGTGTCCTCAGGTCAGGGCACCATGGCACAGTTGGCTAAGGTGCACATACTATATATAAGGACCTCAGTTCCAGTCCGACCTAGGGCCTTTTCTGATTTCACCCCATCTTTTTTTCTCTCTCTCTCTCTCTCTCTCTCTCTCTCTCTCTCTCTCTCTCTCTCTCTGCCCTCTCTCTCTCTCTGCCACTTGTTTCCTGCCCACTTTTAACTGTCCTGTCAAATTTAAGGTGGAAAAAGCTAGTAAATAAATAAATTAAATAAATAAAACAAGTTTTCTCTCGACTGCTGGACAGAAGTGAGCCTCAGTGTCAGTAAGGTTTCACGCTGAAGTGAAAGTGAAGTTGAAATGCTCTAGCAGAAGCACAAATATTGTGTAGAGAAAACCAAAAGCCCTCAGGATGCTCAGAACTCAGGTATGGAATAGCTTTTTGTACACTGCCAACATTATTTCAACACAGGTTTTCTTTTGCTCAAAGTCTAATTGCATTTTCTTTTCAAACACATAAAACAACATGGTGTTTAGAATGCTCTGCATATGTATTCAAGGACACAAATTATACTTCTGTGTTCTACTTTTGCATGGCACCACAGTAGCATATACTTGCAAAGGAGGCCATTTAAATGTCAAGGCTGCACATGGCCATTCTTACAGTTGAAGGACGACGTCATAGAACCTAAATAATGGTAGCGCGGCCCTTAGTTCTTCGGAAATAGCTGCATTATGTATTTGTCTGAATATCTGTGGTACTCATCGATTCAAAAAAATTTACGTCTCTTTTTGTGTTATTTTCAGAAAGCAATGATATGTTCCTTAATGGTCCTGTAGATATTAATAGGGTCTAACGTGGCATTGTTTGGCTCCCCACCTAGATATATTAGACCATAGTAAGTGCTTGGTAGGATAAACAAAGTCTTTCTATGCCTGTCAGCATGGCCCTGCATCTCTGCTAGTGTAAGGATGAAACAGAGAGTGTATAGTTTGTGTGTGCAGGAGACTCCCTGCTCCTATCAGATGGTGATGACCCTCCCTGGAGTTCGCCAGGATAAGCCTCACAGCAACATATTGATACTCACCCCTGCCACGCTCTCAGTGAGTATAGGGTGTCAGTGGGCTCCAAGGTTGGCGCCAAGCTCTGTCTTCAGTGCACCACAAACCAGAATTAATTGCAAATCAATCGAACAAAGTACAACTGATCAGTAAACCAATTAGTAATTTTAGCTGCTTGCCTCGGTTTTGTTTTCCTGCAGCTTTTTCCTCTCGCTGCCGACAAATAGGATGGGTCATGTGTTTGGGCTTTTGCTGTTTGTCCTCGCCTTGCAAATGAATCTGAGTCTCAATGTGAAAGGCATCATGAAGATAGGTGAAAGTTTGGAGCAAAATTTTGCTTTTTTACTGCAAGGAATATGAAAATGTGGAGTAAACTACACTCATATTTTTGTCTTCTCAAAATCAGGGATCATGTCTTAATGTTACCTGACAGCATAAGTGCTTTAAGAGACTAACTGGATATTTGACAGACCTTCCTACATTCATAACAATATGGCATGGGACACAGTTAAGTATACAATAGTATAGTATATCATTTCATAAGGTCAGTTATACTCATTGAAAAGATAACATTTCTCTAAAGATGTGTATTTAAAAATGCTAAATCAACTAAGACATGTATTGTGATGAAGTTAGAATTTCTGATTGGTTTCTGATTAAGTACCATAAGCAGCTTATTTATTGTGCATGCTCCCTTCATTGTATGTTTCTAAAATAATGTCGTAGTGGGGCCATTCTTATGGGCATTCAAACAACATGTTCACAACCTCTTGCCGACCTTTTGGTTACCGTACTTACTACCATGATGAGTTCTCCGGTCGCTATTTTTTCCTCATTCATGCAGACGCAAGCAGAGCAAAGGCAGAGTGCCCCGTGACCGACTAGCATAGATGTAGACTGAATCTAACTCCCTGAAGAGGAAGAGAAAAAACGACAAGCGAATCTCTAAAAGGGTCTGCATGCTTGACATTTATAGTAAAAGCCGAGGGCAGAGAGGACCTTGAAGGACTCAACAAAGCTACTGTATATTTTTCACAGCAAAAATAAGGGATGTAAAGGTTGATATACAATAAATAAACATTATGCACATATATCATCAAAAAATCAATTTTTGATAAAAATCAAGATTTTTTTTAAACCAATACTGTGAATGATAAGCCACAAGTTGTATGTCAAAATAACATGCAAATATTCAATTTGTCTGTCACAATCAAGAAATAATTTTAACAGCTTGGAACAGTAATATCCTCCATCCTGGAGTAAAAGTCTGGTTTTATTTTTCACACTGATCAAAGCACACATGAGAAATCCACATAATATATAAAAATGATGCATATCTCATCACCTCCATCTTAGTGCCTGCCGGTTTCAAAATTATCAGGCAGAAATAGGGCAGAGCAGAGGAAGTGGAATTGTTATTAATTATTTGGGAGAAAAACAGCAGCACAGAGGCCAGGAGAAGTGGCGGGGCCCTGCTAGTACCTCTGCAGCATCTTGAAGCATAAGATCCTTTAATGTATTCTCTGTCTGTGCCTGAAAGGGGGAAAGAGGGAGCTGAATGGGTCCATTAATTTAATTGAAGCAAGCCCTGACACAAGATAAAACATCTTCGGCCCACATCTCTCCAGGCTGCAGGGGCTTTATAGTAAACAGCCACTGATCCATAAACAAAAACCACGGGCAGAAGACACGCACTATAGAGACTTCAAGGCCACAAAAATATGACACAGCCAGGCAGAGAATGGAGAGTGAAGAGCACCCGTCTCTCTTTTTCTCCCCGGCTCTGCATAAGCATTCAGCCTGTATGCTGCTTTGTTGTGCGGCAGCGGCAGCACTGGGATTTTGATGTTGGTAATTCTGCTTGCTGCTGGTACTGTGGCTGTGGAAGTGAAGAGGGCAACAAAACAGACAAAAATAACCAGCACTCTCTAACCACCCCTTCACCCCACCCCCCACACCCTGGAAGAGAGGAGCAACGGGGTGTGATTTTATATATCTATATATATATATATATATATATATATATTATAACAGTATGTAAATATGATGGTAAATATGATACTATGTAGTATTATATTTATCATAATAGTAAATATGATGCTATCATATAAACTATCGTACAGTAACTCTGCTATTAAAATAGTTGTTATAATATCAATAAAATCATAGTAATAAATATATACACTAATAATAGTAAAAATCATACAAATATGTATTTTATCTTTTTTTAATGGGGAGAAAAGAATTGGGTTGTGATGGATGCAGGGTTAACTTTCTCCGCATTCAAACACATTATAATTCCCATGCTGACATTTTATTTCTGTCTTTTAAAGCAGTCTAACATGCGGCTGGGTGGAGTAAAAGCATTACAACGCTTTCCAATGATGTTCAGCTCTCTATTTGAGAACAACAAACACATATTTCATTCATCTGCACACCATCGTGTAGATCTCTATGGCTGGTGCTCTGATTCTTTTCTATTTACTTACAAATGCATTTCTTTCAATATGAGCCTTTCAAAGCCAGGAGAATAGAGACACAAAACCATGTAAAGTCTGTTGAACGCGAACAGGGATGCACCTGTTCTCTGAGAGGGGAGTGTATATCACACACAATGCATTGAAAAGATGGGCCACAGCTGTGTTCTGACGGTTGAATTTGACACAGGACCAGAATGTGAAGGTCACAGGTTTTGTCCACCATGTTCTATTTTGCTTTTAAGAGCGCGAGAGAGAAATGGATAGAGAGATAGAGAGAGAGAGAGAGAGAGAGAGAGGGAGGGAGAGAGAGATGCAGAGAGAGAAAGAGACAGAGAGAGCGAGTGAGAGAGAAAGAGACAGAGGAGAGAGAGAGGAGAGAGACCGACAGACAGAGAGGAGAGATAGAGAGAGGAGAGAGGCCGACAGACAGAGAGAGAGAAAGAGAGATTCCGTGGGATGGAATGGATGTGAGAAAATGGAAGAGTAGGGTCTTCATGCACTGCCCTGTGGTAGCATTACAGCATTCTCGGGTTTATCAGAGATTGGGTTTCTCTGTAAGTGCTGCTCTAAGGAGAAATGTAGGTTTTTTTGGTGAACAGAGCACTGCTAACCTTTGTGACAGCAGAGAATGGGAAGAAGAAATCCGAGATACTCCGCGTTCAGACAGGGCTGTAGAATGGAAAGCGCTCATACCATTGTGCTGCAGTTTAACGAGAGAGAGAGTTTATCTCACTGTAAACAAGCCTTGGCTATTTAGATGACCCTCATTATGCTGACTGTTCTGAATAACAAAATATGTTTGTATGAGACGTTGTTGAGCCAGGTCTCTGGGGACCACAGCGCTGGCTGGTCTGGCTTGGATGCCATTATCCCCTCCACCTTGCGCGGCTTAGAGTCAAACTGTGTCACTGTGCAGACTACACTTTCATTTTGAGTGTTTTAAGAGTTGAGCCTCTGCAGGAATATAGCATTTAAGTTCTGCCGGTTGTCATGGCTATTTTGTGTTTGGATGGAACTGACAGTGTTTTACTCCCCGGGCAAGACCCCCTCTCAGGACCGCTACTGGGAACTGATCATGAACTTGGCTGCAAAGCACTAAGAACAATTTAGGACATTCTGAGTTCCCATCATGAGGTCTCTTGCATCTTTAAAAGGGGCACCACTGGCTCTTACTAACCTGCATGATAAAGGGAAGAAAGTGGAGACATGATGGTTACAGATGAAACAATCTCAGACAACCCCAGACAGATGTCATTCTAAACTGTGTAATATAGGAACACAATAAGGTCAACAGATGATTTGTCATGACCTGATGATAAGGATAAAGATGAAGCAAATGTCAACAATTGATATTATCTAAATGTCTATATGTCAGTGTCAAGAATGACATTGTGTATATGTTGATGACATTGTCTGTTTGACTATATTATCTACAGTACAACTAGTCAATATGCAGGGTGGGTCACAAATACAGGACATGTATATTGGACATGTATATTGGATTACAAAAATGACAGATTACTAAATATATTAGTTGCATAACTGATATCCAGGAGTTTATGACACATAGGGTAAGTTATTTCAATGGGACCCTGGCTGGGAATTAAATATGTCTTTTATGTAAGGGTAGATATAGCAAACCAGTTTTTTTCACAACCAACAACATTTCGAACTACAGACATAAATAAAGACATTTGAAGTGATCATTATATAGTGACAACAGAAACAGTTCAAAGTCAAAATTAGTGAAATATAGGAAAACTGTTAATGATTAGAGCATGGGCTCTGCATGCTCTTTCCAACCCTAGCTCAGTGCTCTCATTCTAAAGACAGCCTTGCTCTATCCCTCCTGATGCCGTGGCCCTTAAAACAAATTGCTGTTGATATGTAGTTGAACTATACTTCACAAGGCAAAGATCATCATGATCATTACAGGCCAAAGGGAATTTCAACAGCATTTTCAAAAGTGACAAGCATCATCCTGAAAGATGAACCTGTGTGCCTTTACAAACTTCCATCAGACAGGAGGTGCCCTCGGGAAGAAAAACCCAGGTCAACCTCAAACGTGTTGTAGTGCAGAGAACGCTATGGCAAAATGTTTGTGGGAAACGCTATTCCTGATGGAGCTTTGGCTAGTGAAGTATTCTTTGACTACACATGCAATTTGTTTTAAAGTCCACGCCATTTTGAGAGTCAGGGTATATGTCAGAAATCAGATCAACAGAAAAAAAATGTCTGCACAGTAGATCTTCAAAGCATATTTTTGCACTTGAAACATCTAAATTACCTCTATTTTCTTAATGGAATTTACATAAGAGCTAAAAACTATGACAGTAAATCTATAAAAAAAGATATACTCTAAAGATAATTGTTCTAAACATTTTTGTGGGTATTATTTAAGCCTAATGCTCCCAGTACAGATGGATAAACTAATACGGAGAAAGTATTTTATTAAATTTGTGTGATGTAACTGATCTTTGAATTTATGTTCAATCAATTTCAGATCTTGAACTTGCGCTATAAACCTAAATATGGTTGTATATAGCCAAATAATGTCAGTCTCCCTCGTGTTGTACATATTATTAGCATTTCCTAGTATAGCCACAAAATATCAGATTTCCGCAACAATTCTATGCATTTTTTATACGGTCATTATTTTGGTCTAAGCAAATCCTCGAACGCATCCCCAGAACCAATTTGTAACACAATACTGTGCCCAGTAATTGCTTCTTTCTCGACTAGTTGGCGACATCTCAGAAATGATACAGAGGAGTCCCAAAAAAAGGCCTTTTAACAGTGTAATGATATTGCATCAAGATCATTTCGCCCCCCTCAGACTCTGCCTAGTTTGTCTAAAAGTAACAGTAGAATATGGCGGTCAATCAATAATGAAATTACCCATTTTACCTTCCCATTCTTATCTTACAGCATCAGCATCACCGTTTTGGAATCAACCTGCAGAATGGATGGCTGTTGTGTGAGGAGACGGGATACCATTGAACAGATGTTGTTTTAGTGGTGGATGCTGGGTAGTTCATATATCGCCACTAAGTGATCTGAAAAAAGGATACTGGCCCCTCTCTCTTATACAGTGATGCACATTATCAGATAGACTGACTTGGTCCTGCATTCAGTCCCACCTCCTCCCATTCTCTCTTTCTGTCACTTTCTTCTAGTTCCTCCACTCTGTCTTTCTAAAATGTCTGCCTTATCCTGGCCTTCTGTAACCCTTTTCATTCATTAGTACACCCCAGTCAGTCATGGCTCAGGTTTGAGTTTCCTCTTTTATCCCACCTCCTCTCCGAGTCTACCCTACTCTACATTGACTGGAAAGGTGGCCAGTGTAGACATGAGGCGTAAACGTGTCCTCACAAGGTCACAGGCCTGTAAAGGTAGGTTAATACAACCACAAAACGCACCCCTGTTTGACAAAAAAAAAAATTCTTCACAATACACATTACAATGACTGCTGATCAAATATACTGCACACATTGTTATGTTATGACATGTCCTCACTTCTGCTGGGTGAATTTAGCATAGGCTGTGGTGTGACAAAGTGCCACGGGAAAGGATTCGGTGTGAATATGCCCATTGGAATGTTAGCTTGCCAGCTTGTGCCACTTGTAGATAGGCCACTATCAGTGTACCGGACTGGTTCTGTCAGCTTGTATTATAAGATATCATCATGCTGCTGTACAAATAATGGAAATTTATATCCCCAGCATTGCTTTTGAAGTCGGCGTGATTAGAGTATTTATAAAGCATATATCGCTTTGATAACATTGAAGCAGTTATCAGAAAAACAAACTTTGTCCTGTGAAAAGTGGCGATAAACTGCGTCAGTGTGATTTGCTGGCTTGCGTACTAAACAAGCTGGCTGGCGGCTTATCGGGGCTACCACAGTCACATGTGAATGTCTGATCCTTGTTCAAATGAAAGAGTCAAGTTTGTTTTCCCAGGGCCTTTGCCATGCTGTACCTGTGTTTAACAAGGTAGCAGCAGACCTTTCCCACACATAACTAAACACAGAGGTATTCGCTTTTTGAGAATTATCAATTAACATTTCATGGCTAATAATGTGTGCTTAGCATGAGATTTTATTGGGAAACATTACTGCAACAGAACATGCCCTCAGCCCTCATCAATCCATCACCAACACCTCAAAACAGTTCCAGTGTATTCTTTTATCTGACCAGCACATTGAATATTACCACTGTAGGACATTTTTTCACACTTAAAAAAAAATCACACTTCAGATGTTAGATTTATATCTAGCTCTTGCAACAAACTCTTTGATATAATCTCCCCTGATCTGTTCCAGTCACCTGCCTCCACAGCCACAGTGGGCTGATTGGAGATCACCTTTCAAACGAACTGCGGCGTAGATTATGAAACTCTGTTTGCTAAACACCCTCATTTGGCACCCTTGCCTGTTGTCTAATCTGATTAGCCGCTGTTGTTTGCGTGCACCCACCTGACTAGCGTAGTCTCTGAAGAGACATCAGATGAGGCCCCTATGGGCCCCTATTGTGGGGAAGAGGAGACAGAGATGTAACAGTCAGGACAGCCTTGATGTCTCATCCAACATCTGCACCACAGCTACGCCACTGGAAACAGGGAAATGTGGCAACCGCAGGTGAATGAACAGAGGTTACGGGTGCCATGGTGAGAACAAAGAGAATGTGTGAGTGTGAGTGTATGTGTGTGTGTGTGTGTGTGTATGTTTGTGTGTGTGTGTGTGTGTGTGTGTGTGAGAGAGAGAGAGGTGAGAAGAAAAAAAAGGAAGAAAAAAGCCTCTTGTTCACCTGGGAGCTGGGTGCATGTGGGTACGTTTGTTGGCAAGATCAGCTCTCTTTGAAATCTGTCTGATATCAGCCTTGGAAGGTGTTTGTCTGATTCTGAACTTGTGGCCATTTTAACAATGTCAATCAGTGTACCCACAGAGCAAAGGGGAGATCACAAGCATATCAAATATCAGTCTACTCTATACTGCCATATCTCCTCATCCACCAAGGACTGTTTACATTCTCTTGTGACGTGTTTGCGTGCAGGCGTGTGTGTGTGTGTGTGTCTGTGCGCCTGTGTGTGTCTATATGCTTCATACTGTACTGTAATCTATAAAGTATTTCTAAGGTAACTTGATAGCATTCATTTCCCTCATATCCTTAAGAAATAACATATCCGTATAGGAAAAAAAAATGTCGACATCGAGATGGTCAAATAATACTTGAGGGAAATGAATTGTAAAGCTCATGGGTGTTGCAATGATTAAGGCTGTGCTTAGATCATTGAAAAATAAAAACATATATATATATATCAATGTCTGTCTTAGCTGATAAAATAAGTACCAACCATTTTCTAAAAAACTAAATGCTAGTCCACAACAACAAAAAAATAAAACATTGCTCATGACTTAACAAACAACATGAAATCATAATTAGATATGACACTGATGCTATATGACTTGAAAAGCAAGGGGTGGACTGCAGATGAGGAGGGCTCTAATTTTTCCATGTTTTTATGTGTGCAAACAGGCCTGCATAAAGACCTTGAACATGTGTACATATTGATTTTGCACTGTATCTATTTTGCCCATGAAGTCCTTGTGCAATCATACGATATGTCGGCCATCACGGACCAAGCTTGTATAGCTGGCAAAAGCCATATTAACAGCTTTAACCAGTGCAGTCTGTTGCTTGGGCATCCACACAGCCCTAACAATTCCTCATTCCTTTCTCTTGTTTTTAACTATCCCTGCATTTTTTTTCTCTCTCTGTCTCTCTCTTTCATTTTTACCCAGAACAAAAGGACTTGTGGATGCTGAGCACAGCTCCCGTGATTGAGAAGCAATGAAAAAGTCAAAGACTTTATGTCAGACTGTCTGACTTATTTAATCACCATGAGTGCAGGGGAAGACAGACTTTGATTAAGACCAGCTCGCCGATCAATAAAGTCCTTGAACTTGCATAAGTCACTGCCGGCGGGGCTGTAATATTACTGATAGCCCATGTTTTATTCAGGGTGGGGCCGGGAGCGCGTAGCCCCCTGTGCCTCGCACACCTGAGTGATTTCCCCCCTGATAAATAGAAACGTCTGACCCCTTTTTTAGGGGTGAGGATAAGTCTTAAAATTCTTATAAAAAAACTGACTCTGCAGTGTCAGGGCTGGCCTAATACACACACACACACACCTATAAGTGCACACACACACACACACATACATCCACAAAAGACAATCCCTCACCACAGCCACCCACCCCAAACGCATATACATACACACACACACACACACACACACACACGCACACACACACACACAAAACACACACATAGAAAGAGACCCCCCCACCACACAAACACACAAAAAACACACAAAGAGAGAGACACACAGTTAGAGACACAGAAAACATACAGAAATACAAATTGAAAAAAAAACATACTTACTCAAATAACAAATAACCAACTCGCATGCAGATGTAGACACAAACATATTGCTTATTACAGATGACCACTATCTCACTAAAATCATCAACTATACTTCCTGTGTATAGAGGAAAAAAAGAGAAAGGAAAATCATCTGTCATGCTCAGTCTGCAGGGGTTCATTGACTGTTATTCTAACCCCTGGACTCATCCCATCATGCGGCAGAGTGGCCATATTGTGTCAAAGTGGACAGGTCGGAGTGGGGGCGTGTGTCTTCTGTGTGTGTGTGTGTGTGTGTGTGTGTTGGGGGGGTGGGGGTGGGGGGTGCAATGGCTTTTCTCAGGGTCAAGTGGCACTGTTTCAAAAAGCCAACAGGTCGCCCCGATGCCGCATCTAGAAACAAGAAATTACTTTCATTGATTAAATGCAGATTGAATGAGCCGAGCACACATGGACCCAAACACACACGCATACACACACACACACACAAACACACATACAAAAAATGACATCCTCTGACCTAGTCAGTTCCCTCCATCATTGTTTAACGCAAAGCTGACAGGTCCAATCTGCTTAGTCCCAAGGAAGGCTACGCGTGTCACTCACAGACCAGCAACAAGGGCTAAGCCCAGCTGGGAGGACCCGGAGGTCAAGAAAGAAAAAAAAACGGAGAGAAAGGGAAAAAAAGTGAAAAGAAAAGGTGCAGTTCATCAAGTCTCAGCCTGCAGCCTGACCCCCTTCCAATCATAGGAGAGCGAACGTGTTAAGAAGCAGAGAGAGTGGGAGAGAGTGACAGAGAGAGAGAGAGACAGACAGATAGACAGACAGATGGAGAGAAAGACAAAGACAGAGAGGGAGAGAGAGAAAGACAGATAGAGAGAGGAAGACAAAAAGTGAGAGATAGAGAGAAAGACAGTAGCCTGACCCCTTTCTAATCATAGGAGAGCAAAAGTGTTAAGAAGGAGAGAGAGTAGGAGAAAGATTCAGAGAGAGAGATAGAGAAAGACAGAGAGGGAGAGACAAAAAGAGAGATCAAGAGAGAAAGACAGAGAGGGAGAAAGATAGAGACAGACAGACAGAGAAAGACAAAAAGTGAGAGACTGAGAGAGAGGGAGAGAGAGACAGACAGACAGGGAGAGAAATACAGAAAGTGAGAGACTGAGAGAGAAAGTCAGTGAGTGAGAGAGAGAGAGAGAGAGACAGGGAGAAAGAAATGGAGAAAAAAAGACCATGGTCCTTAGAAGGAGCAGGCCAAAGCTAAGGGTATAATCATGTCAAGTGTTCCTCAGGCAGTTGTCCATTGTTGGCCTCTCAGACATGACAGTGTCCATATTGTCGACATGACCCAGCAGATGTAGAGGGAGGGGGGAGTTGGGGAGGGGGGGCGTTCCCCTGTGCCTTTCTTCACCTACTGAAAGAGCCACATGGGTGGAAAGGCATAAAGCACCTTGATTGGCCTGGGCCGTCTCAACCTGAACTCACTGCTCTCATCGGGTCGCTGCAGAGCAGGAGAGAGAGATAGAGAGAGGGAGAGGGAGAAAGAGAGAGAGAGAGAGAGAGAGAAAAGAGCGAGGGAGAGAAAGAGGAGACGGCTGCCAAAAGGTGGTGGTGGATCAGCACCAGGTCAAACTGCCACCCGAAAGGTCAGGAGAGGGGACAAACAAATTGAGCTGAAATAAAAACTCATTTGAAAGAAGAGAATGCGTGAGGAAAAATTTACCATTTTATGGTCAGTGACCTTAACACGGCAGTGCACGGCATTCATTATAGTGGAGAGAATCCTACAGACAGAGGTCTCTCTTTTTTAAAATATGTGGGAAAGTGATTATTATTTTATAAAGTTTAACAGAAGACTAATTCAAGGCCACTTAAAAGAACTGTGTAATGCACAGTAAACAGTTTACCAGTTGGCGTAGACGTTTTATTCTCATGTGGTCTGTGTTGCTGCAGTACTTTAAAGTATTGTTCAAAGAGAGCAATTTCAACAAAACAAATTGAAGTAATGACCAAAAAATAAACTCTGGTCCTTATCTAGAGTTTTTATATGTTTCAAGCACAAGACTGTATCTCACTATTTTTGTGTAAAAAAAATATGAGTTGAATTTCATACAGTAATTCATGATATGTATAAAGATAAAACCTAATACATGTCCAGTGGTACTAGTATGAGTAATTATGAAGAGCAACAGAGGCAGAGCTGTCTTCAGTGTGAGAGGGTTTGTATTTCCTTTATATGTGAGATGGGGGCTTCACAATAAGGGTACCTGCCTGACCCTGGCCTAGACATTATCAGCAGGGCCGTATGGAGCTTCAGCTGTCTTTCAGACCAGCATCTTTTATTCATTCATTCAGCCTTTTCTCATTGAGCAGCCTATAGCACTCTTCTTCAAGGCAGCATAATTATAAAAGTCTCTAGCTCTCTTCTTTCTGTGTGTGTGTGTGTGTGGGGGGGGGGGGGGGGGGGTTGTGCACACACATATAGGTGTGTGTATGTATACAAAAGTGTGGTGTGTGTATGTGTGTGTATTTGTGTGGTCACATATATAGTACATATATAAGTACTTAGCATTGTTCAACAAAAGATGGTCGTGTCCCTTTTGTCCCTCGACATTTTCTTTTTCCAGTTATTCATTGTGTGTTCGGTGTTTGGCAGGTGGGGCCCTCTTGTCACACTGAGTAAATGGCAGTGTGCTGTTCTCAGTTAAAGAAATCTCATAATTAAAAGCAGGTAAAAATGGTAACAAAAAAGCCTGAAAATGGGGTTTACATACATTTTTTTTTTTATTACTACAGGATGAACTGTCTGAATAATAGAATAATAATAGATGTCTGTGTATGGTATTTTTCTGTGTCAGTCAATATCTGTCATTTTTTTAGTGCATGTCGGCTCTGTATCACAATCCTTGAAAAGCATCCATGTCACGATCGAAAGACCTCAGTTAATCAATAATAGTCAAAGGTATTGATCAGAAATGTGCACGATGTGGAAATAAAAAGTATGACATTGGGTAGCATCTGTCTGTCTGTGTCTTTGCCTCTGGGAGTTGGAGAAGGAGAAGGAGACGGAGGCATCAATTACAAAAACCAATCATATCCCACCGCATCATTAGTGTATTCAATGTATTCACATTCTTCAGTCAGCAAATAATTATTGTTTTGTTTATTGATATTGATTAAAAATTGATTTGTGAAAACTGTGCCGTCAGTGGACCTTTACCTGCTAATTTGTCAGTGTGCTTTGTGGCTTTGGCCATATCTGTGCTCACCCAGATGAGTGTGTAGTTCCTACCGCCCGTAATCTCCAAGCTGCACGTATATCCTAGTAGACAATGAATGAGTCCTCACCTCACACACGTCTGGTGAGACGGCTTTTTTTGGGAAGCAGAAAGAATGGCCCGGGCTTAGAATAAACTTTTCTTTCTGTGTGTGTGTCGGTGTGTGTGTGTGTTTGTGTGTGTGTGTGTGTGTGTGTGTGTGTCTGTGTCTGTGTGTTGGTCTCGGTTCTCCATCGTGTGAATTTTGTAGGGAAGTGTCTGTCAGCGAGCCTTGGTTGGCGGGTATTTGTTGACCGGAGCACCTGATAAAAAGGAACTGTTGGTGAATGGAGCCACTGCTGGTGGAGGGTAGTGAATGACTGGAATGGGGATGGGGTAGGGGTAAGGGGAGCAGTTTTGGGGCTGGGGGGGTGGGTTGCTGCTGGAAGTGGTCTGGCATCTTTGACACAGGACATGCCAGTCCATCCTGGAGAACACAGCAGTTGTCTGCTGCAGCCACAAAACCACCCCACCCCCCACCCCAACTCTTTGTCTTGACAAGTGACAAGAATGGAGTCTGTTTAGAGGAAGTGTGTGTGTGGGTGTGGGTGTGTGTGTGCGTGTGTGTACACACTCGTGTATGTGTGTGTGTGTGTATGCGTGTGTGTTTGTATGCGTGTGTGTGTCTGAGTTTGCCTGTGACAGAAAGCCATCTCAAACTGCGCCCCTGAGAGTGTGTGGATTGCCCCCTCTGCTTGTTTGTACTCCCCTCAGCATGTCGGATGCCCAAACTGATAAGCTCTTGAAGAGGCGCCCCGATATTTCTGATCGCTCTATGTACATCGTGTGATAAACAAATGGGACTATACTTCAAATAATAAGTTTAGCCTGGCTAGTCTACCAGGGATTTGTGTTTATATTTTGGCAGCCTTTTTATCATTATTCAAAAACGGGCATATACAAATATTGTCAATTGTTGGTAACGCTTTCTTTAAACCCAGTATTAATAAGACCCTAGAAACACATTCATAAAGGGCTATAACGCATTCATAAAGCTTTATAATGATTGACATAACACAACTTCACAACTGTTTATACATACTCACGACTGCACTCGTAAAATTGCAATGCTGCCTTTACAGCTTTGAGTGACACAGTGCATCAGGTGCCCAGACTGATATGACTGCTAGTGCGGAGATGCCACTGACACCATCGACACCACTGACAAATACCCTGATGTAATAATCACTGGGATACCTGTGTTTTCATATTTGTTCTTCCACTGGTCAGTAGGGGTATCTGAAAGTAAACACATGACTGGTAGCAGCATGTTTGCTCTTGAGGGATTGTTGTTCCATTGCAGGTGTAACTGTGGAGGTGTGGAATGTGTAGCAAGTATACTCCTATTCTCCTACAGTATGTCACTCATCAGCTTGGCACCAGTAATTGCTGATGTGAATTTAGAGCGGTTGTCCTGACATTTGGGGCCTTTCCACAGTCAGTCATAACGGAAAATGTGATTCAAATCTGTTTTAGACATATGCATGTAGCTAAATCTACACAATTTTTTTTCAAACATATGTGCATAACATTACATACACACACAAAACATGAAGTTTTTTTTCTTTTGGTTTATTAATCACTCTAATCTAGTCTAATAGGGTGATAGCTATTCTATCTGTGTGTGTGTGTGTGTGTGTATGTGTGTATTTGCGTGTGTTTCTGTGGAAGGGTCATTGTGAGGCCGTGAATGAAAGTGAATGCGGTAGCTAATCCCAAAAGCAAGGTCAAACTCAGCATAGATGGCCACCTGCCTCACTGGCTCCTCACCCCAACACCACCCCCCTCCGCCCCCCACCCCCCCTCCCAGGCAGCTACTAATTGAAATGTTGAGATGAATTTCGCCATCGGGTCAGATGTTACGCCTCGCCCGAGCCAGGGGTCAGCCGGGTCTCCTTGAGGGAGCGCTCCTGATCTTTATAGTGTCCACTAATTTGCTCAGCGGAGTTGATTTGCCCGAGCCCTTCGCTCTGTCCTCCTCTGGCCCCTCGCTACTGCTGGGGTTAATGGCCACTGAGAGTCCCCCCCCCTTACCTAACCTAACCTAACCTAACCACCCCCCCTTCAAAACAGAGTGAGAGACAGAGAGAGAGAGAGAGAGAGGGAGAGAGAGAGAAAGAGGGAGGGAGAGAGAGAGCACAAGCCAAAATAGCCCCTTCATTAAACCTGTTATTTATTTTATTAGATATGTCCGAGATCAATGAAAGAGAAAATAATTTATTTCTTTGTCGGGGACACTGGGGAGCAGGGGTCACTGCATAACAACAGTTCAGGCTGAGGACTGAGGCCACCATAAATAACTGCAGCATAGATGGAGAGGACGAGGACCCAAAGACACCGGTGTCACTGCCCAGTGAAAGATGCGTGGTGTTTGGACCGCACACAGCAAGCCGTGATTAATTGGATGTCACAATACACCATCCACCCACTCCAAAAGAGGGATAGATTTTCTTTTTTTGGGAAGAAGAAAAAGAAAAACGTTTTTTTTTTTTTTTTTTTTTTTTTTTTTTTGTGTTAGGACGTGGAGATAAATGAAAAGGAGGAAAAAGAGAAGCCAGGAGACTCAGACTATTTAATTAGCATCAGAGCCCTTAACTTGACCCGCACAGTGTGGCAGTGTCCTCCCCGAACCTGTCAGCGTTTGCTTCTGCCCCAGTAACACAAGCCCCGCAGAATTTTCAATAAGCACTTTATCTCTGTGGATAATCTTACCGTCAGTCCGTCTCTGAAGAAGAATCTTTAAGTCATTTTGGTTTTTAAAGGTTCCGTCAGAGATCCTGGGGTAACACTGCACCTCTATAAGTCTCTGTGTGAATGGAGTGTGAAAGAGCAGGCTTTGCTGTGGTGGAGTCTGTTTACTAAAACTAGAGTTTAACAATAGATGTTATGTACTTATTAAATATCTTTTTTTTTGGCTGACACAATACATCTTTTTGCATACACAAACTTTATCTGTCAGTGTTTTCATCATTTAATGCTCATCCTTAAGTACTTCAGTAGGATAAGACAAGATAATACTTTATTGACACACAACAAAGTTGGTGGTATTTGTAGTTAAGGACTCCAAGGAGAAAGAAAGAAAGAAAGATAAAATACATTTTAAAAAGAAGCAGATCAATTCAGATCAGTTTAACACTGTTCAGGAGTCTGATGGCTGAAAGGGAAGAAGCTGCCTCTAAACCGTGTCGTCTCTGTGCGAATGGACCTAAACCGTCTTCCAGAGGGCAGAAGTTGGAACGTGTAGTGACATGAACGGGAAGGGTTCTTGATTATTTTGGAGGCTCGGTTTAAGCCACATTCAGAGTATAAGGAATGGACTGGAATGAGGTCACAACCAATTTTGTCTGAGACCTCTGTCACAATCCTCTCCAATTTTTTTTGTCCTGGTGCAACTGTAAGCACCATTCTTTAAAAATCATCAGCGTAATTACTCTGCTGTAACAGTTACCGTAAGCAGTGCTTGTATTATCTCAGCCCCTCAGCATGGGTCCTGCGTTATAGCAATGACTCAGACCTGCTGTCCTTTTTTCCCCCTTTCTTCCTCCTCTTCTTCGTGTTTTACGACATCAGCTGTGTCATCGAACCTTCAGTTACCCTTGTTAGGCTTTTGAAAGGGGGTCATCTTCCGGGAGCAGTAAAGTTGTACAGGTCCTCCTGCCTCCAATAGTTATGCTTATTTAGTGTGGGCCCAGGCCCGGGCCACTGAGGAGGAGGTGGAGGGGGAGGTGGGAGGTGGGGGTGGAGAGGGAGGACACACAGGGAGCTGTCGGGGAAGAGACAAGGCTGCCTGGTGGCCTGCTCCTCAGATGGGATTGCTCGTAACGTGCCTTTTAAAGGCTTCCGCGCCACATAATCAGGGGACGATTGCACCATTGTCATGTAGGCGAGTGGCAACGGGTGCGTGTTGCCACTGCATTGTCATTCGCCAATTTCCGAAAGTGATTGGAGTGTGTGTGACTGTGTGTGTGTGTGTGTGTGTGTGTGTGTTTGACTGTGTGTGTGTGTAATGTGTCTATGCATGTAGCTGTGTGTGTGTGTGTGTTCCACGTCTGGTGGAAACAACAGTAAACAAGTTCGTTGGCAAGGCAGATGTCTTGTGTCACATGCCACTGCATTGCAAACAAAGTCACCAAGATGTGTTGTCACGTAGTGTAGTGCGGAGGGTGGCAAGATGAAAGGTTCATTATCTGCGACTGGCCCTGTGGTCAGAGGACGGTCACACCGCCTCTCCCAGTAAGGCAGGGATGTTTGAGTGAAGACCTCAGCTGACGATCCCTTAATTAATTCACAAACTGTGTGTCTCTTCACTCTGCTCTTCCTCACTCTTGCTTACTTCTTGTACACACTCCCTCTCTCTCTCTCTCTCTCTCCTTCTCTCTGTCTTTCTTCCTCTCTTTCAACTTGCTCTCCCTCTATCATTCAATCTTTCATTTACTTTCATCCGCTCTCTCTCTCTCTCTCTCTGTCTATCTCTTTCTCTTGTTCGCTGAGGATGAAACATTGACACGTAAAGATGAGCCGGTAAATGGAGCATAGAATTGAAAGGATAAACCACGACAGGTACTTGCAAATTGGATGGAAATCGCAATTTTTTTGCCCATGAGCGCAAGATGGGTGCGGTGTCGTGCGGATGACAGTCGGGTCCTGCTTCGGTGATTAGGGGAGTTATGGCTCATTAGATTGGGAGATTCAGTGGGTTTGCATAAATTACCGCCATGCATAATTACGGCACGGCATGGCGGAATATGACTAACACAACAAGTTTGGTTTAATTAAGAAAAACATTTGTCACTTCAGTATAGACTAATGTACATCTGCATGTACACATGTGTTTGTGATCATTTAATGTAAAAAAAAAAAACTTAAAACGTCTCCAGTGATTAGTTTAAACCTTTGCCAAATATAAGTTGGTAACTATCTCATAATATCTGTTACCAGTTTACCCAAATAGTTTGTTTTTATATTTTGAAATCCCCACGCCCATGTTACAATATCTCAAACACTACAAAGACGCTCGGGATAAAAACACAAACATGTGTAATGCCAGGATAAGTCTATCTTCTTTGCACTGTACCCATGTCTAATCCCCATTGTTTTTAAGCTGTTTGATATGTTTCTGGTACATGAAGACATAAGATGGCCTGGGCAGGGATGGCATGTTAAATCCTATTGAGGCTTTGCGATTACGAGTAAAAGAACAAGAAGCTTGAGAAGCTTGCATAAGACTGCATCTGTCACAAGG
>CM059271.1:6311711-6326711 GCA_030347295.1 Setipinna tenuifilis | reverse complement strand
GTGTGTGTGTGTGTGTGTGTGTGTGTGTGTGTGTGTGTGTGTGTGCGCGCTCCCAGCATCCCCCTACCTCCTTTGTGTGTGTGTGTGTGTGTGTGTGTGTGTGTGTGTGTGTGTGTGTGTGTGTGTGTGTGTGTGTGTGTGTTTTTTCGGAAAAAGAAAAAAAAATACCAGGCTGTTGCCATGGGAGTTAATTGAATATAATTTACAGCCATTGTTGTCCAGGTGGGAATTTCATAGTTCTGCTGCCTAGCATTTTGTCCCTCTCGCCGAGCCGTATATTTAAGGGACGGACGGGGCCAGGCGCTGTGGTGGCTGTGCTGTAATGTGCATCATACTGCACGTCGTGCCTCCTTATTCCCCTGTCATGTGTCACTTCAGCAGGGCTCCCACAGTCTGCAGGCGTCGGAGAGCAAAATCACCATCCTACGCAAAAACAAAACAAAAAAAAAAAACCCTCCTAATCACGTTCTGTACCTGTAGCGGCCAAACAGCCAGAGCTCACTCTGTTAGGATACTGTTAGCGGTGCCAGAAAACTTTTGCCTGAACACTATAAATTCAACCCCCAACACCCCCCCCTCCCTCAAATACCCCCGTCACCCCCCTCCCTCCCTCTCTCCCTCCCTCCAACACCCACCCCCCCGGCCCTTCTCTCTGCCACAAAGCACCCGCAAAGAAAAGTGTTTGATCAAAGTTTATTCCACAGGAACGGCATAATGAACACATGCCCGTCTGCCCTGAGGCTAAACGCTGAGTTAGAGATGGATTTTTAAAGCACAACAATGAGTGATCTTTTGTCATATAATGTGTGTTTCTGTGCCCAGTCAGGGAGTGCGGTGGCGATGGTGGTGAGGAAGGGAGTGGGAGAGAGAGTGGGGGGTGTACGATGATGGGGAGGGGGGTTGTGTGTGTGTGTGTGTGTATGTGTGTGTGTGTGTGTGTGTGTGTGTCTGTGTATGTGCGTCTGTGTCTGTGTGTGTGGGGTCATTTTAAGGACCCCATAATACAGAGTTGGGGAAAGGTTAAATTTGACAAATGCACGACTTGTGGAAATTAAACTGCGAGCGTTTATGCAGACAGACAGCCAGCGTTGCCAGGGTACTCCAGCGTTTAAGCCCCTCCAATCCTGCTCCAGGGGCTGCATATAAACCAATCCATTAGAGTCAGCTTTGCCGCAGATTTTAAGTGGACACCTGTCCATTAAGACCGGCACGTGAGCACCGCTCATCTCGCAAATTATTTGCAAGAATTAAATTCGCCCAAATGTAATGGAATTCATATTTGCTTCTTTTTTCCCCCTCCTCTTCAAGGGAGAGCAGAAAAAGCATATTCTTTACTCCTCTTAAAATGGAGAATGTGGTTGATGTTTTTTTTCTCTCCATAGTGTGGCCAATAAACAGAAGACTATTGTTTGTGTCATCCTAAATTCTTCTCCGCTGTGGTTTAAAACGTAATGCATTGCTCATCAAAAATGATGTAGTAGGTCTTTCTGTAGATTATAATGAGAACGGCAGCAGAAAGTGTGTGTGTGCATGTGTGTGTGTGTGTGTGTGTATGTATTTTGTGTGTGTGTGTGTGTACCTACCTGCCTGTGTCCAGATTCTCCATATTAATTAGAACCTCAGTCACATCCCCCTCTGAATGGCACCTTGCTTTTCAGAACCTAATTTCCATTGACTAGGGCTTCGGGTTCCCCAGATGGCATCTGACTCTGACGCACATGACTGTGGCCCGGCTCCGGGCCGCGCCCGCGCCTGCACCGCACCCCTCCCAGTGTCATCTGCTCCCCTGGTTATGGGAAGCACTCTCCGGCCGAGCAGAGGTGTTAGTGATAAGATCAAGCACAGGTGGGGGAGGCTGCGAGTCCCTCATTACCTGCCCAGACGCAGCCTCTCCACGGGCGCATTACCGCAATGAGCTCCTGGGGCTTGAGTGTCAGTCAGGATGGAGGCAGCAGCAGCCCGTCGCCGCTCCACCCGGAAGCAGATAAAAAAAAAAGACAAACAAACAAATTGGACACGGTGATAGTTCATTGGCCACTCCGATTAATTATGGCTCCTTGTCCCTGCTCCTGCGTCTGCAGGGCCAGCAGGTCAGGACAGGATGACCCAAACTCTGGTGACATCTGTTCTCTGAGTTCACACACACACAAAACACACACACACACACACACACACACACACACACACACACACACACACACACATGCGCGCACGCACACACACAAACACGCACACACACACACACACACACACACACACATTCACAAACATGCACACACACAAACGCAAACACACACACACACACCAATGCACACACAAAAAGTGGGTTTGAGCAAGCTTAGACAGCACCTGGTTTTGGAACAAACTTTTCTCTAATCTGCCTCTAATCTCGCCCCTGATATAACAGCATTAATTACACTGTCTGGCACTACTTTTCTGCCACTTCCTGCCTGATCCTCTGCTTTCACCGCAGGGACCTGGGACAGTCTCTCATGAGCTGTAGCATCCTTAGTATTTTGGGTTAGTAGAAATATTGTAAGAATACTACAGATACTATAGAACCTTATAGAATGTTGGGACATTTTTAATGTAGCAATATAAGAATGTACTACAGGAACAGTATAGGGAGAAAAATATATAGAGATATTATAGAGAGATAGTAGCAGCACTATAGAACACCATAGAGGCATTATATATTATTATATATACCATAGAGATCTTATAAGATTCCTGTAGGACCTTTTTCGTAAGGGATAAGTTGTTTGACATTGTGGCCTGTCATGAACTCAACAGACATGTGGGCTGGTTCCATAGTCCGAATTACAGGGGGTATTGGGGGGTACAGTACCCCCGATCAAGACCCAGTACCCCCTAAAGAGACCAAAATAACAAGGTTTGGGGGGCACCAACTTATTTATGTACTTACTGCTAATTGTAAACAGTAGTACCCCCCGTAAAAGGTTGTACCCCCCAATTATGAAGGGGTAATTCACAGTATGGCTGGTGCTGACCCTAAGACTGATTTGGCTCCTGTCTGGTCCTCATCTGGCCCATCTGTGGCTATGATGGGTAACATTTTATTCAAAGGTGTCTACCAAAGACTGACATGTTATAAACATGTCATGACACATATCATGAACATTAATGATACTTTATTCATGTTTATGACTGTTGCCATCAGGTGTTATTCGTTTTTTGTAATGTTAAGTTGTATGTATGTTAGGTATTTTTTGGGATGCAGACAATGCAAGAACCACATGACACTTCATGACTACAGTCATAAACATGAATGTTCTTGATGTGTGTTATGTAATGTTCATAAAGGGCTCATGTCACCCTTATGTAGCCACCTTACCACACCACACAGATACATCCACTAAGGAACAGGGCTAGGTCTGCAGCAGGGCCATCAGTCAAGTCCAGACAAACAAAGTCACTTCATTTATAGAGCACATTTAAAAACAACAGCAGTTGACCCAAAGGGCTTCAGAGTAGAGGCTAAAAGGAACTAATGTGCTCATAGATTAAAGGGAAAAGGGGGTATACAACAAATGCTGAAATGGGTTAAAAATACAATAAATGACACTTAGGTGCATTAAGGAGTGCGTGTGGTGTGTAGGGGGTGGGCTACGTGGGTCAAGTTATAGTGTCAGCAACTCCCAGAAACAACACCTCTGATTACCATCTACTCAAGACTGTCATATCCAGCCTGGTTTTGATGAGTGAGTGTAGACTGATTTGATTTGATTTGATTTGATTGATCTGTATGTAGCTCATTCTGCATCATTTAGTATTTATTATTGCTTATTATTACTTGTATTGTTATTTGTATTATTATCTGCATATACTCCCTTCTTCCTTGCTCTTTTTGTACTTGACTTTTTGAGAATTTGATACTTTCATCTTGCAGCTGTGTGGCCTTGCTGTTTAGTGTCGTACAGGCAACTGCAGAATGCCAACTAAAGGTATTCAAGTCTTGAAGTGTTTTGGAGTGATCTGACTGGTGTGATGTAAAATATCTGATCACAGCATGGCCGTTGATGTTTGATCATGATACAGGCTTAGGTCTTACAGTGATTAGTCTAATGAGCATTTTTTTCTTTTTGCTTCAAGACACAGACTAGCTGTAGGTCTGCTCTGAGATTTTCATGAGTTTCTGGCTGTGACTGGGTTCGTTATTCGTCGCCTTTTAGTTCTAAGTCTGTAGCTGGTGTTGGTATTTTACCTAGCAAACAAGCATTGCGATTTTCAGCAAACATCACTGAATACCTGCATCATTTTTGTGATCAAGTTCAACTTTATTATCAATAATTATTTTCATTTGAGTTACCTGGGTGCAATGTTTCTTTACAGTGTTTCAAAAGCTCAGCACTCATGCCTGTCAACCATACAACCACTCTCTGAACCCATCCATCCTATAGCTGTAAATATTGCTTATTCAGATATAGATGAATGAAAAAAGAAGATATGATTACCTGCTCTGTGCATTACAGCGGCGGTCTGTGGTTCCTCCTTGCAGGTAACTGAAGCAGTAATGTGGACACAATGGAGATTTGTTACAGATGAAAAGATCCAGTCTCTCACATTTTGTTCTCACTCTATTTTGATAGCCCATTTTTTTCCTCCACAGTACCTGTTGACATTTGGTCGGCAGTGAGGTAATGGCAACAGACTCACGACTAGGTTCCAGCTAAGGTTATGTACGGGGAGATGTGCTAGTTATTGCTAATTGCCCAGGATGACATTTACTTGACTGTTTTTGACAGTTTGAAAATTGTTTTTTGAAAATGTCTTTCTGAAGAGCTCGATTAAATTAGAGAGTTAGATAACATTAGAATAGTTAGAATAACGTCCTTCACAAAGTATGTGTTGTATGTACACATATGTAATAGGTGGTCCCCTATATATTATCGGACATTTAGATTCAAAATAAATTAGCTTTTAAAGCTCTTAATTACACAGTGTAAAGTTACAGTAAGGGTTAGCTTACATTTAGTTAGGACGAGGCTCATTAAACAACAGCAAAATTAAGTGAAATTGTATCTGTTTAGTCTCTGTAGGAGGAATATCCAACTTTCTTTTACCAAGAAATAATGGGGCAGACTTAGGTCAGGAGAATCACTGGTAACACTTTATTTTATAGTTCCTTTTCAGTGTATGTACATGTAACAACATGGGGAATTATGTACTTACACTGTGCATTGCTAACACTAACCCTAACCTGTAGAGTTAGTTAAAACATAATATTACATTTTGTTACACACCTTGTTACACTGTACCTAATTGATGTAACAGGGACAGTAAAATAAAGTGTAACCAGATCACTTTGTCTCATTGAGCCGAAGTACACTGCTTTCACGTGTGTCAACCGCAGCAGAGGAGGATAATAACACTATCTTCAACTGAAAGGTTTTGGTGGTGCTCGATATGACACACATTTTCACAATCTTTGGCAAAGCACTGTTGTTTCAAATGTAAATTCCACACACACTGCAAATCTGCACCATCTGAGTATGTGGTTTTTTTTTGGTAGATTCAATAATCCAACTGGATCTCAGAAGAAAAAAAAGAACAAAATGAAAAAAATGAGTGTGTCTATATAGAGATGGCAGTGGCCTGGACAATTTTAGAATTATGTCAGCCATCTTGGGTTCATTACCTATCGGTCCACATGCACTGCCTTCTAAATGGATATCTAATTGAGGTACAGTGCGCGGCCAATCTCCCGTAGTACTATCTAACATTAGTTGCTCTGGACCTTTGAAATGGAAAGAAGCCAATTATTATCTGGCATGTTGTTTTCATTGTGATGTAATTGTGTGCTTCTATTGCAAAGTAATTTTACACGGTCAGACCTATATTCACGGAGTTACTAGGTGGCATGGTTGGGGGTCATTGTCACAATCAAAGACTCGCTACAGATTGCAAACTGCTACAAACTGAGATAGAATAACACAAAAGTGAACAAATACAAGCAATATAATGCTGGTACATATTTGACAGTAGTCCTCAACCCCAGAGCAAACATAATGTCCTGAACAGGAAATTTTGTCTTGCTTATTTGGGTGTGTTTTCAGCTGGATAATGTATCGTGAGGTTTTCGCAAAATGTGCTTAGTTGTAAAACAGAAGGCAAAAAGATCCTTTTCGGTTGAGTGGTGTGCCCAAGGTCTGTGTTTGCCTCTCCTCCTATCCACTCAATAAGCGTGCGTTTTTTGGAGAGAGGTGCTCTGACTTTTCAATGCAAAGGATTTCTATGTGGAAAACACTGGCTCATTTGTTAAAAGGGGGGCGTCTTGGGTTACACGTTTAGAAAACAGTCACTTTCAGAGCTATTTAGATCCATGATTACTCCCTGTACAATCACAAAGTAGTTGTAATGAAAATGCAACAAATCACCATAGTCCCCTACCCCTTTTGTGCCATACTCTCTCTCTCTCTCTCTCTCTCTCTCTCTCTCTCTCTATTTCTCTCTCCCCCTTTCTCTCTCACTTTCTCTCTCTCTCCCTTCTCTCTCCCTCTCTTTCTCTCTTTCCTTTTTTTTTATCCTGAAAGACTGCCACTGGCATTACAGCCTCAGAGATTAAAGTCCGGGCAGATTGTAATGTGTGCGGAATTGCCTTTTCTTTTTACTTGTAAAAGTACTTAAGTGTCATGTTGAGCCCATGGCAGCGGAGACTCTCAATGACCTGTTCTGACTGGATTTTTGTGCTTACTGTATTCTTCTTGGGAAGCACGGCAGAGTCCCATCTCTTATCAGTGCATAAAGTCTAACAGATTGGGGAGTCGAATTTCCCCTTCCAGCCAATGTTGGTTTTGTCCATTGTCTCGTCTGACAATGGTCTCACATACCCTTCAGCTTGAGTTTCTGTCTTCTTTATTTGCTGGGTATCACCCTCTATGCGAGCAACAGACATTTTCACTGGGCAGGACGGCCACAAAGGAGGCCGAGACAGAGGGGGGGAAACGTGTGATGCCAAGTGTGGTAATGTGTTTAGCTGTTTGCCATGTGAGTTGTCATAATAATGTTGTTGGGCTAATTTCTTTGGGTTACAGGAGGCGGGGGAAACAAGTCACTCTTTTCTGTGAAGAAGAATGGCCATCCGAGCTTTGAAATACCAGCAGTGCCTGCTCTTTTGGCCACTGCCAACAATGTTATTTTCAAGTTGTTCGGTGGCTTCGCAGGGTGTGCAGAGTGGTTTTGGGGTCCCTCTTTTTTACATGTAAACATTCCTATTCCTGAAAGTCTTCATACTTCAGCTGGATTAAAAAAAAAACTGTTGGAAAAGTAGTTTGCATTTGGCCCTTAGTAATGAACTCACCAAACAACCCCCTTTCCAAACACTTCCTACATAGATAACTCTCTACATGCAAATGTGAGTGTGCTGACCACGAGTCCCCATGTACAGGACAAGGGCTGTTTCTTTTCACCCACTTAAAAATAAGCCATGCCAGTAGAGTCCCCACCCCCACATATGTCCACAACCACCCTCCACGATTGAGCCACGATTGAGTGGATGCCCCAATAAAGCCCCCTGTCCACACCCCCCCCCCCACACACACACACACACACACACACACACACACAATTGTCTGTGTGTGTTTACTTATTTATTTATTTACCTTTACTAAGTGCATCGTTGTTGTCGTCGTCTCTCTCTCTTTCCCTCTTCCTCTCTCTTTCTCTCTCCCTCTCTCTCCCTCTCCCTCTCTCTCTCTCTTGCTCTCTTGCTCTCTCTCCCTTCCTCTCTGTCTCTCTCTCTTGCTCTCTCTCTCCCTTCCTCTCTTTCTCCCTCCCTCTCTCTCTCTCTCTCTCTCTCTCTCTCTCTCTCTCTCTCTCTCTCTCTCTCTCTCTCTCTCTCTCTCTCTTCTCCCCCTCTCTCTGCTGTTGCCCTGGCCTCCTCCTGGGCAGTGGCTTTTAGCTGATCTCCGTTTGGCCCCTGGACATGTGCTCAAGTGCCGCAGCACGCCGCTCTCCCCGGAGCTCACAGCCACTCAGCCCCACCAGGAAGTGCAGTGCACTCGCTCTCCTTCAAGGAGCCGGGCGCGTGTGTGTCTGCACTCTCACACACACACACACACACACACACACACACACACACATACTGTACGTATACATACACACAGAGACATGGACTCAGACACACACACACACACACACACACACACACACACACACATGCATGCGTACGTACGTAAACATATACATTCAACACATTGACACACTCATTGTCACAAACAATACACATTCACAAGAAGCAAAGAAACACACACACACAACACACACACAGGCACAGGTACACACAGACACACAGATGCGCACACCACACACACACACAAACACACAAACATGCCGTAATACTAAACCTAAGCAGTACGGGGCGCTGCAGTGTTGTTGGTTCCTGTCTGTGGGTCATTTCATCAAGAATGCTACGTCCTTGTCAGACTTTATTTTAGTCAGCACCGAAGCACTAAGCAAGCCTTCGTCTTTTGCATAATGAACATTATGTCCTACAACAGTTTAACTTTGCACAGTTCAAAACTGATTGCTTTTTATTTTACAATTATTATTTTTTTGTTTAAATTTCATTGTTGTTGATGACATTTAACTACCAGGATGTAGTGAACAGTCGACTGAAAAGCAACATATTCTGGTAAATCACATCAGTATACTGTAGGCTTTGCTTTGCATTTACCTGCTTTGGCTGCAACAGCACACCGCAAGAAATTATTCAAGATGGCGGTCAACCTGCTCAACCTGGTTAAGCACAGCCCTATGAATGCATAATGCCTTGTACACTTGTCCTCTTTCCCAAAACTGAGCATGGTGAGGGGGGCAGTGTGGTACAAAGGATTATGGTGGTAATTGTGGTGGTTGTGGTTACAGGCGTAGTTTGGCAACATGCAACTGCTTAGGCACCTCCAGGGCTTGGAGGGCTGACAACCTTTGAACTACAGTACAGTGGTGGCAATGCAGTTTTCAATTGTGGATTTTTTTTTGCCTAGGGCCCCATGACAGACTCTAGAATGGCCTCTGATTGTGGTGGTAGTGGTGGCAGTGACTTATTTAGTCCTGTACTTCAGAGGCTTTATTGTGGAGTCAAGCCTCTGTCTGCAGGGCTGTAAAAGTGGGCAGTCGCTGCTACATTGTTGTCCAGGACCCTTCTGGAAGTGAGGAGGGGGGTGAGGGTCGGTGCTGCTAACTGGCAGCCTAAAACTGTCCCGTGGATGTGTGTCCATTCGGTCAGGTGTCCACTGGCAGTGAGTAGTGACCCTTGACTGTTTGTTGATCCCGCCCAGGGGGGGGTCAGGGAGATAGAGTCAGTCGAGCTGATAGGGAAAGATAAGGTGTCGCAGGGGGAAAAATAGGACACTAAATCTGTCAAAACACGAGATGATTGATGGGAAATGCCAAAGACTGACCTGAGATCAGAGAAGGTAAATGGAGAAGAGGCACAGATCAGGGCTTTCCGGCGATGGCAGCCCCCTCCGGCAGACATGGGTCTGTGTGTGTGTACTGTAAATCACAGGCTGCCAAAGCCAAGTGTGTTTCAGAAAAAGAATAAGACATTTTGTCTCTTTCCGCCCCTCCTTTGCTTTCATTTTTGTCCCTTTTGTGGTGTATGTGTGTTCTTTGGCACTTTTCTTCACCTGACTGCCATCCACACCCCATCCTCTTTCTAATCTTCCTCTTTATATCATATCTTCCCTTCTCCCCCTTTAGTCTCTCTTTTTTCTCTCTCTCTGTTCTCCCTCTGTGTCTCTGTTCCCTTTTCTCTCTCTCTTTCTCTTTCTCTTGCTCTCTCTTCACTTTCTCTTTCCCTCTGTCTCTTTTTCCTTCTCTCTTTCTCTGTCTCTGGTTCTCTTTCCTTCTCTTTCTTTCTCTTTCTCTGTCTGTCTGTCTGTCTGTCTGTCTGTCTGTCTGTCTGTCTCTCTCTCTCTCTCTCTCTCTGACTCTTTCTCTGTTTCTCTTTCCTTCTCCATATCTGAATGCAGCTGTAGCAGAAAAAGAGGAAAGAAACGGGAAAAAAAACAACAAAGGAGGGGGGCGATGAGAGTTGAGCTCTTGATTACAATGTCAGGAAGGAATAAAGCCTGGGCAGTTGATGGACAGAGCCGCCTTGGAAAGACCTGTTCATGTGCAAGCCATGTCCAGTTACTGGATGTCAGCTTACTGCTCACCCTTTGTTTGTTCCACAGTAAGCCGATGTTGTCTTGGACTAACATTATAACTACCTTATAGGCATGCAAAGCTCTTTGCAAACACCAACAATCACACAGATACTGCAGATAAAAGCATGGTAGTAGGCTAACTGGTGGCTTTTGGTGAAATAATTGGTCATGTCCTGCTGTGAAAAGCATTTCCTACATTTGCTCAGGAAACTGCTGCATAGCTCAGGCAGCTAGTGGGGAAAAACTGGTGGTTTTATCTGTCATTTACACGACCATGCAGCTTTAGAATGAATATAAGGATAATAACAAAACAAATTCCCCATGCAAAACATACCTTAGCATTTTGTTGCTTTTAAAAATGCACATGGAGTATATTACTGTTATATACCAACTGAGAAAATGTGACATAATTTCATCTGGTATTTTTTTGTGTGTATGAGTGTGGATATTTTGTATATAGCGTAGACATTGCTTGAAAGGACGATGGTAATAGCCGACAGATGCATGGTCTGATTTGTGCTGTTGCCTCATTGTTTCAGTCAAAACACTACCTGATAAAGGTAATTACCTGGAAGTGTCTGTCATTTAGGTCATTATAAGTCGAGGAAGTTCCATACAAAGAAACGGGCAGAGGGGGGTTTTACCGAGATGCCTGCAAGTAGAATTTCAACAGCATTCTAATTTTTTTTCGTGCTGGAATCCAATGAAGTAATGAAGGTATTGTGATGTTAATATGACTTCCAGTGGCCTCATTAGTATGCCATTTCACATGTGCTGTAAACACATTTTTATTAACATCTACAGTAGGCTGCCCCCATAATAGCCTATTTACTTACTTGTAAAATAATGGCTCCAAGGTAACGTCTCAACAACAATCACACAATTACAATGCATATGTTAACAATAATTGCCGATGTGCCTTCTTTTCTCCTGACATAATAATAGTCATTATTGTATTTATTTGTTTACACATGTTGAAAATGTAGGTGTGTGCTCTGTAGGCATTTGTCTCTGTTTATGTGCGAGGAACAGTTCAGTGTTTCCCACAAGGTTTCTATCTCTGCTGCTCTGCCTTCTGCTTTGTGACACCACCAGTCAGAGGGACTCTAAGCTAATGTTTAACAAAGGATGAGTTGGGATAAACAGGCTCTGATCCACTTGGATGAGCTTAACCAGCCTCCAGACTCGATTGTGTTGGTCCAGGTACGTTTTGTCTGCAACACTGTTTGCTCAATTGCACAGCAACAATTGAGCAGAGGGAGGTTGCTGCCAAAACAAAAGCCTGAGTTCAGGTGATTCAGACTCGCGGTGCCAGGTATCCCTGTGTCTGGGAGGGTCGAGGGGGTGTTCAAGACTCCTCCGTGAGGACACATTTGCCGCTTAGTGGATAGGGGTGTTAGGAGCCAGGTGTGTTTACCTTTACCCTGATCATGAAGAACAAGGCCATGACTTTAATGTTCTTGAAAGCGTGGTGGGCCTATAGGTGCAAATGGCACTAGATAAAAAACATAAAGAAGTTGGGTATGATAGTGGCAAGGTGAGGGACTACAAATGCCATGGCTCATCTTGTGTGCAAAACTGCACAGAACACATAGCCAAGTGAGACTCACCTGAGTCCTTTTGTCACAACATTCGTGAAATAGCTTGTAAATGCTCCAATCTCACTGAGTACAGGGTAGACAGTAGTAGTGTAATTTATTTTGTGTTTACAGGCAACACAGAACAAATATGTGTTGTTTTTCTCAGAGACTGACATCAAACACATCTTAAAGTAGAGCATTTGCGACTGTGATGATGACACACAAGACATACAAAGAAGAACAAAGATTCTTGAAAGTACAAGTGCATCAAAACAAACAAATGAGTTGCAAAACTATGGTCATGTTTTTGTATTGACAGTTTATGGTCAAATTTGGCTTTGATTATTACTAGCCAAAGTAAGGCAAACAGTAAGGCTGAAGTGAGGCTGATGGTGACTTGCTTTTTAAAAAGATTTTTTTCCTCAAGACATCTTAGATAGAGTCAGAGACAGGCATGGAGACAGAGAGAGAGAGAGAGAGAGAGAGAGAGAGTCAGAGACAGGCAAAGAGAGAGAAAGAGAGAAAATATCCACAGTCACCGTGGTAGTCAATCACATTTAGTGCAAGATTAAGACAACACCTGACTGACAGCGAAAAAATACAAGGAGGGTCGCGAGAAGGAGCATTCCTGGATTTTTATGGTGCTCTGTTTTTATTTGAAGTTTGGGAGGTGTAATAAAATCTTATCTCTTGCTTTCACTGTGGACAACCTGGCTCTAAACTGCCGTCTCTGGGGCTCTCTAAGTGTCTGTTTGCCTCCCTACCCCACGAATGTGAGACCATATTTGCTTAGCATGAGAACAAATCAATAAAATCCTGACGACTGAGAGAAAGGCAGCGCCTTCCTCGGCTTTCAAGGATGCTCAACCTGGAATGCAAAAAAAGTCCCATCACCATCTAAACATTTTTAGCAGACACTGGTAACACGGTGAACTTCTGGAAGGAGTCATTCAAGGAGAACTCTTTTTTTTTTTAGTGCCAAGTGAATGCTCAGTGGAAATAAGATGCTCCTGCCCTGGCATGGTCAATGCCTACTGAGAAAAATGTAGTCCAATCGGGGATACATTCATCATTAGGCTTTTTGGAGTAATCAGGTGGACAAAGCTGTCTGCAATGAAGATTTATCTCACCAAAGCACATTTCTATGTATTTTGGTAATGTTGTTGTTGTGTGATGTTGGAGCTCCAGATGTACTGTATACCACTACTTTTATTTTTTAAAGATTTAAAACAATACAAATATTGTTTGTCGGATGCTGGATTTCCTGATACCCTGTATAATGCTACTTCTTGTATCTTTCTACTTAAAATAAAAAAGCCTACCACATATTTCCCATCTTATTATAAAAATGTAAATAAACACACAATACACTGCTGTTGAGTACAACTATGGAAATGTAATGTAAATGAACGATTTCCACTCATAGCATAGCACAGTTATAGGAGATGCTGAACTATTAAAAATCTAAAATGAACTATATCAAAAAATCATCAAACACCATCAAAATGTATCAACAAAAAAAATCACACAGTGTACCCACACCCTGCAGTTATTCTTCACATGATGGATGACTTTTAGTCTTTGATGCCCGTCATGAATCTTTCAGTGTGTGATTAATTTCCTGTGTTTTGTCTTATTAAAAAAATATGACAAAGAAGGAAATGAGGTCTGAAGTTATGAGTGAAGCCTGATGTCTTCACTCCGGCCACATTGTGCAAGACAATGTGAGTTTGTCTCTAATCAGCTGACTGTAGCAGGGAGTAATTAGTGTCCGTAGGTCCCTAACGATGTGTTGACAAACATGTGGGATAAGGAATTTGGAGCAAATATAAAGCGGGACTTACCATTTTTTCCCCGTCTGCCTTATCGTGTAGCGATGGACAAAGGGTAATTAGAAACTGTTGTGTTAGTGAAAAGTAAACAAAGTTTTTTTTTTGACAGGAAATGAGCCTGAACGTAGCACTTGTTCATAGTAAATATTCTTCCAACGGCTCAGGAGACAAAATAACTCTGATGAGTATTTTGACAGAAATCACATAAAATTCCATACAATCACAATCAAGAACTTATCTAAAAGATCTAGACACAAAGAGAATATTTAGACCAAACATTTTTTTTTTAATTGAAATGTTACTGGTAATATCATAAAATTGTTGGTAATATGGCTTATTCGTATCAAATAATGTCTATTAAATGTTTTCATCACATGTGCCCATGTCTGTGAAGTTGCGTAGCCATTAGTAGACATGTAGGAACACTGGTCATGGCCACAGACCACTCACATGCCATTCAGTTCAGGTCAATGCCATTGAATTCCAGAGTTGTCCTTATCAAACCATTCTTCACAGCTGCTGTTGTTTGTATTCCCTTCATTCCACGTTGAAAGAGAAGGTCCTAAGCATGCTGGCCCCTCTAAAAATGCCCACCAAACAAGGCTGGTACCCTTCAGGAAATACAAGGAAATCCGTAGAATACAAAGACTAAGATGCCCCCCCTCCTTAACACACACACACACACACACACACACACACACACACACACACACACACACACACACATACACAGTCACATACACACACAAACACACAGACACACACAGTCATACACAGACACACAGTCACACACACAGTCACATACATACACACACACACACAAACACGCTTACACACACACACAGACACAAACACACACATGCACACCGACACGTACGCACTCCCATTCCTGTTGAGTTTTTGTATTGACCACCAGCTAAATGTTAGCGTGCGTCTGAAAGCTTCTGAATTATTGCCCTCGCCACGGCACACGCATTAGAGGCAGAGAGCGGGACGAGGCTGAGCCGTCGCCTCAAATCACGGAGTATTGAAATATACAAGCAGGAATGCCTGAAAGCCCTCCTTTTCAAGGGAGCACGTGAAATAAGTATGACATTTGCCTATAAACCCCGGTGCCCTCGGCAGATGCAGCCAGCCCACGGCTGCGAGGATGAGGGGAATACAAAGTGCTAATCAGGACCAGCTGCACTTAGCCTCTCATAGGTGGTGCTAGCGGTGGTGGTAGCGCTGGGGTGGGTTAGGGGGGGTGGGAGATGGTGGTGGTGGTAGCAGTGGGATGGGTTGGGAGGTGTGGGGGCTGCTGGTGGTGGTGGCGGTAGTGGTGGTGGTAGCGGTGGGGTGGGTTGGGGGCTGCTGCTGGTGGTGGTGGTGGTGGTAGTGGTGGTGTGGGTTGGTGGGGTGGGGGCTGCTGCTGCT
>CM059271.1:6231711-6304211 GCA_030347295.1 Setipinna tenuifilis | reverse complement strand
AACAAAAACGCACACAGCAAATTTCACAGCTTTTTTGGCATAAGCCTGCAAAGGGAGGGATTTGTAGGCCAGCCCTTCAGTAGCTCATTACGTGCTGTAAGTGGTCTCAGAGTCGGTAACAACAGCGGGCCCTGTGGTATCCGTTTCAGTGCGGCGGCTCCATGGGTGAGTTTAGCCTCGGCCACCCCACACACTCGACACGGGGGTGGGCCACTGAGGTCAGCTGCGTTCCCTCGCAGGGCCATATAGATACGCGGAGATAAGGTATCAAGGCATTGTGTGCGGGGAAGCTTTTCTTACCTTTCGTGGCTAAGTTCCTCCATCAGCGCATGTAAAGGTCATATGTGGATCTCACACACTTAAACAGGGGGGGCAGTCTGGAACTTTCCCGGTCTTAAACAAAAACACAAGTGCAAACTGCTTTTGTTGACACTTTAACGAATATGAACACTGTATTGCTTAGGTCCTTTTTGTTTCATTGTTACTATACATTCACATTAAAATGTAACAAAGTAATTAGTAATAAGTGGGGCCACACCCTCTACTTAAATGCCCTATATACCAGTAAGGGTGAGCATGTCTACTGAAGCCTTCTCTGTGTGTTTCTACTCTTTTTATTTAGTACTTACATAGTAATAAGTCATGTTAAATTACTGTATGACTATGTAATATCACCCCCCCCCCTTTTCTCTTTCTTTCTTTCTTTCATTCTATATTTTGGTAAGTTGTGCACTTTGACTGGCACATCAGCAGCATCACCAGCTGGAGCACACCATCCTGACCCTCCGCTGATGCTCAGAGGTCCAGCGAGGTGAAGGTTCCAGTAAAGTGTAGTGACACACTGTTTCTGTGGCGGACGTGGCCCGGGACTGGCCCAGGGCTGGCCTGTGGTTGGGCGCAGCCCCTAAGGGATGGCGGTGGCCATGTGTGTGGGAATCGGGGCTGTCCTCTTGGCTCCTTGTCTGGAGCGTCCACACCACAACACACCGCAGTGCAGCCCACTGCAGCCCCGCAACAGATGTTCACCACCCACTCTGCCAGTCCTCATCACAGTCTGGACTCTGCTCCCAGGTAAACAAAGCATGCCACACACACACACACACACACACACACACACACACACACACACACAGGCACACACACACATGCACACACATGCACACACATATACACAGACACACACACACTGACTTGTATCCTCGTAAACAAAGACACACAACTGCACACACACATACACTCTCTCTGTCTCCCTCTCTATCTCTCATTCTCTCTCTACCTGTCACACACAGATATAGGCATGGGCTAATGCACACACACATACACCAGCACAGACACACACACACACACACACACACACACACACACACACACACACACACACACACCCCACACAACAAACCAGGCTGAGACAAGAGCAGTGAATCTGTCACTTCCCGTGTCATGGATGTGACACTGTCCTGTTGGATATGTCCCAGTGTGGACAAAGAGAAGGTTAGGGTCCATCACTGTCACCCTGGATCTCAGCGCTGGGCCTGTCTGTTTGTCTTCAGGGACCCACCTTCAAAAGGGCTTCCTGTCACTACCACCATCCCATAAGTCAATGTTTCTGTTGCTATCTAGCCATTTTTGGTTGTTGTTTGGTTGGGTTTTTTTTCCAAAATAGCTGAACCAAATTTCGTGACTGTGATTTGTGTTACCTGAGCCGCACGTAATTTAAATTGCCATTCATTTCAATTACGAGATGCAGTGACAGACACGCAAATTAAAGCCCATTTCCATACATGAAGTGTACATTCACCGTCATGATACACATTTAGCTGAGCTGATGAACAGTGCAGAGGTGATACATTATTATTATTAGCACTGTTTGTGTGTGATGAGGTTATGAATGATCCTGCTCTGGTGTTAGCATCACACTCCTTCCCGCTACGCCAGAAGAAACACACACCTGCTCCCCTGCCTGTGAGTTAGACCCAGAGCGAAATCAACAGTTGATGGCTGTTTGTCTGCGTCAAGCTTACTGTCTCAGGGAAGTGTCAGGCAAAAGCCTGAGGTTGCCTTTAAGTGTGTGATACCAGGTCGGATTATTAATTATACAAGGCAGAGGCACATGAGTGGGTAATTACAGATGGCAGATTGTGACAGACGTCTTCCGGCTAAATGTGGGGTGCGATGACTTCATCGGGGCAAACCGCAATTACGACTCCCTTCATTTGCATGTGACTGCAATAATCATTGAAAATATCATTTTTTTTATTAATTGTATCTTAAGCTTCACTGCCTTCCTATCCTTACCTTATTTAGGGTCACTGAGGTACGTGCTTCTGTGGAATAGGAAACAGTGACCTACTACTATGTATATCAGTGACATACTGTATAGGCAGTATTCTCAATTTAATTTCACTCCGACGTATAACACTAAGCAGACTCCCAGACCCCCAATCAAATGTAAAACTTGACTTCTTTGAGTGAATGACCTCTGTGTTTACAGGCACATGTATGCTTGACCATAGACAGTGATTGGAGGTCTAATTTGCTCTTGGGGCTTTCTGGGTATGGCGGAGAGCTGACCACTTGACAGTCACCCTGCCAGAGCCGTTATCAGGCACATTTACAGATCAACAGCCCATGTTTACACCAATCATATGTTCCTTAAGTGGTCTCCACTCTTGGCTCCACAAACATATATATATCTATATATATATATATAACTGAATCATTACAGAAAAGTACTATAACTGAACAGCAGTGCAAGACATAAAATTAATAACAAAAATGTAAAAAAAAAACCTTGAGAACTAACGCCTTTGAAGCCATTTGCATTCTGAAGTCCTCTTCACCGGAATTATTTTTGGAAGGACACAGGCATTTTTTATGAAGTGTTTGTCCGACCCTACCCAACCCCCAAACCCCCCCTACATAAAAAACTAGGCATGTGCTGGGAAACTGAGATAACTATCCAAGTGCACCAACTGGGCCCAAGACAGGGACTGGCCTATGGCTGATTGAGCATTGAGGTGCAGCTGAAGTCTACTGTGGATGACTGCTCGACGACAGAAAGAACTCACTGATGACCGCTGAAGAGACATTCTATTTGGAAGGAGGCTGAGCCGCATTCACTGACCGGGCAATGCTGATTTCTGGGCACGTAGGATGTTTTTTTTTTTTCCCTGGATGTCCCATAAGCCAGTCCGGTGCTGATTGCCGGACAGTCTCCTGATTGAATGGACGCGAGCCAGGCCCCTCGTCAGCGGAATTTCTTGCTGGAGAAGAATAGCAGATAAATGAACAGGAATACCCAAGGCTCACAGGGAATGACCATATTAAGCTCCGTCTGTCACCTGGACAAAGGCTTGAGGGCTGGTGTGTGTGTGTGTGTGTGTGTGTGTGTGTGTGTGTGTGTGTGTATGTGTGTGTGTGTGTGTGTGTGTGTGTGTGTGTGTAAGATGGGGGATGGGAATAGGGGGTTGTAGGGTGGTGGCAGGTGGAGGAAGGGGCATGTTGGGCCTAGCCTTTGTCCAGTGACTGGTCAGACATGTCCCTTGGCCTTCATAAGGCCTTGAGATGTATAAAGTACCAGCACTGAGGGACTGGACCATGATTGTGAAAGTAAGCCCTAAGAGTGGTCAAGTGTCCAAGGGCAGTGCATTGTGTGTGTTGTACCTCTTCCCATGTGAATGTCAAAGATTTTGGACAATGGATAATGCTGGATAATTTTTTATGATTTTAGTACTAAAATGAGTATTAAAATGTGAAAGATGCTGCACGTGTAAGGAAGAGATTATATCAATTGGCTTCTTGGTGGTTTTGCTTAGTCGAATCAAACAGATGACAACTGAAATGTTTTTTTTTCCCAGAAGAAAGCTCCTGGATCTGCCCCTTCACATCCAGGGCATGTTTTGTTCCTCTACTGCAGGGGTGCTCAATACGTCGATCGCGATCTACCAGTCGATCGCGAGGCCAATAGTGGTAGATCGCATACAACTTTGAAAAAAAAAAAAAAAGTTCCCTGTTCGTCCTACATGGCCCATCACGCATCCACCGGCAGACAGCGACCACCCAGCCATTAGCGGGCTATCTCCAAACATTTGGACCCATGAACCTTTGCGCTGGAGCCAGTTGATGGGCCCAGCAGATGTGGAAGGACATCGGAGATTGCGAGTGGTTTTCACTGCAGTTGGACGAATCTACGGACGTGAGTGACACAGCACAGGTGTGCATTTACATTCGTATGGTGTTCAGTGATATGACTGCAAAGGAGAAGCTATTGACAGTGATTCCCTTGAAAGAATATGCGCGAGGAGAGGACATTGTTCAGTCGTTTAAAAACTGTATAGACAAAACTCAGCTCCCACTGCACAAGTTAGTGTCCATCACCACGGATGGAGCGCCCGCAATGGTTGGTCGCGTGCATGGGTTCATTGCCAGGTGTAGACAGGACGATGCTTTTCCAGACTTTGTGAATTACCACTGCATTATCCACCAACAAGCATTATGCGCGAAAATGCTGAACATGAAAGAGATCATGGACGTGGCAACGAAGATCGCCTGCTCAATTAGAGCTAGAGCGCTTTAAAGACGGCTATTCCGGGCACATCTGGAGAAGGCTGACAGCGACCACTCTGAGTTGTTGCTACACACTGACGTGAGGTGGCTTAGTCGCGGGAAATTCTTGCAACGATTCCGAGAGCTCTGTCCAGAAATCAAGGAGTTTTTCCCTGAAAGTGGACATGCAGAATACAAACAGCTGAATGACGGGCAGTGGCTGCTGGATTTGGCTTTTTTAACCGATCTGACAAACATACTGAATGACCTTAATCAAGAGCTGCAAGGAAAAGACAAAACGGTGATCGACATGATCAGCTCAGTCAATGCCTTCAAACGAAAAATGAAACATCTGTCCTCAAAGCTTCAGCGCCATAACTTGGCAAATTTCCCGAACCTGCAGAGTTGGAGACGCAAGGGAAGGCCTGTGCGCAACTAAGCAGCGCACGCTGGCTGTCAGCAGCTACTGTCCGGACTACGCATCCTTGGCTGAGTCAATGCAGTGCAAGTCATCAAATTAAACTCTGAACTAATTATTAATACTATTATTATTATACATTGTCACTGTATTATTATTATTATTATTATTATTATTATTATTATATGGTAATTACAAAAACAGAGCTTATTTTGGTGCAATATTGGCTTGGAATTTTCAATAAATTGTAAAATAACATACGCTTTTATGGGTCGGTAGATCTTTGTGACTTGGTCATTTTAAAAGTAGCTCGCACACTGAAAAAGTGTGAGCACCCCTGCTCTACTGTAACAATGACCGTGACAGATATGCCTGTCCCAACCTTAAGTGGACTGTGAGTTAGGAAAGAGATGTCTGCTTTTGAACTTGATAAAGGGCATTCAGTCCATCTGAACCTAAAGACTGCCCTTCTTCATAGCTGAGTCCTGTGTTCAATCAGTAGCACATTCTTAACTTTTATATGCTACCTAGTCTGAAAGTAATACATAAAGTTCCCATAAAATCTATCAGTAATTGTTCTGTTTAGACAGGTGTATGGTTATATCAGATGCATAATGAAACCAGAACATTGGTACTCAAACAAATGTAAACAAATGTGTCGTTTTTTAATGTAATAACTGAACACAAATTAATTCAGATTTAATAAAAAGCAGTCGATCAAATTACCATGCCATACTTGATTTTTCCACACACATGCGTACACACATGCATATGACATCCCTGTAGTAGGTTGCCTGTGTGGTAAAATGATTATGTTAAAACATTTGACTAATATTAAGATTTTCTTTGTTGTGTTACGCTGGGCCGGGCCGGGAGGGAAAAGAAACCAGCCCCAGACCTGTTGTCTCAGAAGAGCAGTACATGCCAAATTACTGTTATTGAAATGACCTGAGATGAACAATTCCTGTCCCAACCTCTATAGAAAATGTGAATTAATTAATTTGCCTGCCGGAGCGGAGCCGGAGCAGGGTGGCACCCGCGCGCGACTGGGAGGTGCCGCTTTCATCTTGCGCGTCCGTCTGGCCGCGTCCACTCTATTAAACCGGCCGGCGGGGAAGCCAAGAGGAGGGGAATATAATTACCACCAAGGTGCCGCCATCGACGGGGACCTGAAGAATGTCATTTGGGTCAGCCCCTGCCGGTCTTTAATCAGAACCGTAATTTTTTTTAATCAAAGTACACACGTAAGAGTCGCGGCACGACACGCCGCGTCCCCGCCCGTTTTTGCACGCCGCGGCAGCATTGCCCCACCGGCGGCGGTAATCTTTTGCATTTGTATTTTATAGTCCTCTCTTTCCTTAATCTGCCGTGTTGTCAATCTCCTCCCTCCGCTTGATTACTGACAGTTTTGCCTGGCTGGAATTAAATGGCGGACGTGATTTGCGTGTGACATTGAGGCTTTGCCGCCTTAATATGCAGGGATGCAGATGCCTGTCTACCTGACAGTGATGCCTGCTGGTTCAGTCATGGATGGGGATGGTGGTCATGTAAAAGAGTTGTGGTGTGGGTGTGTGAACATAAGACACTTACAGGATTCTTTTTTTTGTTTGTGTGTGTGTGTGTTACCGCCACTGTTGTGTTTGTCCCTGTCATTTATGAGGTCATCTGTGACCTCTGACCTGCAAATTGATGTCATAGAGGACACAGGGTTCTGATTCCGTGCCAGTTAGACACAAGGTATGGGTAGAACCCCTAAACATGGTTTTTCTCCTCTACATTAATGAATCAGTTTCTAAAGGAATCAGCCATTTTCAGCAACCCCTTTGTCTTTCTACATACAGTATATAGCCTTTTTTTGCCTGTTTTGCTTTGTCTGGCTGGCTGTCTGTCTGTCTGTTTTTCTCTCCCTTTTTCTCTCTTTCTTTCTCCATTAGCATTAGGCAAAAGGACATTTTTTTATCAGTAAAACCAGGATTTCAATCAAGTCATAATAATGTTGGGTGAAATTTGAACTTCAATGAAGTGCGCTCTTGATTCACTTTGTCTCTGAAAAAAAAGAAGACATCAAAGACACATTTCAAAGACCTCCCGTCTTTTGTGTCTTTTGACAGGGCCAAGTGCTTCTTTAATAACAGTCAGACACCATGGTTAATAATGTTTTTTTTTCTTTTTCACTATGCCATATTCATTTCATATATGCAGACGATCTATTTACGTTTTCCGGTTGCTAGGTTTCTTCCCTGAGGCGGTTTATCACGCATGCCTGCCCAGGCTGCCTGTTTTGGACATGACTCCACTTCCTCAACTTCTCTAATGCTGTAGTGTGTGAGTCTGATGATTGATCATTTCACACCAGGGATTTTTAAAATTGCATAATGCTTTTCCTTATGATCCCACGTTTCCTATTAAACTAATTTGATTTCCTTTTGGGAGGGTAGTCCAACATGCCCTTTCTTTCCACACGTCTTCCTCAAGGCCATAATCATACCCTGTTGCCTACAAAGTGATTGATTTTTCTCACATTGTGATCTATCCACACTTACACATAAATTGGCACAATTAGTGTGAAAAGAAACTATAGTGGCCGAGTAGATCATACATCTAACCACTCTAAACTACCCCCTTCTAGCTCTTTAATCAATAAACTTGTTTTAAGGAAAGCACCTTATCTTTTGACTTCAGCATTAACCTTCCATTAACTATCACAGAAGCAGTTAAATGCACCTCAGTCAATAATGCTAATCGGGGAAAAAGCTGTTGTATAAGCTGTGAAGAAATGTGTATTCATGTTATGGTAAGGTAGAGATCTTTATTATGGGCTATTAGATGATAGAAAAGTCAATATAGAGAGGGGATATTTCACACAGCGTTGAGTTATGTTGTCGCAGTGGAGTTCTCAGCACTAATTTCAGAGAGAGGTCATACGTTCTCCCCGCCGTGGTCGATGCATTTTGGGAGACTGATATTGAAGTGATGGGCATAGCCTCTGTTGAGCTTTAACCCCACACTGTAATTTTGCTCCTTGCTAGATAAGTAATGGTGCACATAATTGAACTTTACTTTACTTATGGTTTCTCCTACTCACAAGGGAATCTCTTTAAGGTCAACCCCTACTGTCAGTTATGGATAAAGGATGTGTGTTTTTTTTTTTTAATGCTTTCACCATCGACACAGGCAGAGAGGGACAGAGGCCGTTCTGATTCATTTTCAGTCACAGTGATCCGCCGTGTGTAACGACGGTACCCGCAGGCATCTCAGACATGCATGGAGTTATATGAGAGAGACCGGGGTGAGGCCTACTATAAATTCCCTCTTGTCCTGTATTTTACAGGCAATATCTTTATGGCATGCAAGAATCACAGGAACACAAAGGCAGCTACAGAGCAATAACGGGCAGCTCTGTCTGAGCTTTGAGAGCAGGGGCTGCCTCGTGAATGTGTCTAGATGTGTGTGGAAGCTGTTAAAAGAGAATGTAAACAGCGCACTGTAATCACCGTGGTGCATAGCCTTTCCCCTTACTTCACAACCCAAATGAAGACCTGAGGGGATCTAGGTGTTTCACTGCAATGATGTGATTTGTTTGTAATTTTTTCTTTTACTCAAGATCCACAAACCTGTGATGGCCTATGTCGTATGTTTTGATCATTACCCAATATCACAAGGTACAGTTGTCTGAATCATTTTGAAACATGTACATTACACATTGCAATAGAAACAGTTGAAACATCTAATGAAAACAATACAAAGATGTTAAGCAGCTCATTAGACCCAGTTTGTGAGAGACTGTTAGGTATGAGTGAATATAATCTGTCTGTTTTAGTGTGTGGTGTATTCATGCTTATTCCTTGCATGATATGGCTACTGTAGATACTAGAGTCAATGAAAGCCAATGACTGCTCCATCATATATTTCCATTTCATGGCTTTTGTTCTGTCAATTTAGCTTTAACTTTGTGAACATTTTGGAAACATTTAGCTAACTATGAGCCAAGATATTGTAATCATAGCGTGTACTGTAGTTTTTATTACCCAGTCAGGCTACACTTCATTTTGACTTCAGTTGCACCAGAGAGGTTCTATGGCATTAGCGTTTCTCTGTGCAGAGCCTAGCCCCAGAGTCTAAGGGTGCTGGGAAGCTAACAGGCAGTTCATCTGCTATTTAAAAAATTAAGCTGAATGAATGGTGTGAACACATACTGGGTGATTCATCTATCCAGCAGGTTCATTAACTGAAGTGCAGCCCATGCCTGTTCACCCAGCTGACTGATGTTCCTTCATATAAGACTGGCATGCCTGACATATTTACGCATCATGCATTAGCACCCCTTGATTTGATTGTTAGAAACTTTCATATTCTTATGCCCATTTCACAGCGCGGGCGGAGCAAATAGAATTTTGAACAGCTTTCTGGACGATTTCCTTTCTCTTCAAAGTCTGTGAACTTGACTTGCCAAGTGTTTTGTATGTTTCATTTCAAATGAACGGGTTCCTAAATAAGCAATCAAATGCATAATGGAAATAACATTTCAAAAGCATAGTGGTTCATTCTAATGCTCTTAAAGAAGTATATAAGGCCGAGTTCAAACAAATATACCTCCATAAACATTGCTGAGATGCCTTTACAGACGGAAACATTATGGCATATTTCACGAATCCGATAAAAATATAAAATACACAAAATACACAAAATACAAATTCATATGGAATTGAATAAAGCAAAATAAAGCATTAAAAATCAAACAGCATTTTTAGATGCAGGAAGAATAATTTTTGAATACAATGGGATGTCAGCTAGAATAAGAAAAAACTTAACATGCCATGCATGTTAGGCGTGACAGTTCTTCTTTCTGTATTTACAACAACTGAAGTGTGTAACATACTGAAATTAGTACTCTTTGCACACCTCATTCCCCGCTTTCAGTCATGAAGTTCATCTGTCTCAAAAAAGTCAACAATAATGAAGACACAAAATAAAGTCACACTTTTTTTCCTTCTTTCGCCCACAGTTTGTGATGTCCAGACTTCAGCTGGCTCTGTTACGGATCTGGCACGGGTCTGGCATCCGTCTGGGCCAGACCCAGGACCCAATGTCATCTATCGGAACCGCTATCCATGGCCCAGAGCACGGAGAAGTTTTAATTAAGAGAAAATAGCTCCTTTTAGCCTGTCACCGTGTCGTAGTGGAGGAAAGTTGGGTTTTTCATTATGGTTCAAAGGAGTGCGCATAAAGCGGTCATTGGAAAATTTAAGCACAATTATGGTGTCAGACGGCGGGGAGAAATTGCATTCAGCGGCTGAGGCCTCTGTGACAGGTGCATTGTGGGAAAATTGATTCTGCCAGTGTGTGAGGGGGTGGTGGGTGGGGGTGGTGGTAGTGTCTGTGTGTGTGTGGTAGGCATGGTGGTGTGTGTGTGTGTGTGTATGAAGATGTGTGAGGTAATTGTTGTGTGAGGTAATTGTCATTACACGCTTTCCCTCCATGTGGCAATGTGGCCAGGATGGACGAACAGACGACAGACAGACAGACAGACAGACAGACTGGCCTTCATATGTATCAGTGCGGTCAAAGAAGTCCAGGCTCTATGCTGCGTGCGGATGCTTAGCTCCCTGTGGCACTCAGGCTAGTGGAGGGAGGACACAAGCCGCCACTTCACAGGTCAAGAGCTAGGCCTCTCAGAGGTTACGCTTCAGCCAAGAGGGGTGACAAGATTTGTGAAGTAGACTAGCGCAAAAACAAGAAAGAGCCATCCTACGGTGTGTGTGTGTGTGTGTGTGTGTGTGTGTGTGTGTGTGTGTGTGTGTGTGAATGTATGTATGTGTGTGTGTGTGTATACTTGTTTGTCTGTATGCGTATGTCTGTATATATGTGTGCACATGTGTGTTCATGTGTATGTTTGTGTTTGTGCCTGTATGTCTGCATGTGTGTGTGCTCATTTGCCAATGTGCGTTTATTCTGAGAGAGTGAAAAGAAAAAAAAAACAGCAGTGAGGAAGAGATGTGAAAAGCGGAGCGCGCTGATGCCTGACCTGTTTGGAATTCTGTCGATGCGGGCGGAGGGCAGGCACAGGGAGCGATCAATAGGATTCCTGCAGGCTCCATTAGCTTGATTAGAAAGAGAAAGGGGGGCAGCTGGGGTGGGGGAGGAACACGGCCCCTGCCTGCGCAGACAACTTTATTCCAGGGATTAAACTGGATCACAGCAGAGGAGTAAGAGGGAGAGATACAAAGATACAAAGGGAGAGAGAGAGAGAGAGAGAGAGAGAGAGAGAGAGAGAGAGAGAGAGAGAGAGAGAGAGAGAGAGAGAGAGAGAAAAAAAGAGAGAGAGAGAAAGAGAGAAAGAGAAACAGGTAGACAGACAGAGAGACAAAGACAGAGGGAGACAGAGAGATGACATCTCAGACAGACACACAGACAGATACAAAGATAGACAAAGAAACAGAAAGGGAGAGAAAGACAGAGAGGGAGACAGACAGAGAGGAGTGAAAGAAAGAGAAGAGGAGAAGACAGAATAAGAGAGTGACAAAGAGGCAGACTGACAGAGAAAGGGAAAACAGAGAAGTGTTCTACAAAATGGAGAAAAGGAATGTCACAAGGATAGAGACACAAAAGAGGAGAGAGGGTCACTAAGGAGGGTGTATAGTGACTAAAGCCCTTATACACCTGGAGATTCTGAGGTGCACTACTGATGAAGTGGCCTGCAAATTTTCACAGAGCAACTAGTCCCTGAGACTTAGCAAACAATCCCAACCATAGGACAATTGACTCAGGGAATAATAATAAAACCTAAAGTGTTAAGTGTTCACCCAAACAATAGTATGTTAGAATGAGGGTTGTAGTCAGGCACAAAGGTACTCTTCCTAGGTGCACAAGTATCTTGTGTTTTCTCTAAAGGTTTTGAGAGAGTGTCCTAGGTAGAAAAAAAACTTTTTTGACTTTTAAAAAAACCTTTTTTACAGATTCACAGTTACAAAAGGTAGTACAAATTCACAGGGATAAACACATCAGCGGTCAAAATCAGCCACAATCAGAGGTAGAAAAGAGAGAGTGAGAGACAGACAGAGAATAAGTGAGAGAGTGAGAGAGACAGAGAGAGAAAGAGAGAAACAAAAAGAGAGAGGGAGACGGTGAATGAGAGAGAGCAAGAGTGAGAGGGAAAGAGTGAGTGAGAGAGAAAGAGAGACGGAGTGAGTGAGGGAGAAAGAGTGAGTGAGAGAGAGAGAGAATGAGTGAGTGAGAGAGAAAGAGAGACAGAGTGGGTGAGAGACAGAGGAAAAGAGAGAGAGAAGTAAAGAAGTAAAAAAGGAAAGATCCTGGCATGTAGAGAGAAGCTTGAGGCATAGGGCCCGAGGAGCGCGGGGAGCCTGACAGGTAATCCAGCTGACACTTGGCAAGCAGCTCGTTGACCAGAAGGTGTTTCTAATTGGGCTATCAGTGGCGTGCTGGTTGGCGCCGGGGCTAAACACAGACTACCAGAGGGCTGTGCACAGCAGCGGCAGCGGGAGCAGTAGAGAGGGGCCAGGCTGGGGCAGGCTGGGGGCAGTAGTGTGGTCAAGACAGCCCCTCTCCTGCTCCTCTCCCAGCCCCAGCAGGAGAAACACCTACCAACACCGACCAACATTACGGCGTTTGTCATTTCTTTTTACGCAAGTTGCATGCTGAAATCGTTGTTTGTTTTTTTTATTTGTATTTGTCACGCCACCTGTATTTAAATACATTTCGCTATTTATTTCAGAACACACTAATGTATCCATCCACTGGTATCGAGCATTTACTGTTGTGTGTGGTTTTTTTTTTTGAGCAACGGACATGTAAAGGAGGATGTCTAATGAAAAATACAACGGTGTTAATTGTTGCCTTTCCTGTTTGGTAGGCAACTGTAGACACTGTGTGCTCTTTCCTCCACAGGAGACAGATAGGGATGGGGACAGCGCATTCTACTTTCCCAACAATCCTCTGTTAACGGTGCACAATGAGCTGAAAAAAAGTTCTTTGCCTCCCTCTTTCCACCTGGGAAAAGGTATTCAGCTGTCAAAGATGGGCCTGATAGTGACTTTGTAAAGGGGCTAACAATAAAAAAAATAATGCTAAAAAAAAATAAATAAATGAGCAACCCCTGTCGTTGGAGCACAATGTCGTATAATAACCGCTTCCCACTTGGTGGTGTCTGTCCTAAACTGACCTGGGAGTCACGGGGAACAAAACGGCGATCGTGAGGCCGAGGAGTTAGAGTCAGCCAGTAAAACAGTGCCTCTTTCTTCCTTCGTCCGCCATTCTCTCCCATGCATGTTTTAAAAAGGCCCCTCTCTCTCTCTCTTTCTCTTTCTCTTTCTCTGTCCCTCATTCTCCCTCTCTCTCTCTCTTTCGCTATCTCGCCACCCCACCCCCCCCCCCTTAGACTGTGGCCCCCTGGCCTTGGGCTCCCAGCTGGACCCTCGTCCAGTGTTCCCTCGGCTACGCTTTCGAGGCCGCAATTGTCGAATCATTTAAATAGGTCAGAAGTAGCGCTGGCCTCCCCGGTGCACAATGCAGCGAGGAAAGATGTGATTCTGTCTTTGCCCCGGCGACAAAAAGTGTTGGGGCTTTTTATGCGGGCCTGAAACGCGATCCGGAGGAGCACAGAAACCCCAAACAATCACAGAGGTCTCTGGAGTGGCTCCACTTCTCCGGGAGGGAAGCCTCCGAGGCTTAATTGGGCCTGTATTCCTGCAGTTAGGGCTTGTGTAGCCTGTGACATAAAGGAGTGAAGGGGTGGTGGTGGTGGGGTGGGGGTGGAAGTGGGGAGTGAAAAAAAAAAACGGATTTCACCTTTTTCAACGCAGGTTTGTCGCTTGCCATTTTGCAGCCCTGGCTTGGCATGGCATTATTTTTTTCGTCCTTTTGTGTTGTGTTTTTGTCATCGTTGTTTCTTTGTTGACTTATTTGTTATCAATTACACACAAAGAATGCCTGGAAAATTGTGAATGCTTGGCTGGACCCAAGACCCAACGGTTCTTTCTCTTGTTGAGTGTATAATTTTGAACGCTGAGCTTCTCGAGTGTGTGTAACGAACATTTTCCTCTTACATGATGGAAGTACAAAATTGTGTGTATAATGTAAGTCCTCCCTCACTCAGGCAGGCCTGGCGTAACTCTCGGGCAAGAACGTGGCGGCAGTACAGGAGGAGGCTGTAATGAAATGTGTGTTGATCTATGGCGTGCCGAGTCACACACCGCTGCCTGACTCCACCGGGGGGAAACGTTTTCATTATTCGTTATTTGTGCCCTCAATCATTTTAATTAAGTTGTGACAGTCCGCAGTGCCTTGTTACACACCCCTTTTCCAAATGATACACTTTGCACAAAGCAGCAGCAGCAGCAGCAAAAAAAAAGAAAACACACACACACACACACCTCAAACAACCAGAGTAGGATTGGGCAGAGAGACGTACTCTAGATGGGGTAGAAATTAAAATGTCATCCACGCAACGGTCCTTTGTTTGGTTGGATATTCCACATGTAATAAATGCCTCCTTAAAAAAATAAATAAAAAAATAAACCCACCTAACTGTGTGCTCCGAATATATCACTTAACAAAGCGAGACAGAGCCGGTGGGAGATTAAGTCAACTTAATTAGAAATACAATAACGCAGCAGCTTGAGAAGTCCAAGGTCCCCCTCTGTGTGGTACGGCACAGGTGACGAGGGGAGGGAGGGAGGGAGGGGGGGCGAGGCGGCGATTGATTTTCGCCGGCAGCCAACCACCCTGCGGTCACGACCACCGGGACCCACCGATGGTGCCGCAACCAATGCTTTTGCCGGGACCAAGAAAGGCCCACTCCCGAGGGGTAGGGGGGTGGTTGCCGGCGGTGCTTGAATTGGCCCTACCTGTTTCTTAATTGCCCCTGTGTATGTGTGTGTGTGTGTGTGTGTGTGTGTGTGTGTGTGTGTGTGTGTGTGTGTGTGTGTGTGTGTTCCCCCACACCCTTCCACCCCATCCCTAGCCCACTGCTTGGCCTTGACAATTGAAAGACATAAGCTGGACTGTTTACAATAGGGACCCTGGAGAGACCCCCCCACCCCACCCCCCCTTCCTACTAGCTTGTTTATAGAGGACAGGCTGTGGGCTTCTTTGATACGTGTTAGCAGCAACAGCGAAACAGAACGGATCCAAGCTGTGTTCTGTTGTTGTGCGTGTGGGAGAAAGCATCATAGCGAAAGAGAGAGAGCGGAAGACAAGTAAGAGATACAGCGACAGAATGAAAGAGAAAAAGAAAAGGGAGATCTGTCAATACAGACACAAGCGGCGTAGGCACGAGCTGCCACTGTGTCTTGGCCATGGTAGGTACGCTCCTGCTTTTGTTTCCCCCCGTCACAAATAAAACAAGCCCCTCGCTCCAACATGGCCAGCAGTCACCACCGCGGCTATTTATTGTAAAGGGGGGAAACGCATGGAAGCACGCACGCGTGGCCCTGGTTCAGCCGCACTCGAGGGAAAGCCACAAACAAACAAAGCCCAAATGAAAGCATGAATTCATCTCATCTTCAGCTTGCTTCCAGGTGGCTAAGAGCACATAATAGCCCCCCAAACCTGCACCAGGGGGAAGAGCAAATTGTTTGCCGCAACAAAAGAAAAGGCTTGCACTTCAGAGAGAGATAGAGAGAGAGAAAGAGATAGAAAGAGAGAGAGAGAGCATCCAACAGAAAGAGAAAGTGAAGCAGAAAGAGAGAGAGACAGAGAGAGAGAGAAGGAAGGAATAAAAGTGGGGGAGAGAGCATCCAACACAGAAAGAGAAAGTGAAGCAGAGAGAGAGAGAAAGAGAGAGAGAGTAGTAGGGTGAGAAGGAGGCAGCAAGAGCTGGCACAATGCAAAAAAAAGAGAAAAGGAAAGAAAAGAAAAGAAAAAGAGCGAGAACAGATGACCAGGTGGTAATATACTTAGAGGGTTTGAAAATGTCTGAGGGGCATAGTGTGCTGAAAGAAAGAAAGAAAGAGAGAGAGAAAAGAAAGAAAGGGAGGTACAGATGGAGGGAGGTTTTGTGTTGCTGTGGCTAACATGTGTAGCCAGGGTCTGTACAGTACCATCCCCACCTAATTTCACCTGGGGACTTGACGCTTGAAGAGCACCAATCAGGCGCCACAATGCTGAGCTCCTTGACGGGACTTGGCCGCACACGCTCAGAAAGGCCCTAAGTGAGCACAGGCATAATGCCCAACAATGCTCTATTTATGGACAATGTCTAAAACCCATTTTATTTAGGGGAGAAGGCAGAGACACCCCCCCCCCCCCCACACACACACACGCACACACCCCTCCCCAAACCCCAATACTCCACCCAGTAGCTTTTCTCCAGTTAAATCGAATGAAGCAGAGACCATATAAGAAACAACAGTGCAGCTTTCAAAACAGTACAGCTTGGTATACCCTCTTGGCACACTCACTGTCTCACACACACACATACTCCCTCTCCTTCTCACACTCACACTTAAACACACACACATTTAGACTCACACAAACACACACACACACACATTTTGAATCACACACACACACACACACACACACACACAAACACACAAACACACATACACACGCACACACAGTCCCAGGTCCAAAGAGTCAGAACTCTCCACAGAGCCTTGGTGTATATAGAGTGAGATTCCGCTGCATTTGTTCCACCAGGTAAACCAATCTTCCCAGGAGCACGGGCTATTCAGGCTCAATAGTAAACCTGGGTTTTTAATACGCGCCTCCCCTCGGCCCCCCGAAACGCTGCACTGAGATGGCAACAGACAGCACTCATTTCAACAACAAAGAACATAGACTTCATTCATCGTAAAGCTGTCTTCTTTCAGAGAGCCTATTCTAAAGCCACTTCTTCTCGATTGCCACCAAACCAACCACCCAAACCCCACCACCCACCTATTCTCCCAACCACACACACAGGCGCAAGCACAAATATATACACAGACACGTACACACACTTTCTCTCTCTCTCTGTCTGTCTCTCTCTTTCTCTCTCTCTCTCTGTTTCTCTCTCTTGCTCTCTGTCTTTATCCATCACACACACACACACACATACATACACACACACACACACACACACACACACATACATACACACACACACACACACACATCCAAGAACACACACACATTCAAGAACACACACACACACACACACACACACACACACACAGCTCACTTTTCCCCTGTTGAGAGAAACCGAGTCTGCTTGGGATCAGTGATGTTGTGGTGTGAGGGGAGAGAATGGGCAGCTCCCCTAAGAAAAAGCAAGGGAGAAAAGAGAGAGAGAAAGAAAAGAAGAGAGAGAGAGAGGAGAGAGAGCTGTAGAGAGAGAGAGAAAGAGAGTAAGGAAAAAAAAATCAGTGATGTCAGGAGCACACCTTGGGGGTGCATGGTGCACATTGTGTGGGGCAGTTGGGTGGAAAGCCGGGTAAAAAGAGGAGGAGATACATCAAACAGGTGGGCGATAGCATTGTGGCGTTTTTATGAAAGATTCTTTGATAAGGATAAAGTTGCCGCTTGACTAAAGTGATTTCAGATGGGGTTTATTGTTGCGGCATGTCTTAGTTTCACGTTTTAGCGCCTCACGGGCAACAGCCTGGCTTGTCTCTCTCTTTCTATCTTGCTCGTGTTCTCCCCTTCTCTCTCTTTCTCTCTCTCTGTCTCTCTCTCTCCCCCTCTCTCTCTGTCTCTTTGCACCAGTCACGAGGCTAACAAAACGTACATGTGTTTGTTGCTGAAGGTAAGCCAAGCTGATTTCCCTTCCTGACTCACTCGCTTGCCGCCGTGTTTGGATGTTGCTGGAGGGAGGTGGACGAGTGGACGCGCGGGTCCAGAGTGTGTGTGTGGTGTGTGGTGTGTGGTGGTGTCCGTCTGGGCTCCAAGCCTGTCCCCGTGTGTGTGTGTGTGTGTGTGTGTGTGTGTGTGTGTGTGTGTGTGTGTGTGTGTGTGTGTGTGTGTGGTGTGTGTGGTGTGGTGTCAGTCAGGCAGGCTCTTGCTAGCGGGCAGGACCGCTCCTCTGTAACTGTATCTCGAGCTCTAAAGCGGTAGTGCATCAATCATGTTATGACACTGGGCTACAAGTGCAGGTACAGACAGCAGGATTCCCGAAATATTTTGGGAATATTTAAAATGAAAAAAAGTACCTAAATCGAATGGATAAATATGTATTTATTAACAATTAACAGCAAATATTTATATTGGAAATAAATTGTTATTTCATAAGAGATATGGCCATACACCAATATACCAATTGTAATCAGTCAAAGACAGCTGAAAATTTTACTAGAGCAGTCTTTTGAATAATTTTATTTGTTAGTCCCAAACAGTAATTCACGAGATATTTTTATGTACCCACTTCAGCATTGCACTGTCACTGAAAACTTGTTATTTGGTGTTGATTTCTCTCTTGCAATGAAGATGTTTTTAAATCAATACTTGGGATTATAAGACAATTTTACATGAGGCTAAATTGTATGACATTTACCATCCTTTAAACCCCTTCATGAAATATAATTTTATCATGTAAAAAAGAGCCTACATGACATCAGTGAACGTCACGCGTCATTTCCAAACAGCCCCATGTCCTTCCAGCTTCTGGCAGAGTAGAGCAGAGTAGCATCCATTTAGTTCTGACCATCCCGTCAGGTTTCTCCTGGACAGTCCTGAGCATTATCACACTTCCCCGCACCCGGCGCTCTGGGAGATAACCATTGAGTGACGGATGATCAGCAGAAAACAGAGACATTACCCAGAGGCCCCGGGTCACCCTGCTGTGCTGGGAACGTGGCAAAGGTGATACCGCTCATGGGACAATGATGGCGGGGGGCTTTCAGCTCCAACAAGGAGAGGAGGAGGAGGAGGAGGAAAGTGTGAGGAAGAGGAGGAGAGAAGAGGAAGAGGAGGGGAGAAAGAGAGGAAGAGTGGGTGGGGGCACACACACACATACACACACACACACACACACAAAACATAAACACACACAGACACATACACACAAAACACACCCCCTCACACACACATACACACACACACACGTTTTTTCTTTAATTCTCGCATGAGAAGCGTCCTTTTGCCACCGTATCGGACTACAGGATGCGCTATCTGCATTCTCCCCTCGTCTCCCCGCTTCTCTCTCCCTGTCCCCGTCCCCGTCCCTGTCCCCAATTCAAACCTCTTGTGGTTTATGTCACTGATATACGGTTTCCAAGCGAGAGCCACCTGACCATGAAAAGAGCGTATGTCTTACCGTTGGGCTGGGTGGAGGGGTGTGGGTAAAGGGGTGTGTGTGTGTGTGTGTGTGTGTGTGTGTGGGTGGTGGGGTGGGCTAGGAGACGCCAGGCTGGCCTGGCTGCTGACACACAGCTGTTCTTCCCCAATCCAAGGGGGATAGACACAGAATGGGACAGAGAGACAGAGAAAGAAAGACGCTTCACTGTGGCCTCATCCAAAGAGAAAAAAAAGGGGCTCCTCTTCTTTGTCTCTCTGGCCTTGAAAAGCCCGAATGTGCCTCAGACTGGAAGAAGTATGCTATCAGATAGAACTTTTCAACACATTTGAATGTCTTCCTCATTTTATCTTCTTTCCTGTTTTAATTTCTAAACATCTTTTTTTTAATATGTCCCCCCTTTTGTGCGTGTTTTCCCTGTGTGGCTAGGCCCACAGTAGAATGATGAATGGTGACATTTCTTGTAATTTTTAGTGACATTTATCAGACAGTGATGGTAGAAGGAGTGAGTTACAGAGTTCAGAGGAATTCGCCGGATCCGGTTACAGCAGCCTTTTGTCGTCAGAGGAGGTGACTGGTATCCGTAGACAGTGACTATAAAAACCACTGCTTGTGGGCAAAAGGTGTACTCCTTTCTCTCTGTCCCCCCACCCCACCCCAGCCCACCCAACCCTACCCCCCTCGCCACCCACCCACCCACCCTCCTTCTTTTCTTTTCACCGCACAGCTTACATTATGGCAGTCAGAAAGGGGATCTTATCATATCACTGACTTTATGCCCCAAACTGGTAATTTGTGAAATAATGTAATGCCATTCATTCTTCATGATCCCAGGCATTGTGTGTACTCCCTGCTAATTAGCGCCATTGTCACGGCAAAGTGCTCAAAGCTAAATACCAACCAACCAGGCAAGCAGCGCTCATGGCAGTTTGGTCTGTTTGTATTAACCATAACGACTGACTGCCTGGGAGCTTGACAAAAAATGATTGTTTCATGTCACACAATCGTGCTGCACATGTGCACATGTGTCTTTTTTTCGGTTGGTGGGCAAGCATTGATCGCAGGACGATCAAAAACAACAAAAAAAAAAAACCTGTGGTGCAACTGATAAGCTATAGTGCACATACAATGCATATGGGTTCAAAGGCAAAATGAAAAGAATACAGAGAATAGCGAGAGAAGAAAAAAAAACTGAAATAAGCGTAAAATGATACAGGCATCAATCAAGTGTCAGCCATGTTGGGGGACGCTGGCTGTATGGCACTAAGGGAAGGTGGTGCGGAGGTGGAGGAGTAGGCGTCAGTAGTGTAGGTGTGCTGTGCACCTCTCCTCCTCCTCCAGCTGTATCTCCTGTGGCAAAGAAAATGTTTCCCATTGTACCTGGCCCAGCCCATATTGTAAGTCGCTTTAAACTTGATATGGTGCGAGAGATTCTCTCTTAAAAATAGATATCCCAGTGTAGGCCGCTCGCATTGAAGGGCAGCTCAAACCTATACTCCCTTTGCAGTGTTACAAGGGGGTCACGTCACCTGACAAAATAAAAGAGTGAGACAAAAAACACAGCAATGAGCGTCCACACAGACAGACACACACATGCACGCACACACACACACTCACACACACTGTCACACATTCACACACACACACACACACACAATGCAAGGATAAATCAAGGGTTGACATTTCCTCTGTGTTCTCACTTATAAAAGAATGCTTTTGCGGTAAGGTTGCAATTGAAGGCATCCGATGTTTGATGTTATAGAACAGTGGCTTGATGGTCAGCCAGTGGGCAAGGAAGACACTTGAAGTGTGAGAGGTTTCCTTTACAAATCGGTTACAAGTTACCCACGTCTTACACCTCACACCACTCCATATTTTATGACGAGGAAAGGCTAAGTCGCCGCTTGCTGCGGGCAATTTTATTTTTTGTTTTCGCAGACTCTTTTCCTCAAAGTCCTCACTCAAAGACCTATGGTAAGTTAGCCAAAGAGAGCTTCTAAATTATGCATCAGGACCCACAGCAACCCCGAGGAGTCCTCTCTCACAACACACTTGGGCCAGTGTCAGTGCAGTTAAAGGAAAAGTCAACTTAAAGACTAACGGTCAAGGTCGACTGTGCGCTGAAGGGTTTATTTTTTAAATTGTAGTTTAACATGCAGGTCCTTTTTTTCTTTTTTTTTTTTACAGATCCTCTGACAGTCCATTATAGCAGGTGAGCCACTGCATGTTTGTATATGTACTGTGGGATATGTCTTTTCAATAGATGGTTTTGCCTTTAATCCAGTTTCTGTGTAGCCTACTGACTCAAATGAGAACATAGTCTGTATGGTGTGTAGATGGTATAAAAACTGACTGGGAACATAGCCATGGTTGCAGTAAAATTCTGTCGGTCTGTCTTTGCCACATGCGTAGCCCCAGCCCTGAGGGCCTGCAGGTCTGCCCTGAACAAAGGCTCTCTGAGGGAGCCGCAGTGAAAGTGGAGATTATCAGGAGCTGAGCCAGGGACTAATCTGGATTTCCCTCCTTTCCATTCCCACAAGCATTTTCAATGATTATTAATTATGGCAGCCATTTTTAGGGCCGTGTCTGTTGGCCACCCCACCCTCCCCACCCTCTCTCTTTCTTTTCCCTCTCTCTCTCTCTCTCTTTCTCCCTCTCTCTCTCTCCCCTCTTCACATTTTTTAAGCTTTTTCATACCTTTGTGAGAGTTTGCATACATACATGTTCTTAATATTTGTTCCTTCTGCTCACAGCTCATTACAGTATACAGTTCTGTTGTGCAGTTCTGTTAGTCAATCTAAACAACATAAACAGTTTCTTGCTCACCATTGATCAGTATGGAATTTTATATGCACAACTACATTAAAGCTAAAAATAAATTATGTCACAATGCTAATTACAAAATTGTACAATATGTTATATTTGACTTCAGAACATGTACTTGCAATGCAGTGTGACTTCCCCTCATGTTTATGCAAGTACAGTTCAGACAAATATCCTTTTTCAGTTGTTAAAGAGTAGGTATACACAGATAGATTTTTTTTGCTTTGTAGAATGTCATCCCATGAAGATTTAAAGCTTGTAGTTTATGGTGATGACGCTGGCCTTCGGCTTTGGCCCTCGTCCCTTCATCGAGGGCCTCAGTCAAGCTAGGGGATCGATACTGGGTTGAACCAAAGCTCCGGTATAGATTAGATTTAGCCAGTGATGTCATGGAACATCTTTCACTTACATCATGCTGGACATGTCAACATGTGAAGATTTACAAAAAAAAGGGAGGAAAAGGGAAAAAAATGAACTTGATCAATATCTATGAAACAGTGGAGGTAGACATAGTTTTAGGATTACTCATCGATGGCCTTCAGCATCTTGTGTCTCAAACCGAAGCACCTTGAAGTCTTCTCTCTGGCGTTTAGGTAGAACTCAGCAATCTGTAAGCCACACATCTACCTCTCCTTCCCACATACAGTCTACACGTCTACTTCTCTTTCCCACAAGTCTATAGGAGTAGGCAGGTGGCTATGGGGCTCCATGCTAGACTTTAGCATGGTGATGGTACTACTAAAACCGGACCTTCATTTGATTCCTTTGTGTGTGTGTGTGTCTCTGTGTGCATGTCTCTGTTTGGGTGTCTCTCGTTTTCTGTGTCTCGGTGTCTCTTTCTCTTTCTTTCTCTCCCTTTTCTTTCTGTGTAATTTGTATGTGTGTGTTTGTGTGTGTGCGTGTGTGTTTGTGTGTGTGTGTGTGTGTGTGTGTGTGTGTGTGTGTGTGTACATGTGTGTCTGCATGTGTGTGTGTACATACATGTGTAGGTGTGTGTGTGTGTCTGCATGTATGTGTGTGTGCATGTGTGTGTGTGTACATATATGTGTAGGTGTCTATGTGTGTGTCTGCATGTGTGTCTGTGTGTGTGTGTGCATGTGTGTAGACACATGCGTGTGCCTCCTCCGTTGCGCTGTGTGCTGCACACTTCCTGAGCCCCCCCTGGTCAGGTGGCCCGATGGCGCGGTGTCATAATTAACCCGCTTTGAGCGGGCTCATCTTTCCGCTGACATTTAGCCCCGTGTCCTTTCTCCGCGCCGCTAATGCCACTAATGTATCTCTGTGACAGCAGCGGACTCAGGTCCCCCCACCACACCACCCTCCCCCCACACTCCCCTTACCCACACCTCCACCTCCACCTCCAGCTCATCCTAGCCCACCCACCCACACACAACCTACCCCTACCCTACCCTACCCCACCCCTGGCTCTCGCCCTTTGCGAAAGGGGAGGCTCACTCGCTCTCTTGCTCGGCCCTTAAGGGTGGACCGCTGTCGGCCACTAAGTCGCTCCGCAGTGGTAAGTGTTTGCTGATTAAACACCAGGTCGGCAGCGGCTGCGAGGAGAGGAGGGGAGGTGAAGGGAAAGGAGGAGGTGGTGGAGGAGGAGGTGGAGAGGGAGAGGGTGGTGGTGGCGGTGGTGGGGTGGGGGGGGGATTGTTCGGCCACTGTATGCAGATGTGCGACAGGGTTTCTGGGGGCCCTAGAAGATGATCCCCCTCTCGAAGGTTTGTGTGTATCTGTCTCTTTGTTTCCTCTCTGTACTTTTTTTTTTTTTTTTGTCACTGGCATTTATGGCTGCCGAATAGTTGGCCTTCTGACTCTGATGGTGCAGCTCTTTGGATGATTCGTTGTCTTTGTCTCATTTCATTGGAAAAAGGAAGTGTGTGTGGGGGGGTGTCATTTGTGGGATTGCTTGGTGGCTGTATTCTTTGCAGGAGTTTGTGCATCTCTTTCTCCCTCTCTCCTGCTCTCTCTCCATCTCTCTCTCTCTCTCTCTCTCTCTCTCTTCCTCCCTCCATCTCTCTCTCTCTGTCTTTCTCTCTCTCCGTCTATCTTTCTCTTCCTGTGTGTGTGTGTGTATGTGTGCATGTGTGTATTGGTTTATCTACCAGTATGCATTTCTGCCTCTGTGTGTGTGTGTGTGTGTGTGTGTGTGTGTGTGTGTGTGTGTGTGTGTGTGTGTGTGTATGCCTGTGTGTATGCGTAAGCCTGTGTGTGTGTGTGTGTGTGCGTGTGTGTGTCTGTGTGTCTGTGTGTGCATGTCTGGTATGTCTGTTAGGAAGCAGTCACAGAGGCTTTGGGTTGGGTCGCGGGAGATGAGAGATTTTGAAAGAGAGTGTTTGTTTTTTGGGTCATTGTTTGAGTGAAGATGCTGACAGCTTGATTGACGTCTCTTTGTTTCGCACATTTTCTGTTTGAAAAGAGCCTGTGTCTGTAGCTGAGGCATGTTTTTGGTCAGATAATAAAATACCTTATAAATATTTACCACAGATGTAAAATATTTAAATAGGCAATTTATCCAAAAGTCTGATTAGATGCAACCAATACTCTCTACATTTTATCATTTCCTCTCCAGGTCATTGAAATAGTTGCATTCATGTTGTAATAATGGTGTCCACTTTCAGGAGAGTTTGTTTTAGATACGATATGTGAGAGAGTGTTTTTTTTTTTTTACTTAATGTCCAAGCCAACATGTGGTTTTGCACAATAAAAAAAGGTTTTCTCCTACTCAACACTGACCACATCCTGCAGGTCAGAAGTGTGTGAGGAGTGTGAGTGTGAGTGTGTGTCTGCAGTAGTTTTGAAAGGTCTTTGTTGTGCCAGGTGTAATTGCCTTTTATGTGCTCACAGGAGATATGTGATATCAATTTATGTGCTAGTGGGACTCCACTTATGCTTGTCAGAAAATCTTTAATGTCTAACCAATGCATTATTGAAAATGGATCTTCAGGGTTGACTCTGTGGCAAATATTAATGGCACCTTTTAGGCCTAGAGCTGGAAACTACTGCCGTCGATTAATACCACCTAGCTCCCGTTCCGCCCGTCCTCCGCTCGAAAATGGCTCCGACTCTCAGATTTCTCCTCCGTGCTCACCTTCAAACGGCAATTGCGCCTAAAGACGAATGCGGTGTGACAGTTTTAAATGTTCATCCTGTTTATTTTCAGGTTCTTTTTTTGGTCGAACCAAAGCCACACTGAACTATATCTGGTTCCAAGTGGTAAAAGAGAGAGATGTAGCGAAGCACCACAAAATGCCTTCAGCTGATCTACATAAATATAGAAAAAAGAGGCGCACTAGCATCTAGCTCTCGGAAATGTGGAAAGCCTGTTTGACAAATACACCTCAAGAGTCTTCAGAATAAATGAGACGTACCTTTTCTCCGCCAGCAGTTGGTTGAACTCACTTTCTATTCATCACATCCGGAACATAATATCACTCAGGCAATACAAGCTGATATATATTTCCATTAAAAGGCGGCAAGTCAATTTTTCAACCAACAACTCGATTAAAAAAAGGTTCTGAAAATGACCCTGGGTCATCGAACAATATGGATGATCATTTTTGGCTGGCGCCGAAAGAAAAAAAAAAGTAATTTCAACCAGAGTCTATTTGAGTCTATTTGAAACCGTAAAAAAAGAACCTGGTCATTATGCACAAGATGCAGAGTGATGGAAAAATCACATAGCCTTTTTTAAGCCTTTTTTTCCTTCCCTAAGGTTGTTATTTGTAAAGCGTGGCAGTGTTAAGCGTTGTAAAATGTCTCCTACTGTGTCCCTTGTAATCTGTAAGGCTGTAAGGCATCCCCTATAGATATCTGCTTGACTGGCGCATCACCACACTCCCTGAGACCTCTGTCCCTCTCACACAACACCAATGACTAGTGACAATGCGGGTCCTACTCCACAAGACTACACTCTCAGAAAAGAAGGTACAGAATTGTACTTTTGGGGCTGCAAAGCTTGTCACACCAGCAGTACCCCCAAAGGCACATAATTGTACCTTTTAACCACAACTAGTTTGTACCTTCTCCAGAGCTGAAGAGGTACACATCAATACCTTGTGGTCCAAATATTAAAGTCTGGGGGGTACATTATTGTACCTGATTGTACCTTAATGTACAGATTTGTATGCCTACTGTCACATTATTTCTGAGAGTGTATGCATTGTCCTGGTTGCAGACTCCAATCCAACAGTATGGCAATCAGTAGCAACTAGTAAGGTGTACAAGCTGTGTAAACCACCATAGATCTCACTGGAGGTCAGCTCATGGACTCCATTTTGTGTCGTACAGTCTTCAACTGTGGTCCAGTAGATCTGCCAAGGCAGGGACAGGTAAGGTCAGAGTGCCGGCTGTCAGTCATCTCTATGTGTTCCTTTCTCCCAGGCATTGGAAGGTATTTTTTGTGCTATACTGAAGAATGGGTGGTTGAACTGAGATATGTCTCCGGTCTCAAGCGAAAATCATAAATCTCACCCGCTCATCAGTGTCACTTCAAATCCACTCATAAAGGGGTGCGTTTAAGACTTTGCCAAGTACAGTCTTTACACTAAACAATGGCCAGACCCATTCAGCTGTTGCTATCTGAGAAACAGTTATATTTTTTTCACACAAAACCCACCTAAGAGTATAACGACACACCTGTGTTGTACATATTTGCATATACACATAGTATAAATGTGAATAGAAATGCAGAGAAATGATGCTACTTTTTCTACTGACCTACAAAATCTTCTGTATATGAACAAGGCGTGTGCATTCATGCAGGCCCCCTTTTCTCTCTCTTTCTCTCTTGTGTGTGTGTGTATGTGTGTGTGTCTGTGCCTGTGTGTGTGCGTGCCTGTGTGCAGGACTACAGACCTCCCCTTGGTTGCATAAGACAACCTTTTTGTCGCCACTCCTTTCAGCTGGGGTTTTATCATATAATGCTGACACATGAGAAAAGCCCTCCCTTCCCTTGTGATGGCCAGCCCATACCCTGGGGTCCGAGGGATGGCACCGGGCCCGGGGCTCCTTTCTTTTTAATTTTTATCAATAACCAGACGCCGCTGAAAGACAGCGCCATTGTGCGCCCGCTGATCCATTCAAAACGGCTGACCCTCCCTGGTAAACGAGTCGCTGAAGCATCACATAAAGGCCTGAGGTGGGTGGGAGCTGGGGAGGGTGAGGTGGGGTGGGGGCTGATGTGTTGCGGTGGTAGAGTGTGTGTTAGGTTTGTGGGGGGATTGGGGGGGTGGTGAGTTCAGATGTGATGGTGAGCTAGAAGGAGAGGGAGAAGAAAAAGAAGAAAAAAAAAGCGTGTCAGGAGTGTAATTTGTGTAGTGACGTTTTGCCACATAGCCTTTTAAACCGAAGTTTCTTCAGTGTGTCTGTCGTCCATGCTGCCGCCACCACCGGCATTGCCACTGCTGCTGCTTCTCCTGCTCGTGTGACTGCGGAAGGAGGTTTCAAACAATTAACACAATGTTTTATGGTGGCAGAATAATGATTCGGAGAGGGGAAAAAAAAAGAGAGAAAAATCTGCTGTCAAGTCCACAGACAATTAAATACGTGCTGCCTGCATAGACGGGCCTCTGTGATCCCCCTGAAAGCTGAGCTCTCCACTGTCAAAAGACGAGTAGAGGGAAAAAAAGAGAAAGGATTACCTCAAGAGGAGAAAAGTACAAAATCAGTTTTCCTTCTCAGCCTCTTTCTTTCTCTCTGCCCCCACCCCCTCCCACCGCCTCTTTCCCTATTCCTTTTTCTCTTCCTCCCTCTCTCTCTCTCTTTCTCTCTCTTTCTCTCTCTCTCTCTCTCTGCCTCTCCCGGGCTTTCTTTTCCCTTGCAGCCCTTCCTGACAGGAATGCCAAAGCAGGTCCCCTGGTCCTCAAAATAGATCGCTAATAGCCCATGTCACTCAGCTGTTGACAAGCAAGGGTGAGAGGCCTGTAATCTCCCAGTGCAGTATCTGCAGCCAAAACACAGGTCCTTAAGAAGAACTGCAGCAGAGCCCGGCTGATCCTAGAGTGTGAGGAAAGACCCCCTCTCCAAAGGTAAGTGCAGCCTCTTTGCCTCTCAGGGGGGAGGGGTGGATGGGTGGGTGGGGTGGGTGGGGTGGGGGTAGGCGGGGAGGTTGCAGGGTAGAGGTGGTGGTGCAGTGGTTCTCAGAATGGTCTGCTGTTTCAGTCTGAATTTGCATTTTTCCATGTAGACGGGATGTACAAAAACAATGATTGTGTTTTGACACTAAAACATAGAACCAACAGTAACTTATAATGTCACAGTGACTTTAATCTTGACATACCTATTTTACAGTAAAATAGGTATTAATGTTTTTTTTGTAATTTAAATAGACCTTTTATGTCTTTGCATGGTTTTCATGCTACATGCTCATGTGGTAGAGAATTATGGTGCTTGGCAGATGGCCACATGTTCTGTGTCATCCTGAAGTGTACTCACAGTACCAGGGGGTTAGTCCTGAATCTGAATTAGTCCTGAATACAGAGACACTGAATACACCCTTATTCCCACCTCACAAGCCTGATCAATCTATTCCAGAAACCACCCACTTTTGCTTCGTCACTATCCAGACCCCCTTTTGCTCAAAGCTTCCCCAGCCTCTGCGTGTGTCTCAGTGCTGCTGGCTGTAATACTGGGAAGCTGGAAGCGGTGCGGTATCTTATCAAGCTGTAGGCTCCGGCTCTGGGGTCCAGCCCGCCGCTCCAGATGGCCCCTTATCTTAGGGGGGTGGCGGTGGAGGGCGACAGGGGCTGCCTACCAGTCCATGTGCAGGATACACAAGCCTGAACTGAGCCTTGACAGGCAGGACCACCAGTGGAGAAGCTAAATAAAAACGCCACCACTCATCTGAGCCTGATTCGAGCACAGGTAGCATCTGGCTAACTGCTGGCTAACTAACTCCAACCTATGTGGCCTTGAGCTGGTTCTGGTTCCGTTGTGGCCCAGATGTGTGTGGTCGTGTTGGTCTGTCACATGCAACACGCTCTGCCCTACAAAGCCAAAAGGCAGTAACTGCATAATTTTTCAAATTGAGTTTAGACTTAGACTAAATTGACTTTATAATACCTCCTTTGTGTTGTGATTAAATCTCTTGCTTCTTCCTATTAAGAAAGTATATAAAAGTATCAGCACTTTTATACCTACATGTTTGACTGGGGACTGGGGAGTGTGACGACTTTAAACATGCACTCTGTTGCAGGTCAGAGGGGAGGGAGTCTTGGATGCTGCTGTGATTTTAGCCACCATTTCCTAAGATAAGGTAGTTGTGGGCTTCTGTTTGGGAAACAGAAAGGTCATCGTGGATCTCTGGGTCTCTGTAGCCATTACAAATGTCTTTGGATCTGGCCCAGTATCTTACAGTAACCGGGTCTGTCAGAGCTATCTAACTGCTCTTTGTGGATCGGTACCACATCAGGGCAAAGGCAGTTCCACATTCTGCTACAGATAACCTGGAACTGGTCCCTACAAGGACACAAATATGTACAAAAAGATATTTTTTGGGTCTAGAATCAATCTGGAATGGCTAGATTAATTGTTACCAGACATCAATACCCCTATTATTTGCAGTATACTTTAGTTGGTCATTGTATCTCTATTAAGTAAGGCTCTGCCAATCTTTACTTTGATAAACCCAACTCCTGTCACTCTAATTGTAAACTTTCAGATCCTTACACACAACTTAGTATTTGCTTTTAATACTCCTCAGGTCTATGTGAGTTAAATACACTTCTGCTACATTGTAAGAAGCCCCTGTTATTCCCAGTCCTCTGGGTAAAACTAAGTTTGTCTGTCCTGGGAAGATACATCACGCTGCTCACCATGTCATTATCTCTTGTCAAATACATCCAATATTTCCCCGTCCTATTCATATCATTCCCCTGCCGTGTGTCTTTTGAGCACAGTAATTATCCCAAAGGAGAGAGAGACAGAGAGACAGAGATTAGCCGACCATAGGCAGCTGGTCTAATTGGCAGATAGGTGCACTTGCCTGTATGTCAAAACCCTATTACTTCTCAAACCTCACCCCTCATAGCGCATAAAGAAAGAATGAATGGGTAAATATAAAAAAACAGATACAAACAGATACTGCATCGTTGACCTGTCTCGCCTTTGTTTACAAAGCTCTTCTGTTGTCTGGCCACCGTGTTATCCTCACTGGGCAGCTAGTTCACGAGCAGAGGAGTGTCAATGGGAGGATCGGCTAGTTCTCCGTAGCGGGATGGAGCTCTCAACGCCTGTCAATAATTACACTGTTTAGATAAACTACTTGAACATGCAAATGATCGGGGCCATTGCGAATCACTCAAACTATAATTGCCTGGCGCTGCCCGAAAAAACCCACAACAAGCCAGACACTTCAAAAACTTGAAAGCGGCTTGACTGTTTGCCAGGTCCAAAATAAAACACACACCGCTACGTGTTCTAACAGAAGGAGCGTAGCTCAGTGAAGACGGCAGATTTAAGGGCAGGAGGGGAACGAGTAGACATCTAGACGCAAATCAGCTAGCCTGACTCATCCCTTACACATTGCTGCGTTCCATTTTATAGTTCATTAAAGATTTTTTTTTTTGTACAATGCATTACTAATGACAGCAATGAACCTATATTCATGCCAACTTGGCCAACACTGTCAGACAGCATTTTAGCAGCAATACTCTTAGCAATACTTTTTTTTCAACAGAGGAGATTGCAGATCTCAAACGTAATTTACAAGCCACTTCAATTACAATTAGGGGCAGGAGATATAAAATATAACAAGTCATTAAAAGGATAATAAAGCAGAGAAGGAATTACAGTAATTGCATTAATGTCCCACTGAATTCTGTTTAATGCACTTTCACACCGGAATGACCGCATATTAAAAATGAATGAGCCAAGAAAGCAGAACACTACTAAAACTACAGGCAGGAATAAATGAGGGTAAAAAAAACTTTATATAAAATTTGACAATGCTAAATTCAGTGCTATGACAATGTCCAATCTACTCTGAAAACTGTAATCTTTTAAGCATGTGGCACTTTTGAATGTGTGTGTGTGAGACAGTAACGTGGCGTGTCATCACCCTCAGTGGCATGAGGGCTTTAACCACAAGAACAGCCAGCAGTCTGCCCAGCCTTTCTTTCTTCCCTGCTCTGTTTCTTTCTTTCTCTCTTTCTTTCTCTTTCTCTTTTTTTTTCTTTCCTTCTTTTTGTCTGCAGTATTTGGTTGTATTTCAGTGTGTTCTTGTAATCGGGAGATGAAATCTCTCCTTTATTTGGTTCTATACTCCTCTGGAACAGACGGGCACCGTCAGCGCTTTGGGCAGCATTCTTCCCTCCCTGAAAGCCAGACAAAATGAGCTTAAACACACACCCATGGGGACCAGGGTGGTATGGATGAAAGACACTCCTGTTTAACCATCACGCACACACTCGCACACACGGGCACACACACAGGCACACACACACACACACACACCCATACACACACAAGCACGCACACAGTCTCTCTCTCTGTCTCTCTCTGTGTCTGTCTCTCTCTCTCACACACACACACAGACACACACAGTCTCTCTCTACTACACACAAACACACACACATACACACACACACACATTTAGACTGCCACACACAGACACTTATACAATCACCTACAAGCAGCACATAAAAGTTGCTCTCTCGAACATACATCATCAATGTGAGGTGTGTATGTATGTGTGTGTGTGTGTGTGTGTGTGTGTGTGTGTGTGTGTGTGTCTGTGTGTGTGTGTGTGTGGCTATTGACAGTTTAAACTATATTTACACACGCTTCCAGGCAGAGAGCCGTCTGTCTGTGTTGGGGGTGCCTGATAAAAGCCTTGATTCGCTGGCTGCAGACGGCGAGAAAATGATATAGCGGGAGAGACTTACAAACAAAAGGTTAAGAAATCCCATTTCTGAGGGACGTCTGCTACGCAGGGAGTGGTGACTTCTGAGGAAACCTAGAAAAAAAAGGTTATTGTGGCTGAAACAGTTCAGCTTGATTGACTTGTGGTAGGCATCATGAAATGGAAGACAAGTGAATGTCTCAGAATTGTTAACACGCGTATGTATGTGTGCGTGTGTGTGTGTGTGTGTGTGTGTGTGTGCGTGTGTGTGTGTGGTTGTGTGTGATTGTGTGTGTCTTTCAGTCGTTATACTTTCATTGTTCTGAAGAAAATGGGATGATCCATGGGCCGTTTTTGAGGTTCCCATATGAAGGGGAAACGCCACCTGCAGTAACTGCTGGCTGCCTTTTCACTGAAACGTGTTCCACCATGTTGTACCTGAGGCACATCCCTGAAACCTTAATCACTCTGTTAAAGAGCTGCCTATGTGTCTTATATTTCAGAACATCACACACAATCACTTGTAGTAAATGCTGGTAAAAGGCCCCAGTGCTTATGTCATAGATGTTTGATTCTGAAAACATACAGAGCTTTTCAATAGAAACACATTTTTTTTACAATTGTTGTATTTTAATTCATGACAATCTCTCATACAGTATACGCTCACTTAAATGTTGCAGTAACTCAAATACTTTAGCGAACAAATGTTTGTACTTGTTTTCGTGTGTGTGTGTGTAGGGTATGGGTATGGGCCTGTGTGTGTGTGTGTGTGTGTGTTTCTGTGTGTGTCTTTCTGTGTGTGTCATTGTCTGTGTATAGTGTTGATGAGGATAAGGGTATGTGTTTGAGTGTTTGTCTGTGTCTCTGTCTGTGTCTGTGTGTGAGTGTGTGTGTATAGTATTGACGGCTATCAAAGGTATGGAGCTGTACTTGGTCCCTGGGTTCCTTCCATTAGGTGTGTCCATGCAAGCGCTTGTGCGATGAGTCACTCCAGCAGTGTGAGCATGTATGTGTTGAATGAATTTGTGAGGACTTTACATTTATATCAGTTCGTCTAACCCCCATGTGCATACGCGGTGAATAGAGGAAGGCCGTGCGCGTGCATGTCACGCTTGTGTTTGTCCGTGGCAAGTCTCTCGGCGGCGGCTATGTGTGAGTGTGTGTGTGTGTAGTACTACGCGTGTGTGTTTTGGTCGGGCTGGTCCTCGTTGCTGGTCCCCTGAGGCCCTTGCTGAGGAGACAGGCCCTTATTAGATTTGTGCTGCTGGGGGACAGCGGAGTCTAGCAGGAGTGGAGAGCAGCATATGGACGCGGACTTGTGTCCCGCCTAATTATAGGCATTATCTCATTTGCCATTGTAAAGGACTGTTGTGCCATCTTCCATTTATTTAATTATGCTTTTCACATATTGGCAGGGACCATTTGGTCTGCAAAAAAAGGCAAGTTGGGGAGGAGGGGGGTTCGTAAGAGGGCTTTCCTGTTTTTGTATTTAAAAAAAAAAAGTGTGGTGGTGGGGGGGAAAAAAGACGACTCCCCCTTCCCAAAAAATCGGCCTTTTGAGTAATGTTGAGCAATTTGTCAAGCAATTAGCTGTGCTAATTAAATTTTTGTAGCTCTAATCAAACGAATATGCTAAAACATTCTTGCTGCCACTGGTCCAGTGTCTGTTCACATTTAACTTGATGGTTTAAAAGAGGCTTCTCCTCTCCTTTCCACTCCACTTGATCACCTCATTTGCATTTTATATTGGTAAATCAAATTAAGCACCCGCAGCTTTTAACTTGATTGACTGTGGCCGCCGCTGCTCAGATGGGACTTTTTCTCTGAAAATTAGACCAATTTTAATGCGGGCAGAGCCCCGGCTCCCTTGTATTCAGCAAATCACATTCACTCAGCTAATTAAAATGATTTCGCCCCGCTACTGCCATGTGTATGCCAGGGGGGGGGGGCTTTGATAGATTTGCCCACCTGGTGCTGCCCGACTTCATTTCCAGGAGCTGGAAGGCAGCAGGCTGGCTGGCCCTCTCACCTGCTGCTCCCACCCACTCTGGGTGGGCAAGGCCGCTGTGGCGTGGTGCACTGGGCTGCCTCTGGCTGCTGGTTCGTTTGTGTAGAGCCAAAAGGGGGTGAAATATTAGATGTGTTGTGTTTGCTGGTGGTAGTTTTGTGTGTCGTGTGTTGTTTTCAATGACTGTGTTCTCGGATGATTAAATCGATTTGATGGGGATTTTTTTTTTTTGATGCCATATTTTTGTATTTCAAAACATCGCACACAATTTGTGTGAATTTTAACAACTCGGCTCCACCCCACCCATCCATAAAAACACACACACACACACACACACCATAGCACCATAGATGCCACTGTTATTTGCATAATCTGTCCAGGAAATGTACACGTGAGCATGAGCATAGTCCCTATTCTACTCACAATTTCTCCCAAGTGCATTTTACACCAGACGCTGACATACACCCCTCCGTAATCGCTTGACAGTGGCTCATCTTGCCTGGGGGAAAAAATGGATAAAATGATGAAGATGTCACTCAGGATATGTATATGTTAAAAGAGAGAGAGGAGGGGAAGACAGAGAGAAAGAAAGAAAGGCAGAGAGAGAGAGGGATGCAGAGAAAAGGATAGGAGAGGAAAGAATAAGAGAGGAGAGGAGAGGAGGTGGCGGCGAGATGTCGTTGCTGTGTAATCCCTACAGGCCATAATAGGTGCAGCCCTGCAGCATTCAAGCATTTCACCCCCCACCCACCCGCACCCACCCCCTGTGTTCTGACAGTCAGCTTAATTGCAGCTTTTAGGATCATTACTGTTCCAATGTGAATGTCAAAATGGACGCAGCTTCCAGCTCCAGCTCCAGTCCCTCCCCACCACCAGCCCCCCCACCCCGCCACAAACAAGCACCTACCATTTTGACGACACAAGTTTAAAAAAAAAAAAGACTACACAGAGAAAAAAAAATCTTTATTTGTCTGTTATTTATTTTCAGTTCTTATTTTCTTGGTTGTTTGTTGTTCTTTTATGTGACACAGAGAGAAAAGAGAGAGAGTTTTTAGGCAGAAAAACATTTTGTATTTATATGACTACATATAATGTGCTGCATTTAAAAAAAATCTACACAAGGTTATCAACATTAAAAAATGTGTATGTACTTGTTTATTTATTTATTTTTAAAAGATACTTTCATCTGAAACACCTGATGGTTAAGCTATTTTATGTCATAAGACATGGCCGAAGCCATAGTTAGCATGATTGCTAATTAGCCACAGAGAAGCTGACATTTAAAGGCGCTTTAACTGAGTCAGCTGCGAGATCTCTGACCTGTGGGCTTTAACAAGGGAATTGGATTTCTGGGACAGACTCTTCTGCTCCAGAGGGTCCTGCTAATGCCCCTGATCTCATCAGGCTGACAACAGCCACTGCTAAATACAAAAAAATGCCCCCAGATGTAGGATGGAAGCCTATCGGCACTTTGTAACGTGCTATTCTGCGCGGTAAGGACACACTGTATGTCTCATCTTGTCGATGTAACCAGTATGTATGCTGTAAATTGAGTTGTTGTTTATTGGTATTTTTGTAAAGTCCAAAGTACAAAATAAAATAGTTTTGGATTGGTAGAATGTGACCATGTGAAGTTACACTCTTTCACCTATCTCTATTATTATGCCCGGCTTCTGTAAAATTGTGTGCGTCCCTTAAATCAAATTTGGGGCGAAAATAATGAATTGCTTCTCCTGTAAAATCAATTAACTGGTGAGAGCGTTCAAAGGGAATGATTTTATCATTCTAAATCCTTGTCTTGTGACTAAATCTCGACGCTTTTCAGTGTAGGAGCTTAGAAATACACAGCTTGTTCACTCGGTCAACTGTTTTGTTGTGCTGAAACACATCTCTGTGTTGAGATGACACCCCTCTGTCAATCCCACAAATTGAAGAGGAAAGGAATCAATTTCCTGCCATAATATGCACGATGGATAAGTGCCTGTTCAATGGTTTACAGTCAAGCTTATTTTTGTTTTTCTGTTTTTTTTGCCCCCTCCTCTCCACCCACTCTCCCAATCTGTTTTGCGCTTGTTGTAATTGTAACCCAGGCCCTCCAAAAAAGAGGAGAAGATATATATTTATAAATGGCTGGCGGATTACAGACAACACAAGGTCAGAGCTCAAAGGCTTTGCTATGAGTTGGAGTGTGACCGGGCCAAGTATGTTTTTGCATTTGTCTGTAAGAGCTACTATGATCGCCGCGTACCAGCGAATGAGGGTGGAGAAGGTGGGTGGCAGTGAGAGAGAAAAAAAGAGGGAGAAAGAGAAAGCGAGAGAGAGACAGAGAGAGAGAGTAAGAGTGGTGGAAAGGCAGGGGAGGGTAGAACAGTAGGAGAGGTGCTGACAGCGCTGCACAGCACTGCACAGCACAGTACGGCGCACACACGGTGCTTTCTGTGTCATCTAAACGCATTGGGAGCTCTCCGCCCCTGTGTACTGCGAATAGCATGACTAATCCTGTTTGTGCTTAATCAAAGCAAGCACGGCTCGCGGCCCAATCACACACAGTGCCATAATAGGCCACATACAGCCTGCGCATACACAAACACAAATGCACACAAACACACACACACAGTCTGATTAGACACACACACACATACACATACACAAACACACACACACACAGTCTGATTATACACACACACACACACACACACGTGTTGGCATCCAGAGTCCTGCCAGGTTAAATGAGCTGTCTTGGGCGGAGGGAGGTATAAATAGTCTGTATGCAAAGCTGTTTGCATCATGGCGCTGTGCTGTGCTGCACGTGGGCGTGCGCCTGGCAAATAAATAACGCCGCATAATTTCCGCGCCGAGCTGAGCGCGATGGAGGGTGGAGACGCTCGGTGGAAGTGGAGGTGATAGTGGAGGTGGTGCTGATGGTGGTGGTGGTGGTGGTATTGGGGACGGGGAGGGGGGAGTGCTTTTTTCGGGGGGCTGCTGGGGACCGGTGCAGGTGAATCATTTGCATGGGATGAGTCAGGGCGACGCGGGCCGTTAATCTCTTTCATGCGTCCTCGTGAAAGTGCCAGCGTGATGGAGACCAGGCGCGGGTAGGGGGGACGCTCCGGGGGGACAGGACCAGGACGCGGCGAGCAAGGCACCGGGGTGATTGGTGGACAGGTTAAATACTAGGACACTGGTGGCAGGCAGGGAGGCATTCTGCCCACCACCACCACTCACCACTATAGAGAGTGTCTCCAGAGGGGTGGAGGGTGCGGAGGGGTGCGGGCAGTGGGGGGGGCGGCTGTGTATCCCACATGTCAAAATTAAAGGGCATATAATCACACCGTAAAGAAAATATTTGGTCCCATTAGCTCCTTAATTGGTTCTCATATTCCCGTGCGTGTGTCTCTTTGGCCTGTAAAAGCATGGCTTTGGAGCCCGGGGGGAGGCCGAGGGAACACCTCTCCTTTAAGTGCTTTGGAGGACGGGGGCTTAAGCACACCTAAACACATACTGTAAATGTCTGAAAAGGGCTTTTTTTCTTTCCTCCTCCTCTCTTACTCTTCCGCTACTATCGATCTGTTTTACATAATGAAACCCAACCTTTGGTGTAGCCTTTCAGAAGCTTTTAGAGACAGAGATGCTTGTATTCGTGCGGCTGGTTGAAAATTATAAAGTTATTTGGTGAGGGGAAAAGAGGAGAAAGTGTTTATATCTTGCCTTCTTCACAGCATTACTTTTATGTCTATGTTTTTTGTTAGTTTATTTGTCTGTTGTTTGTGCTTTGAATTAACTGTATTTAAATAAAAAAGACTCTGGTCCTGGCCTGAGGAAGATGATGTTACAAAATAAAATGATCAACCCAAGCCATTAAATATCCCTTTTTTGTACTGTGTGAAAGCACACAGACTTCAGATGTGTTAAGAATAAGGCAGGTTTTCAAGGCGCATGATTGACTGTGTGGTATTTGTGGTCGACATGTGATTTATTCTGAGCTTTTAGCATCTGAATGCAGTCAAAAGGTCAAATTACAGGTGTGGAAAGAATTAACATCACACGCAAATTGTGCCGGTGGCCAGAATAATATCTGTGCCGTTTTAGGCGATCACACTGGCTCCCTCAGTCAGTAGCCGGTCTATTGGCAGAGTAATTACAGTCTGATTACAGTGTATTACGCCCCTGTGCAAGCCACTGTCCTCCCATATTACGCCTCATTCGTGTGGATTATCGGCCAATTATTCTCACACAGTCATGTCAGAAGGATGGATATTTTTCTGCTTGTGGAAAAGGGAATCATTATTGTATACACACTTTACATTGAGGGAGGAGAGAGGCTTTTCATTCCGGTCACAAGCCTTCCAGGTATACAAAAGCAGGGAGAAGTGTGACTATGCAACGGGTCAGACCCACTGAATGTTTGTCTGAAGATGAGTTACAGAGAGGGGAGCGAGGTCATGACCCCGCAGCCACCCCACCCCCCCCGGGCCACGTCTCATCTGCGCGTTCGGCACTCTTAATACTCGCCTTCTCTTTATCCCCTCTGCGGCCTCGCGGATACAGCAAGGCTACACTGGGGTGCCTTTACTTCAGAGCCTATGTGCTGCTTAGAGGTTAATAAATGGGGATCTGTATGTGTGTCTGTGTATCAGTGTGTCTGTGAATGTATGTGTGTGTGTGCGTGCGCGTGTATGTTTGTGTACCTGTGTGTTTGTGAGTGTGCGTACATGTGTGTGTGTGTGTGTGCCTGTGTGTATGTGCGACAAAGTTCAATGAGTTGTTTGTGTTCATCCTGTACTATAACGAGCGTGTGTGTGTGTGTGTGTGTTCAGTACTCAAAGGGTCAGGGGGAGACGGTGTGTGTCTCATCACTGAGGGTAACCTCAGTAAAATGAGATAAAACCAACAACACTTTCTGCCATTACTATAAATGGAAATCTGGTCACTGTGTAATCATCATCATCAGCCCTGTTGAGACTTAAGCATTATATGAGAACTTGAAACATCTTTGTGGACCCAACAGAATAATACTTATGCTTATTCAATATCATGAGTACATGAGCGTATCTGATTACTTTGGCATATGAATTACAGCTGTGATGAGACCTCAGAGATTCACTGTCATTTCGACTTTAAACCTCCTAAATATGTTTCAGGAAATATATGGCTCTTAGGGAAAAAAAGTTGGACTTATGTTCTTAATCTTTTGCCGTCTGAGTCTGACAACAGATATTGACACTGAAGCATTGAGTGTCCTCAGCAGCTAAGTGCAAACCATCTGTCAAGAACTTTATAGATTACATTGCGCCAGGACCATTGTAATAACTAGCAAATGCAATGAAATAGTCAGGCCGGTGTAATTGTGTGTTGTTCCACTGCAATTACCTTTTGATTATTACCTCTCTCTGACCTACAGTACTCGAGGTGAAACCCAGCACTTGTCACCTAATAAGTAAGTACACTGTTTCAGTGTGTACTTTACAGAACTTTTTAACATGATCCAGGACTGGATAGCACCCTGAATCATGTCTTACAGCAGGCTTGCGTTTAAACAATGTGTGTTTTAAAGTGTTTCACATTTAGTAAACGGACTGGTGAATATAGGCCTTTTTATTGGCTTCAAAAGCTTTTGTTTCAGACATTTGATATTAGCATTTAAAACACTAAAACGCATTGACAGTAATTGGAAGAAGATGAGTCCTGCTTTGTTTAACATAAAGAATCATGTCACGTCAAGAAGACAAAGTCTTTTACAGACTCTAAGGATCTATTGTGAGTGTGTCTGTGCATGTAAGTTATGCATTGTCTCAGAGCACTGAAAGGTTAGAAGGTGTACTGTCATAGCAGTTGGGTAAAAAAAAAATATATGAATAAATAAGAGGTGATAATTGACTGCCTGAGAACTTAATGCCCCTGGACTGGCCTCGCTACCCCTCTACCCCCTCCCAACCCACCCTGTCCTTTGTAACAATGTCTCTCTTGAATCATATTCTGATTATTCTCGAAGCACTGGGTGAAACTAGATAGCAATTCATGGAAGCGATAGGGAAGAAGAAGTCATTGGACAGTGCGTAGAGCGATAAGACCGTCTGTTTGTGTGTTTTCAGACGAGCTCGCACCGAAAGCCCCGGGGGAAGCCTCCTCTATTTCCCTCCGTCTTTTTTCGAGCTCCCTACTACACCCCCCCGCCCCCCCCCATTCTGCACCTCCACCCTTCCCCTCGCCCCTCGCCCCCACCCCCACCCCCACCTGACTCCCTCCGGCATCGAATCTGCTCTCCTCTCGGTTGTCCTCTCACTCCCACTGTCTGTGCGCATCACTATCAGACCCAAATTGCCTATGCGGAATAATAGAGGGACTCACAGAGGAGTCCAAAAGCATTAGCGCATGTCTGTCCCAGCCCACTGCGTCCATGAACAAATGATTAAGGTGTACCCTTGTTTAATTTTTTATAAGTGCTATCTTCTCTGGGTATCAGCCAAGTGGGTAAAAGTAGAATTGGGTCTTTCCATTGCTTTAAAAAAAAAAGGAAAAGGAAAAAAAAACTTTAGGCTGAGCGGCGAGCAGGAAGTTTGTGGCAGTTCTCAACAGACTTGCGATTCGTGTCTTTTATTTCATAATTTCTCTCTTTTTTTTTTTAAAGGCTGCCCTCAGATTTCTAAAGGGAGACGCTGCATTTTCGTTTTCTTTATGCGGGGGCGATAAAGGCACTGACAGCGAGCAACGTGACTCCTGTCATTGTCAGCATTATCTGCCATCTCCCCCTGGATGTGAAGGGCTTTGCCCTACCACCTGTTCCAGCTTCCAGAGTCTGGAGTTTGACCCATTTATCTAGATTCCTCATCAAAAAAAAAAAAAAATGTTGTCAAGATGTCAGATTTACAATGGCCGGCCCTGGCCCACCTCCTCCATATGCGAACTGGTCCCATATGTGCTCCCCAGCTATAACTTGACCAGTGCACAAGATGAGTGGAGATGGCTGGAGTGGGGGTCCAAACACCTTTTGGAGACATGCTAACAACACTTACACTTTATTTGAAGGGCTCTACATAGGAGTGACATAAGCCCTTTATAAACATAACATGACACACATCATGAACGTTAATGACACTTCATTCATTTGTGTCATTTAGTTTTTATAATATTAAGTTGATATTTTCTTTGGATGTGGACATTGGGAAAATGTAATGACACTTGAATAAAGTGTCATTAATGTTCATGATATGTGTCATGTCATGTTTATAAAGGGCTCATGTCACCCTTATGTAGACACCGTCAAATGTGTTCAAGTGTTGCCACACTAACTTACCACTCATGATTCCAAATTCTATATTACTACTCATTATCGTCCAATCATTACGTCAGCCGACTATATTACATTTTTTTTTTGATTGGTCGAGGATTAATGTCTTAACCTGTGTATGTAGTGACGCTGCTAACAATTTCAGGCCCTATGAAAGAAATTAATGTTTGGCCCTCTTGTTATTAATAATAATATGAGTAATGTCTTCAAAGGGCCACATGTCAGTGTTGTGTCCTTAGAATCAGGCAGGCTAGCTCTCCTGGCATCACCCCTATGCGTATGCTGAAGTTATTGTAGGATCAATATCATAATAATGCAAAACGTGCAAAAAAATGGCATAACTGCAATAAGAGTTGAGTATGTTTTTACTATCAGTTCTATTTTGGCATAACAACTATTGGACTTGGTGTCCTATGTACTCACAGAACTCATGTGGCCTGACAATAGCGCATTTCAAAGTTGTTATTTGCAATTTACAACCTTGAACACGCAAAAAATGCTTAAAATGGAATATATAAATCTGACAACTTGCGATTAAAGCTCAGTTCTGCTAATGGATATGAACTGAGGTGAGTCATTTGACGGCCCAGCTGATGCTTAGAGTGGATTAGCATTGCTATGGTTTCAGAGATGTTATCAGAGTTTGGATCGTGGTTGTACCTTCTTGGACATTAGCAGCAGTAATCACCTACCTGCTTACCACATCCATGGGGGAAACATAAACACACACACACACACACACACACACACACAAGCTCACAGAAACATATATGGTAGGCTATATGGTTTATTTACATTTATAGAGTTATATATTTGACTATACATAATTTCAATACTTTCCCTTTACCCTCTACTGTGCACAGTGATTCTCTGTTATGATAAATTGTTTTACAGTGTTACATCACTTTTTAGTTTATTGGCTACTTTTGACACAGTGTCTAGTAACCTATGTTTAGGGGAAGTAGGTCCATATAGACTACACATTGTATATGGCCAGCCAAATCAGCACATTTGTAATGAGGTTATTTCTTTGGTGATGTTATATCATTACAGTAATATAAACAAGGTGGCAGTTGATGACTGCAGCTGTGTTTTCCTCATAATGTAAACTCAATAAACTCAATAACAAAATATTACAAAATGTACACAAGTACAGTAGGCCCTAATTGCACCGTTTAATGAGAGGACTGAGTATGTATTTATGACTTAGTCAGTTCTGATAAAACCTCCATTTGCTATTGTCCTAATCAGCTGATTAACATCAGACACTTGAGCAATGCCACAATAACACATTTGAATGTGTTATTATGGCAAATAACTCAAAGTTGTTATTTGCTGTTTACAACCTTTAACACCTATGCTTAAAAAATTGAATAAATATGAGACGACTTGCAGTGAAAGCTCAGTTCTGCTAATGGATATGAACTGAGGAGAGCCATTTGATGGCCCAGCTGATGCTTAGAGCGGATTAGCGTTGCTATGGTTTCAGAGATGTTATCAGACTTTGGATCGCGGTTGTACCTTCTTGGACATTAGCAGCAGTAATCACCCACAAATCACCTACCTGGTTGCCATGACAATGGAGCCCAACCCACGTAGGTGGCACAAACATACACACGCAGATACACATACACACACATAGACACACACACAGTACCTGAGTAGATTACATATTAACATGTAAGCCTTTAATTCACATGAATATACCTGGTGAATTATTTCCTATTTTCCACTGTTTTGTTTTGGCTCATGTTCAGTGTTAGTAGTGTTTACTGTGTCCTGGCTACTTTATACAGTGACATCACTTTTTAGTTGAAGTGCTAATTTTGTCACCTTAGCCAGTGACCTAGTATTCCGCGGGGGTATCTCTCTTCATAGACTGCACACGGCAAATTAGCACACCTGTAATGTGTTTTGGTTTGTTTCTTTGTTCATGTCAATGGTGTGTCCTTTCAAAAAGTAAAAGCAATCATTTACTGTTATTGTGGCAATAATATTCATTTATTTATAACTTTTAGTAATGTGCCTTTTAGAAGCTGAACACAAAATTCAAATAATCTGTTGTTTAAACAATCTAGCTCACACACAAAATGCTAGTAAAATTATACAGTTGCTATTTAACAAAGTGAAATTCCAGTTAAAAAGGCACCTGTTCTGTGCCCCAACCCCTCTCAGCTCCTATGTGTTTCTATACTTAAGCTTGGGATATTAACTAGCCATAACCCAACCATATTTTACCCACAAATTGTTCTTCACAAAACTCTTGAATGGACTGTTCAAGGTTCATATTTGAAAAAAGTTGCAGGGGTCAACAGGTAAGGTCCATGTTCAAGTTAAGAGGACACATTGCAGTTGACATGTTTGCATTTTTACAGGTGTCCTCTTTTGCAGGTGTCCTACCCACCCTCATTCTCACCCTCACCACCTTCCTGCGCCTTCCAGACCTCCACCCGTCCCTCGGAGAGATGTTGCTCTTGGTTTGGCCTCTTGCAAGGCCTTTCACGATGAGCCAGAGAGATGCAAGGGAGACTTAAGCTCACCTAAGGGGGTCTCTTGTGAGCTCACTGAAAAGTTGAAGTGAGCTCTTTCAGCACAAAGTAGCCAGGCCTTTCCCAACGGAGCCACCCCCTCACAACACCTACACCAAACACCTCTCCAACCCCCCCACCCCACCACACCCACCTCCCCCCACTCCCGTCTGTGACCCCCACTACAGTGGCTGCCAGGGCTCTTAGCGTTGCTTTTTTTCACACACGCTCAGCTGACAACTCACACTTGGAGTGTCCTCTTCATCGACACGTTCCAAAGAGGCTAAGGGCCCAACAACATCCTTTCCACACGTCTTCTGCTGGACTTCTAGTGTCCCTCTGGACCAACACACTTGTCAAAAATAAAAATAAAAAATGACCTCTTCACTTCCTCCTTGCACGAAGCAGGTCTTGAGTCTCTCAGAGGTAGGGTAAAGGAATGGTTTGGTAATTTAGAAAAAGGAAAAAAAGTACTTATTTTTGTTTTGTCACTGAATTTATTTACGTTTCTATACACACTGAACTGTTAGTCACGCCACCAGAGAAATGCAGATGCATAACAAATGTGCTTTTGAATTTGTACAGATGAAACTGTTTTGATTCAATAAACATGTCAAGTTTTCATATTCAGTGTCTGTTACATAACTACTAACCCGGAAAACAATGAGCAAATGGTTCCTTTTGTTTACTGAGTACTGTCTGCTGACATAGACAGCAAAAAAAAAAAAAGAAATAATAATAATAAATCCACTCATGACCCAATTATTCCAGGTAGGACACAGACAGTTGTGTCCTGTCGGTTGGCTAAAAAAACGACAGCAGAAAAGGGATGCTCGCTGTCCTCACAGCGCTGCTGCAGCAGCAAGAGCAGGTCATTTATTCTTACGCCCCAGTGTTGTGCTTCAGGAGCCAGGCACCCGGTCCAAAGAGAGCCAGTGCTACATTCTGTCCCCTTTCCTGCAGACTCACAATGCAATCTGGTGTCATCCAGGAGCCCACGATTGTTAGCCTGAGCCTCCTCGAGGTACAGTGCCTCTTTTGTTTGGTACGGCCATGGAGCTGAATACGGTCACCGAGCTAGACAGACCCGAGTGGTATTCTATCAAGACTTTTTGTCCTGCTCACAGCAACCCCTCCACCCACCCACAACCACCCACCAACCCGCCACCCACCTCCACACACACACACACACACTCACCTCCCTTCTCTACCTCAGCAGACCCAGAGAAACACACACACACACTCACACACACAGACACACACACCATCCCTTTTCCCTTAGGCACACACGAGGGGAGAATAAAAGGAGGCACTTTCAGGGAGGGGGACTGACTTGGGCGCGCTCACAGTGTCACTTGGTGTGTGGCTCAACAAATTAGCCTGCCAGAGAGGAATAAGGCTAGATAATAAAAAGAATGCAATGATGGCCTGTCTTTCTCCCAGTCCATGTGCAATGCTAGTCTACATCATGGCTACCTGTATTCTTTTATTGATAAAAAGAGTAGCACCTATTCTGTGTTTTTTTTCTGGAGTGCTAATATCACAGATATTATAAGTGTCTGCCCACATGCTCCATTAAATTGTCCCAACTACCCTCACAAATCAGCAGACACATATGCCTACATTGCCTCACATAATAGCAGATAGACATATGTATGGTCTGTGAATATTCTCATTAATCCAGGTCATTGTTGGTGACGTCTTCAAGCTCCAAAAAAAAAAAAAATCTTGTCGCATTTAACGTGGATCTTTTGACCAGCAGATACACCTTCACTCTCACCCAGTTTCCAACATCAACAAAATAGTGTAAATTCAGCACAAAAAAAGGATGCCTAAATAGTTAGCTTGCATGTGACAGTTTTTTCCACAGCATCGAAGCGCTGCTGCTGCCTGTTTGAGCTGGTGGAGGCTATGTGTGTGATTGAGTAGCATCACATTGCGCAGTGAAGCACACTTCCAGCTGAGTTGAGTGTCCTGACTGACAGAGCCGTGCACCCCCAACATCAGGAGTCGCAGCTCTCCATCCAGGCGCCCCCGACTCACCTCCCGACTGCCTCGGCCTCCCTCCTCTGAAATCGACCTCATTTTGTGACTTCTCTGAGCTGCAGTATGACATCTATGATTTCATAAGTGTAAGTCCAGTTATATGGACAACAAATGGCATTTCCTATATTTTCCTAGTCCATGTTTCTAGACAGAAGACAGGCGAGCTGTTTCTCCCACTAGCTTTCTGCAACTGACAGATAATTTTAGTATTTTGCAGAAACCACATCTGCTGGTTAGTACACACGCGTATAAAAGTGTGTCAGCAGTCACGACTCTTCATCCAGGTGGCCCTTACTCACCGTTCGTCGGCCTGCTCGCTCTGGAATCGGAATATTATGTCCCGCTACGGTCCGAGAAGTGGCCCTGGACACAGCGCTGCCCCCTCTTCGCAATCTAATGGGGGGGGACAGATTGGGACACTTTTTTAACCAATGACGCCGGAGCAATGACATCACAGTGGTTCTCACACACACGTTGGGTGGGCATTTTTCCACTCAGCAGACATCAGAACTACAAATTCTGATCACCCATTGATCCTGAGGTGCACTACTGATGAGGGTTTCACAGACGAATTAGACCCTTCGACTTAGCAAACTATTCCAACAATAGGTTGCTTGACTCAGAATAATAGAATAATAATAAAATTTAAAGTGCTAAATGTTCTCCCAAACAATAGGTTTGTGGTCAGGAAGGCTTAAATCTCTTCTCTCAAAGGCACTCTTCCTAGGTACACAAGTATAATCTGTTTTCTGTAAACTGGAGAACTTGTTCCATGTTATGATCATTATATAATAGTATTACAAACATTTTATGTGATTACCCAACAAGATTAGCAAAAAAAAAGTATGCCCATGTATCGTTGAGTGACCTCTAGGAGCAGTGCATATTATTTATGATATGCCCTAGATACCCTGACCCCAAGATACAATACACAATGTTTTTTACCGCTAGTAGTAGGAAGTGATAGTCTATGTTGTGGTCTCTTACCATTTCTACTGTGCTAAGAAACTTGGCGCTGTCTTGATGGCAGTTAATATGATGAGATATGATGTCAGTCATAGCCTGTTTCTCCATGAGGTCACCTTAGATGACATAAGAGCTAAAGTCATCATGTCTTTTTTGCCAGTTGTCATTCCTGAAAGACTCTGTCACCAAGCATGTGTAAAGCAAACAGGCAAACAGTGCTTCCACAATCCAGTAACATTTAACTGGTTCTTAGATACTAAATAGACTTATCACATGTTTTTAGATTATTTGAATTATTCAACAAACTAAAGTATGTGAACTTATATCAAACCATACATTATTGCACCTGTGCAGAGACAACTTATACAAAGTCACCAAATCTAGCTACCAGTTGCCACAGTCACTAAGCTTGCATGTTCATAACTACCTATGGTGGTTTCTGTATTTTTCCTCAATTTGGTGGCCATTTGTGACTCATCTCTCACGTTCACTCCCTCTCCCTCTCATCTAGTTCTCTTTGGGGAGGGAATTCCACAGAAAGTTGGAGGCCCAGACAGCTAACGACCCTGGATAGATGGTGGCCCCTGGTGAAGCAAAGACCAGGCCAATCCACAGTATGTGAGAATCAGATCTGGGCCAGCTCCTGAGTAGATTTGTGACTCTCACAAGGGGCTTATGATCATAAAGTGGCTGTTGCTTCCTTTCCCTGTTTTTGCAATTTTGCACAACAGCCCAAATAATCAAATTAAGAAATGAACAAATAAATGTATAAACCTACAGCTGGGTTCTATTTCTGTTTTCTTGGTGACATATTACATGTGGGGGGGGCAGAAAAGTCGCATTAAAGAGATTTCACAAAACTGCTACCCAAAAATTCTTCACACCAAAACTCATTCATACCTCATTCACTGAACAATGAAACTGCCTCGGTGTACTACATTAATACAGATGCATTAAATGCTAAACATATATTTGTTGAAAAAAGGTTAGAAAATAACAAAAGAGCATGCAAACAGAGATAATGTCTTGAATGTGCATATCCTCTGCATTTTTGTAGGCTCTAAGTGCTGTCAAAATTTCACAGAAAAATAAAATGTCTTACTGTAAAGTCCCTCCATCATTAGTTGTGTCTTTTGTCAACAATTGCATTGATATTCTCTAAAAAAGCAGTAATGCTCGTCGGTGATGCAAATTCTGTTGATTTCACCTCAGACTGGCAGCCTACAACAAGTATGTAGCCTACATTGGGTTTCATAATAGACAAATAATTAGGTCCTACTGATGCTGCGTGGGACTGCATATGGACAACAAAGGGCATTTCCTGTTTTTTTTTCTAGTCCAGGTTTTAGACAGAAGACAGGTGAGCTGTCTCACACTAGGTTTCTGCAACTGACAGATTATTTTAGTATTTTTTCAGACACCACATTTGCTAGTACACATGTGTATAAAAGTAAAGAGTTGCTAAACTCACAGACACATCTATTTTGTGTGAACTGAATAATCTTAAATGGCACCTTTTTGTATGGAGCCTTCACCACTGAAAAGAAGTGTCTTTGTGCATATGATGGCAAGGGTCATTTGGCATAACCTTTGGGCTACATTTTTACTTTAATTTTAGAGTGCATCACAAAACAGACCTGTTCCTAGTATGGAACTCTTTGGTTCTTTCGGGTTAGAACATGAAAATATGTTTCAGGCCTGTAGCTCTAAGCGAGTAAATATACAATTTACGCAAGTGTGTCGCTGGCGCTTTAAAGCGCCGATGGCCGTACATGCGTGTGTACGTAGATGCCTATGCATGTGTGCGTGCAGGCATGTGGCCGCATGCGTATGTGTTTATGTGTTTGCATGTGTAATCTGGCACCTCTGGACTGACGTGTGTGGTCACACAGCATCGGGAGCGCATGCGATTCTAGACATATGACTTTGTTGGGTCTCTCTGCATTTTCCTGGCCATTGGGCAGCGTCGTTTGGAAACTGAGTGAGTTCCGATGATTATAGGCCTACTAATAACACCATAAATGAAAGAGTGATCTTCCAGACGGTTTTTCCTCCAGTCCTTTCTCACGGCCCTGTAATAACCTGGTAATACGCATTCAACAGACTCACCTAACACGATTTTTAAAAAATATATATTTTTATGTGTTAAATTGTCCAAGATTTATGTTTTGACTAGATGCCTTAGGGTTTTTACGTTGACTTTCAAAATAAACCAAAATAGGGTGTCGCATATTATACATGGACACAATACTTACAGTACGTCAAACTTTTATTACTGAAAATTTCCTGAAGATATAGTTCTACATATGGCGTTATTGTACATCATTTAATTAAACGACAGGACACATCAATTCTGATTGATAATTCAGAGTCCACAATAGCATAATCTTTTTTACTCCTTTTTACTTCAGCAAAGAAAGGTACACAAAAAGTGGCAGGTCTTCCGACAATAAATAATAAATTATTATTATCATTATTATTTTGTATTACAGGAACAAACAAAAAGTAACCTTTTTCCAGGGCTAATCAATGGTTATAACTTATAACTATACACATCTTTGGGGGAAAAAAAGTTCTTGGACGGACACAAACACATAAAATTCCCACCAAGCTTGTGGCAAAATAGAGGTATACCTTGTTGCAATGCTTTAGTACTTGGGCTTCAAATGAGACCATGTAACAAAAAAGGTAAAGAAAAAAAATCTGGAAAGGTGTCGACCTCTCTGCCTATCCTCCCAAATGCTATAGGCTAATAGCGGCCTTATCTTACTCCAAGCTGCAATAGAATGTAATCAACAGTCTCTGGTTGGTGGTGATGTAGGCAAGTATAGCGGCGTCTCAGCCTGCAAATGGGGTCTGGGGGAAAATCGTCTTTTGCAGTATAGGCCATCACAGAGATCCACCCAATGTAAAAAAAATCATGGTGTGGGTATTTTTGGCAAAACTGTTGCAAACTTCAGTTCCAACCCACAGCACTCCACACCAGGGATGTGATGCAGCGGAACTCCCCATGCTGCATGATGCGTTAGGACGGTTCGACTCTCATCTTGCATCTGGTGCACACCGGTAGCTTTGTTAACCAGGTGAATCTTCTGAACGCTAAATCGTCTCACACACACAGTACTTGTTTTCTTTTTCTTTTCTTTTCTTTTTTTTCTTTTTTCTTTTTATTTTTTTGCAACGCTCGGCAGGTGCACTCGTGTCTTTCTCGTCTAGTGGATCCGAGCGCCTTAAATCCCATGATTGTCTTCACAGTGTATTAATGCAACCGGGTGGGTTGTTCATACAAAGCGGCCTGGTTGCATGTCTTGAGGATGGTCGTGGCGGATGGTGTGGACTCCTCAAATGGACCAGTCCCTCCTCGACTCACGGAGTTTTAAAAGGAGGAGAGCATCCATGTGTCCTAGGCCTCTATGGGACTCGCCACCATACTGTTGGGAGTGTCGGGAAGCTGCGAGGACATGGAGGCCACTTCGCTCCCTGTCGAGTTGGACCCTGGTCCTCCTTCGGAGAAATTCACCTGAAATGTAAGGAAATTTTTATTATCATTATTATTATTAATATAATTGTTATTATTATTGTTATTATTATTATTATTATTATTATTACTTGTATTACTTTTATTATTATGTTATATCATGTAACGTATCATTGGGTTAAAACACGAATTTCGCTGCCTTTAAACGTTCTTGGCACTCACCAGTTGCTGAAATGCTGGCTGGTCGATTTCACTCTGTAGCGCGAAGTCACTGAGGACTTTCCAAGGCGCCTGGTAACTTTGCACCTCCACCTGGTTCGCCTGTAAACCCCCATCATGTCTCTCTGGACTCGTGGCCACCATGGGAGTGCCTGTCATCCCCTGGATATTCTGCATATAGTCCCAGATATACTAGTTGTCAGACATAGAAATTAACGGATATTTTTGAAATCAAACATCTATCTGACACACGCTTTTATATATATTTATAGATATGCATAACTGGTGACAATACACTTTGTGCAAACTGTGTGTGTGTGTGTGTTTGTGTGTGTGTGTGTGTGTGTGTGTGTGTGTGTGTGTGTGTGTGTGTAGGGAAAAAATAATCTTGCACGCACAGTGCATTAAACATGTGCACATTTATCACACATATTATCAGTCTTGAAGGTATTCTGTACATATACACACTTATACACACTTAGTAGGCCTTACTGGCTGTATGGGTTGACTTTTGCATCCTACTCACCGTTTTGTCATTGGGTTGTTGCTGTTGGAGTTGTTTCATAAGAATACTCCGCTTTTTGTCCTTGCACCTCTTGTTCTGAAACCAAACTCGGATGACCCGCGGGCTGAGGCCTGTCATCTCCACCAACTGCTCCTTCATAAGTGCATCGGGCCTGGGGTTGGCGTTGTAGCAGGTCCGCAGTGTGTGGAGCTGTTTCTCGTTGAGTACTGTCCGGACGCGCGTTGTCTTCTCGGGCTGTTTGTGGACGTGGGGCCGAAGCGCAGGTTGTCTGGCAGAAATGGGCTCTGCTGTAAGTAAAATAGGACGAGTAAATAAGCATCCTTTTTTGGCAATGGCGCAGCTCCTGGTTTGCTATGTATAGTTGGCCTACTTTTTAGTAGGCAGTGCGCGAGTTCCAGAGGTAAAAAAAAAAAACCTAAATGTTTGTTTTGTTAGTTCCCAACACGATCCAGTTGACCACCAATAAAAGGTAAAACAACAGATGCCTGTTAGTATTGCGAGTTGTGTTTAAAAAAAATAAGCATATGTAATATATGTGATTTATTGCCATGCGTTTGGGTATCGGCTTCATGGATGTAATGAACTGATGCCTCTCCCTCTGCAAGGATTTGGGTCGGTATCCTGCTGGCCTATAGTTTAGGAGGTGACGTATTCCTCTTTCCTCCTCACTAAATATTCTTGTAACTGACTAATTAGCTGCTGACTCCATGGGTTCACTTTACCTGGGAGTGGTTACATAAGAGCAAAACGCTGCTTACAACATTGCTAAGGTTATTTGAACAAAAAAACTGCAAGTAAAGCACAGAAATGTACACTAGGACTGCGCGTAATACATGCAGAATAAAACATCACTGCAGACTCCTGCGTGCTTGGCCTGAGCGAATGGTCTCCATCCTATACATTACAAATCCAAATAGGGTTGTGGACTGCCGCATACTATGCCCTCGTAATTTCCTCTCATAAATCATAGTTCTGATGCCAGTGCAGAAAGATCAAGTATAACTATTCGGTAATTTTATTATGATATTGTATTTATTTTTGCTTGCTACTCAAGGCGTTTCTTTTTCAGAAATCTGGAGAAATTTAGATAATCTGTAAAGAAAATCTGAATTCTTTTTGGTTCATTTTATTTGTTCTCCCGAGTCCTGCACGCTGTCAATGTAAGTATAGATATTTCCTCTTATGGGCGCTTGAGAGAACTGTAAAGGGGCGGAATTTTATGCTCTTATTCCGAATACAAATTAAATTCCTAGTCAAATGTCATTCAGATTGAATACCTTTTAATTTGATCAAATCGTATAGTATTCTACAAAATCCCTCTCTGAATATTTAAATTCAACGAGAATCACGGACTAATCGAGGCTGCTTGATCTGACAATGGCATGTTCTCTAGTTTATGACGCTGACCTTGGATAATTGCAGCCAATTCACAAAAGCTATATGCGAGGAGCCATTCTTTGGGCATAGTACGCTTTTCATTGCAGTGTGAGAATATGCAAAGGCTTTCATACAGAAATCTAGGTGGGTGGGTTGATCCGAAGATCCCTCTGTGTTCCAAAGGCGTCCACAACAGTGCAAAATAAATAGCGGACCGCACACTGTATATCCCTATCAGTCTGTTTTTAGTGAGGTGAGACTCCATGTTGCTAAAATGTATACATTCATGGCAGATTTTAACGTTTGTTTCGCACTGAATAGCCTATTTTGTGTTAGTGAGCAACCGGGATAGTCAAAAAGCTAACATTTTTCCAGTCATTTATGCTTTTTGTAAAACTAGTAGACTAAAGATGGCTCTGTCCAATGACAATATCTGTACATGTAAGCTTATCTCTCTTTTGATGTTAATATCGTGCGTCAGCATCGGAACTGTATACAGAAAACAAGGGCGACTTTGTAATAGAGCACTTAACCTCATTGCAAAAGCCATCACTTTGTTCTATTGTCAAGGCTGTCACAAATATACTTGTCCATCAGCTTAAAACAGATTCAAAATAAATATAGATTTCCTCATATTTTACAACAAAAAATGACTTAAGCTGTGGAGCAAACCAGGAAGCCACCCAACGTCATTTGCATTTTATGTATAATAAAATCCATGTATGTAATGAACCATCGTTTTGTTAGTCCTCAAATGTGGAATATCTGACTGCTCCCAAACATTTCGCCAAAGTAGAAATGACAAACCTACCTGCCATTTGTAAAGGTCTTGCTGGGTGTAATGGGCTAAGGGGGTCTCCGGCGCCCAAGGTGGCTCGCTCCACTACATCGTGGTCGGCCCGGCAAAACAGGCCATCCTCCCTAAGAGCAAACTCGTCCCCGGGGATGAGCTGCCGGCTGCAGGCCACACATCGGAAACACTCAATATGATACACCTTGGAGCGGGCTCTCATGACGAAGTCGTTCTTGCTGAACCCGATGTTGCATTTTGCACACTTTATTCCATATAACCTGCAGAGAAGATGCCACGAATGGATTGAAATGGTGAGAGAGCCGGCAGATGGAAATTTTGAAATATCGTGCAGATTTACACCCATGAAAGGGCTGAATATAACAGTTGAAAATGTTGTTAATTTAATGTTAAAACCAACAGTGATACCAACGAAGAGGGTCATAATTGATTGTTTTGGTAATCGGTCGGACAAAGGGACTGATTAAAAAAAACTAATAAAGATCTTGAGATATCGGTTAAGTGGGGGTTGCTCATAAAGCCTACAAATGCAATTAGCACTGAGGACCAAACTTAAGCTCAAAGTTTACCAACATGCAATTTATCTTGGGGAAATTATTATTATTATTATTATTATTATTATTATTATTATTATATAAGGTAGCCTATATGTCACTTATTGATTTTCTTTTGCTTGCCCATAGAGTATTGTTATCCAATGTGAGCGTCTTGCTTTCAGTATAAACGAATATAACGTGATCAGTGGACTAAACTAGATCTGTACTGATAGCAGCTTTGACATCAGCTTTAATTTTAAAACGCTATTTGATCCAAGTATTGGATTGCAATACATATATGAGCGGAACCACCGTTAGCTGCAACCTAATTGCAATGTAACTTAATTACTGACAATTAATAGACAAAATGATAAGAGATTAATCCAAATACAGCAACATAATGTCATTTGTACACACTTGCATGCTATGCTCGAGTACCTATTTGTTATAGTAGTCTATACATCCTATAGATAATATATAAACAATTAGGTGTAACTGACAAACAAAATCTTATCTACCTGATATAGTCCCTTTTACAATACGTTTTTCCATCTCTGACGAAGCAGGTACAAGATTCATCCAAATATTGGTTGCATTCGGCACACTTCAAACATGCTGCATGCCATTCCAGGTCGGGGGATACCCGCAAAATGTATTGGTCATGAATTTGATTCCCACATCCAACACACAATGAAATTAATCGTTTTTCTGTTGAGGAAACAAGAAGAGAATTAGTTAAAATCATATTATGAAAAGGGAAATAAAAACGTTTTTTTTGTAGTTATATAAAGTCAAGTAAATCTTTTTATTTCAAAAGACTGCCTCTTTATCAACAACTACTTTGTATCAAGTTGTATTAAGAGTATTAGTATTTGATGCTCCATATGTAGGGCATTGTGCCTCCGAAAATGTCAGGGCTCTCAAAAGACACCCGTAGCAGTCTATGTCATAGGCCAGAGATACAAATATGCACACTAATATGACACACTAATATCCCAAACAAGATCTTGCATTTACCATCTCAAATTCACAAAATGTACACGAACAGTAATACAATAATTATTTTCTTCTCCTACCAATTTGTAGTGAGCAATTTAAGTTATATACAAATAAAACTGGGACGGGATTTTGACTTGGCATACTTTGTGTACGTATTATTATATTTATTACAATAAAAATGTCTCTGTTACCCAGCTTTTAGGTACTTCAGATAACCCTTCGGATAATTAATACTATTGCATCGAGAAGTTTGCCGTGTTATGACAGAAACACACACATTTCCTTTGACACTCTATGACAAGGATAATATAATTAGCACTTACTTTTCGGCGGATCCCCCATGTCTCCCATGTCAAGAAAGTAAGGCGGTGTTAGGTCCACTTTCAAATCGAGGTGGAAGCACTTTGTACCCGTGTGTTTTTTTAGTCGGAACTGTGGGTGAGTCCCATGAACTGTCGATCTTGCCCGAATGGTGTGCTCCTCTATTGGGACAGGGGTGTGTGTTTGAGCTTCGATGCCTGGTCACAGCATTGATGGGCCACTCTCTCTCTCTCTTTCCCTCCCTCTCTCTGTCTCTTTCTGTCTGTCTCTCTCTCCCTCACTCTTTCTTTCTCTTGGCTTCAGCTTTACTCTTTGGCCATTGGGCTGACGTAGCGTCCTTCATTGTGCGCTGATTGGTTGTGAAGGGACGAGCAGCTGTTCCTATTATCGCGGCGCAGACCCTCAGGACCCTGCCAGAACAGCGCCTCAGGATTCACGGCATTATTTCTCACTTTTTGGCCCAGAATGCCTTTATTAGGCGCACGTGACAATAGAGTTTACTTGCCCCAAACCATGTAAATACAAGGCCATGTTAAATTCCTCTAACATAAGCCCTTGGACTTTGTTTGAAGAGAGAATACATTTTAAAAAGCGTCTCCATGTGAATTTATAACAGAGAAGTTGCCTATAGTTTCTTTTTAAAGGTTTGCTATTTTATCTACCCTTTCAGACGACTTTGTGTTTGAGGTTTCCTACTACCTCAAATGGATTGAATTGCTCTGCTACTGGTTCAGTCAGAACCTTACATCCTAATGAAGATATAATATTATTTTGTTATTATATATTTATAGCCTAGTAGTTATTAATGCCTCAAGAAAAATATGTACAGCGGATGAATTCGAGGATTCACAATATATCTATGTTTAGTCTTTCTGGTGCTGAAAATTGCGACCAGGTTTCCTCTTCGCTCTGGGTGCACGTTGGCTGTACTTTTTTTTCCTTTCTTTTTTTCTGAGCAAGACAGAAGCTAATCGGTGGCACGAGACTGTGCAACAGGATTTTTCCTAAACCAAAACGCAATTACAGAACATAATTGCAGGTAATGATGGACTTAAACGCTGTGCGACACGTGGTATTATGTCTGGAGCAAGGTGAATGTGGTTCTATGAAAATAATATTAAAATACGAGAAAACAGCAGTCTGGGCAAACTCGTACCAATAGAAAATATACCAGAAATGAAAATAATGCTTTCAGTAGTTTAATATATCCAGCCACTTGACTGATTCTGAAATGAATAATGATGTGCTTTCTTTTAGTAGGCTACTAAATATTTGTAATCATACAAAATGACATATCCTAGTCTACATGTGGCGGCTGAGATCTGGTTGACATAGCACAATGTTGATGTTGTCAATATAGTCTACATAAACTATACTCGGCCTACCTGTTCAAAAAACTGAGCAGACACTTTTTGTATGTTCACAATAACATCAGTCAGTGCACTTGGTCGAGGCATGGTTTGAGCCCATCATGCGAGCAGGCTATGCAAAGCAGTTGAAGATGTCCCTCCATTATACACGCAAACGCGCCCTCTTGCGTCTGAAACTCTGGCCTCATTTGTCATAACCTTAATCGGGTACACAAAGGCTTCTGTCGAGAGACCCCGCCGTCCATTTGACAGTAATTGTTGACTCGGAAAAAATGTTGCTGAAGTATAATTTCATTATAGTCATGCAAATGAAAAGGCAAGAATAAAAATAGCGCCGTGGATGCATATTTATTAATTGTACGTTTGCGTTGATTGCTTACATTTCTGTAGCCTGAATGTGAGGCATTGTCATAGCTTACTGTATTAGCATATATCTGTAACTAGAAAAATATATAGGCCCTGTTTTTGAAGATTAAATTTGTGGAATGAAAGAGGTGTATTATATTACAGACATGAGCGTATACATATATCTAAGAAAATATAATAAAGCATATTAGAATGTTGTTTACCCATGGCAAGATATAGTACACATTTTGCTGCAGATCTGCTTTATAGTAAACATTGGAATATTAAAAGAAGTATTATATGCCAAAACAATAGTTGATCTAGTTTAAAGACCATACTATTTATGTTTGTATTTTCTTTCATTTCTGTCACAGATACTTTTATCAAAAGCATTTTACAACAGATGGACAACAAACAAGACCACATGAGTTAGGATGACCCATTGAGACCATGCACAAACCTACAACTTCCAAGAATTATATTAATCTTATGACTATTATATTGAAAGTGGAGATGCTGTAAAATAGTCCTTCATATGGACCTAATCATATAACAGCTGGCCCCAAGACCATGGCAGTGTAAGGTGTCAGTAAGGCATTTCATAATCCACCTGTGGAAATGTGTGTCTGGGTGATGGATGGATTTATACTGCTCATTGCTGGTGCACTCTGGGTGCTCTGTGCTGGGACCATCATAATTCATAGCACCACACCGTGATCCATCTCACACAGTTCCCACAGCATAGGCCAATAAACAGCAGACCAAACCGGCGGCCATAGCTGCCCGGTCAGAGCATATGAATATGGAGAGTTGTGTATGTTTATGTTCAGGTCCAGTGTCTTTGTTGTGTTATTTTACAAAGTGCTGTTGTTTTTCTTTTTTCAGATTTGCCCAACAAAGCAAGTTGAAGCTTCCTTTGTCTCAAATTCAAAAATAAGAGATGCCCTGTCATGTCATGTCAAGGTAATGTTTGACAAAAAAAGACAAATAACAAAAAAAAAAAAAAAAACTCCTGACAAATAAAGAAACAGATTGACAGAAATGAGTCCATCCAGTACTTAACCTGTAAATGACTCTGAGGCAGTAAATGGACTGAGAACAAAAGGAGATGGTGAATCTAAATGAGGCAGGGATCAATAGGCAGCGGTGCATGGCTACTGATCGAGCTGAATCATCAGGTCCGGCACAGCAGCGTCCGGGAAGGGAAGAGAAGGAAAATAAGGGAAGGGAAGGCACCGTGAGGCGTAACCGCACACAAGGGGGTCATGGGGAAGCCGGCGGCGAGGACGAGGCTATGCGTGCTCCGGTGTTATTAGCTGATTAGGGCGGGTGGAAGAGAGAAGGAACGCTGGTGGGAGAGCAGAGCCGGACAGAGCTTGGACACTCACGGACACATTGCTTTGGAGATTAGAGGGGGGAAAAAGGGGGCCGGAATACTGGACCAAGGGTATTGCACAGCAGTGGGAAAAAAACACATCACCTGTGGCAAATGTTTCTTGTGGCTTTATTTAATCTTCCTTAGTCGTAATGCAGGGATACATATGTTTAATTGATCATGTTGTGCTTAAAATGGGCTGAATTGTGAGAAAAAGACAGTAACTGCAACTGTCAAATATTTAGTAATAATTTATTCTGCTCTTCTGACACAAAATGTCTACAGCTTAGCTGAGTATGTTTCTGACTTATCAAGCCAATTGTAATTTTTGAAGGTCAAATTAAAATATTATATCACATTTTATTTCAATACTGCTGTTCAATGTATAAGCACAGAAAATTTGACGTGTGTTCTTCCAAGTAATTGTACCAGTGAATAATAATTCTAATTCTAACAGTGAATTAAACACATCCAAAGCAGTAGTCTCAGAAATAGTTCTGATTGATATTTTCTTACTAGCCTGAGCTGTTTGGCTCAACCACCATTTGCTTTGGCTATATAAAAAGGTTGTTTTGTCTGAGGAGTGCTCTCATTGTTGAACACTCAGGTACCAGATGTGACCTCAGATTATTGCACATTGCACCTCAATGTATACCAATACTACTCTGATGTGTGGTACTCTGTCATGTTGTGCAATAATACTACTTTAACATGCAATACTTGGACTTTGTGCAATGCTACTTTGTCGAGCAAAGCAATACCACTTTGCTGCTGTACATACTATGCACCTTATTTTTTTATACCTTGCAAATGTACATTTTTCTTAGGTAGGTTTGTATATATGTTTATATTTTAGCTGTATTTATTGTTGTACATTTAGAACCTATATTCTAATCAACTGCTCTTATCTACTGCTTCCTATTCTGTGCTTCTGTTAGCCTGCTCTGAACAACATACTACTTTACTTATATAGACAATAGTATAGACAATAAAGACTTCTACTCTACACACCATCTCACACCTATGTCAGCATCGTCAGTTGCATCACTCACAGAGGGCAGGGAGAGGGACAGGGAGAGGGACAGGGAGGGGGGCAGGGACAGCGACAGTGACAGTGACAGTGGACTCTCCTCACATGCTGTTGTAAATATTTCTCCTGGCCGCCGGCATAAGCACAAGTGTCCCTGGGAAGCTGTCGATAGCTACACACGAGGCATTTAAATAAGCTGCCGTTTGATTAGGCTGGCCCGGCATATGCTGGGCCCTTTTTAGCACCTCGACAAATGGGCGATGAGAGACACGCTGCTTTTCCTGCGTTGGCCCACAGCTCATATAGATCACAGGGGCTGCCTGTGGCCACAGCGTCGGGCTGATACCTCCTGTCGTCACCTGCGGCTAAGTGACGGCTCCGAGTCGCGTAGCGGAGCTCCTCCCTGCGGCCCGTGCGGAGCATGAGCATGTCTCAGCAGAGCTTTGTGTAACGCGACGCCCCTCCCCTCCCCACGGCCATCGCCACAGACTAAACCACCACCAGCACACACACACACACACACACACACACACACAGACATACACCTACACTCGCACACACACACAAACACAAACACATGGACATAAACTCACACACACACACACACACACACAGATACTTACACAAACAGAGACAGACAAGCAGACATAGAAACACACTATAACACACATACATGCACAGATACACAGACACACACCAACACACACACATACACACAAACACACACACACAAACACCAATACATACACACTAGAACACACACACTCACACACACACACACACACAGACACACACACACACACGGTCCCCATGGCCATCCCTGCAGGCTGAGTGAGTGGCACGCAGGGCCGGATTAGGAGGCTCTGGCTACACAAATAAAAGAGACAGTGAGACAGTGGCTCTGAGGTGGGCTCAAATGCTCTCCTTCTGTGGGGAACAATGGCCTAAACCATTATGCCTATTTGCTCCACAGATTACAATGCCAATATTAGTCTTCTTCCAGGGGATTTAACGGACCTCTGTTCTCTCCAACAATGTATTGTAAACTGGTACTGGATACACACACAGACGGACAAACACTTGTCAATGCAGTACCTTATCCAAACATGCACACACACACACACACGTGCGCACACACCCACACACACAAAGAGGAAACAGACACAGACACAGGCACAGGCACACACACACACATGCGCACCCATACCCACACACAAATACAAAATAAAAAAACGGACATAGGCAAAAAAAGACAGACACACAGGCATTTGCTACTAAGCTTTAAATAAATATTTAATTAAATTAATTTAACAATTAACAATTAGTTTACCAATTAACAATTAGCTTCCAATTATATCAGTCTGCCACTATCTAATACAAACAGGACAGCCATGAATTTTACATTAAACACTACTGAATGCATTTTTGTTGTCTTGCTCTGATTGTGTAAGGCTGTGATGGAGCTGTAAGCCTTGGCTGCTCTTGTGAATTATCTTTTCGAGCATACAGTTGGTGTTTGAGTCAGTTCGAAGGAATTTGCTGTTGTGAAGGATGCCATAGTAACCAAGCCCAGGGCAAAAAAATGTCAAAACTGTTTCTATTTTGGGTATGTCAAGACAGTAGTGTGTGAGCAAGCCCCCATTCCCACCACTCACACTCACACACATACATATACACACACACACACACACAAACACACACACACACGCATACACACACGCGTGCACACACATACAGTATATGCAGGCACGCACGCGCACACACAAACACACACACACACACACACACACACACACACACACACACACACACACACACAGCATGCCTTCACTGTGCCTTCTTTCCAAGACCAGCTATTAACCCCAATGCTGATTGATCTCTGTCTCAAGTTGATGCTTGACTGAACTTATAAACGTCATTGAGAAGGGAACAGAGGTACATGCACTATTGACAAAAGGGCTGCGGAGGATGTAAAGCAATTCAATAAGACACTTTATGAAGTGTGCCGCCTCAGTGCTGTCCTGTGATTGGTCGGTGCACTACTGGCTGGTCCCCGATAGGTGCATAATTACCTTACTGTAAAGAAACGCTAAAGCACTTTTCCTCTTCAGTCACCCTACAGGTTGGAAGCGGAATTGTCTTTCTTATGTCTCATTCAAGTTACAGAAGCAACCCGCCTTTGCAAACTTCCATAGTGCAGTTATAGCCCATGAAGGGCCACAAAGTGAATTCAGAAGTGCTGTTCACCCTGTTACGAGTTGATGAACTACTAAAACAATTTTGAAAAAAAAAAATTTAAGTTTAAAAAAACAACTTAGTTTTGCTTTAAGACAATTTCAAGGGCCCTGGCCTCTTAGCATAAAGATGAACACCAGTGCCGTTTACAGCTAGATATCCTGTATTTACTGATGTAACACAGTCTGATTGGATGAAAGAAGAGAGGCCTGTGAGAGAAAAATGCAAAATATGCCAAATCAAGGGCATTTAAAGGTGCCTTCAGAGTCAAAAGGCCAAACAACAAAAAATCAACATTATCATAATCAACATAATACGTGTCCTGTAAATTTAGTTTTTCCAATTGTGAATGTCCTGGTTTTATTGTTGTCAGTGAAATTCATATTTCAGTTTAACACATTCCCTTAATCTGTGGTCACATATCGAGGCCATTTTACGATGACTTGCAATAGCATTTCTTACTTATTGCACCTTACCTCTCTAAAAACATGGAATGAACATTTGCAATAGTACTCATTATGGCAGGTACATGGATTTTTTTTTTTTTGCCGTTTCAGACAGACAACACAGCCAGAATACCTCTGCAGTAGACCAACTCTATGGCCGGGCCCAACATTGTTCCTGCGGGTCTGATGATGGAGGTAAATGCAGTGCCTATGGTGCACTGCCGGCTTCATCACAACCACTTGAGCTCAGAGGCCACTTCCCCGACTCTCTGAGAGTCGAGTCTGCCTGCCTCAGGCTCTTTCCAGGTTCCTTCCATCTTGCCTTAACACAGTGTGGTTGTCAGCACAGCAGTACTCAAGCCTTTTTCAATCTGTGTCTGTGTTTGTGTGTGTGTGTGTGTGTGTGTGTGTGTGTGTGTGTGTGTGTGTGTGTGTGTGTGTGTGTGGAGTGTGTATACGTGGAGTGTGTGTGTTTGTGTGTGGGTGTGTGCCTCTGTATGTGCCTCTGTCTGTATAGCACAATCTTTCTTCTCAACCTCATCTATGTGTTGATGTACATCACTTCTGCCACTTGCTGAGATGCCACTTAAAAGAGAAGTTTGGTGCGAATCAATCCATAGCCCCGTTGCTCAAGGTCACAGAGTGATGTTGGTAGGAAAAAGGAAAAAGAGTGAGAAAAGCTGATGGAACATAGGCCACTAACTGAATGGGGCATAGGAAAATGAAACTGCCCCAAATGCCCCATTCAGTTAGTGTTAGCTACCAGTGTACTATTTCATCTATGTTGAATCAGATTTTTGCATTGTTATTTTTCCTACCAACAGCACTCTGTGACCATAAAGAACAGGGCTATGGGTTCATTCACGCCAATCTTCTCCTTTAACAGCAGGGATCTGTGAGAAGGCAGGAAGTGTGGCTGATGACTAGCTAAGCTAATGGACATGTAGGTACCTTTACATTCTCTTTCAACGTCTGACCTTGACTTACAATCTAATCACACACATGGTTTAATGAAATACATAGAGAACTAATATTTTTGGTGGTTGTGTAACAAACTTGGATGTTGAAAATGTTCATTTTCTTTGTACATCAAGATAAGGCCTTTCAGACTGATGGGAAGTTAAACAGCATTGAGTGTTACCTGCTGTTTTCACCATTGGTGTGTGCAATGATTTTTTTAGGGCCGGCATGTTAATGTAGTTTATCACTCACACACACACAGACACACACAAACACACACACACACACACACACACACACACACACACACACCCACACACACACACACACACACACACACTTTGCCTTACCCAGCATGTTAATGTAGACTATCGCTCCATCCATCTTGCTGTGATTCGCTTCTTCTGCATGGTCTGGCTTTTGTGTACACTTAGCATGCATTCTCTGCAGGTGTGTGACCAGCGTGTTGTGCACCACACCGGTGCATGTACGCATTGACTTGTTGTCCATCCGTGTGCTTTTCGCCTCCCAGTGCCAATTAAGATGACAGACCTGTGTGTTGTTGGCTAATTAGCCATGTGAGCTCGGGCATGGAGTCAGGGGGCATGATTGTGTGGGATCAGTGGCCAATCTGTCCAGATGATTTAACACTACACATGAGGCAGTGCTGGAAATCATCAGTTTGTTTGTTTTTTCTCCATTTTAGTCTTTTTTTAATTTACAGAAATGTATAGCACATTTAAACGTTAAGTATAATCGAGTGACATCTTCTGCTTTGTTAAGTGGAATATGCTTTGTGTACTGTATCCACATGTAAATACAGCACATTTGCATACATATCTGTCCATCATATGTTATATGTATTAGAGTCTTAAGCTGTGGGGTGAAAGGGGCACAGTCTGCACTACTGACCCTAAGTAAATGCATTAATGCAGTAAATAAAAGCAAATACTTTTTTTATTGGACGCACTCAAAAAAAAACCCTCACTGAGTGCGTTCACATGGACGAGTCGAAACCGATTGGAACTGGTTTGGGATCGTACCGGCTTCATGTGAACGGGGATACGATTGGTTTGATATTGGTTTTCCGAAACCACTTAGGACGCCAGGCTTGGGCTGGTTTATAGTGATTATAAAAACAATCCTCACCCTGTCAATGCAAAAAAGTCAACATTGTGAGAGAGTGGATATTTCAAACCGGGCTGTAGTGACTTAGGCCAAGTCTCGATGGTGCAGGCACGTTGCTTGAGTGGCACAGGGGCAAGGTTGGTGTTATTCAAATTAGCAGGTGTGTTCATCAACAACCTTCCACCAGATACAGGGTCTGAACCTTTGGACACAGAAAATACACAGCAAATTGAAGGTGGTTTATACAAAGCATAACTTTGAAAATACTTGTCATGTTTTACTAGCTTGGTATCTTGTTCATCTGAGGGTCATGATCATTCTTTGTGAAGTAAGACCAGCCTTTACAGCGTCCTGTGCCATGATGTTACAATGGGTACATCCACAAGAAGTAAACACCTATACTTTGTTAGAGAAAACTCAACCTTGGCAACCAACATATTTTTCTTTGCACAAAGTAAAAAAAAAAGTTTTGTTTAGTTGGGAAGATATTGAAGTCCACATCAAACCAGAAGTGGTGGAAAGGCCTTGTACTGCAAACAAACTCAGTCAGAAGTATATTTTAGGATGCCCTCAATCAGTGGTCCCTAATCAATGCTTTTCACTTATCTCCTCAACCCTACATCACAGGTATTTTAGAGGTCTGTGGAGTGAGGGCACTGTTTGTATTTTGAAAGTAACTTCGCAAGTGTTACAGGAGGTCACTTCAGCCTTGCTTTGACATTATTGGTATGTGAAGAGCTGTATCAAAATGGCCTCACTGAAAGCTTCTCCATTAAGAACATTCTTTACCTGCCGTGGCCTTCCTTGGACGCCTTAAAAAGACATTGTTAGCTTTGTGTCCAGGTAGTACATGTAGACATTGTCATATGTACACACACACACACACACACACACACAAACAAATACATGTGTACGCACAAAAAAAGATGAAAGCAATCACACACACAAAAAATATACACACAGACTCACTTAGCAATCAAGAGTGTATTTCCTAAGCTGGAGAGTGTCATCCTGTTGTCCTGAAAAGGGTGTGTGTGTGGGGTGTGTAAGAGAGACAGAGAGAGAGAGAGAGAGAGAGAGTGAGAGAGAGAGAGAGTGTCTGTGTATGTGTGTGAATGTCTGTGTATGTGTGTGTGTGTGTCTGTATGTGTGTGTGTGGGGGGTGGGTGGTTCATCTGCACTTTGTGGCCAGGCTGTACCACAGACCATATGGCCCCCGCAGTTATGGACCACCTGAGGCTGTGCTGGTGATCACTGAAGACAAGAGCCACTTGACACCAGTGTGACAGATGGCGTTCCTAGCTCGGATCCGCGGCGCGAGGAAGGGAATGCTGCACGGCCTTTGGGGCCACTGGAGCAACAGTGACGGTCCCCGTCCCCTGTCCCTCGTCCCATTTCCCACGTTCCCCCGTGCCGGTCGGATTGAGATCCAGACACAAGCATAATGCCGACGTGTGTGTTACAGCCGATTACACCTAATTGGTTGTTGTTTCTTTTTCTTTGATTTTTAAGCCACCTCACCCTCCTTTCGAGAGCACATGTTCCTGAGGCCATACTTTGATGCACAGAAGCGCATTTTTCAAAACCCACATCAGACTACAGTGGCACTTGTTTTTTTTTACTCGAAACACATGGGCAGTGGATTTGAATGTAAACTCGAAGTAAAAGAGTTTGAAATGTATGAGGACAATGGCTTTTTTGGTTTGTCGATGCTCTTTGGTCAACAGACAAGTTCCTGCACAGCAAGCTAGCCGGCTGTGCGGCGCATTTGCTACTCAGGATCCCAGTTAATTATGCATCCGTGAAGAGGTTCGGATTAAGCAACTCAGTCTGAAGTATATTTCAGGATCCCCCCTCAAGCACAAGTACCTAATCAACGCTTCACTTATCTACTTAGCGCCGCGGCATAGGTGTTTTACAGGCCTTGCTGTGGAGTGAGGGCACTCACTTCCCTTTCCTTTCGGCTAGGATTCCTACCTCTCTCAGCACCGGTAAAAGCTTTCAGCAGCAGGCCCACATGAAAATATCATCATATCTTATCACTCAAGCCACATGGAGTGCTTGCTGTGACTTAAGAGACTCAAGAGTTTGATAGAACTTTTCTTTTTTTTTTCCATCATCTAAATATTTCAGTCGCGATCCTCAACTGCCCTGCCCCCCCCCCAACCCTTTCTCCCATCCCCCCAAACTGTGATGTGAAATGAACTATAATATTGCGGTTTACAGTACGCGGGGAAGTGAAAAGAGCAGAATCCCGGGGCTTCACTCTCTCCATGACGCTTGCCTTTGAGAACAATGCTCAATCAGAGAGCCCTAATCATTTCTGAAAGGATCCGTCTCCCACCGGCATCGCTTGGCTGGAAATAGGAAATGACAGCCTTCGCGTAAGTCAGGTAGAGGAAATGGCTGAGCACCGAGTGGGTCATTGTTCTAGCGGTGGAGCGCAGCGCTCAGAATTGGTTGTTCAAGACACCTGCATACAGGCGGCCATTATGCCTGATTGACTGATTGACACCACAGCAACACACGGGAATTGACTGTGTGCTTCTGCTGTGCAAACCTTCTTATCCTCTTTTTTACGAGACATGGATTTAAGCTTTGAGACACTCAATAGGAGACAAAAATAATGCTAAAAGAGAGATGTCTCCGGGAGACGGCAGGCTCTCTCTCAGCATGGAGGCCTGGGCGTGCCTCAGATCCAAACAAGACAGCTTGCCAGAAAAGCATTGAGGAATTACTCAGCATTAATAAACAATGGAAATGATGGCGGCGGTTGTGTTCCTGTGCTCCAGCCTGCGCTGCTCGATGGCAAGCTAGAGTGTTTTCAAAATAATAATAGCACTCTAGACATGTGGCATGTTAATATTTATGTCCAATATTGTCAGAGGTCCCAGGGTTGCATAGGAAGTGCTTTGTGGGTTTTTTTGGAAACAACACTGTTGAACAAATGGCCATTTGAGCAGGAACATACAGCCACTTTGCTGTTGGCGGTCAGACAATAAAATACATTAACACAATACCATCATATCATATCAAACGGTTGAGCGGGCAGAATAGCGCCCATTTGTCCAACCTTTGTTCAAACAGCTTGTATTTCAAATCAAATAAGGTTTTAGCATAGCAACAAATAAATGGTTTCCTTTTTTGTGAAATTTTCATCAAATTACATGCATAAATACATTAAAAAGCTGTTCCATTGTGACCAATTTCAGCTACCAAATATGAGTCTCAGTCAGTTTAATGCAAATGAATCTCATATTAGTGAGGTAGGAATTTCATTAGGTTGTTCATGGATGTATTCCTGTAAGCTTGCTCTTTCGAAACAGACACTTAGTTTGATTTGCCCCAAATGTAACATATTGTTCAAACTTTGTATTTTTCCATCCCAAGGACTGTAGTTGTTTACCGAGTTAGGAATCAAACTGATGGGTCACATGAAATGGACAGTAAATCTGCCTGCTTCATCAGATTAGGAGGGATTTGAATTTTTTTTTTGACAGTAAATGGGGGGGTTTGCTTGCTTGTCATCTGACAGACAGGAAAGCAACGGAGGCTTTAGTCTGCTGATGTATCGAGCCCTGGGAGTGCTGTGTTTGTCTTCTGGCGCCAAACGGCCCTCTGTGTTTGAGTGTCTGTCTAGCCATTAGTGGCTGGCCATCCTGGCAAGGTGATTTTTCAGTGTCAGAGGGAAAGATGAGAGTGATGTCTCTCTTACCACGCTGACTGCATTATGCCCACAGCAAACACAGGTAAAAATGTAGGGTTAAAGTGATTTGCCGTAACGTGATCCAACTCTAACATTACGGCACGACACTGAAAGTTTTATGTTACATTATGTCATGCCGTTTACATTTTTTCTCTCAGACAAAAATGCCATGTTTTCCATAAACTGCACACAAAAGCACATTTTGTTAAAAACAATCTTTTGTTTTTTTTCTTCTAAGAAACTCATCAGCATTTAACCAAGTATAATTACATTTAGCCTGCTGCATGGGTTATGAAGCATAGCAAAAGTGTGCTGTAACTGACCAGTCTTAATGCAGTAAAAAGGACAGTCAGCAAAACAGGCCAGCAACAGCTCTTGAATTTTACAGGTCCATCACAAGTATTGATGAGCTTTCCAAGCACCTCTCTCCCTCTTCCTTTGTGCAGATGGTTTTAACCCTTAAAAGCCACCTTAAAGCGGTCCCATGGGAAAATCGGCTGTTTTTTTCCATTTGGGGTGGCTGCAACGACACCCATACCTGTGGAAGAACAACCTGAGCAGCCGTGCAGAAAGACTAAAAGGAGAGAAAGAAGAAGTGGAGGGTGGTGGAGGGAGAGAGGGAGAGAGGGAAAGAGAGAGTGAGAGAGAGAGAGAGGAGGAGGAGGAGGGAGACACGGGAGCTGCGAAACGGAGGGGTTTAGATACGTGACAGCCTGAAGCGGTGCGCTGACATGACAAGTCAGCCCGTGTCAAGTGTCATGGAAAGTCAGTGTTGCATCCCAGTTCCTCTGTTTGGGAGAGGAAAGTGTGCAAAGGTGAGGGGAAGAGAGGTGGGGGGGGGGGGGGGGGGGGGGGGGGGAGCTGGGGAAGACAGGTAGGATGGTGGATGGTTACGGGGATCCCCCCCCTTTCACCCCCCTCCACCCCCCACCCCCACCTCTTCCCTCCTTTTGCCATCTTCTGCAGTGAACAACAAGCAGCTTTCACGCTCCACGTACTCTGGGTGAAATCGACACCTTCTCCGCCAGAGCGACTATCCTGCCCCGGGCAGTGTACATCTTCCGCCCCTGCTCCCTTCCTTTTGTCAGCAGGAGAGGAGCTCTCAGCTCCCTTCCCTGCACGGACCACAAGAGAGGCTGACATTTGGTGGGTTTAAGACATGATAGATTCATTTACCACATAAAAGGGAATTAGCCTTCAATGGCTCCCATAGTGGAACACATGTGACCTGATCTGTTGAAGTGAAGTGGAAGTTAGTAATACTGCGATACGGGCTGACTACAATACAAACCAGAAAACTCAAGGGCTGTTTTTGGTCTTTTGACTTAGCTAACAGTACATTCTCTATGTTAAATAACTTTTTAAAAAATGATGTAGGTCTTCTTGTTATTTAATTATAGTTTTCATATTCATTCTGCCTGCATTATTTTTGCTGCAACAACTTATAATCATGCTGTGTAAACAACCCTATAGACAAGGCCTGCCCAAATTAAATAACTATTTTCTAAAGTTAATTCAAAAGTCAGCCTCATGAAACAGCTCCACATGTAGGATATATGTATTGTTAATGACATCATGTTGTATACCTGTATGGCCTGAGGGACATTGCATGATCCTTTTTAGTGATCTTATCTGACTGATAATGGGGTGAACAAACCCTCAAGAGAAGTCTACATTCAGTCTAGGCATTTAACCAGAACAGGTCACTGCTATCTTGCTCTGAAGATAGAATTTCCCTCAAGTAGTGTATGTCCGCATGGCTAAATTCTTTTACCAGTAATGGAAGGATGTTTTATAGGTTGTATTGTATTATAATACTGCATTAATGTATTATGTCAGCATCAACAAAAGCATAACACTTTATGACTTCTTACATTTTATGACTTCTTACTATGTGATGAAGTACTCCATAACAGTAATTAGCAATCTGGAGCAGCCATTTCATGTCATGTGTTTACAAAACTAAATAAGTCACTTGGGTTTAGATGTTCCTCTGTGTTGTACAGGACTATAGCCAATTAATCCCAAATATAGAGGCCAATGCTACCCAGCCATCATCAAAGTGACCCTCCAATCGAATGTTTTGCATTGCCAAGGGCCTCATCTCAATGAGGCACAGACTGAGCACGCTCAAGTCAGCTGAGGGCCAGAACGCTCGTCAACAGCGTCATGAATCTACGTCTAGAAGACAATAGCAGGGCACTGACAGGAGGTTTTGATCGTGTTTTGGATCACAGTGGAGATCTCCACAGTTTTGGGATGGGAACTCTCAAGTTGCATGCTAAATACACAAACGGCGAGAGACCCCCTGTAACTCAATAGTTTTTGGAGCCTGCGTGTTCCGCCTGGCGTCAGGGAGACCACACCACTCAATGGATATTAAAAAAAGGGGGCATACCTGACATTCTTCTCCAGCCTCCTCATTGAGGACAAGAGAACTGGAGCCTGCCTAGCACAACACACACTCACCATGATAATGAATGAGGAAAGGGGAAAAAGAAAAACACCTCACCCCACCCCACCCCACCTCCACACCCCACCTCACCATCCCATCACCCAGCCTCCTTGACAGACAACCCAAGTGTGAAGATGGCCTTTGTGGAGCCCAATTGTGCCTTTTTGAGGTCCTCGTCATCGTGCCCCTTCTCCCTAACCTCCTCCATGCTACAGTAAGGCTACAAAGCACATCTTAAGCAGAAGACCTGACCCTCCAATGGAAGGTCAGAAGGTGCTGGGAGCCTTGGCCACCACTGACACCCCGCCTCTGCCCACCCCCACCCCCCCAACCCCACCCGCAGCAAAAAGGGTGTTTTCCTTGACGTGGACGACAGATGAGGCCAAGGATCAGGCCGAGGCATTGAAAAACGCCAAGGCTGTCGCGCCTCACTGCTGCTTGGGCTTGCCTGGAGAGGCACGGGGCATCTCCCTCCACAGAGTCTAGTGTTACCAGTTTGCTTAGGCTGCTGATGGAGCTCATGGTGTTTACATTTGACATGCTAGTTGAGTTCCGGATGGTTTCCCACGCGCCCGTGATTTAAAATGTTTGAATTCCTCTGGATTTTACACATGAAACAAGGTCTTTCCGTCTCTCCATGCTGAACGCACGTCAAAGAAAGAGCTGAGAAGATTTATGTGACAGCGGTATACAAGTCTAGAGTGGTGTAATATATTTAGGTCACACTGATATTGACAGAGTTATAACGTATGATTTGCTTTCATCTGTCACCCACTTACTCACCACATTGCATTTTGTTTTTTGTCCAGAAAGAAACATTTGCAATTGGACTACTGCTGAGGTGTCCTGGAAATTTTCACAGACCAGCTAGACCCTGTGTCTTAGCAAATAAACCCAAGATTAGGACGATTGACTCAGGACTTAGGAAATAATAGAATAATATTAAACCTGAAGTGCTAAGTGTTCTGCCAAACAATAATATGTTAGAATAAGATTTATAGTCAGGAAGGCTTAAATCTCTTGCCCCAAAGGACTCTTCGTAGATGCACAAATATCTTGTGTTTTCTCAAACTGGCTTCACAACTTCTGGGAAAGTCACTGTTCCCCTCTGTACATGTTTCCAAAACACCATTGCTGGCCTGCGTTCTGACTCAGTGTAGTTGACTGTTGTCAGTGCTACACTGGCTGGGATAGTAACTTTTTATTCACTGTAACCTATGCACAGTTTTAGGCACAGAGTAACTGCACTGTTTCAAAGATACAACCCATGTGATGTCACTGGTGTGTCTGTTTTGCCTTGCTGAGCAACAGTCAGCTGACATCTCTTGTTTTGTTAAGGTTTGATAATAACCAGTGCCAACATTGCATATTATACTCTATAAAATATTGATATCTATTATTGATATCTAATAATATATTATACTGAAGACACACTATTTCACAGTTTTCACCTCTCTGTCATGCATGAGAAATGACAGAACACTTGATAAAAAAGATCCCACAGCATGGTGTGGCTGCAAATGAAATAATGAAGAGCTGACATTTTTCCAGTATGGCAGAGCTGTGGGTAAAATGACTCTCTGGAGTCAAAAGGCATCGTGGGCCGTGGCGATCAGAGCGCTCTACGGGGAGTAAGACAAGATGATTCTGTTTGCATGTGTTACATCCATCCCTCCGCAATTATCATGGTGAATAGTGCCCGTGGAAGGTAATTGCTTTGTTTTTTTCAATTATTTGGTGGAGGCTTCGGTAATTTATTTCATTCTATGAAATATGCCAATTAGACATTTTAATTACAGTTTTTACTGTATCACTTTGCTCTCCCTGAAAGGCAGTAATACTGCTATTAGCGGAATGTGGGGAACAGTTTAATTTCTCTGTAATAAAAAAGATACATTTTTTTCCTAAGGATCCAGCTCAGACCCATGAGTATTGATATTATTTTTATGTGCTTTCTGTCATAGCAAACATTACATAAATTATCACTCTGACAGGGTAAATAAGGTCTTTTAAATAAAAAAAATAGATTGTGTGATGTTTCATTGGTTTGCCGTTTGGTTGCAATTTGATTCCATGTGGACGATTTTATATAAAACAAAAACCCAGCAAACAATGTGTCAAAACAAACACATTTCTAGCCAGAACATTTTTTGCAATGCTTTTTTGTTGTTGATGATATTGCTATTTTATGTTGTTTTGCTTTGTTTAGTTTCATTGTTTTATTTTGTTTTTTTTGTTGTGTTGTTGCTGAACTTTACATGTACTCTAAGTGAACCCTAAAAGGCCCAAGAGAAGATTAGCTGGTCGTTTAAGGGTAGTGCTCTTGGCATCATCTGTTACTCTGCTGTGGGTTCAAGTCCTTTTACACCCTTTAAGACCCTCAAACAAACCTATTGTCCGTCCTGTGTTGGCAAACTGTTTGTGTCTCTTCAGTTTAAGAGACAGCACGTGCAAACACGCCACAACGAGAAAAAAAACACAACAACT
>CM059271.1:6211711-6226711 GCA_030347295.1 Setipinna tenuifilis | reverse complement strand
CATCTCCCCTTTCTCTGTCTGTCTCTTCTCCAGTCTTTTCTTTTCTGTTTGTGCTGTGCAGTATCAGGCTTGTAATCAGCTTACATCCCCCACTGAAACAGGCCTTGCATGAAAACCACAGAGTATATAAAAGAGCATTTATCAATGAAAGCCAGCCCGCGCCACTGACAGTCAGGTCATCCGAGGCCTGGCTAAACTGGACCCGTTTACTGCTGATCTGTATTCAGGCTCTCGGCCAAGCATGACTGCATCAGTCGCTCTCTACTCTCTTTATCTCTCTCCCTCTTTCTCTCTTTCTGTCTGTCTTTTGCTCTCTGTTCCTTTTTCTCTATCTCTCTCTTTCTCTCTGGTTCTCTCTCTCTGTCTTTCTCTCTCTCCCTCCTACTCTATCTCTCTTTTTTGCCTCACTGCTTCTGTTTCTCTCTTTCTCTCTCTCTATCTCTCCCCCCCCCTCGCTCTCTCTGCCTCCCTCTCTCTATCTCTCTGTTCTTCTCTCTATCTCTCTCTGTCTGCTTTAGTACCTGCATGTCACAGAAGGGTCCTGTTGCTTATTTTCCACACACCTCTCCACTGACACACGGTAAGGTGGCCCGTAGGAGCCTGTATGCCACATTAGCAGCGAGCAGCAGCAGTGTCATTTGTCCTCTGTCCTGTCTGCGATTGCCCATATGGCAGCCTGCTAATCAGATGTGGCATCCCCCAGTGTGTCTGCATTCTGGGGTGAGGGGTTTTATCTCCCCCTCCCTCCCTCCCTTCCTCCTCCTCCTCCCCAGAGCACCTCCCTATCCCTATCCCTCTGCCTCTCCCTCTGGTCCATCCGCCTCCTCCTCCACCTCCACCTCCTCCTCCTTTCCCCTGCCCTAACCTACCACTCCTCTCTACCCACGCCCCCACCCCCACATCCACTTCGGTCCTTTCCCTTCCATCTCTGAAGCTGGCTGTCCTGCCCTGGCCCTCCCATCTCAGCTGGCCTCCCCCGGTGGATGACAGCAGGGGCGGTGGGGTGGAGGTGTGGAGGTGGCAGCTGATTCCTGCTGCCCAGACAGACACCCGGTGTGGCTGGGCAGGGCAGGGCTGGTGCTGCAGGCATACAGTGGGTGTGTCTGACAGGCCTCACCAGAGACGGGGCATTAATAACAGCCGTCACTCATCTCCTCCCTGCGCTTTGAATAAACCATCCATTCTCAACACCAGGCACTGCTAACCCCATTCTAACCAGGCACTGCTACCCCATCTATTCTCAACACCAGGCACTGCTAACTCATCCATCCATTCTCGACAGGCACTGCTTCCTCTCATGTCTGTGCCTTTGAAAATGCTGTTTGTGACACCAGTGCTGGACAGTGGCTTATAAGAGTGGGTGTTAGAGTAGCATCTAGAAGGAGCTGTGCTGTTGAGTAGCATATAGTTGGAAATCGTGGTGTGAGCTGCTACTGCTGTGGCATTTTATGTTGATGTTTCCTCCATCAAGCAGGTTTGAATGTTTTTTTCTTAATTTTCTTTCAGGATAAATAAAGTATCTGCAGTGTCATTTACTTATATCTGGTGTAATGGCATTAATGTTTTTTCCAATTGCCATGTTGTCTCCTAATATATTGTATACTTGAAATTCGTAGTACAAAGTTTTTTTGTCTTCAAGGGTGCAGATAAGAGACGCAATGTCAAAGTGTGTTGTAGTATGCATATATTCACTCACCTGTGTATAATTTATATACTATTTCACATTAAACATTAAACATTACATTTGATTTATGTGTGCAAGAAAAAAAAACTGTTAAGGTATCCATACTAATGCATCTAAGGATATGAAAACTGGATTGGGGGCCATTAAAGTAACACAGCTCTGGGGCTCTCTCTGTTGCCCACACTACCATCTGTGCCATCAACTATCCACTTGGGGCGTAGGGAGGGGTGTGTGGGGTGTGTGTGTATGTGTGTGTGTGTGTGTGTGGGGGGGAGGGGGTTGGAGGGATGGACGGTGGGGGGAGGAAAACAAGTGGGCTAAGTACCCCTGAATTTAGTTGCAGGTTGCGCTCCGTATCTAATTGAATGTTGTAAAACAAAGTCCTGGCTTGCCTGCTGGAGTATGGCCGTAGGCCGCGGGCAGACATTTGGACTCATGACTGGGCAGAGGCCACCGCAGCACCACCACCAGCAGCACCCGCCTCAGCAGCAGCAGCATCCTATAACTTACTGACTGAGGGGTGCTTAATATATAATGCAATATAGTGCGCGGTGCCATTTGTCATTTGAACTGGGACACAGATTATAGCTCAGGGCAGTGCATCTGTGCGCGGCAGAGTGCTGGGGAGAGGAGATGGGGCTAAAAGCTCTCTCGAAGGAGCCCTCTGCAGGCAGCCTCAGCACCAGAGGTCACCTGCCTCTCTCTTCGCGTCACACCCACCCCCTTCCTCACACACTCTTCCTCTCTCTTTCTCTCTCTCTCTCTCTCTCTCTCTCTCTTCCTCTCTCTCTCTCTCTCTGCATCCTACTCATCCCCTTTCTCACACACTCTTTCTCTTTCTCTCGCTCTTTCTCTCTCTCTCTCTGCATCCTACTCATCCCCTTCCTTACACACTCTTCCTCTCTCTCTCTCTCTCTGCGTCTCAATCATCCCCTTCCTCACTCTTTCTTTCTCTCTCTCTCTCTCTCTGCATCCTAGTCATCCCCTTTCTCTCTCTCTCTCTCTGTCCCATCCACTCCCTTTCTCACACCAGAACTCCTCTCTCTCTCTGTTCTTATCCCTCTCTCCCTACATCCCACTCATCTCCTTTTTCAAGCAATCTTTTTCTCTATTCCATGCTCTCTCTCTGTCTCTTTCTCTCCCTTCCTCTCTCTCTCCTTTTGACACCCTTAAGCTTTCTGTAGCTTTTATCAGTCTACATAACCTGCCTTTACTGAGCCTTTGCCTGTTGCCTCAGCTTTACCCTCAGACATTCCCCCTTCTCAGGCACAGTTAGCATCCTAAGCTAATTCCCTCCCTCAGACAATTTATCGGTAGGGTGTAGCCTCCCGGGTGTCTAAATGAAACATATTGGTGTCCCACTGGGGCACAGTGCTGTTGTTGTGACAAACCCTCTGTGGTCTTTATCAATCAAGGAGCTTCACTGTGTGTGTGTGTGTGTGTGTGTGTGTGTGTGTGTGTGTGTGTGTGTGTGTGTGTGTGTGTGTGTGTGTGTGTGTGTGTGTGGTGTTGGTGGGTGGGTGGGATGAGTGGGTGTGTGCGTCAGTGTGTGGCTCAGGGAGTTTGGAATTGTGCCTGATGCCTAATTCCAGTCACTGCCAAAAAGCTAAGGGAGGGACGGAGAGAGAGAGAGAGAGAGAGAGAGAGAGAAAGAAAGAGAAAAAAAACAAAGCAAAACAAAATGAGAGCCTCCCAGCCCAGCCCCTCTGAGGTTTAAAATCAGGTGTCAGTGCGGCTATTTCATTTGCACTGGTAAGCTGCTACACTGACGCTCCACCCTCCTATGCCAACACCACCCACCTCCAAGGCCATACGAACACACACACACACACACACACACACACACACACACACACACACACACACACACACACACACACACACACACACACACACACACACACACTCATATACACCCTCCACTCCCCTGCAATTTAGTGTGCACGCGTCCCCAATGAAAAGGAGCGGATCATCAGCCTTCAAATGCTGACATAAGTTACAAGCAAAATTTTAATTAGCGGGGCGGAGGGGACTGATAATTCACCGGCTCCTTTGTCCCAAGCTGGGCGGGGGGTGGACAGCATGGTGGGGGTGGGTGACGTGGGGGTGGTGGTGATGGGGGTGGGGGTGGTGTTGTTGGGGGGGGTGGGGGTGCCGGAGGGGGCTCATCCCTCATTGTGTCCTCTCATTCAGCTATAGTCTGGCATCTGTATGCGGCATGAGGGCAGAGTGGGAGATAGAGAGACAGAGAGAGTGGGAGAGAAGGGGGAAAAGTAGACAGAGAGAGAGAGAGAGATGGAGAGAGGGAGAGAGATAGAGAGAGAGGGATGGTGAGAGAGAGGGGGGGGGGAGAGAAAGAGAGTGTGAGAAAAAATAGAGACAGAGAGAAAGGAAGAGAGAGAGGGAGAGAGATACAGAGAGAGAAAGACAAGGAGAGGAAAAGAGACAGACAGAGAGAGAGAGAGAGATAGAAAGAGACAGAGAGAGATAAAGCGAGAGAGAGAGACAGTCAAGTGGGCCGGCTCTCCTGCTCTACATTCATGAGGCAGCAGAGGCTGGTGAGGACTCCATTGGCTGTGTCTATCATGACCCTCACAAATCTTCTGCAAACAAGGAACTGTAAACAATGTCACACCGTGGCAGGGAGGGTTTTGTTTCTGTTTTCTTCTACTGGGCTGGGCTTAGATTGAACATATTTTCAAGAATAATGTTATTATAATGTTATGTTATTTTTTGTCTTATTTTGCTTTACTTTTTACATTTTTGTCAGACCTGCCATTTAGACGCAACAGAAAAAGGGACATATAAGGACAAAAAGTTACATTGATTGTGTACTGTGTGCACATGCAAACACGGGACAAATCAGACACTGCCAGCATATTTTTTAAATGTATATATATATATATATATATATATATATATATATATATACTGACATATAAATATATATAATGACATAATAAAAATTGAAACTAAGCTAAACACTGTCTGTGCAACATGCATGCGTGGCTGTGGTGATGCCATTGATGGTTGTTTTCTCCTCACAGCAAATTGACGTTGATTGACAGAAATTGCAGCAGAAATTGAATTAGCTCCATGAGGGTTGCTTACGCAAGCAGCCCTGGGTTTGTGTGCTAGCCAGTAATATCCCACACAGACACACTCCCCTAACTCAGGCACTGGAGCTCAAAGCTGAATGTACAGTGTGTTAAATACGTCACCAGATTTTGCCTAATGATTAACTCAGTGCTCTAATTACGCCCCCCTTTAAATAAATGAGCTGCATTTCATTTTTGACAATCATGTAATTACTGTTTCCTTCAGAAATCTCAAGGATTTCCCTAAATGCATAATGCACTATCACGCACATAAAATACAGAAAGCACCAAAACAACAACTCATACAATATTTGCAGAAGCTGGTGTCATGTTGGCAGCAAGTAATCAGGAGCATGAATATTTCAGCGGCCAGAGTGCTATCCCACTGCCGTCCGCTGCATCTAGAGCAAGCATCCTGTGCATCGCTCGCGATCGCCATCATTTATTTACCGCTAAGTGTGTCAGAGGGGCCCGGGCAGTCAGCCTGCGTTACGGAGCCACACCAAGACGTCCTTGTTAGCGACAGGCTAAGAGTGTGTGTACGTGTAAGTGTGTGTGTGTGTGTGTTTGCGTGTGTGCATGAATGGGTGCATGTCTGTGGGTGTGTGGGTGTGTGTGTGAGAGAGAGCGTGTTTGTGCATGTGTGTGTGTGTGTGTGGTTGGTTGGGGTGGTGGTGGTGGTGTGTGTGGGGGGTATTTTGTGACTGGTGGCTAATTAGAGACGGGGGCCTCTTGCCCGTGCCATAATGGAGTGCCCTTATGATGGTGCATGTTCACGATGGTGTCCCCCCCCCCCATCTGCCCCGACTCACCCACCCTCATGATGGTCTCCCTCCACCCACACCCACACCCACACCCACACCCCCCATCCCCCGCCCACCCCACTCATCTCTTGTCCCTGATCATCCTCCTAATCTGTACCATCCACATCATGGAGAGAGGAGAGTGGGACAGAGAGAGAGAGAGGGTGGGGAAAAGAAAAGACAGAAAGAGATGGAGACACAGAAGAGTGGTGGAGGAAGAGAGGAAAGGAAAGAAAGGGAAAAAGGGGGAGGAATGAGAGAATAAGAATACAAAAGAAAGAGAAAGATGTGGAAACAGAGGAAACAGATGGAGCAGGGAGAGAGAGAGGGAGAGAGGGAAGGAGTGAGAATGAATGAGAACGAGATAACATGGGCAAGAGAGAGAGAAGATGGAGAAGAGACAGAGAGAGACGGAGGTGAGGAAGAGGAGGAGGAGGAGGAGGAGGAGGGAGAAAGAAGTGGAGGGGTGTGAGAGCCAGAAGGAAAGAAACAAAAGAGAGAGGGAGAGAGGGAGAGATAGAAAGATGAGATAGGGACAGAGAATAACAGAGAGTGAGAGGTGGAGAGAGAGAGAGATAGAAAAAGAGAGAGAGTGAGAGGTGGAGAGACAGAGAAAGAGAGAGAGAAAGAAAGAGAATGAGAGAGGATAAGGGGGGGTGTGAGGCGAGGGCAATCCACAATCTCTGTGCTGGATGACCTCAGTGTCCAGGCCTGTGGCTCATGCTGTCTCTTTGAGGTGACCCTGCATGAGGCTGCTTTGGGTTCCTTAGTGGGCAGCCTTGTTAGCCACCCCACCACCAGAGCTCCACCAGTGCAACTGTTGCCATCTGGCCCACTGCCCACCCACCGGCGTGGGGTCCTTTGTCTCCCGGTGAACCCTACTGAGGATCCTGATTTATCACGGAAATCCACCCCCTCACCACCACTAACCACTAAGCCCCCCACCCACCCCCAAAGCCCCTGAGGGCTTCACTTGGCCTGTCTTGCTCTCCACCCCCCCCCCCCCCCCCAATGGGAGATGGTCTGTCTGCCTTTAAGCATTTCTTTGGGCTACAGACATAGATGAGGTCAGGAGTGCCAGGAGTGATACGGATGCAGATCTTCCCAGATAAAAGAGCTGCATATTAACCTGCCAATATTTTATTAGCATTTCTAAAAGAATTGTAACCTTGTCCTGCCAGATGTTTTCAAAGCACAGCAACAGCAAAGCAGCTAATCTCATGTGTGCTTAGAGGGACTTGAGAGACCCCCAAACCCTTATTCATGGCCATGCCAAACACAACCAATGTCACGTAGCTAAGTAGCTTATTGTCCGTTGCCATTGGTCTGTTTTTATGCAGGCTATTCAGCTTGAAAATGTCAAGTACGTCCATTTCACGGCCACAAAGCACAGACTGGCCACACTGAATGTCTGGCCAGCGACAATGTTCTCATATATTTTAATGGCTTATGTTTCTGCATTAATGCAAGTTTAATGGAGCAGGTAAGAATGCTCACATTTGCATATATTTGCTTAATGCAACAGTGTTTTTTTTTTTTTTCAAAACGACTATTTTGTTTGTGCATTGTTTGTGTTTGCCTTTCATCATGTCCTCCTGATTTTCACATAAAAGTCCACTTCTTTTCTCGCTAATGCACTCAGAACATGGCGGCCTTGTTGGCCACTGGGGGGAAAAAAAAGCAATTCTGTTAGTGCGTATTCATTTCTGGGCCGGTGTGTGTGTTTTTTTAGGGGGAGAGGCCCGGGAAAAAAAACAATGAAATATTCATCATTGGAAGACAAATGGCACAGAGAGGAAGGGGGCGCTGAATTATACAGGAAAGGTTGGGAGATAATTTAATTAGGATGTGTGGGGTGCACCGGCTAGACGACTACTGGGGTTCGACCGCTTGACACAAGTCTCTTCATCCCTCCATCTCTCCATCTCTCCCTCCTTCCTTCTCCCTCTCTCTCTCTCTCTCTCTTTCTCTCTCTTCATACCTTCCTTCCCCTCCCCCATTAATTTCCCAGATAATCACATACTTTCTCATCCCTCCATCTCTATCTCTGCCTTTCTTTCTCTTTCCCTCTATCTCAGATGATGCTCCCATTACCATAATGTTTAATCATTTCCATTTTATTGCACCGAAATTAATGTCACTTATAAATCACATCGAAATACATTTTTGAACAGTCTTTTAACCACCCTGAAGGTCTTCTGTTCAATGAATAGGTAAAAATTCAAATTCGATTTCTTCACTGTAAATAACACAAATGCATGCACGTTTTACATAATGCTTGCATGCTCAGAAAAACATGAGCTACTTTATGAAATGATCTGCCATTGGTTGTCATGTGGGAGAAGACAGAAGTGCAAGCCATGAAGGGCAGAAGGAAAACCTGTAGCCCCAGAAGCTGACTGGAAGCTGCTTTGGTGCAAAGCAGGTTTGTCCAGGCCCATGGGTAACCATTAGTGGCCAGGGTCCCTTCATATTCATTCATTTAACAAGCCACCTAAAACCCACCTTTTTTAATATCCAGCTTTTAGTTAGCTTTGTGTTCCTCTACCCCACCTCCCTCCCCTCCCACTCCAAGATGAGGATAGAAAAGCAGCCGGTAACCTACAGTATGCTACCACACTGTGGATTTTCCTGCCACAACTTATCAGCAATTTGCACCATGTTCAACCACATCCATCTTCAACTAGCTCACCCTAATACCCACCCAGTCTCAGCAGATAGGCTCCCCCTTAAGATCTGGTTCTGCTCAAGGTTTCTTCCACAACAAAAACAACTCCTTTATGGAGTTTTACCATGTCATATTAAGATCCTCAATTATCTTGTGCTACTTTTTTTCCTCAAACTGTCAGAGTATTATTTCTGTTGTTATTATTATTATTATTATTATTATTATTATTATTGTTGTTGTTATTATTATTATGGTTGTTAATTTAAAAAGAAATACGTTCTTTTATTGGTTGTGTGTTTTTTTTCCTTGTTCTTTTAGTAAAATACTCCCTGGGTCCTCCTGAGTTCAGATGTGAGGAACAGAAGGATTAGCCATTATTAGACACGGCTAACAAGCATGCCTGTTCATGGTGTGCCCTGGTCATGTCCCATTGTTCTGCCGGTCAGTGTGCCATGTACAAAGGGAATAAAATATATATTCCTTTGGGGATGGCAGTTTTAATGGTTAACCTAATTAAGGAGGTCAGGGGAGCAGACAGCACCCCTGCAGAAGAAAGGGAAGTGTGCATCTATCTTTGTATCTTTCATTCTCTCCGTCCTTCTCTAACAGGTGGCTGGAAGAATGTCACCAGGGGTCAGTTCAGACCATAACACTGACCTTGCCCACAATAAAGTCACTTCTCTTCCTTCACCCGTTCCTTCCTTCTTCCTTGTCCTTCCTTGTGTTGTTTTTTTTTTCATGTGTGACTTCACCTCACTGTTCCACTTTTTCATTTTACTCTCGTTCCCTCCATCTTTGTTAGTCACTTTTTTTGCACTTTTTATCTCAAATTCTGTGTATATCATTACCCTCTCTTTTCCCCCCTCAATCTTCTTCTTTATTTCTCTCCAATTCACTCTCCCTTCCTCACTCTCCACAAATGAAGCACTTTTTTTGTCCTGACTGGGGAAAATTGTAACTGTACTTGCTGTGGCGGAAACAATTTGTTGATGAATAATTTCTGCCGGGTCCCTGGAGACTACCCCCACAGCCCCCCCCCCCCCTTAACCCAACCCCACAACCCCAGTCTTTCTCTCTCTTTCACTTTCTCTCTGCCACTCGTTTTTTCATCTTCATCTCTTTTTTGGAGGGGTAAGGGGGGGTGGATTAACATAAAGGAGCAGCAAGCATAGCATACTGAAAGAGCTAACTGGTGGGAGGATTAAGTGTATCATTGAATGGAATTACGTTGTAAATGGCAGGGTGGGGTGGAGGCCCCCAGAGCCACACTCCCATCTGCCCCCCTTTTAAAGAGCACCTTGTCGTAATTACCCCCAGATGGCTTTGAGCTGTGTGCCGGACGGCCGTCCGACCAGGTGCCTGCGGGTCCTGCTGGGCTGCGCCATTCACAGGCGACGCAAGCGGACCAGGCGGAGGGGCGTCGGGTCACCACCTGATTTTGGGAGGGTGTTAAGCAAGCACACACTCCCCCCCCCCCATCCCACCCCCCTGCTCACCACCACCACCACCCTTTGTCACACAACTCTATACAACCCTCCACCCTTCAAACAAGAGAGAGAGAGAGAGAGGGAGAGCGCACGTCACACACACTCTTGTGGAGCATGGGGGCCACTTGAAGACAAGACGGCTATTGTGAAACGGCAGAGGGCTAATGATGAGTCATCTGCGCATGGCTATATATCTTCCTGGTTAGCACCAGTCCCTGGTCTTGCATGCCCTTTTAGAGATGGGTGGGGTGGGGTTGTGTCCCAAAATGCCCAATTTTGCAGTAGCTTTTCTTAAAAGGGATTACAATGAATTTTGTGATGCTGTCAGGTGATGAGATTTATCTTTTAGTCTTAATATGGCATTAAAAATGAGGACTACTTGTTCTTGTAAGATTAAAGCTGTTGGAAAATAATGAAACCAAGTGACCTCAAATGACCTCACTTGGAAGGCTTAAAAAAGAAACTATTAACGGGATAACAAAACCACAAAAAAATATGCTTTATTTATGAAGACAGTGCACCTGTGATTTATTTCACCCAGTAGCATCAACGTTTTTGCATAAAGTTTTTGCTTAAAGTTTTTCTCTCTCACTCTCTCTCACTTCCTTTCTCTCTCTCTTTCTCTCTCACACATGCACACAAACACACACACACACACACACACACACACACACACACACACACACACACACACACACACTTGTCTCTTTCTGAAGTCTACAACTATTCCAGTTTGTGTTGTTCTGGAAGCATTGTTATGCACGATGAAGTGCCAATCGTATCTTATGCGCAATGAACTGCCAATCTGATTAGGGTTGGTAAAATCTACAGAAAAATTGCAGAATAACTAGGGTCAGTGACTGGGAAATTCTGTAAAACATTGTGACATTATGGAGGGCCTTAATGATGAATTGATATTTTACAGCTGAATTGGAAATTATACACAAAATGTCTAGTCCTAGCCTTTTCCATCACTGTCAATGCACAGTGACATCAGAAAAAATCTGCAATTGTGAATGGTGCTCTAGCTTATAAGTAACTTATTGCAACACTGATGCTATCTACAGTCATTTGTGTTTGTGTGGCTTTTCCTGCTGCTAATCCCTCACGATGGGCCTTGTGGGCCACTGGAGGCAGGAAGAAGCCACTTGTGACGGTTGAGCCTGTCTCAGGCAATCCTCCGCTCCTGATGGGGCCGGCTTGGAGGCTATTCTTCTCCCCCAGTGTGAAGAGTCTCTCTGCTCCTCTCTTGACCTTCCTGCCGTGAATCTCGAAGGAGAGGCCTCGGCAAGACAGCTTCTTGCAGGCGCAGTGAGGGAAGAGGGAGTGGAGTAGAGGAGAGGTGTGGTGTATGGGGAACAGGGTGTGTGTGTGTGGGGGGGGGGTCTGTGTGTGTGTGTGTGTGTGTGTGCGTGTGTTTGTGTGTGTGCGTGTGTGTATGTGTGCATGTGTGTGTGCGGGGATGGTGTGTGTGTGTGTGTGTGTGTGTGTGTGTGTGTGTGTGTGTGTGTGTGTGTGTGTGTGTGTGTGCGCATGTGTGTGTGTTGGTGTGTGTGTGTCACTGGGACTTTAACCCTGCAGGACAATTTAGTTATCCATCCAGCAGAAAATAGGCCCTTCTGTCTCTCTCTCTCTTTTTTTCTTTTTTTTCTCCTCTCTGTCATTCTTTTCACAATACCCTCAGCATTGACTGCTAAGGGGAAATCAAAGACTGTAATCACCGTCTCCGCATCGCTGGCACCATGCGCTGTTTAACGGCACGGCTGTCGTTATTTGTGTCATATCAGCCGTCTTATTGTGAGCCACAGAGGGGTATGGATCTGCATTGTCACGGGCCTAATTATGCCCATGATCATAAACAACCTGCTTGTGTCTGTAATGATTTTTTGTGTTGTGGATAATCACGCTCAGGCATTACCTCAATGAGGCGGTTAGCTGTTGTTCCCACTAGCTCTTCTTACTATTTGCTGCAGTTGTTTGTTTGATTCCTACACATTTCTGTTTAACAAGGAAGATAGTGGTAGATAGATAAATATGTAGATCATTTAATAAAAACTGAGGGCAACCAACAACAATAGTATTTGCTGTCTGTCTGTCTATCTGTCTTACTTTGGCTAGCATGAAGTACACAGCCTTTATTTACATAAGCACCGGACGCTCTCGTTACCGCATCTTTGCGACACTCCAAATTGGCCGTCGGGCTGTTGTTAGCACTCGTGTGCCCCCGAAGTATTTTTTATGTGCGGCCCCTCCTCCAAACACGGAGTGACATTCAGTGGGGCTGCTCTCTGCGTTCTGAATGCGAGTGCTTCCCTGTAAACAATAGGCGCTTGACCTCTGCCTCAGACGCACATAAAACTCCAGAGCCCCCCCCCCATCAGTGGTGCTCTCCATTCAGTGTTATTCATGGGCCCGGCCCTGACAAAGCTATAATGTGAACGGGTCTCTCTCTATCTTTCTCTCTCTCTCTCTACATCTCTTCATCTCTACATCTCTCTCTCTCTCTCTCTCTCTCTCTCTCTCTTACTCACACAGACACACATACACTAATACACATACATATATACATATAGATAAACATCAATACACACAACTCCTTCACTTTTTTCTCAGAATGACATTTCTTTTAATGTATATATATAAATTAAATAAGATTATAGACACAATTAATAAATTAGATATCTGTGGGGTTGGGTTATGAAAAGAGCCAGCCTTACTGTGCATTTGTATTCTGTTATGAAATGAGACTAAATAGTATGAATAGAATTTAGGGAAAATACTGTAGAAAGTTTTTTATCGATATAATAACTGAATAAAAAAAATACAAAAATCCTAAATGCATGCAGAGAAAAGGTCACTCGCACAATGGTCTTATGTATTTTGATTCATTTTAATTTTGTTTTATGGTAGAAGTGCTGTCAGGAACATGATAGGCAGCATGATATGTTAATATTTAGACAGTATAATATTTAGACAGTAATGACTATAAATACAATATGTGAAGTACACACACACACACACACACACACACATACACACACACACACACACACAAAGAGAGAGAGAGACATGTATACCCACCCTCTTACACATAGGCATACACAAAAAAGCTTTCTGGATCAGGATCAGGAGGAACAAACCCCCATTTGCAATACAACCTGCTACCTGTGAAAACACACCGATGCAACAGCACCTCTGCATCATGTGGCCTCCCCGAAGCCTGCTCACCCCCGGCCCTGGTGGACTGCGGCCTGGTTCAGTCATTAAGCCATTTGCTCCAGGAGCGCGCAACGCTTAGCCATAGCAGGTCAACGGGAATGATAGCGGCGGGTTTATTTCACCCAGACGCGGGCCGGTGGACAGGGACAAGGAGGAGGTGGAGGAGGAGGAGGAGGAGAGGAGGAGGAGGAGCGAGGAGGAAGAAGAGGAGTGGGGGGGGTGGAAGAGGCCATCCGGATGCTGCAGAGCCGACTTCATCAGCGGCCCCGCGGAGTGCTATTGATTCTTTATTAAGCCAGTGAACGCTTCATAGACGGAGCCCAAGGACGGGTGCTTAGGCGGGGGGCAGTGCGCCGTGAGGAGCGGGTGGTGTTTATCGGATGTGACAAAGTGCAGCTCAGCGGTGTGCACAGGGGGGTAGGGGGGTGTCTTGGAGTGGGGGTGGGGGTGGGGGTGGGGGTGTTGGGGTGAGCACGGGGGGCTGTTGGAGAGCTTCTTCTTCTCCACGGGCACCACGGCAACCTAATGTCCCTCATGACCCTCACTCCACCCCCTGCTCCCCATCACATACAAACGCACATGCGCAGGCACTGACACACACACACATGCACACACACACACACACACACACACACACACACACACACATAGGCACTTGCACACACAAATGCACATACGCATATATTCACCCACCCACACTTACACACAAATCACTCATTTAAAAACACCCACACACACATACACACAAACACACAGTGAAAAACTCACACTCAATCCAACAGTCCCATCCCTCTTTCCCAACAGCATCACCCCCAACCCCAACCCCACCCCACCCCACTCCAACCCACGCCTGACGTATTGTGATTGGTGCAATATGGGCCCGCCGGCTTTTGTTTATAGTGTGTCATCATGACAAGCCCTGTAAAACAAGTCATGTTTGTTAGCATTGGTGACTAATAGGAGCTTCCCTGCAGACAAATCAGGCCAGCACTTTCCCACACGGCCAGAGGAATGACTTTCTGTATGTGTGTGTGTGTGTGTGTGTGTGTGTGTGTGTGGGCTGCAAGATAGAAGGAAGGCATGACACATTAATTAAACAAGCCAACACCAGGATCTGTGACATAAGTGTTTATATGTGTGTGTACACAGCAAATGCAGCCTCTCAGTCCAAAGGCAGTGGTATTTTCCCCAATAAATACCATACTATGGACGGTCACTGTCTACCCAAAATACACTGACTTTGTTTCCTTTAACAGGATAACTTATAGAGCTAAGCTCATGTAGTATATGATGGGATAGGGCATCAGAAGATAAAATTGAGGAATAACTGAATAACTGTGTGTGTGTGTGTGTGTGTGTGTGTGTGTGTGTGTGTGTGTGTGTGTGTGTGTGTGTGTGTGCGTGTGTGTGTGTGTGTAGGTGTGTGTGTGTGTGTGTGTGTGGGTGTGTGTGTGTGTGTGTGTGTGTGTGCCCCAGTGAGCTCAGCTCAGCTTTGCTCTGCTCTGCTCTGCTCTTTGCACAGCTACCTCTCAACTGCCCTCGCAACACTACTCTGTGCCTTCCAGGCGAGTCAGTGTGAGAGACACTGCTGGTGGAAGAGACACCTCGACCACAAACACACCCCAACCGGAGCTGGGGGGGCTGGAGCTGGGGGGGACTGGGGGCTCATGTGTGCACTGAAGCATGCTGATGAACACAGACAACATTACGGTGTGGAGTCATCTGGAACAGTGAGAGTTAGTCAGGAGGACTGTGTGGAGGTGGGGATGCTGGGGATGGGGATGGGGTGGAGATGGGGTGAGGGTGGGGTGGAGATAGGGTGGGGGTGGGGAGCAGGGGAGCACACTGGAAGGAGGAGCAGTCGTCCAGTGTCCCCGGCTCACGGGTGTCCGAACATATGCCAGAGCAGAATGAGTCTTCATGAGGCGTTCCCCAGCGAGCACAGCCACTGATTACTGCATACTAGAGGAGGACAATGAGGCGCGGGGGGGTGGGGGCTTAGGGTGGGGATGAGGGGGGGGGTGGTGGTAGGGTTGGAGTC
>CM059271.1:6171711-6201711 GCA_030347295.1 Setipinna tenuifilis | reverse complement strand
CCTCTGAGTAAGGCTACAAGGGGGTACAGGGACAGCACATCTAAATGCTACATGGTCCAGTTGAAAAGGGCAATGTGGCTCCAAGGTCACTGGCTCTGTTACTATAGAAAATAGATGAGAGTGCAGGGGGCAGAGACAGGTTAGAGCAGTATCTACACACACTTACACTTGCACTTGCGCATACACACACACTCACACACATACACTCACACACACACACATTTGTACAGACACACACATACACACACACATGCACTAACACAGACACACGTGCACACAGACACGGACGCAAGCGTGCACACACACACACACACACACACACACGCACTAACACACACACATACCCGACACGCATGCAAGCACACACACACACACAAACAACATGGTCCAACAGATAAAGATGCTCTCTACCTCTCTAACAATCTTAAGAAGAGGAGAGGGGGCACAGCGGAGATGCGATATGCTGGTGGCTGAGGTCCCTCTCAGGTGCTTGTGTGGGTTTAAAAGGCCAGTGGATTGTGAGGACTAGATCCTGAGGGGGATTTCAGGCCAGCACAAAAGCTTTTCTCCAGCTGGATTAATGGCTCATTGTAATCGCAAAAAAAAAGAAAAAAAGAAGAAGAGAAAACAAAATAGCATTATATTTTTACTATTTTATCTGTTCGGCTATATCTGCAGTTCTTGTATTTTTTTTGTAAAAGTATAAGGTAAATTATGTAAAATAATGCAAACAACAGTAACATTTTATATGTGTGTTATATTGGTATGTCCAGGGCAGCACTTTTTAATATGGAAAGCTCTTAGCAGTCGGACACTGGCACCAATTTCCCTCTCAGTTTTATTTGTTTGTTTATAATTTTATTTATTTACCAGCTTGGCCCTGCGAAACAATCCGTTGGCGCGAGTGTGATCTCTCGGCCTGCCAAGTCCTTTATTATATTGCCTTTGCTGTGCCGTGAATAGTAATCCAAAAGCAGTGCAGTAAAAATGCTGGGGACTTTGATGTGCTGTGCTAATTTGATTAGCATGTTGCCCCTTTGTGCAGTCCTGTAATGCTTTGGCCTCCATTCATGGCTGTGTACACAAGATGCTTCAGAGAGGGGGGAGGGATACCCACAAATGCTGCATTCAAAAAAAAAAACAATGGACGGAGGTTGTATGTAAACAGGCATAATAATATGCTTATTTAGCTGCTTACATTTGACTTGATGGTAAGCTGTGTTTGTTTAGATGAAGGACTTTAAATTGTTGAACTGTGCTCATCTGGCCATTATGATCTTTCAAATAGTGATGGGATACAATAGAAATGGCAAACAAACTGACAAACAAGGATGGCTTCAAAATGGCTTAGTGTTTGAATTCTCCACATAATAGCCATGTAGATAAAAAAAGACTACTATCCCATCTACACAATAAAACAGGTAGGGGGAAGACTGTGTGTGCTCTCTATTCACTGCTTATAAGCATTTTTCCTAATATTGGCAATAATAAAAATGCTTCCATAATATGTAGGGTTGCCCAAGTCATAGTAAAAGAAGTGTTTTAAAAAGGTTTTAGAATTTAAAGTGTACACAATCTTCAAACTCGAATCACATATAAAACCCCAAACCCTCTGATTTATCGCTAATATTTTCCGCTTTCCTTTTCATTGCTGTCTAAAAATAAAATATATTTTTCATACAAGAACAGCAATAGTTAGTTCCTTGATAAAACATATGTAATATCTTTTTTCCTCGCCTTACTTCCCGCTAATCAGCTAATGCAAGTTTATTACATATGGTAGCACTTGACATGATGGACCCATTTTAAAATTAAAGTATTTAAAAATTGGAGTTGAGAATAGACTGTTAGATGTTTCTCGTAACTCCTGATCCCCCTCTAGCCACAGCCTCTCGACATAAATATAATGATACAAATTACGACTGCACTGCTGCAATTACTATCATTACAGGCGGAGCATTTTTTTCCCTCTCGTTATTGTTCTTTTCACAAGTTTTTGTGGCCCGGCAACTTTTCCCCCTCATGCCTTTAAATGGGCAGCCACCGCCACCCAGCTTCACCCAGGTACTGTACGAGGTGACGTGAGAGGGAGAGCGAGAGGAGGAAGATGTGGGGGGTAGAGAGTGGGAGTGGGAGTGGGGTGGGTCCGTGTGGACCCAGACAGCCAGAGCCAGTGGCTTGTTTTAGAGGTGTTTTTGAAGTGTCTTCCTGACATAAGCATGGGGAGACATGGGGGGGCAGCAAGGGAGGGGGTGGGGGTTGTGGTGGGGGGCTGAGGCTGGGCCACACATGATAAATAATTGAGTGCCTGTGTCCGACCAGGGTGGAGAAGGATGCTGGTGATGGTGGGGGTGGAGGTGTTTGTGTGTATGTTTGTGTGTGTATGTGTGTGTGTGTGTGTGTGTGTGTGTGTGTGTGTGTGTGTGTGTGTGTGTATTTGGATGGGTGGGGGTTGGGGGTTGGGGGTTTATTTACTGCAGAGCTGAACAGCTGGAGCCGAGCTTGTCATACAGCGTGGAGTGGAATGAGTTAGGAAATTAGCGCCTGTGTTCATTACGCTCTGTGTTCCAACACACGGGAAACAACCCCTCCCTATGCAGATGCACATGCACATGCATGGACAAACACACACACACACACACACACACACACATTCTAATACAAACACGCCAAATCATATTTGCCCACACAGTGACACATACACATAAACACACACTCTCACTCTTTTTTTTCTGTCTGTCTGTCTGTCTGTCTGTCTGTCTGTCTGTCTGTCTGTCTGTCTGTCTGTCTGTTTGTCTGTCTCTCATGCACACACATGCATGCACGCACACACATACACAAACACACACATGCACATGTTGGAACCTTTGTACATTGTTTCATAGCATCATCCCGAACACACAGGAGTTGTGGCTTTGGTCTGTTGTGATGGAGGACGGAAGCATTCAATCCCCCAGTGATGCTTCAGGGCTGCTGCTGCTGCCGCCGCTGCTGCTCTTACTGCTCTCCTCTCACCCAGCGGCAGCCATTAAACTTTCAGGCGCCATGGGCCCAACCTGGGCCCTGCTGTCGGGGCCTGTTCAACATGCCGCCCCCCCTCCGGCCCCCCGAGGACCACCGCTGGAAGGCAGCCACGGGCAAGCGTGTGTGTCACGCACCGGACATGATGTCTCAAGGCGAGGATGTGGCAAAGACACTTGTTCAATTAGACGTCACAGAGGTACACACGTATCCTTAGGTGCCGAGGTGCCGTTTTGCTTGTGAGATTAGTCTGATAGTCGGTTAAAATTAGCTACGAGAGGCACCATGTGGTACCATGGCAGAGAGCTGTTGGTTAGATGTAAAATTTTCCGACATGTTTTAAAGCCAGAGTGGGATATGAGAGTATTGATGTTACAGGAGAGCCATTCAGTCTACAGGAGACACATTGTCTCGCTTTGTCCTGCTTAATATCTTTCGATCCAAATCTCACCAGTCACCCCACAGTTGTCCCAGGTGAATGAAAGGAATTGGCCAGAGTACCTACTCTTACAGCAGGTGAGCTATTTGTCTGCCTGCACTGTTTGACGCTAAGAATACTAGTACTCTGCTTGTCATGATGCAGAGCTGCTTCTGTGTTTGCTTCAGCTTTGCACTCACAGACCCACAGTGTGGGAGGATGCCACCAGGGAAGAACTGAGTGTCATTATTTGGAATTATGAATATGTTTCTGCAGTACCTGAAGGGATCATATAGAAAGGAACATCAAGACCAAATTTTGTTATTCTAGGTCCAAGAAGTATGAAGTGGGCCTTTCATTTACTTCTGTCCCGTAAACTTGTAAAACCCTGAGTCTGGGACATGGTTGCTTAATGGATGTTGAATTGAAAGAATGATTTTCTAATGTGAGGAACAGCAAAAGTGTGTACCTTTTCAACACAGAAAAATCATTCTCCAATTGTGCTGCAAAAATGATATATTAGCTATGTGGATGAAATATAAAAAAGAAAAGAAAAAGGTGTTGGCAATCTGTCGTCATTATCAGACTTTTGTGTATAGTGTAGCACTCTGCTCCTTCTGTGAGATGTGGAGGAAACTGTTGTCCTCATAGATCATTCCTGATGGCTTTATACATTCTTGGAGGCTAAAATGTCAAAAGCGTCTTGAAAAGTTACTTCCCGTTCTACAAATCATCATTAATTTGAGAGCCTTCAGTGAGAGGAAGACTAGAGCTGAGCACCGTCCTGGTTTTGTCTTTCCCCTTTCCCTCTTCTTTTTTCTTCTCCTTCTTTTTTTGACCATACTTCTGAGTTATTTAATTTATGACGGTTGCCATGGAAACTATCTCCCTTGACAACTTATCTGCCCAACACAGAGGCTGTCAGTGAAGGGAACTCCATTTCAAAAAAAAAAAGGAAAAAAAAAAGGCGCTCCCGCTTGTTAAAAAGCATATGTGTCTCCTATTGCAAGGCTCTGTCTAAACGGTTAGTCTAAACACTGCATTCATCTACATGTCTTTTCAGCACCTCTAAGTGATGGCCTCAAGTTTTTCCTCGTGTAAAGTTTGAATCGGGGGAGTGACAAATGGGCTCTCTCTCCCTCTCGCTCGGGGGACGGTGCGTCTGGTTTACATCACGGGCTACGCCAGCTTGGAGGAGCATCCGGGAAACCAGCAGCTCAGCATGAGTAATGACAGAGTGAGTAAAGAGCAAAAAAATAGAGAGATAGAGAGAAAGAGAGATAGAGAGAGAGAGAGAAAGAGAGAGAGAGAGAGATGAGAGAGAGAGTAAAAGAGAGAGAGAGAGAGAGAGAGAGGGAGAGAGATAGAAGAGAGTGAGAGAGGAGAGAGAGGGGGAGAAAGAGAGGAGAGAGAGAGAGAGAGTAAAAGAGAGAGAAAGAAGAGAAAGAGTGTGTTGTGGGGGTTGAGGACAGCTTACTCTGCATGTAAGGGGGCACCATAAAGAACGTAGGGGTTTGAAGTCCGGGCAGGCTCTGCCTCTGGTTATTCTCACGGGCTTTGTCAATCAGCAGAAGCTGGCATATCAGTGTTGAGCCTAATTTATTTCTTTTCAGTAGACTAAGAACTTCCGTGACCCTAGTCATTGTACCCCCCTACCCATGCTGAATAGCTGCTGCCATAACACGTATGAGGATACAAATCGACAGTCAAAACCCCGATGAACAAACTATTCTTTGAACACAGCAGTAGAGCTCACAAGAGCGTGCCCTGTGTTTTCTGTACATTCTCAGAGCTACTCTCTTCTGGCCAAACCAGCGTGAAACATCTCCGGTATCCACTTAGTGGAGGTGACTTGTGAAACTCACAAATAAAGCCTCTCTGTTGACCTGAAGACCAAGAAGCAAAGCAAACATCAGGCCAGTGTCAACAGCCGCAGATTATCTGACATCCTTTTTTAACTTCTTTTTTTCTGACACTCTGAAACATGGGCAACCTCCTGTCACACTTACATCAAGATCCACATACTATTCCATGGTGCTCAGGGCTCAGAGCATTCACTAAGCAAGACTGAGAGAGGTTACCCAGATCACCTTCAACCAGTGTTGGAAATAAGGTTGGAAATAAAGATGCTTTGTGAAGCCAGTGAGGAGACAGGCAATGGCAGAAACAGCGAGAAAGAAAGAGAGAGAGAGAGAGAGAGAGAGAGAGAGAGACAGAGAGACAGAGAGAGAGAGACAGAGACAGAGACAGAGAGAATGACATTGTGACAGAGAAAAAAGGGAGGAAAGGAGAGAGGAAAAAAAGAATGACAGAAAGAGAGGGAATGACAAAGAGAGAGATAGAGAAAGAAAGAAACAGAGAGAGAGAGAGAGAGAGGAGAGAGTGAATGACAGAGAGAGAGACAGAGAGAGAGAGAGAGAGAAGCACAAGAAAATGACAGAGAGAGAGAGAGCGAGAGAGAGAGGGCTGTGTGTCAGCGTCCAAAGCCCCAGAGGGCTGACATGAAAGCTCAGGCGTATCAGTGCTGCCCGCAGATCGCACTGGGCCAGTTGTTATGTCTGAGTCCCAGCTGTTGGGGCCATCTGAACCAGCCTGTGACATGCTTATGAGACTCCACAGCCTCCCACACCGGAGCACAACCCTGGGATCATCACACCGCCTGGCCCCTGGCTCACACTGAACAAACACCTCATCTGGTCTACAGCACAGGGGTGTTTCACAATCATTCACAACCCAACGGTGCAGTGGAGGTTCAATTGCTAATTTTGTCTTTGTTGTACTGGGCCTAAATTTTTGTGTTCGGGATAATGTGCTCTGCAAATTACGTTTCTAGGTAAAGTATAATTAAATAGGAGAAGCAGGCTAACACAAATGAGAGGTGGTAAACAGAATTTAATCCAGTATAATTTTGTATACAATTACAGATATATACATATGCACATGCAACAACATACATTCAAAACAAGCACATTCAATGTGTACAAGAGCAAGGCTCCATGCTATATTCTATATATTTGTAAATGCCTATTGGATGTATTTGTTTTATTATAAAGCCTACAGAGTAAGACATTTTTAACACATATAAAAAACTGTAAGCCATTTAAACCTACTGTACATACATTTAAACATCGTCCGACTGTTGCTGTTGCTCATTTTAAACATAGTCATGACAGATGTATGTCACACATCTATCAAATGGTCTAACTTTTAATTAGCCACCCTGACTGTGATATATACCCATGCGGTAAGGCCACTTGTTCCTCTGTTTCCACTGTATCTGACCTGGCGAGTCTATGCCCTATGCCTTCATCATAAATCCATGGATAATGACACATGCTAAACCAATTAGCATTCAAATAAGACACAGATTAATTAGGATGGCTAGCAATGTGTGCCACCCACTTATTCATGTCACCATTCTTTTTTTTAAATTATTAATCTGTTTATTTCTGCCATGCCCTGAGTAGTAATTGGATGTTTATACTCTCCTCTGCTCATGTTTGGGAAGTGGGCGAGGGTTGAAGCCTTTGCACAACAAATTAAAGCCTAATTGGTCCTGAAACAATTAAGGCCTGTAGCCTTTAACTAGTCTGCTGCGAGATTAGCACTTACTCATTGTTTCTGACGCTATTGATCATTGGTTGGGTTTGCTGTTGTTGATTTCCTGATGTATCAGTGCATCTCTGTAAAAAAAACAAACAAAAACAACATCATTAGTAGTTATGGTAAAGCTCAGCATCATTACAGTATGTTTTACAGTATGTAAAAGTATGTTTTACAGTATGTACAGTATGTAAAACATATAGCTTGCAGCAACTTAAGCATATAACAACTACATATACAAATATTAATGTATTCATCATATTTAAAATAACACAAGATATTTTAGTTTTAAATTTTTCCCCTGTGTAACAAATATGAATACTGACATCACTGACATTTTTTTGTTCTATAAGAGCTGGGCTTGATGCAGGCCACGAAAGCAAGCCACTTAATAAGATGATGATTTTTCCTCCAGACTCTACTTGCTGGAAGTTTGCTGCAATGCAAGGCAGTAAGTGCTGGTAAGTGGCGCGCACATAAACATAAATGAACACATTAATCCCGTCTCTCTCTCTCTCTCTCTCTCTCTCTCTCTCTTTCTCTCTCTCTCTCTCTCTCTCTCTCTCTCAGAGGCCGCCATCACCTCCAAGCATAACACGACAGGATGGAGAAACCCTCAGACGAAAGAGCACTCCCCTCTCCCCCTGCCTTGGCTTTCAAGAGAGCCCAACACTGTTTTATGCATAACACACAATCACTTATCTTCAGTCTGAATCTCTCTTTCATCTAGTATGGATAGAGTTTTGGTTATATGTATGTATGATGATTTCCTAATTCTGGAAATGACACTGAATTAATGTTTTTTTTCTCCTCTCAGATCCAGGTTGAGTGCTGAGCTGGGCTAAGGGAGACTGTCAGTATGTAAGACTGTGTGTGTGTGTGAGTGTGTGTGTGTGAGAGAGAGTGTGAGTGAAAGAGAGAGAGAGAGAAAGACAGAAGAGAAAAAAGACAGAGAGAGAGAGAGAGAGAGAGAGAGAGTGGCTGAGGCAGGTGAACTTCCACGCAGCAGAGAAGGTGAGGGCACTTATCATCTCAGTATTTAAAAAGGTATATATTTATGAAAATGAAGCGCTGGCACTAGTGCGATTTCTTTTTGAGGGCTAAATTACATACGTGGTGGCGGCGTCGAACAGAGGCCAGGCTTTGACTGAGCTGTCAGTCACACACTACACACACACACACTCACACACACAAAACACACACACACAAAACACACACACGAACATGCAGCAGCAGGACGCAGTTGCGGTGAGCATGGACTTGCTATGCTCTACGGGGACCAGGCACAGCTGAGAGGCCGAGACCGACTGCACATCAGGCCGCAGTTCATTACAGCAGCAGAAACTCACTCAGACCGACGCCTTGGCATTTTACTGGCAAAACGAAGCCTTTGCTCTCAGTTTATGATTTCACATTGAAACAACAACATAGAAACAAGGACAGCATTTTACATCTCTTTCTGACTGCATTTAGAAATCCTACTTAATATATAATACATTTGGTTGATTTATATAATATATATATTTGATATATTTATGTGGGATTCTCCACTGCAGCAGAGACCTGTCTGAGAAATCCCCTCATCTCATCTTTGTTTGTTTGTTTGTTTTTTGAGGAGACATTTGTCACTTTGTTACAGTTGTTTTCTCTGAAGATAAACCCCCCTGTTTTTTATCTTGTCCTTCCTTCCGCTTACACTAAGCCTGTATTATACATCCCTGGGACATTTGGAATATCATCGGCTTAAAGACACCGCCTATACGAATGATATACCCCTCGGAGATCTGCGTTGCATAAGAAGGTTAACATACCGAATGGCTCCTAAACCACAACCCTCGCGGGTAAGATCATCATGGGCATCAAGACTTCACTCAGGTTGGCAGTGGGTGATATTAACTGATTTGTCTCTGTCATTTATCTGCTAAGATACCAAATTCCTAATGGAGTGGAGTCAGAGGGACTGTCCTACAAAGGCTGTGTCATTCATTTTCTGCATCTACAGGAATTATTTTGGTTAAAAAATATATGAGGAAAAAAGTTACTATTTACTACTAAAAATGATCTCAACACAAACAGACACAGATACACACACGCCTGCACACACACATGCGCACACACACACTCCAAAACCAGACACTCACCCAGACACTATCTCCAACCATGTCATATTTAAATCAGATTAGTGGTGTTTTACAGAGCTTGTTGTTTATCCTGCTTATAGCCTCCTATTGTTTGACATGAATATTTCCCTGGCACTGAAAATACACTGTTACAGTTCAGTAATTACATACAGTATTACTGGTATGGTATGGTAGGTTACAACTCGGAGGTCAAAAAAAGGCTATTTCATTTACAGTGGACGAAATGCTCCATGGGTTTCCTGTCTCTGCGGGATCATTAATTTATTGAGAGCCTGGTTTGTGAACTTCTGCACTTTTCAATAATAGTTTAACACGAGTCATTGGCGTGTGTGTAAGAGTTCTGACAAAACAACGATAAATCACCCATTAAGATTCACTCATAGTAGGTGTGTGAGTGAGTGGGGAAGGGTATTTCACAAACGTAAAACGCTATTAGGAGAAATATTCACCCTGTGACAAAGGGCTAATGGTAGCTTTTTGCATTTTCCATAGGCCCACTTATTTTGTTCAAGTTGCAAAGTGTTGGGGGTGGTGCAGTGGCTGCTACTTTAAAGCGCTGCTTGATCTGTTCCCCTCCGTCATCCTCACAGTGGCCTGGATGCTTTAAAGCAGCCGAGTTTTAGTGAGCAGATTATGAATTGTACTTAATCCTCACTCGATCTGCCACCGTCTTTTCTTGGTTCAATATTACTAATGTATATTCTATTGGCCGCATTTGACAGATGTCTAAATCTCCCCCAATCCGATTGCACGTAATACTTTCACTGCCGTTAAATCCACACTGGCGGCCTGTCTGAGCAGGGTAGGGTGCGCAGCTTCAGTGGGGCATCTATTTTAAAAATGCTCAGGATATGAATGCGTGTCTCTCACCCTGCAGGAAGCCCCTTGCCACAAAACTCTGAAGTCGTAAAAGGCGTTTGTGGAGTCAGCTACTTGTTACCTACGAAACGTGGTGATTTCCAGCAACTTGCGAATCAATATTGGGCAGGGGTGGGGTTACATAAATCTGCCAATATGTCAAGGGGAATCTAAATAACGCCTCTCTCCAGTCTACGCGTTAATATTTCTCAGTGTATGGTAGATCTATGGGGTACACAAACGTGGAAAAACAAACAAACAAACAAGGTTTTAATAAAAGGCTGTCAAAACCTAGGGTAAATAATTAACATGAAGCTTTTTTTTTCGTTTCGTAAACTGTAGCTAAATGTGCATGTCAAGAAGATATGGAAGATGCCAAAGGGTTAGAAGCACAATTTAGTCAACAGTTTCACCCAGGTATTTTTCACCTCTTTTCCACAGCTGAAATGTTGTCGCCTTGCGATATAATATTGTGCGTCTTGGCTAAATACTGTGTTAATCTAGGCCTATTTATGATCTCTGATTCATTCATTCAAAATAAGTCTAATTTATCCGTTATTTTTTCGGGTGTTCGTGTTGGAAAATCGAGGCTTTAATATGTTCTCAAGGCAAAACTGTTCTACAATTGATGACAACAAAACAAATATTCAAATTCACAATCTCCGACAGGATAGGCTCTCAGTGCGGGATGAACAGCTGCAATAAAATATTTCTCTAAACGTTTGGTCACTGAAACAAATACGCCATCAAGACAAAATATTTTAAAACTTAAGGGGCTTTTTAGAAAATGCAATTTTTAAAAGCAACAATAAGAAAATAAAAAAAAATGTTTACAATAGTTTAAGCATAGGCTATTTGTGTTTTTAACTGCCAAAAGCATTTGAGCTGTATGGCACCACTGTAGATATTGAATAAATATTTGACCAGCCGCAATTTGTTCTGGAATAATAAAAGAAAGTGTTGTTTATTTAAATAGTAATAAAAACATAGACATTATAAAATATATGCTAAGTATTCATGTAGGCCTACACATTCACGGCGCATGTAACTGAGCATAAAACGGCAGCTCATGCTTTATCCTGTTTGTAAAAATGTTTGCTAAAAATGTTTTGCTGTAAATGATAAAACATATTGTACTGGGGACTATGGTTAGTCTAAATATCCAATGCCAAAGTCGAACAAGAAAAAAAAACATGAAAATTCGTTTACCCAATGTAGGCTATTTTTCAACACTTTTGCTCTGTGGAAATAGATTACATATAAAATGGAATAAACTGTGTAAATACCGGGTGCAAGCAAAGGTTACAATGTCGTTAACCCATTGGGTTATAACAACGCTAATATCAGTCATAATTCATAAAATACCAGAAAGGTCTGAATTAAAATCCAAATAAAATATTTCGTAATATTCTTAAAAGCGTACCTGCTATAAACTGCCATTTACTAGTTGGCTTCCGTTCGAGTGTTGGATGTTCCAAGTTGTGCAGGATCTCCTCTTGGGTGTACGCATGGCTTTGTCATTGGTCTCTTTCAGTGAGCCGTGTTGCAGGTGGCTGACTCTATGAGTGTCCGACTGAACCGTTTCAATGGCAAAGCCCCATTCTTATTTGAGAGCCTTATAATGAATTTGAAGCAACTCGTAAAGAAAGCCACTGATAGCAGGCTTTTACTCCTTGGAAACATTTAAACATTAGCTTTAATTTCCATTAGCCCTTGTGTGCTGCCAGGAAACTAGGGCATCAGTATAGCCTAATCTATAGCTTCTCAGAAACATGCGTTTTAGACACTGATCAGTCAAGACAAGATGGATTTCTATCTGACATAAAAGAGGGTTCATTGGGATACACTGCCACATTTGGTATTTGTTACGAGAGATTATTAAGGTAGGCAAGATATTAAGGGGGCCTATTTGATGCGCATGCGTACCCAACAGCAAATGTAGGCTATACGATTAAATATCAGTTTTACATTTCTGTTCCGTTTCTGCGTCCGGATTAAAGACATGGAGTGCCCCGCCATCTAACGGTGACGATTTAACAGTGATTTTGCTTAATCTTGGATGAATAGTACTTTACTGACCTCTGTTGGCTGTGCCAAAGATCACACACACACACCGTTCAAAACAATATTATTCCTCGAAGTAAACACAACAGTAAATCCAGCAATTTTGTATCTTGTTGTTCATTAGAAACAACAACACCTAGTCGATCTTATATCACATTATGAACAAATTAAGGCTAAGTGTACTTTGCATTTTTCTAGACTAATGGCGGTCGGTATGCCATTTTCTAAAATAGTTTAAAAAATGCATTTCCAACAGTTTCATGAATGTTTCATTAAACTGTTAAAACGGGTTGCAACATAACCTTTCATATCCATGGCCAAGCAAAGTGTGGTCAAAACAGACCGAAGTCTGTCCCATACTGGGGCTATAATGGTGAATAGGGAACCAAGTATTTAACAGCTAACTGCATGGCTGACATTGTCAAGTGAGTATTTAACATATAGCGTTTACTGCATGACTGCATTATGTCCAATGTCTCTCTCTCTCTCTCTCTCACACACACACACACACACACTACTGTAACTGGATCGCAGACCACGGGAATTAGTAAGATTTTTGCAGGACGGAGTGCTGAAGCCAAAGGCATGGTGGTCGGTTCATACTGATGGAGTGGGCAGATGTAGCTAAGATGTTGAGTTTCTCAGCTCGACAGACTTTAGCAAACTAAAAATGAAAATGGCATCTTAAGTTTCAATCTGACAAAAGTTACCATATTGAAAACAATCCTTAGTAGGCCAAATTGTTACTTGAATGAGGGGAGGTAGCTATGTTGCAATGCGGACAAACTGCATTTGCTCTCCCTTTAAGAATTGAATTGTCAATGTCCACATTAAGTTGAAAAACGTCTTTAACTCCTTAAGTGCAATCAGTGTAAGTTCAAGCCCGAACTGTTATACGACTGCTGTTGCCGTAAACGATCAGATGAGGTATCCTTGTGATCACTCAAAGAGTTTGTGATTTCCCCATTTCCCAGCACGAGAGCCAGCAGTGTCCACATTTGTTGCACAGTCTTTTCAGTGTTTTGTTTCAAAAAGCGTCATTATCGCTCCTCCTTCTGACGTCTGTTTTGGATACCAGTTGTTTTCCTGGTCCTGGGATAAAGTGAAAGTAACCTACACGATTGTCTGTGTAGGCTATGTAAGCGTGGTTGTTTATGGCATGATGATAAGTTATGAAGACTGTTGTAATTCTTACAGAAATTTGCACTAATTTGTTTCGAATGTCACAGGCCGACAAAGCCACGTCTTTACGTGATGGTTCCTACGGTTGCTGTCTATTCACAGAAAGTGCATGAGCACGATGGCAAGGGCATCCGAGGTAAGCTGTTCTCCCGCCTCGAATCCTCATTCTGTACTGTACTGTACTGTACTGTGTCTCTCAATGTACTAGTTGCAGCGTTAGGACGCATGCATATGTGCGTTACCCATCAATTTCTTACAATTTACTAACTTGTACTTAGCCCTAAGCTACTTATCAGGGTTAAGTCAGGCGTAACAAGCCATTTGGTTTCTCCAACTACGTACTGGTTTACTAGCCTGTCCAGATGTTATGAATACTAATAGACTCATTGAGAACAGCTATCAACAGGGTCGTCATCGACAGATTACCTGCTTTTCCCATCAAACATATCCTTGTGTTTTCATGTGGCATTTCAATAAAATTGAGTTTAATCAAAGGGTTTGGTGATTGTATGCGTCATTAAGATGCTCTTATGGGCATGGGGAGGGGGGCGTGCAGTGTTTAGGGAACTAGGACAGTTTCACAGGCTTAGGCAAGTGTTTTGACTGAGCATGTTTAGGCCTAACTGTGGCACAAAATGCCCTACTAAAATACTCCTGTATTATTCAGCGGAGGAGGTAAAACGTGCAAGATGTAAGATTTTGATACAGAAAAATACTTGCACAATTGAAAAACACCAGTCCAAAAGATAACAGCAGTTTGACCTCATTGGACCTCATAAAGTAGTTTGAGCTTAGGGAATTTTTTTATGAACAGCATAGTTTTCAGAAGTAAATTACCGAACTGACACATTTTATGGACAGTTTGTTATTCCCCTGTTATGTTTTATGACCAGTTGTAATTACAGTATTATTGCCTTTCAGGTGTTATCCAAAGTCACCTTAACTGTTGATGGAGGAACAACATCATATGGGACACTGTCTGATCTTGGTTTAAAATATACCACGGGTGGCATTTTTCAAAAAGAAGATTCCTTTGAGGAAATTGAAAAAACTTTCTACGAGCTGGCGTCCCTACAGAGAACAACCCGTCCCAAGTATGATCATTGGGATGCAAGACGACATGCTGTTCAGCCGAAGCAACTTTACAAAAATAACTGTTCTCCAGCAGACCCTGTAGAGGTCAACAGTGTTATAATGGATTACATAAGGCAAAGGCACCCTCAGGAACTGAACAAACTATTTGAAAATGATGTGGAAATGAGTTTAGGAAAAGGAAGGGAAATAACAGAGAACCTTGTGTTTTTCCATTCAGAACAAGCAGTCCCAGCCCAGTTTGCAAGACAGAAGTTCATTACATTGTATCAGAAGGTTGCCACAGAGCTGCAGGTTAAGACTTTTGATTGTAAGCCATCTCAGGTGAAACATCTTGAAGGTGAGTTTCCTGAGCTGCTGATTGCCACCAACCCCAATAGACCCTCTGTCACAGTGACAGGGGACTACATGAGCCTCCAGAGGCTGGAGGAGTTTTTGCAGAGTGGACCTGAAAGTTCGCCGAGATATCTTGAGAGCACGGCACAGAGAGCCAGTGCGAAGGACCGAGTGCCTCCATCAATGCCATACTCTAGAGAGGATGAGAAGGAAACTTGCCCTATATGCATGGACACCGTGACCGACAAGAAGACATTACCTCAGTGCAAACACTCATTTTGTAAAGACTGCTTGAAGAGGGCATTTGACTTCAAGCCAGCGTGTCCGATTTGTGGGGTTCTGTATGGGGAACTGAAGGGGACCCAGCCGGAAAAAGGCACGATGAGAGTCACCCATGACAAGTCATGCTTGCCGGGATATGAACGATATGGCACCATAGTGATTGAGTACTACATTCCAAGTGGAACACAGGGGGTGAGCTCACAACACTTAGCAGTGCTGTTTTGATATCTTGATATCTGACCAAATGTCTGACCAGGTACAACCAAGGCCAAGGGTACCCTAGTCAGCCATGTGAAGAGTAGAAGTTTTTATTGTCACTGTACAAAGTAGAGTGAGATGTCATGCCCATTGTAAATACAGAGAGACTTTTTAAACATTAACTGATTGATTGATCTTTAGTGTTGGCAAAGGTTTTACTCACTCATATCGGAACACAAGAAAGGCAAAAGAACAGTTTTAATTCTTAGGGTAGCTATATGTAGTAGACAAAGGGCCTAGAATATGCTACTTTATCACACCAGATTGATACATTGACTCCTACAACAGTTTTAAATGACCCTCTAAATGTGTTTGAGTGACACTCTACTTTGGTGTATGTTAATCAGTCAGTGTCAGTGATGTTCTCAGAGAGGCCTGTTTGGCAAAAACATGGACCTCATAGCAGGTTTGCTAAATGCTGACACACTCTTTTCAACATGTGACTTATATTACAATATTCCCACCAGTGCCACTGACCTACAGTATATGTGTGTGGGTGTCATGTGTCTTGTCTTTTTTGTGAAGTAGCAGCATGTCACAAAGTTTTGGCAGTCATTTTAGTGGCATCGCAATTAAAGAAGATAATCTGTTATAATCCATCAAACTAAACCTAGTGTTTAGGAACACATTTCCTACTGTCCTGATGTAGTTTTTTATTTAATTAAAGGCATGTGATCCATTTGTAGTTAAAAGTGTGATGCCAGCTTTTTTTATTTGGTTAATACTTCATAGTAAGTTTCTCTACTGGATACCCCATGAATTATATGCAGTTGTTTCATGTAATAGCACTCCTCTCTGCACCATGCTACTACTAATCTCTCTCCTCTCTCTTATGTGACTGGCATGATTCAGGAAGAGCATCCCAACCCGGGGCAGAGGTACGAGGGGGCGTCTCGCATAGCTTACCTCCCCGACTCCAGTGAGGGCCGGAGAGTCCTGGGGCTGCTGCAGCGAGCCTTTGACCAGAGGCTCACCTTCACCATCGGGCACTCGACCACGACCGGCAGGAGCAACGTGGTCACCTGGAATGACATCCACCACAAGACCTCGCGCACTGGGGGTCCGAGCTGGTGAGTCACTTTTGTTGAGGACAGAGTTCAGGCATAGTTCGAATCACAGGGGGCACTGGGTGGTATGGTACCAAACCCACCCGCCAGGTCAAGACCAAGTTCCCCCCAAAGAGACAAATATAGCAGGGCTAGGGGGTTCCAACATATTAATCTAATTAATGTAAAATGTAGAAGGTAGTACTCCTCGCCACCACATTATGGTGGGGTAATTCACTCTGAACCAGAGTGCTTGTGGGTACAGATGATCAAAATTATGACAGTAAAACTTTATTACACCAGACATGCAGCAGACATCCTGCAGTGCTTTCATCTCATTCTGTTTCTCACACTGTGTTACAGCTCATATTTCTATTTATATACTTTTTTTATTTTTAATTGTTTTGCAGCTATGGCTACCCAGATCCAGAATACCTCTCTCGGGTCCAAGAAGAATTAAAAGTAAAAGGAATATTTTAACAACACTAATATGGAAAATCGAGCTCTGGGAACAATGATAGGGTCAGGGTCAGTTAGATGTGTAACATTATAGATATTGTGCTTGTTTTTTTCACAGCTTTATATTGAAACACAAGAATAGAAAGTACATATTAAGATACTGCACTACGTTAATTTCATAGTATTGGTTTCATTACAGTAGACTGAAAATGCCTTCATGTAATTTAATATATACCATAGTGCATTTTAATTTGATTTTAGACATCTAATATTAAATGGCTGCACGTTAGTCAAAACTAAGCCCATAAAAACAGGTCTTCCATAGTTTTAATAAGGTTTTGTTAAAATGTGTAGGAGTACTATTGTGACTTTGAGTTCTGAATTTGTAGAAACCGCTAATACAATCAACTGTTCAAGAATGCTGTATTTACTGTAAGGATGCTGTGTATGAATAAAAGTGTTTATTTACATGCAGTCCTTTGCTGGTGTAGTATAAAACGAGTCACTGCTAGGTATTGATGTTTATAAGGAAATCTGAATTTAATGACCATAAACAAGTACATAAGCTACTATTTCCATAACTTGTAAAAAGCCAAAAAGCTTGACTTGTTTGCAAAATAAAGTAAAAGTAAAAACTTAATACAGAAAATATTTGGCCTCCATGTTGGTGTGGCAGTATTTACACTATGTACAGTATTGTCATAACCTTTGCCATTGATCCATGTCTGTAAGGCACCGAATGCATATGAAACCCATAGAAACAGAACGCTCAGTCACAATTCTACTGAAATAGTGAGGCAAGTCCTACAACTGTAATGCATGGTGGAACAACCGCATTGCAACCCTTGTACCTTGTTCATTTGGTTCTTTCACTACACACTATAGCAATTGTCTGTAACTACAGACCAGTAGGTCTACGTCTTCATTCCACCTCAATAAATATTTCTAGCCCATTTTATTCAAAACAAGATGATGAAATCTTTGAAGCCTAAGAAAGCAATTGAAAATCCATCTCTGGTCAACTTGCAGATTTTCTTTTTTTTTTTTCAAAGGATATAGCCCATTTAAATACATTACAATTGCAATATAAGCTGATTTATTAAAGCAAGTGAAACCACAAAAAGATTAAGGTCCCTAGTATTTACAATAAATATCAGGTTTGTAAAAAACTTGTTTGCTCTTTAAGTCTTGAAAGCAGTCAGAGGCGAACATCAGATGTCTTCTCGCCATGTCAAGTATAATTGTGTTATAAAAAAGAAACAACAAGAAATACTTCATAACCAATCTGTCATGTCTTTCAAGTTCAAGCACAGTTTTATACATATGTTGGTAAAGGAATGATCTTGTCTTAACATATCTTCTGTCTGAACACATTCTAGCCAGAAACTGAACTAAAGGCTGTTTTATAAGCTGAGGTGAATAAAATCTGACAATATGTTGATGATTTTCATCTTGTACCAAGAGATTGTATTTTGCAATTTAAGATTTGTTGATAGTAGCTATGGCTTCGCTTATTCATTGTTAGGTCTTTTGTTTTGATTAGGTTTGCTTGATGGGAAATTCTCTTTTAAGTGGACAGTCGATATTGTGCAGTTTTACTGAATGTGCCAAAGTCATTTACCATGAATTTAGGAGATGGCTAAAGTCCCATCTCAAAGCGCTGTAAAGAGCATAGTGATCTATAAACAAATGAGTGGCTTTCTGCGCTTTAGCATCATGTATAGATAATGGAATTACAAGCATCAGCCATTGAAACCAATGGTTTCTCCAATCAAAGCTGATTGTATGAAATGTTTTCTTATTTTTATGAAAACTTTAAACTTGTACCACAGACAGGCATAGTTTCTTTTTTTGTCAAGGCTCAATGAGGCTCACCCAGTCCAAAACAAAGTTCTTTCCAACTTGAACAAGTTGGGGCATGCCTCTGCCCAATGCCAATACAGTAAGCTTTGCTTTGTTTTGCTATGTTTTATCTTTCCATTGACTACCTGTTGTAGCCTACTGGGACTGACTACACCAGTTATCCTGTACTACCAACCTGGTGTTTGTTTGAACCACCGAGGCAGCAGGTGCTTTCCGTCAGACTCACGTGCGGAGCAATCAGCCTCAGGGACCATTTAACCAAACGTCTCCACATTTTAAATACTGGAACCCAAATACTTTACAACCGTATACAAGTCACGAATACGTTGAAATAAAGGCATTTTAAGATCATGAAACGTTGGAGCAAATGATCTATGATTAGACAAATAAAGTGCATATCAACACCTTCCGTATACACCAAGTGTTGTACTTTCGAAAAAGCACAGCTGTTAGTAAACAAAGTTGGGCCTTACAGGATCACACAGACCAACTACATACCATCTACCCCCCAAAAAGGCCAAATTATTGTCAAATTCAAAATTCTCTAAAATCTTCCAAGGTATGGAATTGAGATTTCTAGTAGAAAAAGTCAGTCAACCTGTCACTTAAAACAGAGCTGTATCATGTTGCCAGAAACAAAACAAAACTGTTTTGTGTAGTCATACTATGTATAAACGTAGTAAAGCAGATCTTTCTCCACATTCTCTGACACATTTGTGGTGACCTTGGGGTATGAACAGTGTAACTTGATCTCAACACTGTAAAATTTAGTCTCAAGTTCTATTTCTGTGTTCCCCTTTGCTGTTTTCAATGTTGCTTATACCAAACAAAAAAACTCACAAAATTTTATAGCTCCCCCACCCCTACTCAAATGGGCCATTTGGCCCAGTAGACGATGAAGCCAGGACAGCAGTATTGCGTTGGGTCGGTTCTGGTTCTTGTTCAGCCCGTTGCTGTCTGGTTTCCGATGACTCGTAGGATCTCCCTGTGTATGCCAGGGTCCTGTGTGTTGATGCTTGTGTCACCCACCTGTCCATCCTCGTAGCTACAAATGAAAGAGACAGCAAAAGAGAGGATTACCCAGCTGAAGGAAGCTGTGGCCTAATGGTTAGCGAGGTGGTCTTGGGCTTGGAGGGTCGCAGGTTTGAATCCCATTCTGGGGGGGGGGTAAATAACTAGTGCTCTCCTGCACCCTCATTCATGTAGCGCATCTAACCCCACATTGCTCCAGGGACTGTAACTGAAACCCTGTACTTAAATAAGTAAGTCGCAGTGTCAGCTAAGTGTAATATAATGAAGGAATAAAGATAATATCAACAACAAGCATTTGGAAACTAAGGGCAAAAGCTTATATATAGTATTTTGATTATGGAATTGTATGGAATCATATTATATTATATTATCACTTACGCTGTTAACCATAAAACCATAAGACATTTTTTGTTTCAAACTCTTGCCATAAAATCCCTGCCAGTTGGCTATAAATCGTTGTCCACAATCAGTAAACACAGATAAAAACCATAACAACTTCTACCATTTGTTTGCCATTGTCCGAGAACCACAAGATAAAGCACACACAGTTTCAGGTGGCTATTTACTTACACAAAGAAAAACCTTGTACAGACATGGTCTGTGTTTGGTACCACCCAGATATCGCCATGTTTGTGCAGATCCTGAGAAGTGATGACTGGAAAAGAGACAATCATAAGACAACATCACTTCAAATGCAACAAGCAACAAAACACTATCGGGCTAGTAGGAATGGGCACTTACCTTCACATAAGGCTATGCACTTTAGGTTTCTGCTTTGCAGAAACTGAGGCTGCTGTCCCTTCTTCTGTGACTACGGATGTTCAGAAGAGCCAAATTACACATTTGCTACAGTGTTACATTTGTTATACTGTGTTAAGTTCATATATATATTCAGCATTTTTAACTGTTGACTGAATAAATCCGATGCTTGTTTACCTGTAAGTGGATGTTTGTCTTGCTGCTCGTAGAAGATTCATCCTTTGATGTAACCTTCTGTTGTTTTTTATTCATCCCTGAGAAAACAAGAACAGCACACATTTCACATCTCATGCATTTTTATAAAGGATTACTTAAGGAATTCCTTAGAAACTGTCTTTAGGAGAAAAAACCTGTTGGCTCACCTGAGTAACCAAAGGATATGCTCGACAAAGGACTAAGATAAATTCCGCTCCCATAGATGGCGCCATGGAGCTGTGGAGCGAAGCAAAACGACACAGGCAGGCTTGTAAGGATTGTTGACTCAGGCTAATTTTGTAAACAAATAAATGTGATTTCACACTGCGCTTCTTTAATAAATGCCAGTGGGCTGCATATTAATGCGGTGATTATACCCTTATCAAATTACACCGATATGTGTTTTTATTTATTTATTTATTTATTATTTTTAAAATGATTTATATCCTGGTAGCCCAGCCAAACAAGCCCCCCCCGTAGGCACAGAATTGCTGTGCAGTGTTGACAGCATGGAGTGTGACTCTACTTGAAGATGAGGACATATTTCTCTTCACTGAGTTTAAGAGCTAGGATCCTCACGTGAACAAACACTGCACTTTTTCGCTTGTTTTAACAGAGTCCCCTTTACTATACCCATGGTCAAGTAACTGTTAGCACACTACAGGGGGGTGTTCCGGGTAGGTGGTTTAGTAACTAACCCAAATAAGTTACCTCTGAGTGAATCAAAACAAAAAAAAAATCCTAATAGAAGAGTGTTAAGGCTTCATTCTCCGAGCAAAACAAAGCCACTGGGCTCTCCTTTTAGGAAGTTGACCATTTGCTCTGAGTTACACCATACCCAGGTACAGTAAGTGGATAAACCTGCTTTCTGAAACATCCCCCAGAGGGAACTTTGTGGATTCAGACAGTAAGAGCAGTGACACATCCTAGACACTGTAAGCCAGCTGCTCTTGTAGCCTTAGGGTTTTCCCCAGAGGCTTGGCCCTTGAGTGGTCTGGTGGTAGTAGGGGTTATGAGTCAGCTACCACAGGGGACTTCTGAGGCATTTCCAGTAGGGAGTCCACAGCGGCCCACCTGCAGTGCAGGTGGTGTGGTGTTACTGTGGGTCATGAAGGAGCAGGTCCCTGTGGCCTGTGTGTGTGTGTGTAGACTGCAGATGGTATAGTCGTGATGCTATGTGGCCCGTAGAGGGTATTCTGCGGTTTTGCTCAAGAGGGGAAAATCTGACATTGGCTCGTGAAGCATTTGGTCCACACTTGCCAGGACAAGCTTCTGACTCACCACCACCATGCTGTTCCGCTACAGTGCCATACCAGCATGGGCGCGAGAAACCGCACGAAGCAGAGTTGCCCACTCAGTTTTACGCACAGCCTACATGATGTCAGGAAAAGGGAATCAGGCCAATTGAGTTTTTTTGTTGTTTTTTTGGGGTATTTTTGCCAAAACCGTACGATTTCTAGTTGTGTAGTTTCTTTTAACACGTGTCCAAATGACTTTCTTTTGATTTTTCTCAGAAGCCACAACAACCAAGATTTTTGTCAAAGCCAAATGAAAGTATCATTCCAAATTGTTGTTGTGGTTGGAAGCTTAGTAACTATGAATGTGAGCTATTAGTGGGTTTTGAGCAAATCCAATTGGACTGTATATGAACTGTTTATTTTGGGAAAAATGTACACATATACTAATTTACCTGCAAACATATAGCTTACCTGGAGTTTTGTGTTGGATGCCACAACCAGACCATTCCTCAAAATGGAGTGCCAATTCTCTATATGAGATCCACTGTGACAGACAAACAGAAAATTAATTATATAAATAAGATTATGAATCACAGAACTGCAACACTCAATATTAGTCTCCACAGGCAAACCCCAATCAAAGCAATTATCAGTTTCAATAATCAATCATAAAACATAATTATGACATCAACACAAAGAGCATGAATTGCACTATAATTACGACTTTACTTTGTTATCCCTTGAGGACAGTCAATCAGTAAATAAGTGGCTTACTGGAAAGCGAAGGTGCTTCCAAAGTGGCTTTTGGCAGCTCTGAAGTTGGATTCTTTGGCAGGTGGGCTACTGAGCAGGAGGAACTGGTGTGGGGTATGCATGAACTTCAGTTGCTGAAACCACAAACACGCAGAAAGCAAATAAAATTATGTCTTGTGACATCAAAATACATACAGTACCACAACACATTGCATTTATTTAGCAATTTTTAAAATGCATAAAAGAGCTTTATAGAGAAGCGTTATCTCACTTACCACTTTGACACTTTTAATGCAGTAAATCTTACTGAATTGTTAATTAACACACTACACGTTAAATAAGATCAGGACTAAATCTAGTCTTAAATTTGGGATCTAAATATCAAGTACGGTAAGCCTTTAATAGAATGTTTTACTGGCATTTGTTCACTGGTATAAATTCTCTTGAGCTATTCCCAAAGCATTATTATTGAATATGATTAAAGCATTAGAATATTTCAGGCACTAGTTCAGTAATTTAAAATCCATCCATCCATGTATCCAAATATCACCCTTTGAAATGAACAGGAGGTTTTGACTTACTCTGGTTACTGGGAGCTTAACTATATGGGACCTGTTGCTGGATATGACCCTGAAAGACAACACAACACGTCACTATTTCACTATCACGGTAAAAGCGAGCACAGACTACGTACAGTGTAAAACATTTTATATTTAGCTACCCCATAGGAGAGCAGGCTGATGATTGTACTATGGATATTACAAAGACTTAAAGTGCAGCCTGACATATAAGGATGTACAGTAGAATGAAGACATTTTCTGAGCCAGAGTGCACCTTTAGCACTATCTGATTGCATACTAAAAAGCCATCCCACTGAGAGTGGAGCCCGCTTGTCCTTTTATGCATATCACAGTGTGAGTCTGGCTATGTATGTCTGTGTGAGCTGACTTCTTTAATTTCCCTTGAAAGCCCTACGCGGGGCCTCCATCACCCACCCACCACCCAACACACACACACACACACACACACACACACACACACACACACACACACACACACACACACAGACACACACATACACCCACCCACCCATGCACACACAGACACATGCACACACCCACACACACACACACACACACACACACACACACACACATGCATACACGCACACACACACCTACACATCCAAACATCCATACACCACCCCCCCTCTACACACACACACACACCCCTCCTCCTACCATTGCAGCAGTGGGTGTGCTAGCGGATCGTGCTTGTCCATTTGCTTCTTGATCTCCAAGTAAGGAGCCTGCACACAAAGAACGTCCACATTATTTCAGCACACACCTTTCATGACATACAGTAGACTCCTCACCAATTAGCATTTCAGTATTTCATAGCCAGGTGGACCAGACGTTTTTCCACTTCATTTCACTTTGTGCAAACTATCTTCTCTCCATAGGTTTGCATGTGTTTGCTTCCTGCTAAGCAGATTTCCTTGTGTTGACTTTAAAACTACTATGGCTGCCTTCAACCAATGCAGCATACACTCAAACTCCAAAATGTGGTCTACTGAAGACTGGCAAACTGAAGGCCTAGTAGAGTTGCCTTAGTGGAGTACTGTAGTAAAATGTGCTGTTGAGAATACCATGGCAGCGCTAGCCTGGCTAAGTATTTCAAGCTTTTAATGTGTTTTTGTGTGGGTCATAAATTGGAGAGAAACCAGCCGCACAACAAAGCGTAAGTATAACCCCTACGCCATAAAAAGACACCAGCTCTCTGGAGGCTGCTTTAGACGTTTCCATGTCAAGGCAAAAAAACAACAATGCTCCTTACCTGGGTCATCTCTCTGATCGATGTAAGGCTGTCAAGCGCTCGCACCACTCGATCATAGTCTTTTTTCTAGAACACATTACATAAGGGTGGATATTAACTTCCCAAAAATGTGAACCTTTTTACCAGCCACTGAGAAATAACTGGAAAAACTCACCAGCCGCTCCACAGTAAATTATTATTTTGTGGCCAAAATCTATCAGTCAAATTCATATTTTACTAGCATTTGGCTGGTGACTGGTGGCTGGTGTGAATTTCCATCCTTAGAACACAACAAATACAGTTACAGGGTTAAGATGAAGGACAATGCTGTAAAATACATTTATTTATTTATTTGTGTGTGTGTGTGTGTCTGTGTGTATGTGTGTATCTGGAATAATTAGATATGATTTGCTTGGTCGAGCCACAACTCCCTTTTCTGTTAGAGTCCTGGGACTGTGGGACTGCTATTTTGGGTCCTTTGCGGTAAGAAAAGAAGCTTAGCTAATCACAAAATGCCATAAATCAAAAAACAAGCGGCAGCCAGCTCCACAGCAGCAGCAGCAGCAGCAGCAGCAGCAGCCTACCGGAGGAGGTCTTGCCAGTGTGTTTCATATTTCATGTGCCTTTTCTGGAAAGAGGAGCACGGTGGAGAGGAGAGGGAGAGGGCACATGGGAACAGACGGGGGCTCGGCGCGCTGCGCACCTCCGCCCTGAAGAAGAAGCCTACACTATGGCTGCCGCTCGCTTCCGCTCGCGCCCCGCACAGCACAGCAATCAGGACGGCACTCCGCAGCTGCCTCTCACTCAATCCATGCGTGATTGCATCTAATGAAGGGCCTCTGTTAAAGTGCTGCTCCATTTAAATGACTCTCTCTCTCTTTCTCTCTCTTCCTCAAGCAATCTCTCTCTTTTCTCTCTCTCTCTCTCCCTTCCTCACACAATCTCTCTTCCTTCTCTCTCTTTCTCTCTCTCTCCCTGCTCTCTTTTGCTCTCTCTCTTTCTTCTCCCTTTCCCCTTCTCTCTCCCTCTATTTTCTCTCACTCCCTCTCTCCCTCTCTCTCTATCTTCTCTCTTTTACTGTCTCTTCACTTCTCTCCCTCTTTCTCTCTCTCACTCCCTCTCCCTCTTCTTCTCCCTCTCTCTCTACCTATCTCTTCCTCCTTCTCTCTCTGTCTCTCCCTCTCTGCCCCTCACTGTCTCTGTGCAGGCACCCTGCTTGTGTCCTGGTCCTTTCTATTGTTCCTATTTCAAGCCCACTAGTCAGGCATTTCCCCTGGCAGATGGGTAGCTGCTGCTCCACACTGGAGGCAGGCGGGGGAGGGGGGTGGTGGTGGGGTTGGTCGTGGGGCTGGGGGTGGGGGTGGATATGGGGATGCTATGTGACTATTTATCTTCCCTGGAAGCACAATGAGGAGAAAGAAACTGAAGCAAATGACATGTTGCCCGCATCCAGCAAAACTCCGGGTACCAATTACCGGAAGCACCACATGTCGAAATGACTGTGTCGGAATAGATGGGCTCCCAGAGAGCAGGTTGCGGTCCTGATGAGACCTCTTGCGACACACCACGCCTACACTCCTATACTGCTGAGCAGGGAGCACCAACTGTGGAGCTGTGGAGCACAGAGGGCTGCTGGGATGGAGGTGGCTGTGGGTGTGTGGGCAGTGATGAGCAGTAGTTATGGGCGAGATGGGGTACATACCCGTGGGTTAAAGGCCAGGGCCTGGGAGTCGTTGGGGTCCACCACCGATGGATATGGCTCAAAGATCACAACTTTCCTTGGGGACTCCAGAGCGGAACGGCACATGGACACCAGTAAGTCCACAACCTGCAGACACACACACACACACACGCACAATAGACATACACACAGGCATGGACACACAAACAGAGACACAGACACAGACACAGACACAGACACAGACACATGCACAAGCACAAGCACAAGCACACACACGCACACACACACACACAAAGACACACAACACACTCAACTTCAAAAAAGGGGGGAACCATCTAATGTTTACAAATGGTCTCTGATCTTTATGCTGTGTTGTCATGTGCATGTGTTTGAAGTCTCTTGCCGCGTCTCTGGTCTGGATTGGACAGTATTAAAAATTCATGTTGTGACACCTGTTGTGGAAAACATTTTTCCATTGATTGCAGAGTTGCTGCGGTGGCCTTGTCTTACAGTATCAACTAAGTATGCAAACTGCCACAACAAATACCACTGTAATACGATACTAGGCTACAGACACGGTTCTGCCCAATATCCCATCTGCACTGAAAATAAATGACAATTTCTGGGGAATGTTTGAGAGCTAAATTATCGCCTGGAACAGTCAGGGCTCTTGTCAACGAGATGTACTACAGTTGTTTGTTTGCTTGTGTGTGTGTGTGTGTGTGTGTGTGTGTGTGTGTGTGTGTGTGTGTGTGTGTGTGTGTGTGTGTGCGCGTGTTGGAAGGTACTTGGGCTCCAGTGGCGATCTCGTCAGCTGCTTCGTTCATAACACCCAGCGTTTGGAAGGCAAACACGCAGAGCTCTCGCTCACACACTGTGGGCTGCAGAAACAGAAACAGTCACACACACACACACACACACACACACACACACACACACAGCCACAAAAATGTATTAACTATACAGATGGCAAACAAGTGAATCGTGTGATTCATATCTGGACAAGTGTAACAAGTGATGGTGAAGGGGGGGGGGGGATTGCTCACTGACAATCTGGTCGCTGTGGGCTTCCATCCTCCCTCTCATATTTCTCCTGGGAATGACTAACGTTGAATGAACCTGCCCTAAATTAGTTAGCTCTTAAGTGAATAACCACAAATTTCATTTACCCCTCTGGTCGATAGGTTGGCCTTTTGAGAATGACAAACCGCATCAGGGCTCTCGCCAGCTTGGGAGTGCATGTGAGGGGATGTGACATTCATTTCATAACCTTTGCATCCTTCATCAGCACAATTTTAATCTTAACTAAGTTATAAATCACTCCATAGCATTACGCAAGACCCAAAGAAAAATAATCTCCTGTAGGTTCATTAGCCTAAGCACTTTCGCATGCGTGTGTGGTGTGATATGATGTGGTGCGAAGCGGTTTGATATATATACTGTGTGGGCTTCCTATGATGGGGTTAATGTTCATAAAGCACAGATAGTGAGATGAGTGTGTGGGAGTTATGGTACATCAGCAGGCCTTTGGTCCTGCAGTGGTGGTGGTGATGGTGGTGATTGGGGGTGGGTGGTGGGGGGTGGGTGGGGGAGAGGTTAGGCACCTTGGCCATGTGTCGTTCGGAGACTTGTGAGTGAGGTGGGGACACGGGCGTGCCCGCAGCCATCGAAAACTAATTGGGGTCATTCCGGGTCCGATGGCAGACAAAAAGGGGAACAGAGGGCTCTAATGAAAGATTTAATTAAGGCCGAGCCAATCTCGGGGAGGAGTGACAAAGTCAATTAGAGCCATCACTTAACCCTGACAGGGAAGGCGAAGGAATGAGGCCAAAGAGAATATTTCAAGGAGGCACGAAGCACAAAGCAATGACACGAGTGTACTGCTCCTGAAGTTAAGTGGATTTACATCTCTCCTCACAGGTAGTCTCTGACAATGCAAAAAAGTCTGTAGCATAAAATCACGTTTAAAAGCCTAATAAACCAGCAAAGATAAATAGTGTAACTGGACAGAGCTCTTACATCAGTAGTGCTGCGGTAAAAGAAAGATGGAAAAGCTGTGGCCTGGTAAACCAGCCCCTCATACTTTACTTTGTTTTGTATAAAAGGTCTGGCTGTGCTGTACTGAGAAACGTTTTTGTTCCTGAAAGTGTGCACTCTGGGTAAATGCAAATCCAATCTTTTTACATTTCAGCAAACATTAACGTGAAGGAAGTTACAGAGCTTTCTGGAAACTAACGGACTAACAACTAACACTTATGAAAGTTCACAAACACTCGTTCTGTGCGCTAATTTGGCTAGGAAGGATTCTGCCTACAACCAGCCATTTCAATGAGACCAGCACCAGACCCTCTGTACAAAATGAAGTGAAGTACGAGGGGCTGGTTTACCAGGCTAGGAAAGCTGTACACATGTCAGTGAAAAAGAACATATCATACATGTTACCTGTTACTCCTATTAATCATATCATCCAATGGTAAACCACTTTTTTATATAAAAGTTTTGGTTAATATTTACAACCACCTTTTCAACTTTTTCGTTCAAATATCTGAGTTTAGTCAGGAAACAATTTTCCTATTCAATTTAATTTGTTCCTCCTGGATCAAGAGATGGGAGATGGTGAGTGATGGTAGTTTTGCAGAGCTGGGGATCAAACTCGGGAGGACTCACTCTGAGCATGGGTCCGTTCTGGAAGACGTGCGGCTCGTCGCAGACTACACAGAACTCGTTGAGGACCGGGATCCGCTGCTGGGCGTACTCCATCGTCTGCAGACGGACGGGACGGACAGACGGAACAGAACAGTGATGAGAAGAGAAATGTGTTAAGATAAGGGCCCCCCCTGAAGGGGTAAAAATAGCCCCCTGGAATGAATTGCCTTGACAGCTTGGCGAGGGCGAGTTCATTTGATACAGGCCCCGGAGTGTAATGTATATGATGCGGCCACTGTTCAGTGGTGTGGTAATGTTGAGCTAGCCTTTGTGCCGCGGAGAAAAGGGCTGTGCTGGGTAAATGCGGAGAGTGTTTACCTGAACCAGGAAGCCTTTATCTCGCACTGGTATAGACTTAGCCACATTGTTCGGAGGCTGGGGGAGAAAAGAGCACACATTCAGGGAGCGCAGCATTACAATGACTGATAACAGCAGGCAGTCCCCATGCAATGTACACCCGCAAGATAATTCTGGGCTCCCGAATGTATCGGTAAGAAGAAACGATCTGGAAAATGCTACCGTCATCGCATTTCAGCCGCTCCATATCAATTAGCCGCTGCTGTTCTATGCGAAGAATGCTCTTTGTGTTTGCATACAGCCCTGGTTAAATAAGTTGTAGTAAGTAAGTGAGTAGGCCTTGGGTCAAAAGCTACTTTAAGGTGTGAAATGAATGTTACACAGACGTGAGGGATTTAGAGGTTTTACCTAGTCTTAAATGAAAAAACCTTTAAGTTATGGCTATTATCAAAATTTCAAGGTACACTTGAACAGCAGGGTAATGGCTGATAAGAGGCGATATGCAGATAATGGGGATTTCTTCCGCTAATAAATTTGACTTGATCTAGGCGTGGACAGATACGATATGAAGCCCCTTACTGCAGGTGGTGTCGACAGCGATGGTGCCAGGATTCCGATGAGGCCCGAGGTGAGCGAGAGCCTCCTGCCCCCTCCTCCGCCTCCACCGCCACCACCTCCCCCTCCGTCCCCGCCGCCCGCCGTCTCCTTGCCGAAGGGGTGTGTGTCGGCGTGGCCGACGCGCGTGCTGCTGGAGCAGGAGCGGCTGAGCAGGCGGTGGTGGTGCCGCAGGCCGTCCAGCTCCTCGGCCACCCGCACGCTCCCCGAGCACGAGCGACTCAGCAGCCTGTGGGGCTTCAGGGCGCTGCCCATGCCTCCCCCTCCTCCGCCTCCGCCTCCGCCC
>CM059271.1:6114211-6166711 GCA_030347295.1 Setipinna tenuifilis | reverse complement strand
ACAGAGACAGAGACAGAGAGACAGACAGTGACAGACAGAGAGATGAACACACACACGAACACACACACACACACACACACACACACACACACACACACACACCCACACAAACACACACCAAAACAGTTTCTGCATCCTCTGCAGTTTTGTGGCTGAACCAGGTCCAGAAAAACACAATGATGAGGTTAACACATGACTCCTGTTTGTTTATTGGACATGTCCCTAACATGCTCTCTCTCTCACTCTCTCTCTCTCTCTCTCACTCACACACACACACACAAACACACACACACACACACCCTTCTTGCCAAGTCACAACACTCAAAAGCACTCCGTCACAGCAAACACTGAAAGACAACCTAATGATGAATGGATCATGCCCCCTGCCTTTACGTTAAAGAGCCATAAATTTGCAGCTGGGGTGAGGGCTGGCAAAGAACTGCAGCACAGCACAGCACAGCAGTACAGAGTGGTGTGGTGTGTGGTGTGGTGTGTGTGGTGTGGTCTGGGACAGATCAGTGCGAGGTGAGGGCTGTGAAGTTCCCAGAAGCCTCACACTGATTCACTGCCCAACGCCTGGAAATTTACGCCGGCTCCAGAGACCCACCCCCCTCCCACACCGCCGCTCCTCCTGCCTGCCTGCCAGCCAGCCAGCCAGGGGCGTTCCTGAAGCTGGACAAGCAGACTATGAACTAGCTACCCCTGCAAGTCCCAGTCCCAGGGTGTGTGCATGCCTTTAGAAATGCCCCAATCTCTCTCTAGCTCACTCCTGAGGAGACAAAGGTGTGTACTCTGTGTCTATGCTCTGGGGTTCGATAGTGTGCTCACAATCCTGTAGAGGCTGCTCAAAATGGACTAGTGGACCAGAGTGGACTGTCCTAAAGACACATTTCTTACAGAAACATTTTTTTTTGTTCTAAGAAAACACTCATGAGGCTGACTACTGAATGCCACACATGCCACAGACGAGGTATGTGTCTTGCATAAGAAAACTGGTGTAGAAGCCGAAGTGGTCAAAGAGGGGTCAAGTTTAAGGATACTTCAGTTTATGAGTGGCACCAAAAAAGCTCACAGGAAATGAAATCATAACAAAACAGTGGGTGTTAACCAAGCTGTGTTTCCTGTTTACCTTCGGGGTTCTTTCCTGAAACAAATGGGTGATGATGGGATAGAGACGAGAGCTTCTAGAGTTCTGGAATTAGAATCTAAAGGGCATGGGCTACTGCTCATTGGTTGCTACCAGCTGCACACAGACAAGATGGCTGCTACTGTAGCTGCCCATTTCCCCATGCCTGTCCTCTGTGGATATCATGATAATAATAAAAGGGCAGGGGTGTGTCATGGGTGCTGATGGGAAGAGAAGAGTGGCAGAAGGTACCACGAACCTCTGATGCGGGTCATTGCCACTCACTGTTGCAAACAGAGGGTTCCAGCCCAGGAGTTCTCTGTCTGCTTGTCGTCAGATCACCACAGTGACTGCCCTGGGTGGACTGTCGCCATGGTTACTCATCGTTTCCTGACAACCTTTTTGCCTTGGCAAAGCCAGGCCTCTGGAGACAACTAATCCTTTCTGCTGGTCCTCGGAGAGACTTCCCTTACTAACGCTTACAAACCCTGAGACCTGACTGAAGTCACAATCCTGAGCCGAGCAAAAAGTCACTCGGCATCGCAGTAAAATAAAAACCGACAACTTTCCCACCCATCCTATACCTCAGAACTGCACTTGTGCCTTATTTTCAGCAGAGGTGGGAAACTGGAGGAAAAAAAACTGTCAGCCTGCCTTCTGTCGAAAGTAACACATCAAAAATAAAAAGCTTAGGTGCGAAAGATCTTGACAGGGGAAAAGCGTGTGACGCAGGGATGAGATTTGCCGCAATGTGGCCCTTGCCTCAGTGAGAGGCGGAGAGAGGGAGAGAGAGAGAGAAGGAGAGGGAGAGCGAAAGAAAGAGAGAGACAGAGGGTAAGGAATCTGTCTCTTCCTCCTGGTATTTTTATACATGGTAAGTGGGACACAGATTACATTGTTCGCAGCACAAGGACATAGCTGCATAGAGCGTTTAACATCACGCTTTCATGATTCACAGACATTGAATGATCGCCACATCTAAGCACAGATATTCCACATCTTACACATCTAGCACAGATATTCACTGCTCACATACATGCTGTCAAGACCAAAGCAGTGATTCTGCGATAGGCAAACTGGAAAGGGTTATAAAAAGAACTGACTCACAGGCTCATCCTTGTACCTCGCCTTAACGGCTGTGATACCATCTTAGCTTCAGAACTTATATATATATATCAAAAGCCGAGGCGTGTCGTCTGTTAGCTGGCTGTAGGAGAGCACTGCTGCTTTTATGGGTCACCTGTCTACCATACTCCAGGTGGGACACACAGACAACCCACTGCTTCTTAATTCTAATGAGGCTCTCTGCAGACACATACCGGAGATCCTGAAGTCGATCATTTAACCATTAAGTAACTATACAGTGCAATAAAGTAACTATACAGTGCAGTAAAGTAACTATATAGTGCAGATCGAGGCAAAGAGTAACAGAGGGGACAAGTGACCGACCTCTACAAGGCAATCCATGACCTTGGGTCGGTCCTCCCAACCCCATCCACCATTTTTTTTCCACAGGATGCTGACACACACATAAGGGCTTTGGTGCAGCCAGTGGCTCTACAGCCCATTAATCACTGGTTTCCATCACCGACCCCCCCACCACCAAACCACAGTGCCTGGGCTTCCCGTCAGGCTCTGGGGCAGGGAGGGAAGGGTGAGCTCCTGAGGGGTTGCCGGTCATTCATCTCACTGACATACAGTAGGGGCCCTGGCATCCCCCACTAGGCCAGGTGGGAAGGCAGGTTGTTTCCTGCAGGTTATTTTCTGTCTCCTGTGGAGGGCCCCCAACCGCAGGAGGTGGAGAAGGGGAGAAGGGGTGGGAGGGGTGGGAGGGGGGAGGTGGTGGAGAGAGGCCAAGCACCTCCTCAATCACCATGACAATCACTCACCAATGCAGTAGCCTCCTCCTGAGGAGTCCTGCAGTCACCTACTTGAGGAGAGTTCTCCATAACTAATCCTGTTTACTGTTTACAGCCTCAAGTCCTCTGTAATGCAATTACAGGAACATCTGCGGTTGATTACGACAACCTTGGATCCGGATTCCTAAATCCTCTGACAGTAAGCTCTAATTGACTAAAGCAAAACGTACTTAGTTTGGGCAGAATTCCGCAGTATCTTGTGATGGGGTGGCAGTTTGTCGCAGTGGTTTAGCTATCCAGCTTTTAGCAAGTTCTCCCTGTAGCTCTCCACAGTGAGGCATCACATACACACACACACACACACACGTACACACGCACACACACACACACACACACACACACACACACACACACACACACACACACACACCCACACACTCGCATCCAAGAACACATACACCTGCACACACACACGTACACACGCACACACACACACACACACACACACACACACACCCATCCACACACACACACACACACAGCTGCTTGTCTTTACAGAGATGACAGCAGTGTACTGCTGCATCTGTGGGACGAAGGGCGGAGGAAGCTTGAGCACAGATCTGTGTGTGGCTGTGAGGTGGAGGGCTAGTGGCTTTCGGCGAGCGGAGGTGGCACCTCTGACACATGTTTGTGAGGGACAAGTTTCCAAGGTGAGCGGGAAAGTACCTGAGCTATGTGGTGCAGAGTACGGCAGAGGTTACAGCACTAGTGAAGAGAAACTGGTATGTGTGCCAAGACTGAGAATGTCTCCATAAGACAGGTCTCCATAAATGAAAACAATAATTGCTGTTATCAACTCATATACCAACTCATATACCTATAATGCCCTATATTTTGTTTTGTTGGTCATGAAACACAAAAAATAGATACCACAGTGTCTGTATTTTTTGTTTATAGATTGGTTCTCTTTTCGGTACAATGAAACCAAATGGTGGAATCAATATTTTTTAGTCACAAACATTCTACTACTGCTACTACTGCTTTATTCTACTACTACTCTACTCTACTTCTCTACTATTACTGCATAGCTCAATCAGTGCAACTAAGGTGAAACTCTGGCACTGCACTGACAAACAAAAGCGACCATTTATTTTTACATGGCAAGTGTTTTGAGTGCTTTTGACTTTAGGCCTTTGAGAGAGGGGAACTGGCTGGCATCCCACCTGAGAGACACTGCGTGATGTCCGTACACCTCCCTCACCGCTGCCAAGTCAGCCTCGAGCTGTGGATGTTTGTGGAGCTCTCCGTCATAACTCACCTGTCACAGAGAGAAAGGGGGGGGGGGACAGAGGGAGAGAGAGAGATGGAGAGAGAGAAAGGGACAGAGAGAGAGAGACGGAGAGAGAGAGTGAGAGAGAGAGAGGGACAGAGACAGAGACAGAGAAGGAGACAAGGTCAGTTCAGCACCTCCTCAAAGACACAGTCTCCAGTACAAGGATCTGCATTTCATCTTCTTTCTGTTCCATGCTATTTTATCCTTGAATAGTTCCACATAGACCAGCAGATGGCTCAGCATATGGAGCTAAATGTCCCTGGCACCATTAGAGGAGTCCTTGTGGAGAGGAATGGTGCTCCAGGAAAAGCTAAAGAACCCATTATTTAGGAGTACGGGCAGAGACGCCAAAAAGGACAAGGACCAAGGCCATTCACGATGTCCTTCTCCCCCCCCCAACCCTCTCTTCCCCTTCCCAAAAAAAGGGGAATTATGAAACGACCTGTGCACACATTTGCCCGTGTCCCATCAGTGAGCACACCACCGCAGAGAGCACAGCTTTGGGGGATGAGGTCATTCGTGAAATCCCCCGCATACATAATTCAACACACGGGGCAAATGACGAAGCCCCTTTTAAGCTTCCTAATCTACGCCCAGGAGCAAATGTATTTTGTTTTAATATGCACCTTTGTTGCTCCTCGAGATGATTAGGAGAAGGAGGCAAGGGGTTTTTGTGCAGTTTATTTGTCCATTTACATTTTTCTCCTTCGATTTCAGAGTGCTGTGGAGGGGGAAGGACTGGGGGCAGAGGGTTTTCAGAGGCATTGCAAAAATAAAATGGGTAATTGGTAGGTAGATCTTTCTGAACATCGTCAGCAGTGAGTGCCTGAAGCTGTCAGGATGGCGTCCGAATGCAAGCAGTAAGCTGCTGGTGATGATGGTGTCTTAAACAGAGTTGGACCGACCAAACACTTCTTATTTATCTGTCAAAATGACACCTGCGAAATAAAAATGAAGAGATAGCATATCTCTGCCCACAGCACTTGAGGTGCCTGTCCTGTAATCACAATTTCAAAAACACTTGTCAGGAAAGAGCAGAGTGCTATCTAAGAGGGGGTGGCAGAAATTGCATAAATAACCTCCTTTAACTGCACACTCATGCCTTTGTGTCTTGCCTGACACATCAATATCCAGGAGAAGTTGGGACTTAAACTCTTTGCAATGTTTCACACACAAATGATCAGGCATGGGTGCATGTGTCCAAACATCCCACACATGAAACTACTAATTTAGATAGACATGCTCTTCAAGTTCAAGTTCTGCCGACATACTGTACTTGAAATCTTTCAGTTGCAAAACGCACTTGTAGGTAGAACAATGTGAAGCGAGGTAAGGTAAGATTTAAAAAAGAGTGATCAGAAAGGAATATGGCGAGGTAATTCTGAATTCAGAATTATCAATTCTGATGTTAATCTTTTATAAAAAGAGAATAAGAGCTTCTCAGAGAAGACCAGAGGAAAAAAAGTAAAGTGTGTTCTATTCCCTTTATGTAACGTTTGACACTAGCCAAATTATGAACCAATTATGCACAAGTAGAAATCAGTACAAGTAATCAGTATTTGTTAAAAACAGCTGGTCAGTCAAGCAACCACTTTTATGACAGTCATGAGTATAACTAAAACTGCCCAAGAAAATCCCCAAAAGATAGTTATGTACCAATTCTTTTTGATGGGTCATTCCAGCGACTCTGCTAGAAAGCACTTAATCACCTGTGAACTATTAAAATACCTGTCAACCTGTACAGCTGCTGTGCTATTTGTCAATGTCACCATGACCTAACGTTTTTAGAACCTGACCCTGGCTCTAAACCCAACCTTAACCCCCACCCTCGCCCCCACCCTTACCCTGCACACACACACACACACACAAACACCAAAACAGACACACACACACACACACACACACACACACACACACACACACACACACAGACACTCACACACACACACACACACACACACCCCGGTCAGTGATAAACTACATCACACATCTTCTTCCCCTAGCTGTATTCTGCACTGTCAACACACTCTCAACACATCAAAATAAAGTGGAGGCCATAAATATTCCAATGGAATGCTCCGGAACACCCATGGCATTCACAACAGCACCCTGTCCACTACCACCCCCCACCCCCCCAACCAACCACCCACCCCCACCCTTCGCCCTCCACCTCCACCCCCTCCCCCTCCTTCCTCTCTGTAGCACTTTCCAATAATCCGACACTTGCAGAACAACAGAGTGCGTGTCAGTGGGTAATGGGTACATTATGGTGATTGACTGCCACGCGGTGGCACCGGCGCAGTGCCCGGCCGCTATGCATCATCATCTCGGGGCTGGCTAATCAGTCACGCCAGGCCGCCGCTCCAGCCACCGCTCCCGCGAGCCCACGTCCGTCCCCACAGAGGGCACCCCGAGTTCAGTCCCCCGACCGCTAATGGAGCCGCCCGCCGCCCGCCGTCCGTCGCCACCTCCTGCCACTACCGCTAGCTGCTAGCGCCGCATCGCGTGGGCACACGACTCATTTAACGGAGTGCCAGTCACGCCGGTGTGGACGCCTGGACTGTTATGATGGACGCCTCCGCACCCCCGTCACCCCCCCCCAACCCCTCGCCCCTGCTTCCTGTGATGAATGGGCACATAACTCTCCCCTCTGCGTGTGGAGCAGAACAGTGAGGGAAACGGTTCTTCATCTCACACCCTCTATCTCTCTCTTTGTCTGTCTTTCTTTTTCTCTCTCCTTTTTTATCGCATTCACTCTTTTTATCGCCGGTGTAATTATTACAAGCCGAAAACGGAGCTACCAAAGATGTGGACCCCACGTGCTCAGGTGTTGGACCACAGTGAAAGGTGGACTTTCTGTTATATTCAGTTTTGCAGCCCACTCTCCCGCATACATCCTCAATCTTGTAAATCAGTGGGCACCTTCAGCCAGAGCGAATTCACCTCTCAGAGATTCGTGCAGATACTCAGACCACAATGCCTGTAGGAGTGGATGGATTGGCTAGTGTCTAGACTTTACTGTGTGGGGTGTGGAAATGGGCTGTCTGGATTGAGAGCTCATAGCGTGGCCTTGTGAAAAGGAAAAATGTAGAGCAAGAGAGAGAGAGAAAAAGAGAAAGAGAAAGACAGAGAGAAGAAAGAGAAGAAGAAAAAGTACCTTTCTTTTTTTTAAAACTGGGCAGTCATGACTGCAGAACCACCCAGAAAAGAATAATCAGCTAACTAAAAAGTTCTGTCTGGCTCTACATTCGCCATCAGCCACCGGAACAGTCTGAACTGAAATGACAAAAAGTGAGGCGAGGGAAAATGTATCACCGTTTCAGGACTGAGGAGAACGCCTTTGTACCAGACCCTTTCAAAGGAAGGACATAAATGACCTGTATTGTCAGGCGAAGTCTGTGATGATCAAGAAGAAATAAAGTACCTGTCCACCATAGTAGAACTCCTCTGAATCGTTGTCGCCCTCAGAGTCTTCTTCTATGGCGTAGGGACACTGAAGACGAAAAAAAAAGAAAAAGACCTAATTAGCAACAGCAGTTAGCGTACAGCCGCATGGAGGTTTGGCTTAAAGCTGTCATTGTTGAAGTTTGTGGTGATATGGAATATATTGCTATTGCCTTTGACTGTTACTGCCTGTGCTGCGCTTGTCAGACAAATATTTGCCAACCAAATTAAGCCAAACAGGGTCGAGCATGCCATAAAAGAGGCTGTGGAGGGAAATCTGTCCCTTTCGCTTCCACAGATGCTGCCTGTCTGACTGCGTGCTCAGTGGTTGTTTAAGCTAAAAGTATCATAAGAAACTACACTTTCCAGAGATCAGTTTTGTACTGCACATGCATTACACTGCCTTTTTTTCCCTAAGATCTGTGTATATCATTGAGAAATTACCTATCCAACTCTACTATAAATATAGGCCAATCACACCTCTTATGTTGGTGTCCATTTGGTGTTCAGTGAGCTAACAGACCTTAGAAATAGCTGGCCCTGAAAAGTCAGTAACATTGGTTTGGACTGGCATGCTACCAGTCTTTCTGTCTCTGTGGTGCTCCACAGAGAAACCTCCTGGAGGTGCCGCGGTACACTTGCACAGCATGAATCTCTTACCGGGCTTTTGTCAATCTGAAGCTTTGATCTGTTGGAGAGGCAGCTGGTGGCATCATTGCTGAATCTGATTTCTGTGTTGAGGAGAGAGAGAGCGAGAGAAAGAGAGGAGATGAGCGAGAGGAAGAGAGGTGAAGAGAGAGAGAGAGAGAGGGAGAAGGAGAGAAAGAAAGAGAGAGAAAGAGACAGAGACAGAGAGAGACAGAGACAGTAAGAGAGCAATAATCAATCATTGCCAGTACATAGCCGGCAGAGCCGGGAGAGGGCATCTACATGCATTCACCGCATCTCCAACAGCACAGTACAACACGGCCAGCACATCACACATTTCAGCAGTGGAGAGGTGGGGGTGTGTGTGTATGGGGGGGGGGGGGGGGGGGGGGGGGTGTTTTTAGACTACATCAGGAGCAAGTGCTGACGTGTGGCTTTGTCAGAGAGAGAGAGGGAGGGAGAGACAGAGACAGGGAGAGAGAGAGGGGGAAAGAGAGAGGGAGAGAGACAGGGAGAGAGAGAGAGAGAGAGAGAGAGAAAGAGAGAGAGAGAGAGAAAGAGAGAGAGAGAGAGAGAAAGAGCTAGAGAGCGAGAGAAAACCATTACACCAGCAGAGGTATTGTTTACAGAGCAGTCAGTTTAGAGCCCCAGGAAAAGGTGTGGGGAAAAAAAAGACAAAAAGGTAAGATGGGAAAAATGGAGGAGAAGAGATGCCTTTTACTGATGCATCCCATGCCTAGAACAGGAGAAGCCAGGCAGCCTCCATGTCCAGCCTGTCTGCTCTGCCAAGCTTTTCAGTTACTCTTTCGCTAGTCTAAAAAAACATGCACAAGTGGATCAGATGAGATTAGCATATCTGACTGATTTTAGCAGGGAAACTGTGAGTCATCATGATACTAACAGACTTTAAGACTTTATTAGGCTATCGTCCTTCATATTTACCTCTGACTACAAATGGAAATATTATAATTGAAGAGGTTTTCCCATGCTCAACGACTAAATACAGGCAGCTTTTTAATACGTCAGAACATGTGTATGATATGTCTAAAGGCCCATCTATCAAAAAGGTAGAACTTTTATAAATAAATCAAATTGTCATACCTGACAGAACGCCACAGCTTTCAAAAGTAAATAATAATTAAAAAAATCTATTTCTGTGATGCAAACATGACTGTATTTGGTCACTTTACTGTACATAAACAATAACAATAATCAACACAAAACATGGACAATGTTAACAAGGCTGCTTGCGATAATAAAAACACAGCCTTCTAATAAAGTTGGGCACACTCAAAGTGGATGCACTGTAAGCTTACGGTTGAATGTGCCTGGCCTGACACAGAGCATCTCATGAGGAACAGCAGATGCTAGTGCATCTCTCCTCTGATACCCTCTTGCTTACCAGAGAAGATCAAGCGGGAGCTTGCTCACAGCATGCTGAGGCATACAGGGCCTGCTATATCACTCCTGCATACTCTCCACCTTCATGTAAGATGAGCCTAACCACAATGATAATGTGTGCGCTATGTCTGTGTACTCTAAGATTCATTGACATGAATTATGGGCAGAATTTCATTGTACCGTGAAGCTGTTTTTCTTACCTTTGCATAGAAAAAAACACTTTGAGTTTGACTTGACACGTGAGGAATGCATGACTCTGCTATGATAATGTTTCTAAATGAATGGTAAAAGTACTGGGGGACATAACACTGACATAAATGTCACTGTATTCTGAACTGAAGTAATCAGGGTACAATTTGAATTTATCTCACATGTCTCAGTTAGTTCTGTCTATGAAAAGACTTTGATGTTTCAAATTTACTTATGATGATGTCGGTTACCTGTTGCGATCCGGTGGAAGATAACGGGAATGGGATCTCTCATGACTAGAACTTCATCGTCATTTTCCGAGTTGGACACATATGTGTTGTCTGCAAAAGAGAAGATGCACTTTATCATTTCAGGGGTGACATTTCCTTGATGGCACAGCCAGTGCAGAAGGCCACATGGGCTAAAACATTTCTGCATTTCAGGCTGTCTGCGTCCAGTTTTCCACTGTGACGTGACTGTATGTGAGCCTTGTCAAAGACATTCTCCACTCCCATTCATGTAAATTGCCTGAAATAAGCCTGAATTCATGCTCTGTAATGGACCCCTCTCTCATGGTGCTTTCTCTCTCTGTCTCTCAGTCCAAAACAATGCCTGTGAGACAGGATTAAATCCTCAGACACAGGATCATAGGAAATCTGTGTCCGCTCTTTGTTCCTCAACTACAAAATAAAAACAATAGTACAAAAAAAATAAAAAAAGGAAAGGAAGGATGTCTGCTCCTGTTACTGTGTTTTCCATGTCTGTCGAGGACTTCTGACCCTTTCGCGACAGCCAGTGAGGTCTAAAAACAGGACCAAAAAGTGGCAAAACTTCTGCTGTCACAACAATTTGCATGTACTGTATCAGCTCAGAGAAAACAAAACGAGAGGAAAAGAATAACCGAAGGGGCGTCCGCCACGCTGGCAACCGTTCAAGCAGCCGGGCGCTTTGTGCTGTCACTCCACACAAATTTCCATTCATCGCTTTATTCTCCCCAATCCAATTAGCTATTATCACGCTATCAAATGGCTAATTGAACTGAAACCAAGTATTTAGCACACATAATTCCGAGCAACAGTGGTGGCGGCGAAGCATAAGGAAACTGTAGCGTAGCAAAAAGCCACCCCTGTGCTGTGCTGTGCCAGAGGCGTCCCACTGCGTGACATCCAACAGCAACTTTCTCATTAGAAACGCTGGTACTTCATTGAAGCCGCTGGAGCTTGAGCAAGTGAACACGGATTTCGATCTGTGTAGTGGAAAATGTGTCCATGCCAAATCTCATGCAATCTCGCACAGCATGCGAGAAGAAAACGTGTTGACAGCATTAGGGGTACATTAGCTACTGTCTCGTAAACAATCAAGAGAGACATTCACAGCAGAACAATATCAAACCTACAGCTCTTAAAAAGTTCACCTGCAATACTTGATTGGACTATAAACATTCTCTCACATCATTAATTCATAAGTCTTTCCTTTCTGGTCCTTTTATGTAAACCTGTGTGAATATCTTTCTGTAGGTCTGTATGCACGTACAATATGTGTGTATATATGTATGCATGCATGCATATTTGTTTTAAAAGACATGAATCATGTGTGTGATGTGAAATGTTGTTTTACAATCTTCTACATACCTGGATAATCATCTGAGACATGCACGGAGTAGGAAACCCTGTGAACAATAAGAGAGAAATAAGTGTGGTGAGAAACAAGATAGAGGTTTTTTTTCACCATTTCATCATTTAAACAGCATTAATCAGCAAAAAACAAAATGTGTTTTATGATGTTAGACTGTTTTCGTAGAAGATATCTGGTGTGAACCACCATGGTTATTCTAGGTTTCAGAGAGTGTTTCCTAGCACAACTAAAGTGCCTAATCTGCCACAAGAAGGTCTTTGGTGTGGATGTATTCATTATGGGTAAATGAAACCTCTGTCAGCCACGCACACAAACACACACAACCACACACACACACACACACACACACACACGCAAGCACGCACACACAAGCACGCACACACACACACACGCACACACATACAAGGACACACAGACACACAGACACACAAACACAGACATATACACACGCACACACACACACAGACAGACACACTCACAGACACACACACACACACACACACACACACACACACACACCGATTCCCCTCACTATTGGGGTCACAGACAGACCTGACAGTAATCTTCTCCAAGGGCCTTCTGGCGGCCTTATTGTACCCCTGCTGGCCGTGACACGCTGGGCACCAGGACTGCACTGGCTCTCCTTGACTCGGCCCCGTTATCAGTGACATTACGGGGACCAAACGGCTCAATAGACGAGGCCCTTGCGAAAGTGCGAGTCCTCAGACACCTCATCTCACCACAGGGCACACTGAACTTCACACCCTTCGCCACAGCTGCTTCCTGTGCCGGCTAAAACACATACTCGGGCCGATTTTTTTTTCTTTTTCACCCGGGCTACTAGAGCAAGAAAGTACGCATAACATTTCAGAGGGTTTCACTGGCCTAAATAAAGAAGGAGTATCGCTCTCTGACACTCACTTTCTCTGTTCTCCGTATATCTCTGTGTCGTGTTTAAGTATACGGGGATGCATTATGTAGGGTCTCTGAATTGGTAATTGCGTTTGTAATCGTATCTGATGAGCATGCTGGGGCGTCTTCTCGAGACTGCTACAAAGGTGGCAGCAAGTGCAATGAAGCCATCGCTGATTTAAATTATTCAGCTTAACACTTCTCTTCGGGGGGACGCTGCCAAGAGGAGGGAACAGATGGAAGTTGAGGCTGTCTAAAATGGCACTGCAAACATCTGATGCAAGCCCCTACCCTCCATTTCAAATAGGGGATGATATCAGGTCACGCACAATGATGGAGTTCGAAATGCCCAGACAGCTTCTGCCATTCTCTCTCAGCTCTTACCAACTCAAAAAATGGGGAAGAAGGGAAGGAAGCCCACAACTGGCTCTATCACATGTCCAACCCAGTAAGCGTGATAGCAGGCTGGGCAGTGACACAAGGTGGCTTACAAGGACACATATGAGTGAGCACAGACTTGAGCAATGCAAAAAGGATAATGTCTATGACTTCAGCTGCCAAAGGATGGTAATCAGGCCAAAAATGGATTTGCGTTTGAGCTACGGGATGAAAAATGATGAAAACAGCTCACAAGCCAGTGCAGCACAGCTTCATGTTCTTTTTGCTTTTTTTGCTTTTTCTTGGCGCTTTGGGGGCAGGGGGTTGCTTTTTGAATCCTGCTCTGACTGTTCTTCAAAGCTCTCCAGCATCGTCATTCCGCCCCATGTACCCGAACGCTCATAGCCTCATGTCACCGACACCGCTGAGATTTTTCACGACAGAACGAGGGAGGGCTGAAAAATAGCAGGACAACCCTGGAACGCCCAGGCAGGCAGGCAGACACACACACACACACAGGCACGCGCACACACACACACACACACACACACACACACACACACACACACACACACACAGGTACACACACACACACACACACAGGCACACACACACACACACACACACACACACACACAGGCACACTCACACACACACACACACTCACACACACACACACACACACACACACACACATAAACCGTCTGTACTGCTTTTCAGTGATGTCAACTTTGGGGGCCTCTCAGCCGTGCGGGGCACGTACACTGCTGTGGGAAAGCTCAGAGGAGCGTGGTGGAAGCCTATGTGCGGAATGACAAACACACAGCAGGCTCTGGCTCTGGCTGTCACTCCGCAAAACTCGTCTCCTGTCCATCCCTCCTTCAGAGGACCTCTACTAAGCCCCCAATTACGGACGTTTGACTCAAATATTCCTAGTGTGATAATACATTAAATGGAAGAATAGACGAAAGATGAATTGTAACAAAACCAAATCAGTGAAAAATGTGTAATGATGAGTAACTGTTGGCAATTAACAGCGAGGGGTATGGAAACAAAAGAAATGTGTAGCTGAATGCGAAACAGTAGCCAAGTGTACCTCACCAAGGCATTTTTTAAAAGCAGCTTATAAATGGCTGTGCTAAAAGCAGACAGGCATCTTCACTGTGGTCGAAAGCTGCTGAGCTTCTGTCAAAGGCTTGATTTAGTCTTCCCACCTGTTCTCCCCTGACTGAAACATCTGGCTGATGCCTGTGACAAGTGACAACTGTGATGTCTCACCACTTAGGAAAAGCACACCCACCAAACAACACACTTACAACAAAATATCGCATCTCTCAAAACTAATCATAAACATTTTCTTTTATCTTCTTCTTCCTGATCCTCTGCTTGAAAGGACCTTTAAAAAGACAGTTCCTGGTTCGAAAAAACAAAAACAATACTGCTATTACTTTCACTGCTTCCGTCATGGGGAACCGGAAAGAGCCAATGGATATAGTGTGGAAATGTGAGAGCTTGTGCCCACGGATATCTGTCTGTCTGTGCCACGGGAGCGGCACTACTTGAATAGATAACACCCCTGTGGAGTGGCTTTTATCCTGGGCTGAGATGGGACTGAGAGGTGACACCGGCGCAGGACTGAAGAAAATGGGTCCTGTTTTAGACAGACAATAACCAAAATCTGGGCTTAACATCGATCCCCCTGTCTGATAGACTGGGCCAGACAGGATTGGTTGTCCAGTCCACTGCCAGGGTCGGCAGGAATCCATGGACGGCTGAGAGGGATGGGCAGACTCGATTGAACAGTTTCACTGACTGTTCATCAACGTTTGTCTGTCTACTGCTGGGCATCCTACAGCTCCTGTCCACATTACACAGTGGTAGTAGACTATACTGTATGCATGAGATGGTGAATTCTGTGATCGACTGCTTGGACATGCATTCAAATGGTAAGAAGGGGACACTGTTTACACAAAAAAAGAACCTGCAAATGGAATGTACAATGGCACGTTGTGTAATTCTTTGAATAATATGCTTGGGTGGTCAGACATGGGTGGTCAGACGCAGCGTCGTACTTCAATGAGGGAGGAAAATGCTTAACAGGGCTTAATGTCAGTTTAAAATATCGGCATGATCTACATTCAGCATTCCTTGCTAAACGTTGTGTGGAAGCTGTGCAAACAAACTTATCTTGTCTTGATAACGATTGAAACGATGAAGCCATGGCAAAACCCCATTCCTCAGTCAGGTGAATTTAAATCTACGTGCTGGTCAGCACCATTATGTCAACAATATGGCCGCCATCACGAAGTAATGCTGTTCACGAATACTATGGATTGTGAAAATGTGCGCAGATAACAGATAGATAACTTCCATCTGCAGATACCTGTTTGAGAAAGGTTTTTTAAATGTTGTGCTGTGCGACATTAAACTGTCAGTCTTTGTCCAGCTGGAAGTGCTGTTGTTACAATAAAATGGTTAACTAGGGACATGCTGCATCAGGAACCTTAAAAACAAGCTTACGCACGGGCAGTTACACAACAGAGAGCCACTGTCTTCCCACTAGTTTAAGCACAAAGAAAGAGGAAGTGTCCTGTAGGCTGGATTTCTGCAGTAGGGCTGTCAAGTCTAGGTCTAAACATAAATACTTTCAAGCTCAAAAGTATTATTTATTTAGGATCAAAGAAGACACAAATTTGTTTCCTAAAATGAATGCAGACTATTCAAATTACACCCTCTAAACAACAACACATCCACGGCACCACACAAACAGCTGAACAACAAAATCAACAGACACACAGTCAGCAGTCAATGGTTTCCCCCCACACACTGGGTCATCTGATCACGCCTAAATATGAACCACATCACCATGCCATGACATTCAGCCAAAGGGGAGAAAAAAATAAATAAACTGAGCTGTGATTACTGTGTGTCAGCAGCACCTGGACAGACTGTTGGGTAATTTAACCTGGAGGTGCGTGGCATTCATTTCCCGCCACGTCAGACAGCGGGCTCAGACTGGCAAACGGATGACTCCGGCTCACTTGTGCGCTAAATCCCGGTGAGGGGGGGAGGGGAGGGGGGCACTGACCGGGGGGGGCTGTTGGGTGTTGGGCTGGCAGCCTAGCCTGGCGCTAGTTTTTTCCTCTCCTCTGCTTTCTGCCCCATTCCCCTCCATAAAGCTTATAAGAGAGGGGATAGCAGACTCTGGCCCTTTATTACCACCCCATCACACACACACACACACACTCACAGACACACACACGCACACATCTCTCACACACACACACACATACACACACACACACACACACATACACACACACACACACACACGCACACGCACACATCTCTCACACACACACACACATACACACACACACACACACACACACACACACACACACACACACACACACACACACACACACCTCACACACACTTCAGTCCTCCATTTCATACCCACCCATTTTTTTCTGCAAAACACTTTAGAGGAAGCTTATGATTCACTGGAGACTGTAGTTGCGTAATTGTTTGGAAGCTGATGTCAGACTACAGCCAGCTTTTGAGGTGAAAATGAATACTTTTGAGCTACCGAGCAAAGTAAAGCTTCAAGGTAACTTAAGGAACACTGTGGCAAAAACTTGACCTTTTAGAAAATGTGCACAATAATGAAAAAGGTGACGTGAATGCATTGGCTTTCCAATTCATTAAATAATCTACATATACCATCAGAAAAGCAACATAAACATAACATAAAAAACTGAACTGCTGAATGTATTCAGGGTTAATGTCCTTTTGTTTGAGATGAACGGGACTGTTGCATTTCTGCAAAAGACAGGAAATGTGTAACTTCCCCTTAACACTGACCACAAAGATAGAAAGCCTCCCTTCACAGAGTTGTGAGATGTTGACACACATCCCAGTGTTGACAATGCATATCCCTCATATCTCTTCTTAGGCTGTCTCACATAACATCACAAGCAAACACAGAGTTAGTGCTCTCCCTCTCTCTCTGTCTCTCTCTGTCTCTCTCTCTGTCTCTCTCTCTCTCTCTCTCTCAACTGTAGTGGTTTATTTCATAACAATATAACACAGAGATGTGTAGTTTACGCTAGGCCTATTGTTTAGCTTACGGCCCTAGCACATTTTAGATTGTATCACCATTGATATGCTCTCCTTAGGGCATGGGAAAAATACTACCACCATAATAATTCTCAGGTGGGCGGTGGTCAAAGAGTGTCTGAACATGACATGCTCACAGATAATGATCTATGATGTCCCATTACACAGTGCTTATATGAGTGCCAATGACTTGACAAGCCAGAACATGGCTGCAAAACCCAAACATATTCTTCTCTCCATCCTATGCAGGGTAACAACTGCAGAAACCTGTTCCAATGCTTGCTCAACCGGTTCCAACACGACATGCTTTCACTCATGACAACACCTTCTGACATGTACAACACCTTCTGACATGTGCATCTTCATGAAAGGAAGATGCGATGAAAATGACCTGAAGGGGTAATCCAAGGAAAGCACCCCACACTTTGCCCCCTGATTCACAGCAAAAGCACAACTACCAAACCACAGAGCCCGCCATCTGTCAAATAAAGCGAATGCCAAAGCTGGCGTTTAACCATAATCCTGGCAATATGTCCTGACACTAATTCTGGACACTGCGAAGGCATGGCACACTTGGCAGACTTTAGACGATGTCTAGTCAATGGGTGCATTCCAATTAAGATTACATTAACTAAGATATTAGGAGCCAATGGTTTGCACGCATGGACCTTGTCAGGGCTTTTTGTTGTTATCTATCTATTCACTTCTTTATTTATTTTAATCTGTGCTTGCCATTACCTCCAGTGAATTGGCAGGACATACTTGAGCACCTAATCTAAAATGAGCATATTTATCACTGACAAAATTTGCATGACTTGAGTCTGAAGATGTGTACTAAAGTCCTCATTTCAGCCACAAGGGATTGCTCTAAGGAACCATCCAAGTACATTCACTGGCTCACAAAAACAGTCTCCTGGCTAATCCCTCTGCCAGGGTGGAGTACAGTTAGCGGTCACCGTTTTTTTGGCTCACTGTTTCCTGAGGACAAACATCCAGCATTTCAAGTTGTGAATGCAAGGTGTTAGTAGGGAGCGCAAGGTGTGATTTCTCTATTTAATGATTATAACAGTACAAGTCTACAGGACTTTAAGGCGTGATTTTTGATTTTCACACAAGACTGCTGACATTTTAACTTAACAGGCAATAAAATAGCCACATTTCTTGCAATGGAATAATGCTAGAGTGTCTACTCAGTCTGAATTTTACTCAGTCTGACTTTTTTCATATTGTGTGCATGAACGCAGCAGATTTTTTGAGCACACACATACAAACAACAACTACAGGACCATGCAGAGGAATTTTCCTGAATTTGATAAGAGAAGTAGATTATTCACACCATTAAGTGTTCCCACCTGCCATTTGAGCCTAACACACAAACACTGGCATTCCTCATATAATGAAATACATACAGCAGACAGCAGTTGAAGTGACCTTAATTAAGATGTAATAATCTAATTTTAAGCCTATACAATAAAATAGAATGTCCAACACCAAAGAAAACCATTTAGGGCCAACATCACCCAAACGGCCTACTGGTGTTATAACCGCACATGCATTATGCATGAGTAATTCAATTATGAATCTGGAGAGATGAAGCACCACCTTGTTGTCTGGCGGTAGATCAAGCGCTAAGGTCAGGGGAGATCGCTCTGGGTCTACACATAAACTATGCTAGGGGGGATCTAATATGAGCTTTTTTTACCAGGGAATCCTCATCACCATGGTCAGTAATTTAGTTACTGTAGATTGCAACCAGTGGACTGCACTTAGACTCAGGCCTTTGAATATGCAAGAATAAGTACACGGCTAAACATAGTACACTGACAGTGAACAAGCAACAGGTAATTGGTGTTAGCAGTGTTCAGAAAAAAAAAACCCTATGTGATGCTGTTGAGAATGAAAGTGAAAACATCAGGCACAATAGGCATTTATTGATTGGATGCCCCATTTTAGTGTTCTATGTACCGTAGTTACTATTATTTAAAGTGTCCATTACTGACGGATGTGCATATATAAAATCCCTTTGAATAAAGGACATCAGAGAACAGCCTACTTCCCAATGTTTCCTTTTTTACCAGCTATTTCAAATGTTTCCCTTACACAAACTCAAGGGAATGAAAGAAAGCATGCTTAGTTTGGTCCTCAACGAGCCAGGATTACATAATGTCATTTAATTACAAACAGATGTACGGTGTAGGCATGGTACTGGATGGCTCATTGTAGAGAGCCTACCCTGTGTCACGATGTCTGAGAAATACCATGGAAGAACCTTTACAGTCATATGAACAGGAATTGCTTGGACTACTACTTACAAGGCTAAGATTGAAGAAAGGGTTGTGTGAGCGATGTGAAATGTAAAGTACACACACACACACACACACACACACACACACACACACACACACAAACACCTAAGGTATTGGGGGAACACAAGTAACAATTCCTGAGGGAGATGGATCAAAAGTTACCTTCTGGATCCCTTTGAGTATGTGAATGTGAAGGTGGCGTCAGTGTATCGGAAATCTGTAACAAAAGGGAGACAATGATAAGGTAAGGGCATACCCCTAGTCACCTAGAAGGAAATGTGGCTACGACGGCAGAAAGAACGTATCCTATTCCACAAGAAAAGTCCCTTTCAACAAGTGCAGTCTCCATGGCAACATCAAGAGGGAATTCCACTGACATTTTGTATTTAGAACGCAAAGTGATAGCTGATAAATATTTACTAAATCATTATTGGTCTTTCGTGTGTTTCATCAATTCTGATGCGTTTGTTCTGGTTCAGGTAGATGAATGTCAACACGAGACCAAAAACACTCCTGACACGCATATTAATGTACTGTTTGCATTCCAAGATTATTCTCCTGGTAGACTGTAGCCGACGACAAAACGTTACATGTAAACTAAACTCCTTCTGTAAAGAAGAATATTTTTTTCTTCTTCGACCACTTATGGTCAATGGGTTAGGTAACCAATTCAGGAAAATAAACATAACAATGCACAATGTTGCGCACACGCAGCACCTCTCACTGCCTACAATATTCAACATGTATCTTATTTGCTACATTAGAAATTACACTGTAGTCAGGTTTAGTTAGATCAAAGGGGAGGACATTATTAGGCGTGAGTGTTGTGTAAATTATAGAACGCTGGTTTCATACACCTTGGTTAGCTGTCTGCGAGAAAGGCACCACACTTATTATGGAAACTCACCAGAGAAAAGGCAGTCTTTTTCTGCCTTACACCTTTGAATTACGATGTCGACGTCTTTTTGTATTCTCTCTTGCCTTGAACACATCCCCATGAAATAACACCCACTGAAATGGCTTCTTTTACTAATTTCAGCAAATATTTCCTCTTGCTGGCACGATGTATTCCAAAATTGCTTTTCGTACGAGCTTAGATGTCTGAAACAGCTTTAGAAAAAAAAATCCCAGGTGTGTCAGCTCCGCTTCAGTTTCTGAAATGTAACGTTATCATCTCCGGTAACAATGGATTCTAATCAAAAGCACTACGATTCGTGAGCTCATCACCTCGGTAAATTTCATATAGATAGCTGTTTTACCCCGGAAGCTCCGTTCTCCACTCCTCATCACTCTGCTAAACCCAACAATGGCGATTTCGAAAGCTACGGCAAGCGCTGTTTGCTAGTCTTAAAGTGAAACCAGCATTGCTCCCAGTGTCATGGATGGACAACACTTAGAATTAGACTCAGGATACTGAGATAGAATCGTTATCAGCTGAGAATACAAAGGCGTTTTTCTACAGTCGAATCCACCCAGCATCCCCGTGAGCTCTCGGAGACCCGATTTTGATTGGCCAAAGCCCGATGTAATGACAAATGATCCTTGTGTGCCAGTAGTTCTGCAAGGGTCTGCTTCTGCTGACATTGTGTGAAAGCCTATATCCAACTCGTTACACTCGAGGACTTAATTCAGAGTAGCCTGAATCTTTACTCTGCACAGTAGGTGATAAGTCTTGTAACATTTCTATGACTATCAGTTCTAGGCTATGGTGTTATATTAGGGAAAGCAGCAAGACCCTCATCTAGACACGAGAGACCCTGTAGCCTATTTGATTTACATCTGCATAAATTTACAATATACATTTTCAGGCTATCGAAGGCAAAACAGATGCTGCACATTTCTGCAATAATGCACAACACTGTTTGCAGTTGTGCATCAGCAGCACCCCGTGTGCAGGTTGAGACAGGTGGCAGGAGGTCCCTGGTCTCCACACGAAACGTGACTGGAGACCGTTAAAGGTGAACGCAAACCACTCTGAGCACAGCTGCCTTGGCAGATGGCAGCCGTTCATCTTCCCTCGTCTTCAAGAAGTCAATTGAATATCGAAAACGCTTACCCTACAAAGAAGTTAAATCTAATATGAGGCTGTAATTGTCTGAGGATTTCTTAGATAGTGAATGGCCTTGCTGGGTAGCTCAGGGCAATTGTCAAACCAATTCCAGCTGGTTTCAGGAACTGTCCAGGCACTGACATCATATGCTGGGCCTCCAAGATGTCAGTGTGCAATTTTTTTTACAAACTTTCTATTCTATAGTGTACACTCTCTGCATAATGTCATTGATTATTCTACCAAGTCAAACTTAAATCTCCACAAATGATTTGGTTTCTTCTTTGAACTTGCTGCATGAACCAGCATGGGTAACTGATGCAGTTTGGGAACTTCTGGATGTGGACATGCACGCGCGCACAGAGACACTGACACACACACACACACACACACACACACACACACACGCACACAGGGTGTGTGTGAGAGAGAGAGACAGCATATGCGCTGAAGCCCATCCAGGGAGCCCCTGTCTGCCTGTGTGGGTTGAGGGCTGTGAGCGCTGGGTCAGACACTGCTCCGGTGATGAGGCCATCCCCTGCATTATTCATCGGCCCCTGGATCAGACGATGATTACCCACAAAGAGCTCTCTCTCTTTCCCCCGCTCTTTCTCTCTCTCTTCCTCTCTCTCTCTCTCTCTCTCCCTCTGTCTTTCTCTCTCTCTCCCTCTCTCTCTCTCTCTCTATCCCCCTCTCTCTCTCTCCCCCTCTCTCTCTCTTTCTCTCTGTTCTCAATCAGCATCACATCCATATGCTATGACTCAAAGGTGCCCAGGGTCTCCTCACAGGCAGACAGTCATTGTCATGGCTCAGCATCGGGCCGATAAGCGTTGTTTTTCGAGAGCACAAATAATCACCCGAGACAGAGTGTTTCCCACCACTGTGTTCCTCAGCGCGGTACCAGAGCAGGCATGATTAATCATGTGTTCACGGGCGTGCACCTGTTTGGGTCCCATCCGAGTTACCCAGGAATGGATTGAATGGCCCAAAATGCACCACGGCGTAGACTAGAGCATCAAAAGCATCCTGTGCTGTTAATAAAAAAGGCTATTGCATCTCCTATTCAATGGGAAATTACAGTGGTGAAACTGGAGCCCTGGTATTTTGTGCTTGAAAGGAGTAGGGGCATGCTGGCTGGCATGAGGCAGGGTAAGTGGCAGTCAAAGACGCAGGGAGAGAGAAAAGAGGAGGAGGAGGAGGAGGAGGAGGAGGAAGAAGAGGAACATAGCAGAGAGAGAGAGAAAGAGAGAGGGAGGGAGTCCCACATCATTTGAGAGCTGACTGCAAAGTGAATTCGCCTCATTAATTCCAATTTCACAGTCAGGCATTCTGTTGGCCACTGCAAGAGCTCAAGTATGTGTGTGTGTGTGTGTGTGTGTGTGTGTGTGTGTGTGTGTGTGTGTGTGTGTGTGTGTGCGTGTGTGTGTGTTTGTGTTGTCATATTTGTGCATGCATGCATGCGTGAGTGTGTGTGTGTGTGTGTGCATGCATGCATGTGTGTGTGTGTGTATGCACATGTGAGTGCATGTGTGAATGTGTGTGTGTTTACATGGTAGATACGTTTGTTTCACATATTTATTGGTATGTGCCTTGCATATGAACTTCTTCAGGATGCATTATTTAGGGAGATGACAATGCTGCCTGAAGTAAGAATCACTCTTGTTATTACTTTGCAACTAGCATACAGTTTGGCCCTGAGTGAACAGGAAGTGTTGTAAACAGATGCATAAACACTTCCTGCTTGTTTAGGGAAGCAGCTAATAGGTTGGCATAAAATGTAAATGTTTTCCTCTTCAGCTGGGCGCGAGAAACTCGCCTCAGCACTACCTATAAAGAGCGGATATTCCTCTGAATGAGACTCATTGTGCAAAACAGCCCGTATTTGATAACTCAAGCAGGCCTTTTAAAGTTTAAAAGTTTCTGGCGTCGAGATAGTGACTCTGAATAAAAACTGAAGCAGGGAGGGTTCTGTCGGCAGCCATTTTCCAGCTAACGTGCATTACAACATAATTTCTGTCCAATTTGAGATAGTTGAATTACATTCACCGTGGTCAGTGGCTGGGTTTTTTGTGTGTGATTACTTATATACCCACCATAAACTGAATGCAGCATTACTCCTGTGTGTGCCATGCTTTAACTGATTGGTCTCCTCTGATTTCTGAGGTGAGGAATTCATTTGAAAGTCTGCTTGGGCTCTGATGTGTTCCCCATTTTTGCCTCCCTGACGAAAATAGCATCAGCAGTTTGCAATACTCTCAAGGGGAAATGATATGAGCTGTCAAAAGAATGAGGCTGCACCTGTACAATTGATGGAATGGCTTACAAACTGCCTTATTACAGGATAGTATGTATGCAGGTATGTGTGTATGTATGTATGTATGTATGTATGTATGTATGTATGTATGTATGTATTTATGTATGCAGGTATGTATGTATGCATGTATTTATGTGTGTATGTATGTATGTATGTATGTATGTATGTATGTGTGCATGTATGTGTGTATGTACTGTATGTGTGTATGTATGTATGTATGTATGTATGTATGTATGTATGTATGTATGTATGTACTGTATGTATGTATGTATGTATGTATGTATGTATGAACGTATGTAGGTATGTATGTTTGTATAAAAGAATATGGTGAATGGGTGGCAAATTATGGTGATACCACAGGAGAAATGTGTGTGTGAGTGTGATGGAATCTTCCAGAGTGTATTCGACTTTGCAAGTTCAACCTTAACTGTGTTTTTTTTTTTAAAGGATGACAAACATCCAGGAGTCTGAAAGCTTCTTCGGGACTGCCCTCTCACCTCCATCAAAACCAACACATGGAATGGAGATTAATTCCTCAGAGAACAGATCAATGTGCAGATATATTGGATACGCTGCGGCCATTTTTTTTTCAGCAGGTGCCTGTGAGTGCTCATTTCAGTCACCTCATTTATGATGTTGGTCATTAATGGCTTTGTGTGGAACCTGTCCAAACACAAACACACACACACACACACACACACACCCACACACACACACACACACACACACACCTTAGCCTTTCTAATAGCCACTCCTCTCTTACTTACACATACATATACACACTGCGTTTTTAAATAATCTCTCTCTGTCTCTCTCTCTGTCTCTCTCTCTCTCTTTAAAAGATAAGTTAGCTAAGGCCGCCAGCTTGTTACAGTCTGCATGACTCATAGTGTGGACATAAAACGTTATGATTTGTAACATGAAGAGCATAAACAGTTTTTTTTCCTTTTTCTCTCTAACTTTACCATTCGCTAATTGCTGAACCCCACAACCGATGCCAATAAATTACCAGCAGTTATGGAGTGCATCTTAGAGTCTGTCATGAGGATTACAGACAACGCTGGGATGAGTCACATCAACTTTTAGTTTCATTTTGATTTTGTGGTGATGAGATGTAGTGGAGATTCATTCCCATCCATTAACTACTGGACTACATCTTGTTTCCATTTGAATGTACCAGCGTCAAAAACAAACCTTGCTTGCTTTCAGACGAGAGCGAGAGAGAAACCTACAGATGCTGGTCATAGCCATGGATATTCTGAGTCATGGCCTGCTTCAGGCTGTGTTGAACACACATGATTTCCTTCAGGCTCGCTTTGAGATGGTCACTGAGTCCACTACCGCTGAGGAAAAGGGGCCTGCTTTGTTTGTGCCTAATGGCTAGACTTGCAGTTTGCAAAGGAACATGCGTATTGTGCAGAGGAAATTAATTTTCCCCACATCCTCAGAATAGAACAAATAAGAAAGCAGTGACATAGTGTTTCTGAATGCTGAGGAAATGGTTCTTTCTAGGCGGAGGAGATTTATAATCTTTCTCCTCCAGATTTGCTGTAATAAATTTAAAGGAAGAGACTTGCCTTTGGAGGTGTTCACGTTGGGTTTTTTTCTTTTTTGTTTGTTTTGTTTTGAGGACTGTAAAGCTCGGCCTGCACTGGAACATTCCAGAAGCCTTTTTTTTGCCCTAGATCTATTTGTGTTTGAGGACGGGAGCTGCCAACTTTGGCACCAAAAGCCTGACAATTGCTCATTCAGCTTGTACTGTAATTCTTTCAACCAAAATATTATTTAAGATGTGAGTAGGCCTGTGCAAATATGTGTGTGCCTGTGCATGTGTGTGTGTGTGCATGTGTGTGTGTGTGTGTGTGTGCTTGATAGTTTTTTTGCACAGTGGATTGCAACAGTGCAATGTAGTCGACTATAAGCTTCATCAAAAGCTCATGTCAAAAATACTGTGGCAGGATTAGTATACATGATTGGTTTTACACACACACACACACACACACAGTCACACACACACACACACACATACAGAGCTGAATTAGCAGACACAAAGACGCCGGTTTTGAAGTGTGACCTGATAATGTGTTTCTCTTAAAAAAACCTTTTACATCACGACTCCTTCATCTGCACTTCCTGTCTCTCACCTCTGTCTTCTTTCTGGAACTTCTCTAACTAATCATCAAAGGAAGTTGTGTGATGTTGACTGCATTAGTATGGTCGCCGTATAATTGGATGGTACAGTGGTCTCGGTCCTAATTATTTAAGGAGTGAATGTCTCCAGACATGATCCTATCAATACAAACACCAATCCTGTACATCACCTGACCCTGTGTCAGTCAGTCTTACAAAACCAGTATGAGCAATTGTTGGGTAACCATTGTTGGGCTCAACTCTGCAACGGTGACATTAACTACCCTAGCAAGTGTTATGTTAAAGGAATTATTTAAAAGTATTTGAAATATTCATCCTAATTGTTTAATCATAGGTGTTGTAATCTTGACCTTAAGTCAACCTACACAGGACCCCTGTGAGAGGAGTAGCTATTGCAAAATACAGTATGACTAGACAACAGTCACTTCCCCACTCTGTAACACTTATAGGGCAGAAACTAAGGCAGTCAGATTTCCTAGATTAACATTGGCTGTGCTTTTACTAAATTATGGGAATGCACAGAGAGACATTACGCAACAAAACCTTTGCCCACACCAGCTTCCAACGTTGGTTTGGGAGGTGGTCCTTTCACACACACACAAACACACACACACACACATACACACACACACACACAAACACACACACACTTCTGCCATCTTTCTATGCAGCAAAATATCAATCCAAAGTACCCCTCTAGAATAAGGGAGGAATGTAGGGAGGAATGTAAGGAGGAAGGCATCCATGTGAAAAATGTAGCACCAGAAGCTCTCGCTCTCCAGAGCAGAGAGACAGATAGCAATGCAGCTGTCATTGACTACCTTTCATTTTCAAACTGAGGGATCACAGCCGAACAAAGAAAGCCACAAAGAGGAAGAGAATTTTTGAGGGATTTCCTGGTCCGGAAATCACACAAGTAAACTGACTGAGGGTTACATGGCCTTTGGCGGTCTGTCTGTGTTACCCGAGTGGATAACAACACACATGCTGAAAGCCTTTCATTTTCGCCAAAGAATTGCCGTTACACTCTCTGACCAAATGCATTGTTTTAAGGTCGCTTCCCTCTAAAGAGCACTGACCTGTTTTGACTCTTTTTGATAATATGCACAAGATGAGGTATGGGTGACTTACAATCTTGCCATTTATACCTCTGTGTTTATTTGATTTATTTGACTCTGAAGTTTAAACCTCTACGCATTTCAGCTTCGGCATCCTCCAAGGGTCCATTTCCCCTGGCACTAGTGTTTTATGGATGGTTTCATTTACATAACCTTTTGTAGTTGTTGTTGTTGTTGCTGTTGGAGTGTGTTTTTCTCTGAAGCAATAAACACTCCAGAGGCGATGGCTGCATTGCAGATGCAGTTCCCACTGAGGCCTTATCTCACACACTTCTTTAGCAGGAAGTACATTTATACGAAGAAACTACCTGCACGCTCTCCTCAGTCCTCCTAATCACTCTAATAGATCACTTTTACAGTGGAAAAGCTAATGGAGTTCTGAGTACTACCGAGGCAATCTCTGGTTAGTTCCTCTTTGTTTGCTAAACGCATCTCTCAAACCCTGAGCACAACACACTTTCATGCACTGTCGCAGGTTATTTTAACAGAGGCACAGTCCTTTTCAGATAATAATAATGTTGTGGCAAATGGCGTCTACTATATACGGATGTCCTTTCACTTACTGCAACCTCTTTGCAGCGTCTGTCTCTTGAAAGGTCAAGCACATGATTGCTGCAGCTAAACAAAACATGATTGCTAACATGCACCCTTACATCCTGTCCTTAGACGCTAGCAGCATTTGAACTTAAAATTGCTGTTTTAGGAAACAAGAGGTCAGTGTCAGAACTTACTCATGCAAGCAGGTTATGTGTTGTGTTCAGTGTTCAGGTTATGTGTTGTGTTCAGTGTTCAGGTTATGTGTTGTGTTCAGTGTTCAGGTTATGTGTTGTGTTCAGTGTTCAATGTGATGAAGCTTCAGTGTTGAGCATTTAGTGCCATCTCTTTTAATTTCAGTAAGTGCATTGGTATAAACACATCTTTATACCTTGATATACATGATATAAACAGATGAAACAGTTTCTATCTCCACTGTCCTCTCTATCTTTCTCTCTCTCTCTCTCTCTCTCTCCTCTCTCTCTCTCTCTCTCGTTTGGTCTTTCAGTTGCTTCAGAAAGTGTTTAGCATGCCTCTGTGACCATGTGACCTACACAACACACTAACAGGAAATGTAGACTAGATGGAACTGTGTGACATTTGGAACATTTTTAACGCCCTCTCACCACGCTGCTAACCTCTACTTCCATTTTTCTTTCTCCCTGATCCACTGTGAACCATACGCAAGTGTTCGCTTTAATCCGTCTTGCACTTACAATGCCTGAGCTATTTCTTTCTCTCAAATAAAGGGGTTTTAAATAGTATTGCACAATAAAACAGCGGGTGATATTTCCATTATCATTTCTGTTTTCTTGAAGTGAAAAGTGTCAGACATCTAAGAATCTGTTAGAAACTGGCAAACTGGGGAGAGAAATCAAAAAAGGGTAGCATTGCGTAAAGGAAAATAAACAAATATAGCATCTCTTTATTTGTCATTCTTTTGGTTTGAAAAAAACAAAACAAATGGCTTTGAAGTATAGATGCAACTGGCCATATATAAGGCTTCAAATGTTGCAATAGAATAAGCTGAGACACATTCACACGATATATTAATTTCAATATGTTGCACAAATATAGCATTTGCCAGATACACTTGATACTCTCTTTCTCTTTCTGTTTCTCTCTCTTTCTCTCTTTCCCTCTTTAAGCCTGTCCTTCTCACTTTTCAGTGGTTTTCTCCTTTGGGTGAATCACAGGCTCGTATTTACAAAGTACACAGAGCGATTATGAGGACGGGAGGCTGTGCCAGGTTTTAATGAACGCTTGGCAAATGAGCCCACTCTCCTCTCAGGAGGCTGCAGCATCCATCTGGACATGGTGAGGCACGACACAGGCTCAATAGGTATACAGTATGTAGAGGCATCCAGGTCTACAAAGAACAACAGATGCACACACACACACACATGCACACATAAAACACAAATACACACACACACACACACACACATGCACACACACACACTCACACATGCACACACAAATACACACACACACACACACACATGCACACACAAATACACAGACACATACACACACACGCACACACACATGCATACACATATGCAGGCACACACGCACACACACACACACGAGTGCATGCACACACACGGGTGCACACATGCATGCACATGCACACACACACACACACACTTGCGTGCACACACACACACACACTCACACATCCACACACACACTTGTCAATTTTGTTCAGAGTGATGAATGTCTTGATATTTACTTCTGGCGGCAGCTGTAAAACCTCCATGTTATTACTGATGTCCTGTGGTGGCCAACTTAATTTCCGCTCCGTTACACTGCTTTACTTTTATATTCAAAAGCAGCAAGTGAAGTGTGAGGTGTGTCACAAATTCTGAATATGCGATTGGAGGAGGTGTTGGATGTCATCATTCTATCACTGGATATCATTGGTAGACATTCAACGTTCAGTTAGCTGCTTGGCTGGGTGCCTTTCACTTACAGTAAAAAGACAGAAATGGGGTGGTTTCTGTGCTTCCATTCCAACCCTGCCTTACCTGTATAGTTCAGGTCTCACTCCCAGCCATATATATGCGCCCACGGATATGAAGTATTTATTAGCATCCGATGGAATGAGAACCACCCTGTAAAGGTCATATACCGCAGAATGGCTAGCCCATACACTCCTGCAGGGAGTGATATTTCACAAAGACAGCAAAAGCAGAGCAATACATTTGTTTGTGTCAGCACACACAAAAGCGGATGTTGCATTTTAAGCTAATTTTGAGCTTAAGTTGTGCATGATTTTCACATCTTCCAAAAACAGCATACATGATGATGATGTTTTTTAGCTTTTGCATTCTGGCATTGTGAAGGGGAGAGTTGTATTGCCTTATACCACTGACATAGATGTGAGGAACAAGTAACCTCCATGCATGGTTTTTACTGTGCGTGTGTGCATATGTGTGTATGTGTGTGTGTGTGTGTGTGTGTGTGTGTGTGTGTGTGTGTGTGTGTGTGTGTGTGTGTGTGTGTGTGTGCGTGTGTGCGCACGTGTGTGTGTGTGCGGGCAGGCATTCGCAGAACTCTGTCTGAATATATCTAAATATAGGTAATGGCATGCATGCATTGAGGGCCTACATCAAAACCTTGACCTTTTTTTTTAACCTGGTATTACCTTGTGGTTATTGTGACCTAATTACCAGTTGGCACCCCTAACCACATTCTTGCACACTGGTCACTATGATCGGTTCTGGCTTCCTACGCTATACAGAAATAAACTCACACATCAATTTCTTAAGCAATCAGAATCTCTCAGCCCATGATGACCCATATAGAAAGCACCTTTAAATAATACGGGTACACACAGGCTGCAGGCAAAGAGGTCCCATCTTATGACCAGATTGCAAAACCCACATCTTGGATGCCATGTAAGAATAAGGCGTTTGTGACAAGAAGTCAGAGTCAGCAGGTAGCTCAATGTAATGCAGCTTCTTTAAAAATAGTAATTAAAAAAAAAACAACAACACAGCGCTTCTTTCTTCTAACGCTGTTAGACTGATGCTGATACTGTCATCTACAGTATTTAGGCCACATCTCCCTGCTGGCTGCCTCCAGATGTACTGTACAAGTATGTGTTAAAGTAAGCGCATACATACATCTGGACAGCCCTGAGGGGGCCTTGGCTGTGATAGACCCCCCTTCATCAGCTCCTCCGTATCTCCCTCTCCCAGCACACCTGAGCTGGCTCTTCAGAGACACTAAATCTCCAGATTATTTATCTGTGAGGGGAGGATGTGGACATAAAGTAATTGTTCCTTAGACGCCAGTCAGCTTGGCTCATAAATACCACTCATCGCAGCCTGCGGGGGGGGCAGGGTGGGCAGCGGGGATTCATCAAGGCATACCCGTCCAAAAAGTGCTTTGTCAACTTGGCCTCACAGTTATTTAATGCAGTGCACATGCCTGACACACATTAAAAGCTTGTAAAAGCTGTATGTAGTGCCTTTCTTATTATCAAATGATTCAGTGTGAAGCTGCTTTTTTATTTGCTAGTTCTTATAGAAGGAGGCCATTCCCTTTTGCACCACTTCCAGCCTCTGGTGTAAATCACTCAGGCCGTGGGCGGTTTGTAAATTCTTTGGCGCGGTGGCTCCATCGTTTGGCATCTGCGGTGAATACAGAGGGATGAAGTGTCACCACTCCGTCAGCCCGAGTGACTCAGCCGACGCTAATAGGTCTTGCCATGGGCGCTCTCTCTCTGCAATGCCTTAGCCCGCCATGCGTCCTCTCGGGAGAGCTGACAGGGAGTCAGGCAGGCTCCTGTGTGTTTGTGTATGTGTGTGTGGGTGTGTGTGTGTGTGCGGGTGTGTGTGTGTGTGTGGGTGTGTGTGTGTATGTGTGTGTGTGTGTGCGTGTGTGTTTATGTGTGCATGTGTGTGTGCGTGCGCACGCACGCGTGTGTAAGGGTGTGTGTGCGTGCGTGTGTATGTGTGCGTGTGTGTATGTGTATGTGTGTGTGTGCGTGCGTGCGTGCGGGCCTGCGTGTGTGTGTGTGTGTGTGTGTTTGCTGTGCTCCCTGTGTCAGTGCAGGGCATGTCATTACAGTGGCGAGAGCAGGATGCGTCAAGAGGAGTGAAATGCTGGTAAACTATAATCATGCAGGTTTGGAGTGTTTTCCCACTCACACAGCACTGGGGCTTGGCTAGGGACAGATGAGGTGACTCCTGCAACTTACATACATCACTGTGTCTCTATGCAAAAAAACACAGACCTCCAGGCCGATTGTAAGTGAAATCTGAAAAGAAATATATTGTTTGAGATGCCCGCTGGCTACCAGGCCACAACAGTGAATGAAGTAGCCCTCATATTTCAGCGGGTTTTACTCATTAAGTGCAGCAGGGTTTTTAATGTAGGTCTGTGGCTTTGGTGCGAGTTTGAGTGGAAGTGTGGGAAGAAACTCAAATATGACCTTTTCAGCATTAGCAAAATGTTCTGCTGAACACTTGACACTAATACCATTTGGCAACAGCACTGCCTCCCCCACACAGGTTTGGCATCTTGCCATCATGGAAACTTTGTCTCACAACATTTTCTTGCTATTTTGTAGATGCGTATAATTATCTGAACATGGGCTATAATTATCTAAAAAAACTGAGATACATAATTGTTGGTGTGATTATTAAAAATAAGCTTTAATTAAAGAAACTTCATCACCCAGGGGCAAGGCCTACTCTACATTTAAAGCATAAAAAAATGAAACCATTCCAGCAGAGGATACGTCTTGTACAACTGCTGTTTTGATGATAATTGAATGAGACATGGCAGGCCTTAAATTATGTTAAATATAAATAAACTAATAGTTGATTTTTTCATAATGTAATTGCTTCTACCTTAAAATTTATCATGCAAGACGTGACAACATTGCGTGTGAAATTTCAGTGTGCAAGGCTACATCTGCCCAAACAGCTTCATATCTGACCTCAGCCCTGGCCAGTACACTTCAACATTTTGTTGTTGCTGCAAATCATGAATTATAATGCCGATGAATTACACCTAGACTACACACAACATTATCATTAGGTGACTCCCCATCGCTCATCCTGAAGGTTTTGGCATCTGACATTTTGACTCAACATTACAGCTGAGAAAATTCCAGACTGCGGATTATGAAAAGCCAATCAACTTTGAGTATTCCGCACATATCTTTTTCCCCCCAGTCATGCTTTCACTAATCCTCAGAGTTGTATTTAGCCACCTTAAATTACACCTTGCCACATACTGTACCTTAGACGTAGTGCACTGCTATGACTTGCTGAAGAAGACGCCCAAGCCAACTCTGTATAAGTTTATTATCCATATGACTGCACAGCAAATGTATGGAGTTAATTATCCTTTCTCTATTTGTATTTCTTAGCTGTAAGTAATCACTCTCAGCTATGTCTTTATGGTTATCCTGAGGATAGCGCAATGCACTTCATTTAATGTTCCTCTGCTCCAAGTGCAATGCACTTTTTGGAAGTGTTTCCAAAAGATCTGTTTATGGTCGTTAACGCAGTAGTTTCTTGACTAATTGCTTAGTTTGTTTTTGAAGTTCTCACTCTTTTCAAAAAGTGCTCGCCCTGGAACCTTGCAGGAAGTATCATAAAATGGGAGACTGGATTCTGCTGCATTCAAAAAAAAGTATTTAATGATTCACAACAGCATAGAGAGTCAAGCTCCAAGTCTTAGACGCACAGTATAATTCTGAATTCATGATAGCTTACTTTCTCACACACTGTCATAAAAGCAGTGGTGCTCACAAGCCCAGATAATTAATTTAATTCATCATCAAATGGGACCATAATATTTACATACACACAGTTCAAGTACAATATTACCACAGTCTTACCGTGGTGTTAAATCCTAATGGGGAAGTTCACAAAAAAGATGGCTGGGTTATGTGAGATCCACCCCATTTCCCATCTCCCACCTGAAAAACTGGCAATTTATGAATTTATGTAAATGACACAAATAAGAGTCAGTCCTTATGGTGGCAAATAACCTGTGAATCAATTATCAACTCCACAAGCTATGCGCCGCCATTTTAAATTTAAACCATGACTATTAGAATCATCGCAGAACAGATGTGAGTTACTGTGGAGCCAGTGATCTCCAGACGAACACAGTGTTCTCTCAGAGCACTGAAATGACGGCCTGTGTCTTCTGGAGAGGGGAAGGTGCTATTAGGCTGCTCTGAACCAAACAGGCAATGCCAAAAAAGCATTTGAAAATAATCACACCAAAGTAGAAAAAAAAGAAACTTTACAAATATTATTGCAATTCAATTTTGTTTTCCATTGTAAAACTCAGCTTTACTGTAAAGTAAAAAAAAAAAAAAAACAGAAGTCACCACCACAGCATTACTCATTCTGTTTTGGAAAAATAAAAAAAGACAGTACCCGGCCTTTAAGCCACAGTATGTTCAGTGGAAAGTTTACATAAACTCCTTTTGGTCTGGTCGACAGTATCGAAGGGAGCTACTGTGAGTGGAACTGAAGAATAGGAAGAGACAGCTACTGGGTTGCCAAGCCAGTTAAGACAAACGTGTTTCTTCAGTCTCCTGGCCCTGCCATTCAGTAGGCTGTTGAGTCACTGCTTTCAGGCAGAGAACTGGATGCATGCCACGGTGAGGAGGACACTTCAGAGAGAGAAGGAGAGGGAAAGAGAGAGAGAGGGGGGAAGGGAGGGAGAGAGGAAGAGAGTCTACTGACTTTATGGGCACACATTAATAAATATTAAGATGTCACCGAGTTCAGTCTGGGAAGCCGCCACCTCAGTCAGTGAGGGTTAAATCTCTCGCAGAAAAGAAAAAAATTACAACAGTAGAAAAAAATCAGTATAAAAAAGGGAAGAAAATGAAAGTCCTGAAATATTTACACACCCACGCACCCACACCCACACCCACACCCACACAGAGGAAAGTCTGTCCTCTCATCTGCAATTTTGGCACCCAAAAAAAAAATCCACTCAAGAGGGTCAGACATGGGAAGTCAGTCACACGGACGTCCGGGGTTTCCTGATGACCAGCTGCACAGGGCCCTCGGCCACCGTCTTGATGATGTTCCAGGCGTCATAGTGCATCAGACCCTGCAGAGACCTGCCATTGATGGCCAGCACCTCGTCTCCAACATCGATGACCCGGGACTGCTCAGCTGCGCCACCTGTGGGGGAGAGGGAGTAATGTCAGGCAGGAAGTTTTGGGAGCATGTCTGTGTTGTACAGGAGTTTAGCAGAACGGTTCTTGTACCACAAGGAAGAATGACACAGATTAATAACTGACACATTTCTGTAATTTTTTTTGCTCACAACCATAAAGAAACAACAATGTCACTGGATGAATATTTTACTTTTTTGTTATAAGGCCTTCAGATATATTATTTTATATGGATGTTAATTTATGCATGTGTACTTTCTATACTATTTGTGTGTGTGTATTTTTATTGCACTTAATGCTTACTAGATTACTTCCAGTTAGGACGAATACTGATGTGTAACACTAGGATGGTAATGTGACTGGTGCCTAAGGATGTTAACACACAAAAGCTGTCTAAACCGGCGACTGTGGCGACCTGTGTGTGGCTGTGCCCTTGCTTCTCACTGTGAAGTCATTGAAGGCAGTGTAAAGGGTGAGAGCCCTCGAGCGCAAGTTCAGCCTAATCGTCTTAGCTGACCTTGTTCTATGTGCTGCTGATTGACACCGGTGAAAGCCGATGCCTGAGCTACAGGGCACCAAACCCCGCCACAAGAGCTCTCAGTTACGCTCTCCTCTCACCAAGCTTCCGACGCAGTTTTGACAGGACAAATTGACTCTTTGCTTCAAAAGTTTTTCGTAACAACCTTGGTTTTGTGTGACCTTCAGACCTTTAGAGCTGACCTTCAGACCAAAATAACAACAAAAAAACTAGAGGTGCATTTGACTGCCCGTGTCTCTGTGTACTTTCTTCCCCGACAAAATGAGGATTAAATACCGAGTCCACAGTTTGAATCATTCATAAAGGCCCCATGTGGATTTTACACTGGTTCCTTACCTTTGAAGACGCGTTTGATGTTGAGGGGTCTGTCGCCGTGGGCAGAGGCCTTGCCCCCATCCAGACTGAAGCCAAGGCCAGCGGAGGTCTTCTGCAGCTCCACACTAAGCACTCCGTCAGCACCCACCTCCACTACTGCAGCAAAGGCAGAAGAACACAGTCTCAAAACCCTTATCAAAGCATGTTAATTTCACACAAAAAAGAGAAGTTTCTACATCTACTATCATACGCACATTTTGATCTTACTATAAAGCTAAAATAAGACAAGTGTGGATGCCATATAAAACATGCTGCTAAATTCATGCACAGTTAAACTCACAGGTGGCAATGCTGACTTCAGAAAGTAAAAACCCTGCCACATATTCTGTTTTGTCTGTGCAGCTAACACTGGTGATTTCACATATTCCCTGATGTACCTGTTTGATAATTTGGTGCTCATTAGAATAGGCTAGTTCAGAAAATGGTTGTATCAAATATGTGGCAGCTTTCTTTTTACTTAATGATGCCGCAATTGACACCTCTGTTTAAAAAGACAGGAAGTGTTGGCCTGCTTGTTACCGGCGCCTGTTGTCCTGCCGTTGCTCCTGCAGGTCAAGGGTGAGGTCAGCGAAGCATGGAGGCCAGGCTCGTGTCGGGGCGATGGCGGCTCGCTGTCCTTCCCCCGCTGCATGACCACCAGGGCCACTCGGGGCATCCGGGACTGGTGCAGACAGGACAGCGCCTCGCCGTGGGTCAGCCCCTTCAGGCTGGTCCCGTTAATGGACAAGATGGCGTCCCCGCGACGGATAGTTCCTTCGACTCCGGCGGCACCCCTGGTGAACACGCGATGGACCTGTTCAGAGAGGTGGAGAGAGCCTTTTAGAAAATCAGGTGTCTGGAATAAACGATTCATGATGTTGATTCATATGTACAGAGTGCAGAGAGCATGGGCATTTCGTGCATTCAACACTAGGAGGCAACAGAGAGACAACATCTTGACGTCTTGAGCCATTTTGCAACTTGAGCCACCATGCAAGCAACCTCAAATGTGTGTGTGTGTGTTTTTGTGTGTGTGTGTGTGTGTGTGCATGCATGCAGGTGTGCGTGCATGTGTGTGTAATTGTGTTTGTGTGCTTGATGTTCAGGGCCACACAACAGCTTTCTGTGGGTAACCTGCTCTTGGACAAATAAGGAAAATTCACAAAGCAACTCTACACCGTATTCCAGAGTCATTACTCAAATATCTGCCTCTAAGATAGGCCTAGAGTTAATTGCACTCTCATTTGCTTGATATACGTGCAGAGGCAAGACGAGTCATTCGGCTTACGGTCACTGATTTCTGTTCCAGGTCGATGCCTCCGGCGATACTGAATCCCAGCCCTGAGCCCTCCTCCTTGATAAGCACAACGAAGTAAACATCCTCTTTCATCTAGAGGGGAAGAGAGGAACATCAGTGACCTCATCATCTACTACCTCCAGATAACACGCAGACAGAACTGTCATGTGATAAAAATGCAGCTTTAGATTAATAAATATATAATGAACATTTATTTACATAGTCAGGTAAAAATGCAGGTTTTGTGTTGCAAAATGCTCACACATGCTGTACTTCTCTGTCAGACACACACACACAAACACACACACTCACACACACACACACACACACACACACACACACACACACACACACATGCACCAGGAAACAGTTGAGAGGGAAAAATAAGATGGCACTCCAGACTTCAAAGAAATATGTATATGAAAGCTTTTGATCACCCTGTCACTAAATGCATACCTCAAGATGAAAGGACACACAGAAGTGAGCAATAAAAAAAAGAAAGCTCATTCATGTTCGTTCTGCAGGCTGCAGGCATCTGGTGAGCAAAAGAAAGTGTTTGAAGGAGGGAGAAAAAAAAATTGGACTGACTCTAGATCAGTTTAGTACCTCTGCCTGGGCCTTGGTGTCGGCGATGAGGGTCACCGTGTCCACATTCACTCGCAGGGAGGCAAGGACGTCCTGCAGCTTGCTCTGCTCCGAGGGGGCCACCGACAGCTCACCGAGGCTGCCAAACAGACACGCATCATTGCTTTTGGCCGCTGCACTGCATAGCTCTGTGAGAATAACAAGCCCCCACTATTCCTTCAGATACAATCTAAACCCCCGTCTGCACATTACAAGAGAGACATTATACCGGCGGAGCACATTTCAAGCTGACACGCAATACAATATTTTCACGCTGGGTATGGAATGGATGGGGCTCTCTTTGAGGGGAAATACCCCATCCCAGCCCGCCACAGCACAGCAACCTCAACCTCCTGCAATCTTTTTCAAAGGGTACTATTTCACTTTCTCTCCTCCTGTGCACTATTGGCTTTAAATCACACATAGATGGCTTTTCCTGCGCTGCCTCTTACCTGATGGACCAGCTGGAGGGAGACGATGTCTGCCCATTGGCTTTGGCTGTGTGGTTGTGGTGGTTCTCCTCTGACACTGCCCCCTGCTGGCTACCTTGGCTCCTGCTCATCCTTGTGGTGACCAGCGTATAGTGCAGGCCCTCGGCGAACGAGTCGGCGGGATTGCGAGGCCGCACCTCCAGCTCCGTCTTGAAGGTGACCTTGCTGGCCACCTCACCTGAAGAGGAGGAGGACGAGGAGGAGAAATCCTCCGTGCAAAGCTTGTCAAGCTCAGGCATGCTCAGAGCACGCAGCTCTCTCAGCCTGGAGCGGGAAAGGCCACCCAGGCCGCGAGAATTTCGCTGCCTTAGCACAGGGGGCGCTAGAGAGCAACGGTCTGGTTTGGGCTCCTCCAAAACTGGGGGGGCCGTGCCACAGTCGGGGGCCTGGGAGTCTGACATGGTGACCCTTTGCAACCGGGGCGACGGGGGAGGTGATCCAGAATCGCCTCCGTATGAGCTGAGACTCCGTCTCAGGGAGCGGGAGCAGTCTGTTACGCCACTACCATTGGACGAGCCCACACAGCTCGAGAGTGTCCGACTCAGTGCAGGCTTGGCTGCGTAGTAAGGAACATCGATACAGCGGACCACGGCCTTGTCAAAACCGGCCAGGTTCTCAAAGGACTTGATCCTGGAGCGCACTGAGAAGGGGTTGGGGTCAGACAGACCCCTGATGTCTGTGGAATAGCTCCTGCGCTCCATTGCTTTCAAGTACAATTTGGACCTGCTTGTCCTTATGTCATCACTTGCATCTATAATGCTGGACATCGCAAGGCTGTGATCCACTGAACCATTGGTCAAGGTAGAAGGGTGTTTATCGATAGTTTCTGTGATGCTAACAGCTGTGTATGTCTGTGGGGGATTACAAGTGGGGCCTGCCAGACTAGATTGAGCCTCAGACTTTGAATTACTCGTGTCTGCAGCTCCAGTGGTTGCCTTGGTATCTGGGACCGGGCTGGAGTTGGCTGGGTTCACAGTTTGTTGTTTTCGCGTAAGGGTGGGTGTGGTGGTGGACGATGTGGGGGAAGATGATGAGAGTCGCACCTCGATAAATGTCCTCTGAGTGGCCGAAGTTTCCGACTTGTCTTTATCGCTCTGCTTCAAAGCTTCCTGAGATACCTGGTCCACCCCCCGAACTGAATTAGTCTCTTTTGAGCTACTTGCTAGATTTGTCTGCCCAGCTGTGGTGGTACCCGCTGTGCTACACTTGCTCTTCTCCTGTGTTCTTTCACACAATCTACCTGAGGAACATGCACTACCTTTCTCTGATGTTCTGCTAATTCTTGGGCTGCCAACGGTGACTACCCTCTTGGCCTGGACTTTGGGGGAGTGGAGTGGGGAAGGTGTGCTTTTTCTCTGCACTGGACTTTCAGCACGTGCAGGTCTGGTGAGAGGCTGCTCACTGTTCTGTGCCCTGGTTTTACTCTTTATGGTCAGTCCTTTCAGTTTGGGCGCATTGCTCTGTGGCTTTAGGTTTTTATCCGCTAACTTTAACTTACAGTTGGACTGGGTTTGTTCCCTCAGAGATGGACTCCTGGGAGGGTGAGCAGTGGGGTTATTTTGTGCAAGTGCTACCCTTGACTCATTGTGAGAAGGCTGACCTTTCTCTCTCTCTTTCTCTTTCTCTTTCTCTTTCGCTGTCAGTGCTTTTCCCCCCGATTTGCCATCACTGCTGTTGGGTGCCTTCAGCTCAGCCGTGGTAGACACGGGCGAGAGCGAAGGCGAAGCACTACGAACTTTCTCTGAGCTCTGCGGCGTGCTGGCCAGCAATTTGGCCGTCCTCTGCTGACTCCGTGGCGTGACGTGGGAGCGGTTCTGAGCGGGAGGGGTGCCGGTGACGTTCGCCACACTCGATTTGACAGCTGTCAAAACCTTTTCATTAGTCTCTGCTGTACCGTTGACAATGTCACCAACAGATTCGGGCACGGCCTTGCCTGCAGAGGCACATTCTCGGTCTGTTTTAGCTATAACGTTGTGGTTTTCACTATGAACAGACACACTGTCTGAGGACTGGGTAAGCTGTGAACTTGGGGTCGAAGGGAGCGAAGGGCCAGTAGATGCTCGTTCGCAGTCAGTTTTATTGCGGGTAACTGAGGCCGGTGAGTGCTCTGCGTTATGTAAGGTGTCGTCCTGAGGAGGGGGTGGTGGGGCATTGTGAGGAGGAGAAGAAGGCCCATTGTCATATGACTGCTTCTGCTTTGCTCCAGACGAAGCATCATAGCAGATCTCCACTACCTCGTCTTCCTCATCAGTGTCTGGGGGGTGTGCACCACTAGCATTGGGGTCTGGTGCTTTGCCGTTTTCCTGAACTGTTCTGTCAGTAGCTGTGTCGCTCTCCGAGTCACTGTCCTCCACCGACCCATACATGCGTTTGGGTTCGGGCTGAGGTTGAAGTTCAGGCCTGGGCCCTGTCCCCTCCCCGTTTGTCTCTGACGGAGTCACCTCCATTTCAGTCAAGTTGCTAAAGTTCCGCGAGTAGTTATTCAAAAACGTTTTCCCCACTGGTAACAGGCTGCCTTGGGTGCCCGAGTCGACCGCTGAGAGGTCCAGAAGGCCGGGCTGTACCGAGTCCCGAGTCTCCTGACCAGAGCCTCCCACACTATCCTGCGGAGAGGCACTGACCGAGGGGTCTGTGGCAGTCTCCGAGCTTTCTGCCTGACTGGTACCGCTTGAGTTGCTAAGCTTCTCCTGCTCGGAGAGCTCCGTGATGATGTCATCAATGTTGGTGATGGGCACCTCGCTGCTGTGATTGGCCAGGGACTCGCTGGAATTGGGCTTGGAGGTGGGGCTCTCTGCAGTCGGGATGTTCTTGTTTTCCAGGCAGCCATTTTCCTCCAAACTGGTTCTCCAGGAATCGGTTCTGGAAGGCCCATCACAACTCGATGACATCATCAGGCAGGAAAGTCGATCTACAGCTGTTGGAATGGAGACTAGTGTGAATATCTGGAGGCATTTCAAAGGGAAATAGGCAACATTTCACATATATGTCTGTCTGTCATGCTGCAGTGAATGCCAAGCTGGGTTAGAGAAACAATACGACACACATGTTTTTAATAGTTCTTCATTAAGATCAGCTGTTAACAAAGTGCAGCATTGCGCTCATATTAAGACAAAGTTAAAGGTCACACACACAAAGCCACTGTTTTATAAATTAACATGCCTGTATATTTGCCCCAGTATTCACTTTTTAGTATGCAAAACTACATTCAGACAGATGAAATTTCACATTCCTTCAATCAAATCCCAATCCACATCCAAAATGAAGGTTTTAACAAAAGTCCCTCCAACCATCTTACCTAATACCTCTTTTCTATCTTAAGAAAATTGAATTTGCTATTTTTTCAATGACAAATGCTAAAACAACAACAGTCTCGCTCAGTCTCAGCAGTTCTGCTTAAATCATCATTCTGCCTACTCAAAGAAATGAATCTCCAGTGTGAATATCAGATGACTGGGAAAATCACTGCAGACCTCAACAAATGTCAGATTCAAAAGTTAAGCATATGACGTCTGAGCAAACTCCTGGGTATTATCCAGACTGAAAGGGCTTCTCATAAAAGCCTTGGATTACAGTATGCATAGACAGCTGAAGTTACCTGATGTTGGTAGGCATACTGACTCTTTACTCCAACACATATTGTACATCACATGTGCATACTGTATGTGTGCATGTTTGTTAAACACCAAGACGAGATGGACAGCGTATGCATACTTTAGTGTAGTATGCATACATAAACACACAATATTTGTCAGACAGACACGCAGGAGCAAACAAGCACAGGCAGCACTACTTGGCTTTTTTTTTTCTCTACTCCTCTAAATCTACTGCCATTATTGCTGTGAGCAGTTCCTTCAGTAATTGCACTAGACTTGACAAGACAAATGACTACAGTGGGGAGGGTGCAACTCTCTTCATATCAGTCACTGCCTTGCAATAATCCCTGTGTGAACTTTCTCATCAAGCTAAAAAAAATAAAAAATAATGTTTATGACTACGGCAAATTACACGTACCACGGATTTCAGTTTTTTTTTTTTGTGTTTCAGTAAGGGGGCCTGTTGAGACACAGACACCAGCAGTAACTGTTTTAGCTGTCAGAGGGTGTGGTGAAAAACATTCTAATCATTCCCACTGTCAATTGGCTGCAAATATTTTAGCAATCACTAAAAAAGAGAACTTGGATGTCGATAAATTCAAGCCAAGGATTTAAATTCGATTTTAAAGACTGCTGAATTTTAGTCTGCTTCATAGCTTGTTCACTGGTCAGTGCTAAGGCCCTACTCACAGCAACAAAGAAGTCAAGCTGGGCAGAAAAAAAGAGATAGGTTATAAAAAAAGGGGAAAAGCTAATCCACAATGGAAACTGTCAACCTACTCCTACAAATCTACTGTCTAAGGTAATAAGTGAATCAATAGTCACCATGGATACAAAGCCCGCTGCTTGCAGTTCCCTTTGTGGTGGAGTAGGGTACTGCCAGTAAAAGAGAGGCTGCTGTGCTCCTATGTCTTAAGGCAGCGTGGGGAAAGACAGACTGGTCTCTTAATTGCAGTCCAGGCTTTATGGTCACATTGCACAGTGGTGAAAGGACAGAAATAACAATGCAAAAGAAAACACCAAGACCACCAGCGGTTTGGAGTTAGGCTAGAGTGATTGATAGGCCTTGGTGAGGAGGTTGTTGTGTTTGTAATGTTTTGGTTATGTGAGCTTTAGGGGGAAATTGTGTCATGAAATGGTGGTTGGGGCAAGGTTTGTGGAGAGGAGACTGATGGAGCACTACAGTCTCTTGGTGTGGGGTGAAGGGGTAAGGGTTGGGGGGCGGGGGGGGGGTGGCATTATGCCTGAAAGCTTCTACAAGCTGCTCTCTGAAGGCAGGCGAATATTCCACAGGTAACCCATTAAAGGTTGGCATTCCTGTGATTTGCAACAAATACTGAAGCCAAAGGACCCTCTGATAAGAGGGTGTCTTGGGGAGAGAAAAAATCTGTGAAACAGGCAGGGCAGTGTTTTGGGCTGACATTTCCACTGGCCCACATCGGCGGGAGGACACAAAATGGTGGGAAAGTAAGTCCATCTGTGAGAGCCTACATTACTGTGAAAGGACCCATCATCGCGAAGTAACAAAGCCACTGTTGTTTGTTTTCGTCACAGTCACTGAGGAAGGAGACTCACCTGAGACGGGCTTCTGAATCTCTAAGGTCAGTGTTACAGGAAGGTTGTGCATTAGATCACAGATCTCCTGATAGGATGAAGCGCAGACCAGCGTGTCCCCGATCGCCACGATCTCGTCTCCCACGTTCATCTTCCCCATGGATTCCTGGCAGAGCACAGAGGAGCGAGATTGGGGAATGAAAACACGCCTGCCTGGAAAACCACAGAGTGAAGCAATGTCTGGTGCCCACACGTGTACACACACACACACACACACATACTTTCTGAGGCATAAAAGCATGCATACACACATAACGGCATTCAAATGTACTCTTACATTAACACACAAACACAAACAAACAAACACACACACACACACACACACACACACACATACACACACACACAGACTTGGCACTTATTCTGTTGCTTCCTCTATTTTTTTAACAACAACCGGGCTGTTGTAAATCTGTTCTGTTTTATTGTTTTTACTGGTGTGCAAAGGTTTCTCAATTTGTGGACATTCACATCCATCCAAGAACACAGAAGCAACTTTATAGAGGACTCAGTGGTATAAACTAAACTTAGTTTAATGTCTTTCGCAAACTTGTGTATATTTGTGAGTCAGATTTTATGTGTTGTGTTAGTCAGGGAGAAATAAAAAATGTTTGCATGTGGTGTGTGTGTATGTGCGTATGTGGCAAGTACACAAAGTTTAAGGGACTATATATATATATATATATGTGTGTGTGTGTGTGTGTGTGTGTGTGTGTGTGTGTGTGTGTGTGTGTGTGTGTGTGTGTGTGTGTGCGTGTGTGGTAGTTACACAAAGTTTAATGTGTGTGTGTGTGTGCGTGTGTGTGTATGTATGTGTGTGTGTGTGTGTGTGTGTCCTCTGTGCAAACTTTCTTGTAACAATCACCAACTGTCCTTGTCAAATGGGGAGATAAGCAGATGAGGCAGACTGGTCAAACTGGTAAACACAGACGGACAGTCAGAGAAACACACCACGCCAGGCAGGCAAACAGACAGAGAAAGACAAACAAATGACTGACAGAGTTGGAGAACACAGACAAACAAACACAAAGAGGGACAGACAGACAGACAGACAGACAGACAGACATGTAAGCGTATATACCCTCTCTGCTGCACCGCCTGGTCTCAGGCCAGTGATGACGACCTTGAGAGGGGAGGACTTGATTTCAAGGTCAAGGCCGAACGACTCGCTCTCGCTCCTGCGCAGCACCACCGTCTCGATGGTGCAGACGCCCGCCAGCTCGCTGGGCTCGCCCCGCCGGCAGTGGTGGGGGCCGCGGCACCCGGGGCGGGTCAGCGTGCCTGCGGGGGAGGGGGAGTGGTTCTGTGCTGTGGGCGTGACAGAGGTGACAGGCTCCTCCCCCTTGCTGCGGTGCGAGGCGCTGGGGCACTCGATGCTCATCATGCTCTTGACGCGCGTGACGGCCTTGTGCTCCAGCTTGGGTGAGCGTTTGGGTTCAGGGGGGCCGTCACGGTACGGCTCTTTCTTCACACCCAGGTTGTTGGTACCTCCACCCACTGTTCCTCCTGCACCTCCCCCTCCCCCTCCTCCTCCTCTGTCATGGTCGAAGCAGCGAATGGGCATGAAGGGCGATTCAGCTCCAGGGGGGACAGCTCCTCCTCCACCTCCTCCTCCTCCACCTCCTCCTCCTCCATCTTCTGACTCGAGCGAGCTGCCCGCACCTGTGCCGCCCCCAGGTCCTCCTATCGAGCGGCCATCTTGGCTCTCATCGTCCACTTCCACTGACGAGGTGGCCACCACGATGCCTGAGTCGTCCTCCTGAAGGCGGGCCTGGAAGTCCGCCACGCTCCCTGAAGCCACCATCGTCGACGACCCCCCCGTTGACCTCCTGTACATGGGCACTGGTGTCATCCGGTCCTCAGTGTCATCGTGCTCCTCGTCGCTGGCCTCGTCCTCGTAGCAGATGACCCTCCGCTGGCGGAGCAGGGGGCTGCGGACGGAGCTGGGGCTGCTGCCCACGCTGGCCTGCCTCCCCCCAGGGCTACACGCCGCCTTGCCCCCCCCAGCCTCCACGTACATGCCCTCCACCCCCACACAGCCACTGGGCTTGTAACCTGCAGGAGAGCAGCACGTGGTGAACCAGACCAGACAGTGATGTCAATCATTTACAAGTAAAAATGAGCTACTTGGCTAACTGTGGCATATTTACATTTTTTTAATTAAAATGGAAATGTTGATTAATGTGCAGCATTGGCCCTCTTAAATGAAATTAGAAATAAATAAATTTGTTGATCTGAACTGCTTTTTCATCTGCGCTAAAGATGCAGTCAGTGAGTTTTTAGTGTTTTTTGTAAGCACATAAACCTTTTTATCAGATTCGGCTAATATCTCCTCATGGTCTACTAGCTTCTCCATTCCCTCAGTGTGCCGTATAAAAACAAAGTTGTCTTACGCAGCGCTGACTCTGTAAACTAGTAACAAACAACCCGGAGGCAGGGTGTTCCCCTGACAATTAGTGTAGAGTTTTTCTCACAAAGCACTGCAAGTAGGGCCGCGCTACTGTAGCTGTCTTGCGTGTTTTATTCCAGTTTATTCAGTCAAACATAAATAAATGTATTACACACACCATTAAGAAATGGCTTTATATGCCTTCATATGATGCACAGGGATCTAGGGAAGTATTCGTTCATACTGATAGCTAATAAAACTGTGAACAGTTGTATTGCTTAGCAGCATTATGATAGAATCAGAATGAGAATAGTTTGAATAGTATGCTCAAAATGTAAAGAGGCTCAAAATATAATACCCAACAGCACATAAAATAAATACAGTGAAAGAACATGACATATCATAAATAAAGACATCTACACCCAATGTGTGTGCAGATATGTTACATTATAGATATCTATATTTATATATATATATATGTATGTATATATGTATATGTATATGTATTGTTAAATTGTTTGATTGTATACTCAGGGCATTGCTGTGAAAGAGCTTGGTGCTTAGTCACTGTTTCCCTGAACAAACAATGGATAATGATGATGATGATGATGATGATGATGATGATGATGATGATGATGATGATGATGATGATGATGATGATGATGATGGTGATGATGATATTTACAGTAAGCCATTATATGTTGCTTATCATCAGGTGAGTAATGTTATAATATAAAAGGTATATTTAATGTGTTTTCAGAATGCTGAGTAGTTTTATTGAAGCTTTCAGGTGATGTCTACTGCTTAAGGGATATCACTGAAGCTGAAATGGCAAAGTAATCAGACAGCAGAACACCGCTAAGTGGCTGCTGTCACTCAAGACTGACAAGGAATAGCAGGTGACAGTGACATCTTAATCAATGACAGCCTTGTGCATTGTGCACAGGTTCATGAAAGTATCTAAACCAATGTTTTCTTTCACAAATGTACTCGTTTGTTTGTTTGTTTGTGTCTTACCGAGGGGCTGGACCCCCGAGTCGTCCAGCGAGGTGCTGCAGCTGCGGTGGTGCAGCATGTCGTCGTCGCTGGAGCCTATCGCCATGGTTTCCGACAGCGAGGACTGGCTGGGGATGTCGTGGGAGAAGTATTGCGACAGCTCAGCCTCGGAACTCAGAGACCCTTGCTGCGGAGTAAACAAACAGAGATGATGATGATCAAACCCCACAGCACAGAACCTGGGGAGGGTGGCAGGTAGGGGGGGCTGGGGGGTTGGGGGTAGGGTGGGTTTGTGGTGGTGTGGGGGGTGTGTAGTTTTGACAAAATGGCTGCCAGCAAGGTGAACCAGCAGGGCTGGAGCACAGGGGAGCAAGTGATTGGTGGGGGGGGCAGGAAGTGTTAGCAGCACTGGGAGCTCAGTCACGGCGGCTGCCTCGACCTTCCTCTGCCCCCCCCCATCAATTACCCGTGTGGGAGTGTGTGAGTGTGTGGGCACGGACTCAGGGCTACTTTGTATTAATTAATTAAGCAGTGCGCTCCAGTGCCCGCGAAACAAAGGGAATAAAGACAAAGGGAGGAGCACTGTGGGTCCAGGGAGTGTTGTGTGTGTATATGTCTAAGCATGTGTGAAAGTGTAGCATCTTCTAAAAAAGATTAATGGACAGAGAGATAGCTTGTGCTTATATGTTTATTTGTAACCACGTAAAGAGTCTAGCTATGTGAAAAACAAAACTGCAACCCAACTGCAAGCCATTGAAATCTGGCAAAATCCCACTGGCACAGCATCAAGCTTTAATTTGTATCTCTGTTTTGCTTCTCCTCTAGGGAATCACAATAACCGTATGTCATTCTGACAGTTGATTAACGGCTGATTGCAATGGCTTGCAGGTTTGTTTTCGCCATTGCCTGTTTACAGACATTTCCCTACTAAACTTTTAGTGTAATCTAGCTAGACTTGAAGTTTCCAGATTTCCATGGTTGCACGGTTGCAATGCATTTCCCTCTCTACCTCTCCCTGCCCTACATGTGTGTCCTGTATGTGTTTCTTTGTGCTAGTCTTTATATCATAACTTTTCAGTTGTGCAGGGTCATTTCTTTCTCTCTCTTTCTGTATGAGTGTGAGTAAAAAGGGAAAGACTAACAAATGAGTGACCACATAAATGAGTGCAAGTGATTGGTGGGGGGGACAGGAAGTGTTAGCAGCACTGGGAGCTCAGTCTCTAAGTGTGTGTATTTTTGTGTGTCTGTGCATGTGCATGTGTATGTGTGTGTGTGCGTGCGTGTGTTTGTCTGTGAGAAACAGTGCATGTGTGTATGTACCCTGCTGGCTGGCTCCAAGAATCTCTTCATGGTCCAGCTGAGGGCAGCGTTGCTCTCTGCCTGCTTGGCCTTGACGGTCGGTGACGGGCTCTTCGATGGGAGACCTGGGGGCACAAACACATGAGATGAGCCATGACTGAATATGCAGAACACTGAACACACTCTTCACACAAAGGCAATTCTACACTCCACTGGAGCCCCATGCAAAATCCCACCACTTTTATTAAAAACTGCATTTCTGCAGATCAGATCAGACCTCAGAGGGGGCAGACAAACAGACAGACAGACAGACAGACAGACAGACAGACAGACAGACAGACAGACAGACATTACTATGGTATCTCACTGGACACAGTAGTTAATAAAGGGCGCGGCTGTGTATGGGAATTGCCTTGTGGAAGCAGGGCTGTGTTGATGCCAGGGCTGGGCTGTGGTGCTGGCTGGGCTGGGATGAGCTGGGCTGGGCTGCACTTACCGAGGGTGTGTGACGAGTGGCTGTCCCTGCTGAGGCTGTCCCTGTGTGTGGAGCGTGCAATAACATCATCCATCTCCTGCTCGGACACCTGGAAATAGCAGTGCAACAGTGAGGATACTCGCCCCCTTCCCTTCCCACCTCACGGGGTGACACACAAGAAATGACACCCATTTACCATTTTATCTCAGCCAGACACCTCTTGGAGGGAGGGGGGAGGAGGGGAGGGGGATTTTGCAGCAGGTATCAGGGGTTGCCTCCCCTCCTCCCCACTCCACACACACACACACACAAACACACAAACACACACACACACACACACACACACTCTCTCTCTCTCACACACACACACACACACAAACACATGCCGACACACACACACATACACACACACGCACACACACACACACACATTCTGCCGGTTCTGCAAGGCTATGGCCACCAGGTGGCATTATGTGGCTGACACAATGACACACCTCTCACACTCTCTCTCATGGCTTACTGGATCAGCACACATTGCTGCCTCTCTAGATCTTTTTTCTCTACAGTGTTTACACCATTTGAGTACCATTTGACACTTCATAAAGTACTTTTTCTTTTTTAATTCAAATCACAAATGTTGAATACTTGCACAATCCCAGCTGGACTGACCGGAGCTTTCCCAAGCTGCCTTACAAACAGGATTTGTTACAATTCTGGCTGCTGTTCTACTTACACATCAGCATGAAATGATGCTGACCATGTGTTTGACTATGTGTTTATAATGCTGACTATGTGTTTAAAGATCTTGCACATTTAAACTTCATAGTGTATTTTAACTATTGTTGTTTTTATTCTCCACATGAGGCCTAACTATGGTTCCAACCCATGATGTAATCTGTGTGAGTTTCCACGTTCTGCTTGTGCACCGTGGAGCTTTGGGGTCAAAGCTGGGTGGGTAAGTTTCCTGTTGTAGCAAACTCCCAGCATGTTCAGCAAGTGGTCTATCTATCACCTTCTGATTGATGCCAACCAATCAGAATGGGTCATCAGCTCAGACACATATCGTGTTTTTTTTGTTTTGAGGTGTGTGCTACTGGTTGATCAAGCCTCCATCCAGTATGTACACCAGGGGCGAATCTAGACCATTTTTAGGGGTGCCAAGGCACCCCTGTGAAACTGCTCGGCACCCCCTGGCTCAGTGCAAAATGAATAATATATTATATATAATAATAGTGTTGTGTGATAAGCACTGGGGGCCGGGCACCCCTAAAGACCAGATGCTAAAATCGCCCCTGATGTACACCGATTAGTCTGTTACAACCACCATCACATGACTGGGCATTAACCAATCAGCCTGGACGCGTTGTTTTGCTTGGATGTGCGTGCCACTGTACACTGCACAACCTGACGAGCGGCAGTCCCGGGGCCACACAAACGGAACTTTCCAGAATGAGGCAGTTGGAGGGAGAGCCAGAGACGTGATTCAGTCTGCCACAGTGGATGGCCGTAACTCAACGCACGGGGAGATTTACTGGCAAAGTACATGACAAATTTGCTCCTGGGGGTAACAAGGGGAGGGTATCAGGTGCTGTGTTTAATTTAGAGCCGCTCAAAGACCCCCTTTGTCTGTCTTCAGGGATGCCTGCTACTTTTTTTCAAATACGTGTATCCATATCAGAGGAATAATTAATGTTGTACTTCCTGTCTGGGCATTGCCCAAAAGGACAGGCGTTTCAAAGAAAAAACAACATTCCAGGAGACCCACACACAAAATGAAAACGTGCAAGTTTCCAACCTACAGGAAACCCCCAAACCGAAACCAATGTCAATTTATGGAGCCTATAATTCAAAGGTATTAACATGGGGGTGGAAAGCAGAGGGCTGAAATTTACAGCACCCTCTCCCCCACTCTCTCTCCCACTTCCTGATGTAAGCAAATGGCCGAAATCCTCAAATGATGGCTCCGCAATTCCCCTTCGCTGGCCGGCTAGCTGGCCCAGGTGCTGGGGGGGGGGGGAGCGGGGCGTGGAGGGGCCGTGCTTAGCCACAGACCACCCTTCTTCTCCACCTTGGCCTTATGTAATGCTAACATGACAGCCACATTCATCTCGAGCCAGAGGACTCAGCACATTCTCCCCAGTCCAGTCCAGTCCGCCTCCTCTCTCCAGTCCGCCTCCTCCCTCCTCTCTCCAGTCCCTGGCTACTCCTCCTCTCCTCCTCTCTCCAGTCCCTGGCTACTCCTCCTCTCCTCCTCCCTCTAGTCCCTGGCTGGTCGTCCCCTCTTCCTCTTCCTCTCCGCCCCTTACCTTCCTGAGAAGCACACTTCACGTCGTGCCTGTGCTTTGATTAATTAGAAGGAGGAAGAGGGCAGGGGCCCGCACACAAGTTGAGGTGGAATGTGTACATTTTTGCTTGCGGGCTTTAATGATTCATGCTAGGGGCTAATTAGCGGGTTAGCAGGTGGAGGGGGGGTTGATGGGAGGCCTGTCCATCTGGTGGAGGGAATGTGTGTGAAACAGAGCCAAGCCAAAGAGGTGGCACGAATACACACACATAGGCATACACACACATACACACACACACACACACATACACACACACACACACACACACACGCACGCACACACACACACACACACATGCACACACACACACATGCACACACACATACACATACACACACACACACACACACACACACACACACACACACACAAAACCCAGGAGAGTGACATGATGAGACCTTGATCAGATGCTGTGGCTTGCTTGTGTACGAGGGAGTGTGTGTCTGTCCGAGAGCAGCTGAGAATGTTGCTTGGGTGGATAACGTTAGGCTAAGTATGTGTGTAAGGTGTTTATTCCTCTGTGTGTGTGCACCTGTGATTTATATCTCAGCCTCAGACTTTTTATGTGTGTGTACATGTGTATGTTTGTGTGTGTGTATGTGTGTGTGTGTGTGTGCGTCCTGTGTGTGTGTGTGTGTGTGTGTGTGTGTGTGTGTGTGTGTGTGTGTGTGTGTGTGTGTGCGTACATGTACTTACTTTGGGGTTGGGATGTCTGCTGATAATGAGGCTGACGGGTCCTGGACCACACTCGCTCAGGATGGCGTACGCCTCACTAAGGGCCGCGTGCCGCAGGCTCACAGAGTCCACCTCCAACACCTGGTCTCCTCGGCTGTACACACACACACACACACACACACACACACACACACACATGGACACACACACACACAAACACACAAACACACACAAACACACACATACACACAAACACACAAACACTTACATACACACACACACACACACACACACACACACACACACACACACATACACACGTACACACACACACACACGGACAATATCAATGTTACAGATAGAGCTGATAAGAGCTGCACAATGATAACACTAAAAGATAATGTACCTAGACAAGAATTCAGCCATCAGTGCTCTAAGACGGTCGAGTTACGGAAGGCTGGAACGCTGTCGTGGCGGTTGGGTGGGGGTGGGGGTGTGTGTGGGGTGGGGGGGGTGGGGGTTAACAATACGGGCAAGTGTGTGTTTTGCAACCTTATCGGTCTCTGCGGCCAGCTGGAAGTACTTTCGCAGCGAGATCCAGCATTTAGTACCTATGATCTGTCTGCTGACATAAAGGCCTCATTCATGGCTCGCTGGCACGAATGGCGCATTTTTTTGGTGTTGTCAAAAAAAACTTTCTCTGGCTGTGAGATGTTTTATAGAAAGAATGAAAGAGGAAGAGAGAGAGAGAGAGAGAGAGAGAGAGAGAGAGAGAGAGAGAGAGAGAGAGAGAGAGACATACAAACACATGCACAACCGGGCACAGAAAAAGACAGTCTTTAGAAAACACAAGGTCACAAACACAAACAAATGCAGAGAAAGAGAGAGGGGGAGAGGGTGAAGGAGAGATGTCGGGATGAGAGAGAGGGAGACAGAGTGTTAGTGAGAAAGAGTCAGAGAGGGAGAGAGATAGAGTGAAAGAAAGAGAGAGAAAAAGAGCTAAAGAGGGAAAGAGAGAGAGGACAATGGAGAGGGGTAGAGATAGAGGAGAGAAGACCTAGACTAAAGAAAGAGAGAGAGAGTGAGTTGGGACTGCATAAAAAAGTCATAATAAATAATACATGCATA
>CM059271.1:6106711-6111711 GCA_030347295.1 Setipinna tenuifilis | reverse complement strand
CAGTGCCTGCGTCTGTCGACTTATGCATCTTAGCAGTGTACCTCTGACGCAACAACACACTAATTTAGGTGCATTACTCCCTGGCACTGAATGATAAAAGGATTTATCACTGCACACAAAATATCCCAAGCACAATGTGTGCTGAAATATCCCAAGATGTGACAGTACACAGCTGTGAGACAGGCTGAAAACAAAGAAGGTGTGATATTTTTGTGTGTGTGAAAGACTATCCCTGTTCAAAAAAGAAATCATAATTTTGGCAGGAATATGATTGCACCTGCGCTTGTGTTTGCAGCTTACACAAATCAGGACTTCAGTATTCAGACAGCTCTGTTCATTATTCAAATGGCTATGTCAGAAATGAACAAAAGCTAATACTAACACACACTAACACAGCAAAATCTCCCTGTCAGGACCTGGCTTTGCTTTAAATTTGCTATGTGCGTGGGAAAGGGTTCCAACCCCACAAACCTTTCTATCTCCTCTCCTATCACACAGCAGTCCAACCCAGAGGCCCTCAGCTGTTTCCCAGACTATGAGGCAGGTCTATGTCCCACAAGGCCTAGGCCAATTCCCCAACTACATTTGGGTCTAAAGCTCAGGTGCACTTTGCTAATTCCCAGACTACCAGTGGGGCTAAAGCAGTGTTTTTTTCAAAGTGTGGTCTGCAGACCACTGTTAGTCTGCAAAAGGCCCAAGTAGTCCACGAGCAGTTGTGTTAAAATATATTTTTCAAGTCTCTTAAGCTACCTATGCTATGCTCAGTGTGTTTACATGACATGTACATAAGCTTTATGCCATTCCTTAGTTAGGGCTGTAATATATATGGCACCAATTCATGCATTTACATAGTTGTTAGCCTGAAAATAGGGGGTGGGGGGGGGTGGTGGTCCTTGAAGTTTTTTAAAGTGGAGAAGTGATTCTCGGTCTGAAAAACTCTAAAGCCCAGGTGTGTCCCTGCAGCCCTCCCTCCCTCACCTTTGTTGAGCGTGACCTCCATGATGATGCGGTCCTTGGGGCCGGGGCCGGGGCCACGGCGGGCGTCGGCGTCCTCGAAGCCTGGTGGGACGGGCGTGCCCCCGCTGGCGTTGGAGTTGGGCGAGCTGGAGCGGCTGAGCAGCGTGGGGGTGGGACACGGCGTCAGGCTGGGGCTCCGCAGACGCGTACGCACCGTCAGGGTCACCACACCCTTCTTCAGCTGCTGCAGGACAGCGGGGCACACACACACACACACACAGGTGAGACATGTTTTACGGTAGTACTGCAAAAAAGCGTAACTTTAATTTTGGGCAAAAGTGAGTTATTGGCATTTTTGGAACAGTAACGATCAGTTTTATCATGTGGCCAAATATCTTGAGTCAATGACAAGCCAATTCCCCATGACAATGACAATATGACAGAGATGAGGCTATGTGTATAGCACCAGATGACAAATACAGAGTAGATAACTGCCTGTATCTGTCATCCGGTACTATACACATAGCCTCATCCCTGTCATATTTATCTACTGATTCATTTACCACCAAATAATTCATACCAATCTGTAAAAGTTAATTCCCTGTTAAGTAAAAAGGCAATGTTCTAATTTTGTATTGTTTAATATAATAGCTAAAAGTTTAAATGTACATTTACATGTATATAGATAGATAGATAGATAGATAGATAGATAGATAGATAGATAGATAGATAGATAGATAGATAGATGGATGGATGGACTTTATTGATCCCACGCTGGGATTACATGGGAGATTAGATATTTGAAACAGTTAACTGCCTGACATAAGTACCAGATACAAAGCGAATTAAAATAAAAAGATCAAATATCTGGTGTTAAAATGTCAGACAAAAAGGAATGCATTCACAGAAGCTGAAGCTCAAGCAAAGGTAATATTTTCTCGTACGGGAAACCACAAATGGCAGTTGGCTGAAAGCTTTCCAGGTCTCACTCAGTCAAGCGAGTGAGCAGACAGACAGACTAAACAGCACAGACTTCCTGAGATGTGAGGAACAGACTTTCAGAGCACATCCCAGAAGCCAAGGCCACTCTGCTCTCCCTATCTGTCTGCTCCCGGGGGCTGGGCATGACTTAAACGTACCTTAAATGTCTGAATGGCTTGCTGGTGAGTCAGGCCTTGGAGAGACTCCCCGTTCACCTCCAGTATCTCATCACCTGTGTGAATGGGGAGACAGTTAGACATGACACAGAGAGAAAGAGATTTGAAGGAAAAAAAGATATATTATGTAAGAGACAAAAAGGCAAACAGCATTTACTTGGTGTTGCAAAAGAGCGAAGTGATTTCGTCATAAAATACTGTTTTGCATCCCCAGAGGTCTTTTGTTGTTTTGTATCTTGTTGCAAATGTCTGAGATCTGAGCCACGTTCTATGTACAATGATCCCCTGCTATACTGCAGTTTACCTTTTGCAGTGCCACTATATTGCAGATGTTTTCATTAATATATGTATGTTATGTAACTCTGCATGCTAAAGAAAAGTTTGTCAGAACAATATAATTTGGATACAGCATAACTATACTGTAAAATATTAATTAAAATGCAGTAATAATTCAATAACACATACAGTAAACAATTAAAACAGCCTGTGGGTGGAGTAGTTTAGGGTTAAACTATAACATGAAATGCTATCTATATGGTCTCACTATATTACGGTTTTCCACTTATGACGGGTTGGGTTCTGGAACATAACTACCACAATAGATGAAGGATCACTGTAAATGTAATTTCTTGCGGTGACGATGGCAATTATTGTTGTCTTTCTCCTAAGTGTGCCCTGATAAGGCTATATTTGCTATGGTAGTGTGCCCTGATGAGGCTACAGTTGCTATGGTAGTGTGCCCTTATAAGGCGATGGTTGCTATGGTACTGTGCCCTGATACAGCTATGGTAGCTATGGTAGAAGTGTGTCCTATGGTTGCTATGGTAGCTATGGTAGTGTGCCCTGATAAGATTATGGTTCCTATGGTAGTGTGCCCTGATGAGGCTATGGTTGCTATGGTAGTGTGCCCTGATAAGGCTATAGTAGCTATGGTAGTGTGCCCCAGAGAGCCTATAGTAGCTCTTCTCCTACAGACGTCATCTCACCCTCTTTGAGGCGGCCATCTGCAGCTGCTGCCCCACTGGGGAAGATGGTCTTCACAAAGATGCCCATCCTGCCCCGCGCAGAGTCCTGGCCACCCACGATGCTGAAGCCCAGACCCTGAACACACACACACACACACACACACACACACACACACACACACACACACACACACACACACACACACACACACACACACAAACACAGGTTACATGGCTTTACACAGGCAATAAACCTTGGACAAAACCAGAACTTGGGTAGAGGAACACAAAGGATTGATAAATCCAGCATGTTTACCTAATTTTAATACATCCCAAAGAGAAAGCTGCCATTTGATGTAAAAAGACTGATTATTGGATAGACAGCACTGTAGAGTACTGTAGGCTTGACTTTGCTATTCAAACCATCCACTTTCTTGGCTTAATGACCACCCAAAACATTATCCCCCACTGAACACACACACACACAAAATAATGCTTCAACAGACCTTTTATTATGGCTTACTGGCTCTTATATTATTATGGATATAAAAAGCCTTCTGCATCAACTGCCAATCATCATCCGGCCCTCTGTTTGTACTCCTACATCGCTTTCATTGAAGTGAAGTGCTTTGCTTGAGCATGAGAAGGAGCCACCACACAATATCAGAAGAGGACAAAGAGAAAGTAGAAGCGCACCTATCTATATCCCTAATAACGCCCCCAGCCAGTGTGTCTGTGTGTGTGTGTGTGTGTGTGTGTGTGTGTGTGTGTGTGTGTGTGTGTGTGTGTGTGTGTGTGTATGTATGTGTGTGTGAGAGAGAGAGAAAGAGAAGGGGAGTTTTGTTTCCTTTTAAAATGTTTAGCTACCGGTAGAACTTACAATGTTTTGGCAAAGTGTATTTTTGTCATGCCAGAAAAGCCTTTATTGAATTGAATTGAGAGAGAGAAAGAGAGAAAGAGAGAAAGAGAGAGAGAGAGAAAGAGATTCTGTGTGTGTGTGTGTGTGTGTGCGTGTGTGTGTCTGCGGGACAAGGCTCACCTTCCCTTGTCCTTTCATCAGGACTATATTGGAGATAATAGACGGCTGGGCCAGTCTCCATGGCGACTCCACTTGAACAGTGCTCAGGGAGCGTGCCGATTTCTTCACTATTTGATATTCCTGCACAAGAATAAGACACAAGAGCATGAGGCGGCGCCAGTGGACCAGTGAATACACTCCATTGTTCACGGTGACATTCTGAGGTGTACTCACACACACAATTACACACTACACACACACACAGACACACACACACAGACACACACACACACACACTCGCGCACACACACACACATACACATACACCACAGACAACACTGTCGCCAGTATAATTTGAGTCTAAGAGAGGAGAACTTGTTTTGAAGACTATTTTAGCCTTCAATAGCATTAGCCTCAAATACACTGGATACTATTGGGTGTGGTTCAGAGGTTGAGCGGGGGCAGTCATGGAGGACACAGGTTTAATACAGGACTTGTTTGAGATCGAATGTCGATGTCTCGACACGATGTCTCATAATATTGAGATTAACAGCCAACGTATATCTATGCCGATATCTATGCCGAAGACTTGGGTGGAGTTAAAACGACAGCCAGCAAGTCAGACACCCATGTGGATACTTCCAGTTGTTTTGCCATAATTTACTAGGATTCCGAGATGCAGCCATATAGCTAACTTATCACAAATATGCAATAATTAGGCCAACTAGCATTCATTAACCGTCTCTGCTATCATGTGGTACAGTGACATTCGGACGAGATTGTCCAAAAATGCCACTATTTCAAGTCCAGAATGCTTTGCTTTAAGCCAACCACTCAGCCAGCCAGTCAATTTCAAACAAGCATCTCTTCTCTGTGCATCACAGGTCCCTGTGCTTCCTGATA
>CM059271.1:6069211-6096711 GCA_030347295.1 Setipinna tenuifilis | reverse complement strand
GTGTGTGTGGCAGTGGCTTGACGAGTATGAATAATTCCTCATGTGAAGTTGTGCTGTGCGCTGTGCTGTGTTGCGTTGTGTCGTGTTGTGCTGCAGTCCCGAGCGCTTCCGCAAGCCAGGGGCTGAGAAATAATTATGTCACCACAAAAAAAAACAGGCAACCTCAGTGTACTCTGAAGATGTGAGTCAGTGAAAGGAAGGAGAAACAAAAAGGAAATAAGTCAACAGAAGTGAAAACTAATCAGAGGATTTTTTGCTAGTTCATTTAGAGGCTAAGACTCCCAGTGACACACGCTGGTCAGACCAGACGGGTTGGTGATTATGTGGCCCAAAACAAAACAAAATAAATAAAAACACAAAACAAAACACAAAATTAATAGGAAACAAAACAAAACCCATAACCCAACACCGCAAAAATATGGAACTAAGCAAAACAAAATACAAAACAAAAACAAAACACAGCAAAACACAACATGACCTATATCAGAAACTGTTGTGTGTTGCTCATGGAGATGCAAGCAGTAAAAATTTACAAGGTACATATGGCCAACGGTGGTGTAAGCACTGTAAGTAAAACCATGTGGTAAAGGGAGGGGGATTTCTTTTTCTGAGGGATGGTATGCGGTGAGGGTGGGGGTGGGGGTGGGTTGAGTGGGGTGGGGGGACTTATCACACATCTGTGTGCACGTACACAGCCCCATTACAAACAAATATTCACACTATCAAACACCTCTGAAAAGTTAAAAAACAACAGTTGTGGAACACTTACACATGTGTACACCAGGTGCATAGATACACACAGGCATAAGTCCATGCCCTTATGCACAAACAAAAGACACAGACACAGACACAGACACACACACACACACACACACACACACACACACACACACACACACACACACACACAGAGTGCCACCCAACAAAGATGGAGACAGCAGATAGCTGGCGTATTGTGCAACCCCCTCCCCTCCCCTCCCGCTCCCCTCCCCTCCCCTCCGCCCGGGTTGGCGCACTGACGTACCGACTCGTGTGTGGGCAGGGAGAGGCTGCTGGCGCTCACGTCCTCCGCTTCGGGCTCCATGTTCTCCTTGTCCTCGCTGGGGGAGGGCGAGGCGTCCTGGGACTGGCACGTGCTCACCAGGTCAGGCAGGCTGGTGGACGGGTACTTGTGGAAGTCCACCTCCGACTCATCCTGGCCCACGGAAATGGGAGCGAGAGGAGAGAAAAGGAGTAGATGAGAGGATCAGAGGATGGGAGGGAGGGGTGGTGGGTGATGTGTGCATGTGTGTGTGTCTGTCTGTGTGAGAGTTCAATGAGTGTACGTTCAAATGCACTGCGTGTATTTTTAACTCTTATCTCTGAAAGCGAACATCTTTTTTTTTTTTTTTTTTCGCTCCCTGCAGCCCATTAAAGATTTGCTCTTGAATTTTTCAGATCTCTCAGTCAGTCGCCGAGGCTACAGCAGCCTAGTCTCCTGACTATGAAAAAAATAAATTAAAAGCACAGCACCATGCCTAAAACAGCTTGGCTGCACATAATAGGGGGAGCAGCACCCATGGAGAACGCTATTTCCTCATGGCACCCTCTTGTTAAAGCCAACTTGAAGCCAAAACAGCAGAAGAAAACACTACACTGTCAGACCTCTGGAAATCTAAAACTCCTGGAAATCTGGTTCAAAATAGGCTGACGCAACTTGCGATGACAAAAAAGCCATGGGACTGGAAACTGGAAAGCATCATTGAACAGAGTTCAGTAAAAATCAGGAAAGTAACTTTATATTTTAACTGTCAACTGACCATGAGAAGGAGCCTGTGAGGTATAAGGAGAACAGTCTATAAAAATAGTTTGAGAAGACAAGGGCACTGCTGTCAACAGAAATGGGTTTCTCAAACACCCTCACAAAACATAGAACATACTAGTACAAAAACTCCAGTTCTGTCTGGATAGTTAAGGAGCATGCACTGAGGTAAATCCACAGGCCTGTCTGTTTTTATATGCCTGCGTAATGGGACAGGTATTTTAGTGAGATATGTGGGTTAAAATATGTGGATACATACCAAAGGTCACCTTACTCCCTCTACCCTCTACTTTTATGTGTTACTGTACATCACACAGACATTCAGACACACACACACACACACACACACACACACACACACACACTACCCTAACCCATTCACTTTCCTCAACTTTTGTTATGCTGCAGGCTGCAGCCTTAGGCTAAAATGCTTCCCATCCATTTTTCTATAGCTAATACTTACATTTATTCATTACTCTCATTATTTTACAACTACATATTAAATCTATTATTAATAGCCTATAATAATAGATTAAACATTTTCAATAATATTTGCAAATGTAGAAGTGAAGGGATCTTCAGTGAAGGGATCTCCCATAGTACTTTCTGTATGCATGATAACACGTCATGCACACACACTACATGATTATTTATATGCATGACTAGATGCTGAGACTGTTGAAGTGCACGCTTCCTTAGATTTGTCTCATTGCATGTTATTGAAGCTTCAACTGCCTGCACTTACTCATCAGATCTACCATCTAAAATAGCTATACTAACTTCCCCAAGCATGTGCAGGGGAAATCCCTAATGTTCTTAAATTGTTTCAAGAGGAACAGAAACCCAATAAAATATAAGGGTGTGTTTTGTGTGTGTGTGTGTGTGTGTGTGTGTGTGTGTGTGTGTGTGTGTGTGTATGTGTGTGTGTGTGTGTGTGTGTGTGTGTGTGTGTGTGTGTGTGTTTGTGTGTGTGTGTGTGTGTGTGTGTGTGTGTACATGCCTGTGTGTGTCTGCATGAGTCCATGTGTGTGTGTGTGTGTTCGTGTGCATATGCAGGCCTGTGTGTCGGTGAGTGCATGAGTCTGCATGTGTGTGTGTGTATGTGTGTGTGTGTGTGTGTATGTGTGTGTGTGTGTATGTGTGTGTGTGCATGCATGTCTGTGTGTGGGTAAGCACATGAGTCTGCGCGTGTGTGTGTCTGCTTGTGTGTGTGTATGCACATGCGATGTGAACGTAGAGGTCAGCACTCACCCTGCTGGCCACCACCAGCTGCACCAGGCCGGCCGCGGAGCGCAGGATGGCCACGGCCTCGTGATGCGAGAGCCCCACCAGCGACTGGCCGTTAATCATCAGCAGCTCGTCTCCCGCCTTCAGCCTCCCATCCCTGTAGGAACACCACACAACAACAACATCAACAACAAGGGCACAGTCAGCACCTCCAGGGGCCAGACACCAGGGAGCCAGGGGATTAGCCATCTACAGTTATTCATTTGGCCATTAGCCAAAGTGACTTTGTGACGGGGAAGGGCACACATTAAGATTATGAGTGCTGGCACGCCACTGAGAATCCCCACCCACCCACCCATGAGGCTGGCTAGCATTAGCATTTTGCACACTTAGCTGGAATAGCCATAGCCTCATGGCTTTGGATGAGGAAATACTGTGTGCAACTCTGTTGGTGATCTCTATATTGAAATTTTTGTTCAGCTAAGAGAATCTTTAAATATGAATTTGAGTGGATATTTTTAGACGTGACATTGGTTGGATTTCCTGTGTCTTAGTCAGCTCGCTTATCACACAACATCTTCATAAAAACAGATGTTTGTGTTGCTGTTATTGCCATCTTCCTTAACTACCGAACGGTGTGGGTAACACATTAAGAAACATTCCACAACAACAAAAAAGGGGCCCAGCTTTCTAGTGTGTGACGGTTGAGAGAATTGTGAAGTGCTAGCTGTGATGAAGAGATGCACACCTAACACATTGCCTCTGCCAGTGCCAAGGAGAGAGGGAAAGCTGTTTCTGTTCCAGTGTGTGTCTGCTGCTAAACTGTCCTCTGATGTGTAATCTTGGTCTTCCTGGTGGCACTAGCCCAAGGTAACGGGCCGTGATATTCATCATCACAAGCCAAAGAACGTGAAGCGAGGATGGAGAGAGAGAGAGAGACTTCAAGCAGGCAGTGAACACATACATTTTGGGTGTTTTTTCATAAAGCCTGCCAATCCTTGAATGATTCTTCTCTTTCTCTTTCATTCTCTCTTTCTTTCTCTCTCTCATTCTCTCTCTCTCTTTCTCTCTCTCTCTCTCTCTCTCTCTCTTTCTTTCTCTGAACCCTGGTGGTCTTGTCTGATATGAAACAGGTTGTTATTGTGGCTTATGTAAAGCAGGAAGCAGAAAGTTGTATCCGCAGTGTCTCCACAGAGACATATTTAACTGACCTTCAATTTATACTTTACTATACTCACTATACTATCACTTGAGAGAGAGAGACAGACAGACAGACAGACAGACAGACGTAGGGAAGATGAGAGATGGAATTCGATCTGAAAAGCAGTCATTGGCTTCATTCAGACATGACTCATGTCTGTGTATTTGGCCGATTACAACAAAAAAGAAATTCTCCTAAACTCCCACATTGGTGGGTCATACTTGTACTTTCATTGTTTTGCCATGAGGGCCCCTGGTTTCATGCAAAAAAGCCACCACAAAGATATTGAATGTTTGATTCACGACCAGTTCGGCCACGCTCTCTATTCTATTAGGCCCTTCACAGACAGCCCACCCTCAGTCAAGGAGCCTCGGCCCTCAGCAGGCATTCCTCAGGACGACCCAGACATTTCAGGGCCACATTTGTCCTGATATTATTTCCCGCTCTCTCTTCTCCTTTGAGGGGGAGGTGTAGCCGGCGAAAAAAGGCCCTTGCAGACCTGCCTTTTTTTTGTTTTTCTTCCTAAATGTTCCCCCATTAAGCTTGAATATCACCGGGGGGGTCATTTGGCCTGCATGTGGAAATCAGTGATGTTCATCCAACTTTAACGTTTGGCCCATTACCATAAAGTTGTTGTGCTTTCCACGATTCTGCCAGAGGAGCTCTTAATGATTCGCTTTAAAAAAAAAAAAAAAAAAAGAGAAAAAATCAGAGGAAGCGAGTCAGCTAAATTCCCTGACATGTTTCAGCTTTATCTTGCCAAAAAATGCAGACCGCAGAACAATTTGCGGTGAGCTGACATCCAGTGGCGAACGTGCAGTTTTGTCTAATTACAGGATTCTACGTGATTCTACCTGCTTTCCAACCACACACTCTAAACTGCTCCATAGACCTGTGAGAACAAGTGCAACATTCTAGAAAAATATGTCCTTGATTACACAACAGAGTGCATTTTAAAAACATCATGTCATTAAATTCATTAGATGCATTTCATATCTAAGAATTTACTCAGGTTTTAGACAGATTAGTATGCATGCTTTGTTGAACATAAAAAAATGTATATCGATTACATCACCCATTTACATAATACACACACAAAGTGATGTGTGGTGACCTTGGAAACCGTCTGTGTATGGGAGGAAGCTGGAGCATCACTAGCACTCTTTGAAGATGAGGAAGGCACCTGAAGGGCCCTTGTGAGACCACTGAGCCACAAACACAGGACACAGCACACAACACCTAATGAGCACTACTGGCGTTGCCACGACGCCTGTTACCACGACGCCTGTTACCACGACGCCTGTTACCACAGCACCGTGTGTTTGCAGATGGCGGTGGGCGTGGTTACCTCTGGGCCGGCCCCCCTTCCTCCACATGCGCCACGACGATGCCGTGAGGGGAGCGCTTGGAACCGCGGCCGCCCGTGATCTGGATGCCCAGACCATCCTGCCCCTTCACCATGTGCATCTTCCAGATGTGACTGCCTTCCTTGGGCTGAGATAGATAGATAGATAGATAGATAGATAGATAGATAGATAGATAGATAGATAGATAGATAGATAGATAGATAGATAGATAGATAGATAGATAGATAGAAAGATAGAAAGATAGATAGATAGATAGATAGATAGATAGATAGATAGATAGATAGATAGCGAGAGAGACAGAGAGAGAGAGAGAGAAAGAGAGAGATGTCAGCATGATTTCATAGCTTAAAAATGCAGTGCCTCCTTTATAAAAATAACCTAGAAACTTGGGGTGATTCATCTTATCAATAACTCAGCAAGGAGAGATGGGGAGAATGACAGTCTCATGCAACAGTCTCACTCTTCATGCAACATAGTGCTTTTACATTGTCATACGAACCCCGGGAATTTCCACTTACAGTCTTCTTCACATATATATCTACCCTTAAGGTAACAGAAGACATTCCTTGATAGGCCTAACATAAAGTCTCACTTAGACTTGTCATGCCTTTTGTCATAGCAAACATGCTGCTTCAGTTACTGTAAGACAGAAAAGGATACAAGCTAAAGCCTCTCATTCAAGTATATCAAGCTACCAGATCTGGGAATCAGAAGGTCTTTGCTATTGTTTTTTTCTTCTTTCTTTCCCTTCCTTTCTTTTCCTTTCTTGACTCATTTTTTTGACAGCGCTTTCTCTGTTTCCTCTCTGAAACTTTTATTTTCCCCAGGTCTTGAATATTGTAGGCGTGGGGTGCTGGTGGTGGTGGTGGTGCTGCAGCTCTGATGTCTTTTCCATCCCAGTTGAGATGAATCCATTTGATTTCGTCTGCTTCCTCCTCCAGGCCATCTATAAATAATACCTGAGGACCGTTTAGTAGCAACTGTGTCTGACAGCCACTCAAGCCCCAGTGCCTCCCACCGCCAGCGCGCCTCAGTCTATCCCGCACATCATTAATCCCAATCTGTCTCTCGCAATTAATGTCGGCGAGGAAGAGAGATGCATTGTGGGGTTGTGGGTTGATCCTTTCTTACACATACCATTGTTACCGTGCCCTGCCATTGTTAGCGAGTTTAGAGATCTCAGTTAACTAATGGAGACAGCAAAGGAAGGAATATGTAAATGCATCCAATAACATAACATCCTTCATAACATGCCTAAAATAGGAATAGGTGGAAAGTTCAAGTTTTGAAATGCCAGTTGAACACGCTGTCAGCATTGTCTAGGAATCTGATGGAAAGTTGGATCCTGCACACTACCACATGCTATGACCCTATAACCACAGACCTATTTTTGCAATCATAAACACACATAAACAAAAAAAATAAACAAACAAAACAGACAACATAGCTATCTGTCCATTCGCATGTGAACTGGACAGTATAGATGTACGTGTGCTAAATTATACAAATATGCAGTGCTGCACTCGTTGCCCTGTACATAAAATAGCTCAGCTGGCCGTACATCCAATTCCCCCTCTCTCTCTCTTTCTTTCTCTCTCTCTCTCTCTCTCTCTGGAGGCGGAGGAGAGCAGAGGAGAGGACAGCAGAGTGTGGTGTGCTGTGCTGTGCGGTGCGGTGCTGTGATGTGATGTGATGTGTGTGATGCGAGGGCTGAGTCACTCTGAGCAGTGTGGCCTGTGGCCTGCCCCCGCCGCGCTTCACTCAGCCATGCGGTCATGCTTGCCGTCACCGAGCTGGGTCACACAAACCCCTGCTCCTCTTCTTCTTCTCTTTCCCTCTTCTTCCTCCCTCTTCTTCTGTGAAAGATTAGATGAGCAGCTTTGCGCTTTGGTGGTCGAAGCCTGCACGTGTCTGTGTGTGTGCGCTTGTGTGTGTGTTTGTGTGTGTGCGCTAGTGTGTGTGTGTGTGTGTGTAAAGGGAGAAAATGTGGCAAAGGGATAAACTTTCCAAACTCTGTGACCTAGAGAGGATGAGCAAGCCACTCTTTTTCTTTTCCCCCCTTGGGCCGAATCTCTTTCCTGCTTTTCTTTTTCTTCTTGCATTCTTGTGTGTACGTGTAAGTTTAAGTACAACATATAGAAAAGAATACCATGTTCCCATACTAACAAAGTAGATTTTCTTATGTGTCAATCTAATGATGCATTACATTAACTGTGTACTGTGTGTGTGTGGTATGCGGTATGTGTGTGTGTGTGTGTGTGTGTGTGTGTGTGTGTGTGTGTGTGTGTGTGTGTGTGTGTGTGTGTGTGTGTGTGTGTGTGTTTGTGTGTGTGTGTGTGTGTGCTATGGGCTGAGTCAGTGGCTTCTGAAGCCTTGCCTCCAGCGTTACTGACCCCCTGCCTCTCCTCTTCTCCCCCCCACCCCCTCCAACCCCCCCACGGAGATCAGTGGTCTGTTTATCAAGCCCCTGCTTGCGGCTCTCTGTATTAATGGGGCCACATTGACCACAATGGTCATCTGGGCCACATGAAAAGGACACAGAGCGAGCGGTGCAGCAGCCTCTTTCTGATGATAATGAGCGCACATCAAACGTGTTCAATTATGCTACAGAATGGGAGGCGTCCATTTTAAAGTGGCCTCACAGCAGCGAAGGGTTGCGCATACATCATGGAACAATCAGGCAGATGTATGTTGTTTGCACTGTACACGATGACACACATGGGATTTGTGAATGAGTGGTACGGTAATCACAGTCAGCTTAATCTACACCACTAAGTCATGCGTAGCCCACTGACACCTCAAACAATCAGGTGAAAGATGATATAACTGACATTTGCATCACATTATTAAAATGTGTGCTGTTTAAAAACATCCTTAGTTAAACCCCTGCCTGGGTTATTGTCCCTATCCTCACACAGCACAATGAATTATGGCCCTTTAGTGCTACATCTCTGGTAATCAGTACACAGTACATACTAAGTACTACATACAGTAGTTTACATACTTTACATACTATGTAGTGGCTAACAGAGGTGGCTCAACAATGGACCAGAAATCATTGCGCCCTGTGTTCCAAGTGTAAGTGCAATGCGTAGGCCATGTTGCAGCGAAGGGGAGGAGAAAAAGGTTTAAAAAGAAAATGAACTTTTGCACACCTCTGGAGAAGACAGGTGCATTGGAGGTTACCTTGATTAGAGAAATAACTAACTTAGAGAAATAAGAACTCCTGCACATGGTCCATTCCGCAAGCAAGATTTATTCATTTTAGGATGTTTCTGTCATGGACCAAAATGTTGTAAAGTTAGACCTTTCTTGCGGAATTGGCAGTGGGGCGGGAGTTTCTTATTTCCCCAAGAAGAAAAAGGTGAAAAGAAACACATCCCTCCAAATCCTGCTTCATCATGCCCCCTCCACATAATCCTGAAGTGGTGCGTTACAGTTACAACCCAACCCTCCCACCCACCAGAGGCAAAACACTTGCTACTGTGTGCTACTGTAAACTGATGCAGGGAAGAGCTTAAGGGGATTTAGGTGTTTTTGCTCTCTCCATTTAGTTAGCACGCTAATCCAGCTGCGTGCGTTAAAAAACCCGTTCGAATTGAATGGGACCAGGACTGTGTGGCTGTGTGGCTGTGTGGCTGGCGAATAAAGGCGTGCCAGGTGGAGAGATCGCTTCGGAGTGCTGGCCCACTCAGCGGGCAGGTCTGAGCATGGCCACATGTCTAACTGACGGAGAGGCTACAGGGCAGGGAGGTGAGGTGAGGTTAGGTTGCAGTGTAAAACTGAGAAGAAATGACTTTAAAAATCTTCCGCTTGCATATGTTTTAAGCGATATGGCAAAGACAACATCTTGTGTTTTCCAAAAACAACGACATTGACTGAATGTATTTGGCCACATGATAAAACGGATGTTTCTTGTTCCAAAAATGACAATAACTCATTTTTTGAAGTTATGGTCTTTTGCATAGTTCAAACAACAGGGGGTAATGGAGGGTATGGTAGTACCTAGTACCCCCCAAAGACACAAAGACCTAGTACCTAGTACCCCCCAATTATGGAGGGGCAATTCACACCCTGCTAATTTTGCCTTTGCACGGCAGGATCAGTAGAGGCATACAGAGGCAGGGCTGTGGGGATGGAGGCAGGCCAAACGCTAGGGCCCCACGGGCGGAGGTGAGTCAGAGTCACTGACAGTAAGGTGGTGTCGTTATCAAGAGCTCTCGTTCCCACGCCAATCCTCCACTCCTCCTCCAGGGGAGTGACAGGCCTGTTCTGCACGGCATCTGTCTGAGGAGTTATAATATATGACTCAACAGCATGTTTTGCATGAGAAAACCAGCCAGGGATCCTAGAAGGGGTTAGCTGCAATGCTTTTCTCTGCTTCCCACGCAAGGTGTTGGCTGTCTGGAGGTCAGGAGAGGGCAACGTTTATAGCCCTTCCATGACTCTAAATGGGATTTTAACTCAAAAACTGTCAAAAATCTAACAAAGTCTGACACTTAGTGCTGGACTTCTGATGCCAAACTATAGCCACAGCAAGGATAGATTTCTCCTGCAGTGAACTTTCAGGTCAGGTCTGGATTACACAATCACCAAAAGTACACTGGACAGCAGAACAGTTGCACTGCACTATTTGGCCAAACTATGAAGTCCATGACAAAACCACAGTTTTGCATTGTATTACATACTATTACCACATGCTGTCATGCTTGTGAAAGAGACCAGTTCAAGGAGTTCTTGTGTCTATATGTCCCTATCCATACAAGTAAAGCGACTGACAAGACTGATGGCTCTTGTTTCACTAACTTCACTGACTTTTGCATGTACAAGTAGTTTTGCATGTAAAAGGGGTAGGATCAAGAAGCTCAGAGAGATTTACTTCTACAGTCATGAGTCATGCCCAAGCGATGTCACAACATCATCATCTTCAGGGTTATCATGCAACCACATGTCTCCATGTAAGATCCAAATCCTCTTACAAAAAACATGAAGGCCTGGAAAAAGCTTCGTAATATCACCATTGAAACCTTGTTTATGTCTTAACTCTCTTCTCAAAGGCAGATGGGACATCAAAAATAAGAATAAGTTCCACAATAATATAAAACAAGCCATAAAGCAAGCTATAAAGATGGCGCACACAGAACTTCAAGCTAAATTAAAAACTCTCAGAAACTTTCTGAAGAGGACTCTGTACTGTATTTACCACCCATCCAACAAACCAGTCAAGTCGTTACAGCAGTGCAGAGCTCTGATCACCCCCCACCGTCCCGAACCCCCCATCTCCCTCTCCGTCTCTCTGATGTGGTTCCCAAGAAAATGACTTAACTCTGGGGCCCCCTTCGCTGGTTCCTCAGCAAGGCCTCTGGAAGCACGGGGGGGCTCAATGCACTGGATATGCTCAGGGCCTCAGGCCTCCCACAGCAGGCAGAGCTGAGTCTGGGACGGATCTTAACCAACCCAGATCTGAGAGATCAGGGCCAGATGAGGGGTTACCCAGGGCCGGAGCCGGGTCAGAGCCGAACTGGGGCCTGATGTGAGCCGAATCCCAGAGGAGGTCTGGAGTCAGCGGCCACGGGCGTTTGCTCTTTCCTCTCTGACATCGGCCACCACAGGCACTCGGAGGCATCTGCTTTCTGGGCACCGGCGGTCTCCTTTCCAGAGTATTGATGCCCCCCCTCTCTACTGAAGATCCCACCGCATCACTGGCCCCCATATGGGGCTCAGGGACGCAGAGCCAGAGGAAGGCTGGCTCCTCGGGGCCAAACACGGGCCCCAGATCAGAAACACATGTTCGCACACGCAAGGGGCCGCCACCACAGCCGCGCTGAGCCCCAGCTACAAATTAGCCCCGGCCGTCACCGACCAACCCTCTCTCTCTCCTGCCTGTGCCTGAGGGCGGCCATCTTAGGCAGAGGTTATTTATAGCTCGTCCTCCCCGCACACATGAAGGGAGCTGGCATAGTGGGGGTCATATCCATCACTGGGAGGTGGTCAAGGGTTGACAGCATGGTACGCCAAGAGTTGCCCGGGAGTCATACTGGTTACCATGTCTGTACAGATATCTTATGCCCTCCTCAGTGCACACACACAGCCCCAACTTTTTCACGTTTGGAGGAATTAAACACAGATGGGGGACCTTACACTGAGGGCCGTTAGTCTGAGATGGTAAGGAGTTTTTACAGAAGTCTACCAGTTAAAGGTGGGAGAGAAGTTGTATGTGTATCACTGTGTTAGGATGACACATGCTTGTCACATTACTAGTCCCAGCATAATCAACTACATATACAGTATGTACCAATCTATTACTCTGTAGTATCTAGTACTCTTGGCAAACTACTCATGGCCCTATAATAAGAGAGAGTAAGAAGCTCTCGAATTATCCACCAGATATGAAAGGTTTAACTAAGTGAGGGTTGTCCTTATTGACGGCTGTTTGTCTCACCTGACAGGAGGGCTCGCTGTTGAGAGATTCAGTCTTGTAGCTGTCAGAGAGGCGTGTGCGGGGGCGGGCCGGCAGGGTGGCCGTGCTTCCTATTGCCATGTGATTGGGCAGTGGGAAAAACGGAGGGCCAGGTTGGCCAATGAGCCGTCCCTCATCAGTAGGCGTGGGCGTGTCCATGGGCGTGCTTGGCTCCGAAGGCGTGGCCTCTGTCTCTGTGGAGGCGTAGCCATTCTCGTGCTCGAAGTCGCGACTGTCCTTGCTGTCCCGCGTGAACGAGGACCGTGAGATCACGCCGAACTTGCGTGTCCGCTTACCGTTCTGCACGGGGCTCCCCACCGACTCGGTCGGGACACTGGGGCGACGTTCAGCGGGACTGTCCACCACACCCACTCCACCGCCCCCACCCCCACCCCCACTGCCACCACCGATGCTGCCATTGCACGGAGGGAGAGGAGCCTTCCGTTTGATCCTCCGCAACATGATCAGGTAGATGCAGCCGCCATTCCAGCACTGATCTGCCAGGTAACTGCAGGGAGACAGAGGGAGGTGCAGAGAGAGAGAGATAGAGAGAGAGAGACAGAGAGAGAGATTGAGAGACAGGAGAGAAAACAAAAATGTAGAAGATTAAGACTTTAACCTCAAAGTTAACAATAGTACATCATTTTGAATGACTTGGACTATTTTATTTACCACCATCTTCATTTTGTGCTGCTCTAAAATATCTAATCCCTTCCAGTTAGGAGTGCAGTATTGAGTGCTTTCATTTGATATTTATCCCCAATTTTTGGGGTTTGGAGTTTGTGCTTATTTTCACTGCCTTACACCATAAATACTTGCTTTTATTCCTACCTTATTTTTCTAAAACCATATTTATTCTGACATTTACAGATTTACAGACTGATTTTTGTGTCCAGACAAGACCAGCCATCAATTTTACTAAGAAATTTCTTGTATTTTTGTCTTGTGAAAAACCCTTGGCAAAACAAACACGCACAAATTCTGATTCTGATTCATTTGAGCATGCCTAAAATTCAGGGAAACATATTCCATATTTTTTGAGGCACTCAACTTTTTAACGAGAACATTCTGCTGAAATTTCAAAAGAGTCCTGGCAGAAAAAAAAAACCCCGACTCCCATTCCCCATGTGTGTCTTGGCCTATTCTCCCGCATACAGTATTGTGCTACAGGGCTGGGGCACCACAGTGCCTTATGGAATCATGGGAAACAAGAAAACCACTGAGCTCAGGCAGCGCTCAGGCAGCACCTGTCAAAGCTGTTGGTGTGGAGGGGTGAGATGGTCATCATCATGGCCTTACGTAATGCCTCGAAACCCGCAAAACAAAAACGTCGCTAGCAAGTGTGTGCTGCAGTTTTATTGAAGAGCTCTCGGAAAAGAAAAAAAAAAGCAGGAAGGGTAATAAATATAAAGGGAAGCCAGGCCGCACAATGCCAAAGTCCCGTCTAGACAAGCAGGATAGAGAGGAACCGGAGGAGAATGAGAACCGATGTGCCTGATATGCCCTTGAAATTAATATGAAAAACGGTGTTTCCCATGAAAGGCAGGTGTTGGCATTGGAGTGACCTTGGGCGATGTGTTAAATGTTGCAATGGTAGTGTTAAAACTTACTTCCTCTCACTCTTTCTCACTTTCTTTTTTGCTCTATTTCTCTCTCTCTCTCTCTGTCTGCTTCCCTGTATTTACTCTGTTCATTGTTCCTTGGTCCCAGCTAACTGGGCTAAATCCATTGTGGCAGAGATTAACCTAGTGAACAATGACGTGGGACTTCATAAAAAACCTGCATGTTTTTGCCACTGCCTCAGATAGTCTCAGCTGATAAGAAAGTGCAACCACTCCATTGTAGGTAACAATTAACCTTTTCAGCACAATGACTTTGCAAAGCAACTTAAAAGGGTTAATGATTCATGTCACCCTTTAGGACAGCTCACCTAACACACATTAAAGCACACAAAAGCACATAAAAGGAGCGTCCTTTGGGGTCAGGGTAGTTCACTGTGATAGTTTGCCTTGACAGCAAGTTAGCATAGCATGTGAACCGCTACATGAAAACTCCCATCCTGTTTTCAGTGCTCCACACCACCCCAGGTGACCAGGTCAAAGCTGCAGAGGGATGATCAACACACTACCGGTCCAAACATGCTTGTTATCGACACCAGGTGGAAAACTAAACCTAGGGATGTCGGCCGAAAGGTCACAAACAGCAGAATGATTGAAACACAAGAAAATGGCCCTGGCTATCCTTCCTCCCATCATGCAGCACAGCAGAAAGAGAATTACGCACCTTGAACTCTTAGGCTTAGGATGAGTACATCAGTGTCCCCATCACTGACAAGGCTTTCAGTCCGTCTGCAGCCTGTCAGGAGTGTGCCCCATCCTTCCTGCCTCCCACTCTCTATCCCCCCCCCCCCTCTCTCTTTATCTCTCTCTCTCCCTCTCTCTCTCTCTCCTCAACAGCTGTCTCCTCCTCCTCCCAGCATTTAGACAAACTCATCCTGCTGTTGGAGCTCAGTCATTGTGTTCACTAGAGACCCCCCCACCCCACCCCACCCAACTCCAACACACAGAGACACAGACAAACACACCCAGACACACACACACACACACACACATGTACACACACACACACAAGCACACACACCCTGCTTAGAAGACAACCCCCGGCCTGGCCACATGGTGGGGAAACACACACACACACACACAAAAAGACCCTACCCGCAGGGGACACTATTCTCTGGTGATGTGACAATGTTCCAACCGGTGATGGACACCACCATGACGCGGAGGCCTGACAAAGCATTTGCTTACACCCGGGAAAAAAGAAGCCAGGGCCAGACAGACAAATGATGAGGCCAGAACCATTCAAAACAAAAGAGCGACCGCAGAGCAATGGGCGACACCAAAATAAACAGTGTTGGTGGAGGCAGACCTGTGAGAGATTTAAAACTCCTTTATTGGGAATTGCTTAAGAACTCCAAATGCCAAATTCCAAATACTTGATTTAATGACACAGATTTCTTTAACTGGAAACTTGGAATTTGGCAAATGTTTCTGCAAATGAGACCCTGCCTAAGAGACAGGGTGTCAAGTAGAACATAACAGTTCACTTTTTAACAACTTTGTTAATACGCTTCAGAGATAAATCTCACTCCTAAAGTGACGCCAACAAGCCATGCAGAGTGTGCTGGCCAGCTCATCTACCTCACTGGTCATACATCAACACTGACCTAAAAAGGTCTTTTTCTTTTTCTCTTTTTCATACTTTAAGACCATTTCTCCCAGCCATGTATATATGTATGTGTATGTGTATGTGTATGTATGTATGTATATATGTATGTATGTGTGTGTGTCTGTGTGTGTATGTGTGTGTCTGTGTGTATGTATGTATGCATGTATGTATGTATGTATGTATGTATGTATGTATGTATGTATGTATGTACAGTATGTATGTCGCAACTGTATGTACCTATGTAAACAGGTACCAGGACTGCAAACACAGGGATTTTCTCTGTGTTTAGACGTCATGGTGTCAAGTCTCCAAACTTGTCTCACATGTCAAACATCTGTGCCTCCATTAGTTTTACGATTCAGTAATTGCAACAATGGATATCAATAAGCCTATTTTCTGCTGTTACCAACAAGCAGCAGCTACAGTGTCATGGTTTTAATACATCTCCTCAGCACAAGTAATTCCCAAATATGACACAGCCGACTTTCATCACCTCCGTAAGAGGAGCATGCAGGCAGAGAACACCGTGTAATTACCCATGACAAACATCCGTTTCATGTAGCCAGTGACTTCAGTCAACTCGATCCTGCAAAATTGGCAGTATGCATTTATCAGTCACGAACGCCTTTTTGAAGAAGTGCCATTTTGCAGGGGAACAGCGTGCCAAAACACCATGTCCAAATTACACACTAAGGCCCCGGAGGGAGGCCCCACTGGTGTTACTCAGGCCCAGCCGGGGCCCGGGCGTCCTCTAATGAGAAAGCACTGGGCAAGGGGTAGACAGGGAGCAAGGGAGCAAGGGAGCACACGCACGGCTGGGGCAAATAAGAAGGCAGAGGGGGGCCCGTATTTGAGCCTGTATTTGAGAGGCCGAGATCACAGGGAATATTTCAGGGCAAACATGTTTTTTTATTTTTTAAAGCATGCTCAAAAACCACAGTGCTGTATTTTTTGTGTACTCCTTGAACTTGCAGGTCCAAACTTTCAATCAGCTCAGTGATTCATTTGTTTATCAGAGTAGACTGGAATGCAGTATCTGTTGTCAACCAAGAAACGGCAAGCGCGCATTCTGTTTTATTGATCACAGTTAATTAATTCCTCGACTGTGACGGACTTCAAAGTATGACATGATATGGAGTTTGTGCTTTCTTATACGCTACAAAGCTGCTTTGTTGTTTAGTGAAAGTAACCTACTGTGTGCTACATTAGCCTAGACAGCAGAGACAAACAAATCAGGCCAAGCAAAGACACTTGATGAAACCACAACATCCGTGTCATATTCTCTGTGAAATTGATGTGTGTTTGGAGAGCTGGGACGTAAGCCTAAGCTGCAGTCTTCATGATTTTTCACTTTGCTGTTTATTTCTCCCTGTCATATAGTGCTGGAAATGAAGCCTCTGACCCATTTCTGCCAGGTTCCTTTAAATCCCACTGTTCTCGTCTCATCCGGCGATCAGGAACACAACCATAGCCCATGGGTTTACTGCCTTTGTAGTCCTTTTTATCTAATACACTGTAAGAAGTACACTTCCCATTAGTACATGAGCCATGTACTGTATGATCTGAGGCATTACTGGCAGACTGTGTGAATGTATGTGTGTGTGTGTGTGTGTGTGTGTGTGTGTGTGTGTGTGTGTGTGTGTGTGTGTGTGTGTGTGTGTGTGTGTGTGTTTGTGTGTGTGTGTGTGTGTGTGTGTGTGTGTGTGTGTGTGTGTGTGTGTGTGTGTGTGTGTGTGTGTGTGTTTGTGTATATGTGAGTGTTTTTGTGTATGTGTGAGTGTGTGTCTATAATTTTCGAATGGCACATTTTGAGAACTCTATAGTATTATAAATGTCTATCCAACTTCTCCCAAGTGTAAAACAAAGGACATATTAAGACAGAGAACCATTATATAGCCGGATGTCCAGTTACTGCGAAACAAATACTCTAGAAGACGAAGGAAACTGTCGATCATTAGAACAATTTATGGCAAACCTACAGAGAAAAATCTAGAGAAATTCCTGTCAGACCTCACATGTATAGCAAACTCTCTTACAATAACAAGAAGCAATATTTTTTAACTGGTAAAGGGCTGACGAACATAAAACCAGAGAGCTTCTTAAATTACATACAGCAACAGCACCCTGCTGGATACCAGCACTATAGCATACAGCAACTCAGCTTTGTCAGCTTATTGTTTTTTCCAGCGGCCCTATTTTTAAGCCTTTAATTAACATCAACTCGTTAGCTTTATCAGAGCCATGCAGGAAAAGTCTGGTTACCTTGTTTTGCTTTTTCAAAATGGGTGGGTCTACATATGACCACTATCAAGAGATCCATCTGCTCGTATCATGTCATGTCTAGTCTAGGAAAAAAAAAACGAAACTCATATTGATGCGTGAGCTAGCTAGCTGAGGCTCTGGGCTCTGGTCTGGCACAGTTACATAAAAGACCTTATCTCTTTCCTGAACGCTTCCCTGCCTCTCTGTATCTTATAAATGTTCACCGTAGTAGCCGGCCCCCTCAATGGAGATTAGACTCCCTTCGGAATAGAGAGATTAGACAGGAATCCTGTCGGCTGCGTGCCCCTCACGTCTCGCATCCTGGTGCTGGGTGCACTGGGCCGCTTCCTAAACCCCCTAACAGAGATGCTTTGATTCCATCGACTTTTTAAAAAGAAAAAAAAAAGTGAGAGGAGGAGGAGGAGCACTATCTAAAGCTACTGGGAATCCAATGCTTCCAGACAGGACAAGTGGAGGTCTGTGCAAGATGTTGTAAATACTGTATACTGGCCTTGCTAGGGTGTTTGTAATTTGTGCTTGTTAACCACAGAGTAGACAAACCAGACTTAACAATACAACTATGCAAGCCCACTTGAATATCAAGGTCCATCACAACCATCCATACATTCCATAGGAACACAACACATACATTTAGAATAATTAATTAGCAGGACAATAGTAATAAGCTAACAAAACTAAGCAAAGCTGCAAAAGTGAACCGATCCTAAGCATGCAGCCACTGGGAGCCCTTTTGCAGAGACCACCAGGGCAGAGTGGTGCAACCAGGCAAGGGGAGACACATGTTCACCATTACCCCCAAACGCGGGAGAGGTCATCCATGCAGCTGATACAGGGAGACCCACTAACCCCCTGAAGAAGCCGGCCGGCGCACCAAACAAAATTAAAAGAGAAAAGCCCTCAGCATCGGATAAAGCCCAAACACGAGTGCAAGAAAACAAACGTGATCTCAGGGGCTGGCGGCCCAAGCCAGGAATTCTGGGCCAGTAAAATATCTAATGAGAGCCTGTAAAAAAAACACCCAAACACCCCTCTCAGCTAGAGCCTCTCTCACCACCCCTCCCCTACCCTCTACCCTTACCACCACCCTCCTCCTCCTCCCCCTCCTCCTCCTCCATCCAGAGCCACAAACTGCAGCTCCCTTCCCTTCTCTAAGACACACGCGACATGTCAGAGCTGGGGCTGGGGGCTGGAGGTGTGGGGGTAAGGCAGTGAGGGGGTCATGGTTGAGGGATGATGCACAGTGGTTTGGCCTTGTATGGGCCACATGGAAATGAGAGCTTAAAAGCCTAAATATGCTCATAATCTGCCCACATGCTTGACAGCCATGCCTGAAAGCCAAACACAATGTGCCGGGGCCTGAGGAATGTCATGGGGAACACACACACACACACACACACACACACACACACACACACACACACACACACACACAGAAAGGCTTTTTGTTGAAGGACGCATATGGAGAAGTAAACGTGCATGCATGCATGGTACACATACACACACACACACACACACACACACACACACACACACACACACACACACACACACATATATATACATATCACCAGGATGCATAGAAACACACAAACACACACACAAACAAACACATTCACACATGCATGCACCCGCATGCACACACACACAAACAAACACATTCACACATGCATGCACCCGCATGCACACACACACACGCACAGACACACACATATACATGCACCCTCATGCACACACACACACACATACACACACTCATGCGCGGCCCGAGGAATTCCTCGGCACTCTGGGACAGATGATCTCATGTTTGCTTTTGGCCCCGGCTTCTGAGAGGAGCCTCTGACAAACACAGGCGCTACAGAGCACTCGCCGCCCGCTGCCCTGTCAATCGCCTCCCCTCCACTTCCTGTCTCTCCGTTCCCATGGCCGACAGCCATCCGGGTGTAAACAACCGCACATGTGCACCGCATATTTGGACATGAGCACCTGGACATTGTGTGTGTGTGCAAGTGTGGATGTGGATGCGTGTATATCTGTGTGTGTGTGTGTGTGTGTGTCTGTGTGTGTGTGTTAGGGGAGGGGATCTTCAGTGCATCACAGTGATATTTTTTCAGGACGATAAGCATGTGTGAATGAAGACTTGCAGCTTGCCCTGAGACAGGCTAGGGCAGAGCACCACACTTGTGTGCCGAAGGAAGCCGAGCCAACTGGAGCTTTTTGTGTGTCAGTCTGAGCGCTTGCAACTGCAGTCCCAGCTCACAGTTGGAATTCCTGACCCTTTGACTCCACTCGACTCCGTCATTCTCTACGACTTCACATAACTGCAAGTACAGCAGAGAAACTTAGCACTGGGCATGGAGAGAGATCCAAAAGACAGAGAGGGACAGAGAAAGGGAGAGAGACAGAGAGACAGAGAGCTAGAGACAGTGACAGAGAGAAAGAGAGAGGCAGGCAGACAGACAAAGAGAAAGAAAGAAAGAAAGAAAGAAAGAAAGAAAGAAAGAAAGAAAGAAAGATAGATAGATAGATAGATAGATAGATAGATAGATAGATAGATAGATAGATAGATAGATAGACAGACAGACAGACAGACAGACAGAAAAGTGGACACAGCTAGGTGCTACAACACCTGCTATGCCTATTCTCCACATCAGCCACCCCCCCATGCTGAGCCCCAGACAGGGGAGAAAGACAGAGAGGCCACACGTAGGGGCCTGTGGGGCTCCTCCACCGCAGGAAGGAAGGCCATCCCAGCCCAGGGCCACTGGCAGGGGACCGGCTGCTGCCTTGGCTCCCTGAGGGGTGGAGGTGGAGATGGAGGTGGAGGTGGAGGTGGGGGAGTGTTGGACCTGAGCCTGGGCCTGGGAAGGGATAAGCTGGGATGGGCTGGATTGCTGGCTAAGCAGTCGGTGCATGCAGGAAGAAATCCCTCACACACAGCAGCACCCCTGGACCACGGCCCTGGACTCGCGTGCTTTCTGATGATTTGTATGGACAGCAGTGACATTTGATTTACCACCGGAGCAACGGCAAGAGTCATGTGGAAAAGATGAGCTTTTCAAAACGTGCCCTCTCTGACCGACAGACAGAACCCATGTGGAGCTTTGTGGAAATGCACAACGCATTCTTGCACATCCAGAGGTTCATGAGCACGCAGAGTGCATGAGGTAACTGTGAAAAATACCATCCGTGCCATAAACTGCCATGAAAGGTCCTTTCTAATCCACACAGAAGGTTCATATACTTTTCTACACAACCCTGAAATGGAGGGTAGACAGTTTGCATTGCATTGACTATTACAGTAGGCTAGTTAGCATGTGCTGCACATCTAACAGCCTTTAGACAAAGATTTGCATTGATTGCAGAGCCCTTATCAAGAAAAAAAAAGAAAAGATTTTAAACCAGTTAAGTGCCTTACAATTTATAGCATGGAATAAACATTGCGTTGAAATGTGCTAATCTCTGACAATAATCGGTTTAAACAAACTGGGCTAAATAATTTAACACGCAAAGTTCAGACACTTGAGGTAACGGCTGTCTGCACTTTATGACGTGTTGTGAGGTTCAGAGAAATTGCTCCCATACTCCAGCCTAGTTGGCAGCTTGGCGGTCTCAGCTCCAGCTGAGGTCTAAAAATGAAGGAATTGAGAGACGCAGAAGAAGAAGGAGAAGAAAAAAAAAGACGGAGGAGGAGGAGGAGGTGGTGGTGGTGGTGTTGGTGGTGGTGGAGGGAAAGATCACACCAATCTCGAAAATCTTTCCCAGTTGAGAAGCACACACCGTGCAAGATTACAGGGGGTAGCAGAATTGGATAAAGGTTCTCCTCTTTTTTTAGTGCATGTGTTCCGTGACTGAGAACCACACACTGGCTGAACACTTGTGAAAAGTGGACCTCCAGTAGGGGCCCTGGATAGAGCCTGGGGGGGCCTCATCCTGTCTCGCTTGGCCTCCCTTCTCCTCTCCTCTCCTCTCCTCTCCTCTCCTTTCCTCCTTTCCTTCCTCTCCTCTCCTCTCCCCTCCTCTCCTCTCCTCTCCTCTCCTCTCCTCCTCTCCTCCTCTCCTACCCTCCTCTCCTCTCCTCTTCTCTTGCTTACGTGTAGACTTAGCGGTCGAGGCCAGCTGTCAGCGCCCCCAAGATCACCATCGCCATCTCCATACACCGCTCAGTGCTATATTACCTCCCACATCCACAATCAAAGGGCCGACTCCCAATAAGGAACGATAACCACTGACCCCCTGACCTTAATTATCTTGATTGTGGGCCAGGAGGAGTAAAAAAAGAAGAAGGAGGAGAAGGAGAAGAAAAAAAAAGCAAAACAAAAAAGAACTGGAGTAAATGAGGCTTTTGTTTTCCTCTGGGGCCTTCCCCTTCCCTCCAAGTTTTTAGAATTACAAAGCTTTTTTTAAGAAGTGAGGAGGGGGGTGGAAAAGGGGGAGGGGGAGTGGGAGGGGTGTAGTTTGTGTGGACTCAAGGCCCAAGGAGAGTCTTCTCTTGCGGTGGTGGTGGTGGTGGTGCAGGGAAAGCTTTATTGTTGTGCTCGGTACTAATCTGAAAAGCACGGCTGGCAGAAAAAGTGCTGGCAAGTCGATGACCCATGAGCATGTCTGGCAAAGGCAGCAGATTAGAGAGAGATGTTGACGCAAGGCAAATGAAAAGAGTGGAGGAATTTAGGTGTGTGTGTGTGTGTGTGCATGTGTGTGTATATATGTGTATGTATGTGTTTCTGTATGTATGTATGTGTTTTTGCATGTGTAGGTAGTTGTGTTTGTTTCTTTGTCTCTCTCTCTCTCTCTCTCTCTCTCTCTCTTCCTCTCTCGCTCTCTTTACCTGTCTCTCTTTCTCTCTGTCAATCATTCTGTGTCTGTCTCCATCTGTCTGTGTGTTTAGAGTGCATGTGTTTAGAGTGTGTGTGGAGGAGAGCGGTACAGATGGATCTAAGTAGCTTCGTGAAACAACACAGTTGTTCGACTGGCAAAGAAGCAGCTTCAGAGGAAGAAGCGAAGCAGGGGGGACACACTGCATTGTGAGGGGTTATACTTTAACCATGGAAACATCTTGTTTATGCCACAAAGTGGACTGTCTGGGATGGTAATGAATGGCAATAATCACTGAAGGTCAGAAATTAACTGCCCGGGAAATGATACCCTAGCCATGCTCACATCTTAAAGGGGAGTGAGGATTTAGCCAGTGGCATAGTTAAACTCGCTACACACTCCCCAACACATGTCTGGGTCAACTGAGCCAGCTTTTCACAGCCAATAAACCATCCCTAGGTACCAAATACTTAAAACTCAAGCACTCAGTGAACTTGGTACCAGTATATATTGTGACATGACTTCTTTAAAAACTTTGGAGGTCAAACATAATATATCTCCACTTGTTCTTCAGCCTGGCCACTCTGTGTGATTATCCATTACTTTTAGCGCATGAGGGGGAATTTAATAAGCGGTGGGCCTGTGTTTGGGCTGAAATGGCTAAATTTGAGAGGCCCAGTCCTGCACACCTGGCTGGGGAAGTGGAGAGCCGCCCTGTAGTCCACCCCCCCCAGCACCCACCCACCCCGTGTCCCCCCCGCCCCCCCCCCCGGAGGCGTATGGATGTAGGTTGCCGTGGCGCTCCATCTCCGTCCCGGGGGCCAGACGAGAGCGCGGGCCGTGGAGGAAAAACATTCCAGAGTGCGGCGGGGAATGAGACAGAGGAACTACCTCTCTCAGCACTCCACACTTAAAACAAGCACCGAGCTAAAGAAAAAACAACACACACGCACAAAAAAAGAATGGGGGAAAACTGGGCCCACCCCCACCCCCACCCCCACCCACCCACCCACCCACCGCACAAACCCCCAGAAGGGAATTGAGTCCATCTGAATGTGCTTGGATAAGTCAGGCAACCCCCCCATCCCCAACCCACCAAATCCCCCACCACCACCCAACACCTCATTTCCCATTACACCTCCGGACACAGCGGACTTCCAGGGGTCTCTGGAGTCTGCATCCTTCCTTATTATTGCCATTAATGTGCCTATTTAAATTCCAGCAGCCCATTGTCCCCTTCCCATCCACCACCTGCCCCCGAAAGTGAGTCACAGTAGAAAAACAAGTGGCAGGGCCAGGGATGGCTCTTTTCTTAAAAGCGGCCTGCCTGTGACTATAGGGCCAATCTGTGTTCAACTGCAGAGTACAAAGCCCAGTGACCATCACAGACACCACTTATTTCTTTTTCTTTTCTGAGAGTATCCATGGTTTATGTTCTTTGGTGACTGTGAAAGTCCAAGACTAGCAAAGTCTTATATGTAAAGACATACACAGCCTTGGAACTCACTTGCACAGTGTATACGTGGTGAACTAGCTATGCACCTAAGCTGGCAGAGGCCGGTGTGTATATATACTGTAGAAACAGGTGCTATGTGGTACAGTAGCCAGGACACCTGAGCTTATATCAGCGTTCATAGGTGCATGGTATGGCAACTACACTATACTCACAGTGTCTAACTAAATGCATGAGAAGGAAAAGGTCAGTATGTCTTATGTGCTTGTAAAATCACATGTTCAGCACAACCTGGAATGCAAGTCCATGCGTGCCTTCAGTCATAACCTATTGGAGATCTATGTATTGACACTGCAATGACTGCAATTCAATCACAGGCTAAAAAAGCCATGACCTCACCATTATTTATTATGACAAATACTAAAAATCCATATTTTCAAGGCAAGAGGTCATACTCGATATTATGACATTCGACTGCGTCAACAGAAGTCATATCTCAAAGGGTTTGGCAGCCCCAGCAGAGGGAAACCACAGTGGACCCAGGCCAGAGAGCCAGCGAGGGGGAGGCTGAGGCAGAGCTAGCCCTCTCTCTGCTGTCCACCACTCAGCCCCTAAGCCCCCCAGGGGACAGATGGCTCCCCTCCTCCTAGCCAGTTAGCCTGCTAAAACAAACAAGGGCAGAGCGTGGCGGCACAGGTTGTTAGCGTGACCGAAAACTGACCTGGGCTTTGTGTGTCACAATGGACACGCTGTCCACACATTGTCCAGTGTGAGTGCTGCTGCTGTGTTGGGACTTTGATACATTTTGGACTTCCTTTGTGGACATGCACTCTGAAGTTTGTTTTTTGTGTTTTTTGTGGGGTTTTTTTTCGTAAGGTCTCTGTTAAACAGTGTTCTTGTTCCTGCTTGGGTTGCTTACTTGCTTGCTGGCTTGTCATCCACATCCCTATTCTCCAATAACCACACTAATGCACTGACGTAAAAAAAAAGCTGGGATGCTGGGATAAAATTTGCAATTCCCAACACACCTACACACACACACACACACACACACACACACACACACACGCACACACACACACACACACACACACACACACACACACACACACACACACACACACACACACACACACACACACACACACACACACACACACACACACCAGACACAACAGTATCCCCAAATCCTGCTTTGTGTGATATGGCAGCTAGTGTGACTCATAGATAAGTAGTTTTACTTTCTCAGTTTACACACTGCAAGCACTGCACCCCCACACATATCGCACCCTACTTGCATTGTGCTGACAGGCCCCCTGCCCTCTCCCTCCCTCCCTCCCTCTCTCTTTGTCTTTTTCTCTCCACCCTCTATCTCTTTCTTCTGTCTTTGTGTCTCTTTCTCTCTTTCTCTCTCTCTCTCTCTCTCTCTCTCTCTCTACTCCTACAGTAGTTCATGGCAAGACCTCAACATTACATTAGCAATCACTGAGGCCAAACCATCTTTGACTCATCGCAGCACTGAAATCAAGCCTTCCTCCAACTCCAACCCTGAGATAACGGGACTGGAGTGGCGTAAACGATACAGTGAGCAATTTCCACCAGGGCATCGTGATTGAGGGGCGTGATTGGACAACGCAGGACAACGCAGGGCATTTACATGGCATTGAGCTGGATGTGTGAGAACAAAGTGAATTTGCATAATATACCGCAGACAAGTGGAGAGGCACACAAAGGCCTTTCAGGCTGTGTAACTGTGGGATAATTAGGACACACATCCCTTTGAGAGCCTTTGCCATCCGTAATGAAGAGTCGTGAGAAAACTGTGTACCAACCTGTCACCGCATGTAGTCTACACACAGCACATTACACATTACGGATATTTTTAACTGTCCAGTATGTACAGTATCGGCCTTGCCCTGTTTTGAACTAAGTGCAACCTAAATTTGGATTCATAAGTGCAAGTAAGCAAATACAAAGTCTTTCTCATATTTCCCACATCATAAACAGAGTTGGTCTCAAAATTTCCCAATTTAACAACAGCAGAGAGGCCTTACAATATTATATATCTATTCATATTAAAATGCTTTTCATGTTAGATAGTATTTAAGAATGGCTTCAATTCACAAAGTACATAATATCCAAAACAATCCTGAGCAGTCCCTCACAGTCACAGTGGTATGTGTGAGCAGATAATGCAGGATTAACCTCCATTAATCAGCAGGAGCGATCAGTCAGAGAAACAACACCATGGTTACCGGCTCTAGAAACTAGAGTGGCAGAGAGGTGTCACTGGCAGTTGTATTTACATGTTGTGACAAGTGTACACTTCATAGGCAACACATGAAAACATGTATTTAAGTAATGGTTAACTTCTGACAGTTTTTTTCACACCCTGAAGTGATATTTTAGATTTAAACTTGTAAAACCAGTCAATAATACATGTGGTGAAAATGACAGCTTGACTTGAAATATCTTGCTCCTTGCATGGAGCTTTAACTACATTACACCACTGTTTATCTGTCTAAAGCTAGGCATTAGTGGTAAGAAAATGTATTTCTAGCTGAGACATTGGTAAAATACATAACTAAAAAGAACATTTTATAAAACAAACACTTTCCTTAATATCGTATGTAAATGAATACTTTCACATTGCTCATAATTTCAGCCCATGACAGAGACATCTGCTAAGGGGCAACTTGGAGGAAATTATTGTTGGGTAACGATACCACAGCGAGAAAAGAATTACTCAACGTTCTCAACGTTCAAATTCCAGCATGTTACAACTTGATTTTATCTCTCATTACAGGCGTTTAGTGGTTTCTACGTCGGAAAATATATAATTACAGTGTCCTACATTTGGCAGCATTCTGACAGATCTGTCAAAGTCGTTACGCCTGTAATCTCAAACCAACGAACAACCGATGACATCTGCCCGATGCATTTCTAAGTTAAATAATCTACAAATGCAGGATAAACGGAAGCACAAAAATGACAACTACCTGAAGTTCTCACTTGCGCCTCATCTTCTTGGTTCTTCGGCGCTCCGATTTCTATGGCACCATGTTGTCACAAAGGATTAATCTAAACTCTCTACAATTCCCAATCCCATGAGGTCGGTAATTGGTTTAAAGTCCTGCCAGCGAGTTGTAGAAGAATGCAACGACTTGCTCTGTTATGAAAAGTACTGTCCAAATATCAGCACAAATCTGACAGAGTGCTCCATTGCGCGGACTGCGCGGCGTCCCGTGTCCATATCTCTTTTTTTATCTTTTTTTTAACGCACGTCTGGATAGAAACTCCGTTTGGCACGACTTTCCAGGTACCGGTGCGCAATGGTCAGCAGTTGTATTTCTACTCTGGGTATTTCTGTGGGCTTAATGGTCTCTGCCTCCCGCCAATTTACCCTAAAATGTTGTTTTTTTTCCTAGCACCACAGTGTTTTCCACTTGGCGTTGCGTGCGGCTGCAGCGCGCCTCTGGAGTTAGTTTGGGGAGTCTGCATGTGACCGGCGTAAGTTGAGTCCTCTCCCTCCCTCTCCCACCCACTTCCACTTCTAAACACTCACTCGACTCAGGTGATCTAAGAGGCTGTTCCCTTTACGTGCCATTTCATTGTTTGTATAGACGAGACACAGATCAATGCAAAACAATTACATTTTGTGTCAAGTG
>CM059271.1:6061711-6066711 GCA_030347295.1 Setipinna tenuifilis | reverse complement strand
TGGATATTTTTTAAAGTTGACAAATGAGGCTTAGTTTTGGGCACAGAACATTAGCATTACATTACTGATTATTACATTACATTACTCATGATGAACGATGTTATTTGAAATAAAGTAAGTGGAAAAAACAAAACTATCCCTTTCACTTCACTGAACAAACCCTGCACACTAAAACCAAGTGAGATATGTGGCATGCAGGCATTGCAGGGGGGATCTGTAAGGAAAATCCTTGCTATTACTGACATCTAGTGGACAATGTGCTAACAACTAGGCATGCAAAAGACAGCTGAGTGTGTTCTGATCTTCCACCACACAAGTAAGGCACACTCCTATAAAAGGAGATCATAATACAAAAAATATAATTCTTTGTAGAAATGTTTCACAACAGCTATGCATCCCCCTATAAAAACTTAATTTGTTACTGTGGATTCCTTTACCAGAGACATCGATATGATACAGTTAAGCAAGCCTTTTGGAACTCCAGAACTGGAATAACACAGTGCATCTATATTTGAAACCCGTGTGCAAGCACAGAGCACCTCTAACAATTAGGCAATTGTAGGACATTCTCTGTAAAACAACAACAAACAAAAAACAAACAAACAAACAAAAACACCTTTGGCATTATTTCCGCGGTTAATCTGCTAATCACCAATGTTCTCTATTTGCGCTCGTCTAATAAACACACATCCACGTCCCATCAGGACAGCAGGATTAGCACACAGCCCCATCCTCCCCATGCCAGTGGAGAGCACAGAGGAGCCAAGAGGACAGAGCCGCCCTTGTGCCTGAGGGCCAAAAGGCCACTTCAATGGGAAAAGTGTGACTTCTTAATAGATTCACTTACATTGCTCATTCAATTTTCACAGATTCCTTAGATTCCCCAGCAAGAATTAGGAGCAGACAGACGCACACACACACACACACACACACACACACACACACACACACACACACACACACACACACACACACACACACACACACACACACACACACACACACACACCCAGCAGGAAGGCTGCACCAGACATGTCAAAGGCGGCCTGACTCTACCTCCAGCATATTGGTTAATAAGACGCTGATGGCTCTTCTAGTCTATCTACCCCCTCAGCTGCGCCTTGGCTCTCACTCCCTGTATTTCCATGGAGAAAACAAAGAGTGGCGGGAAAGAGGGAGGAAAAAAAGACTGGCACAAACATGATGTCATCGGCAAGAGCTGGAAGAGGAATTGAATTTGGCCCCCCTCCGAAACCCGATATACTTGGGGGAGAGGGGGGTGCTTCAGAACCCAGACAGTAATACCTGTCAATCCGGATAACCGCTTGTGCCTAATCCAGGACCCATCTGTAAGTCTTTGGGGACCATCCATGAGAGATTGGGGGGTGGTGGAGGTGGAGAGGGGATAAGGATTTTTTGGGGTTCACTGGGAGTGGCCAACAAACTAATCAGAGAGAGAGAGACAGAGAGAGAGAGAGAGAGAGAGAGAGAGAGATGGGGCTTCATTTGCTCAACATACATTAAGTTTTACTGAGTCTGCTTCAAAAATCCTGTGTGAGTTTTCCACTGAGATACTCACAAATGCTTCAGAGTTAACCGCAGCCTGAACCCCCGAAGAGAAATCCCAGGCAAGAGGTACAAGGAAGCTGAAACCTGATAAATAAAAGAACAGGCGGAAGAGACAGGATGTCCGAGAAAACACACACACACACAAACACACACATACACACACACACACACACACACATACACACACACACACACACGCACACACACACAGACCAAGTGTTTCCATGAGTGTATTCAGGCTCGATGAAGATTTGTGCTGTCAGTGTTTGTTTTTAGCCAGATTAACGAACGGAAGCATCCAGAGTTTTTGAGAGGCGCCCCACAAGGGTTCCAATGCACCACCACGACACACAGCAGCTTGAAAGACACTTAGAAGCCCCAGCGCTGATTAGGGTGGCCAGCCTAATGCTGCTCTGACAGGCTGGAGGGAGCAGTTGATTAGGGACGAGCTGCAGGCTCTCAATTGATTTCCCCCCCGAACACTTCTATCAAACCAGCAGTCTCTCTCTATCTCTCTCTCTCTCTATCTGTCTCTCTCTCTTCTTATTTCTTTCTCTTTTTATCTCTCTCTCTCTCTGTCTCTCTCTTTCTGTCTCTCTCTGTCTTTCTCTCCCATCTCTCCTTCTTTCCCTCTGTCAAACCAGCAGGAATGAGTCTCTCTCTCTCTCTGTCTCTCTCTCTGTTTGTCTGTCTGTCTGTCTGTCTCTCTCTCTCTCTCTCTCTCTGTCTCTGTCTCTGTCTTCTCATCTTTCTGCCTGCACTCAAATAATCCTTCAAATCAATGAGCTCAGTTGTCAGTGGAGGCCCACCTCAGAGGAGGTTTGGAGGGGGTGCATCCACCGCAGCGGAGGATTTGAAAAATCCTTAATGCACTTGATGGAAAAGAAATTACCCAACATTAATCTCTCCCTTCTTCTCCTGGTGTTGGACTGAGTGAGCAGGCTATGGGAACGCATCACTCACGCCAGCAACACCAGAGCAGTTCCTGATTCGGCTCTGTCTGGATCCCAAGATTAAATTTGAAAGCCCCAGATCTGAGAGTCTGGGGCTAGAGGAAAGAAGGAGAGAAAAAAAGAAAAAGAAGAAGAAGGAGGAAAAAATAAAAAAAACGATGGCTGAACTAACCCCTTCTTTCCAACACCAGCCAGCTTGTGAAAAACCACCACGAACTGGACCTCAGTCTCTCGACTCGACTTCGTCTCGGCGAGTGAGCGAGAGAGAGATGGCAGTTCAAAGACAACAGGGAGCATAAGTGCTAACACACAGAGGAGGCTTTGATCTGGTGCATGTACAGTAGGCGGGGGCCAGGGTGGATACCGGTGGTTTGGGACGGACCATGGAGACGGTGCGGCTGCAAGCGCACAGCCAACGCAGAACCAGGACCAGCACCAGCACCAGGACCAGAACCAGGACCAGAACCAGACCGGCCCTGTGGTTTTCGGGAAGAGAAAGAACCACACTGTTTCGTTGTGATTAATTATTAAGTGTCCCATAAATCACTGTTTAATAGAATGATGCACTTGTGAGGCTCTCGCTGTGAAAGGGTTTTTCTTTTTTTCGTCTCTTGATTCTGGGGCATTTTTATTTTCAAACTCTTAAACCCTGAGAAGGCTTGATTCGTTGGCTACATGGGTCATTTGTTAGCTTAAGTTTCACCCTTTTTTAAGATTTTTTTTAACATTTCCATTGCAATATTTGTATGAAACCCAGCCTAAGCCTTTGAGATTTAATACGCAAAAGCAGATGGATACTAGTTTTTATTCTCTCTCTCTCTCTCTCTCTTTCTCTCTCTCTCGCTCGCTCTCTCTCTCGCTCGCTTTGTTTTTCTCTCTCTCTCTCTCACTGTATGTGTGTGTATGTGTATGTATCATGTATATGTTGTGTGAGCGTTTGTGTGTCTGCACAAATGTCATAGATATGATGTGTGTGTGTGCATTTGTGCATGCGTGTACGTGTGTGTGTGTACGTGTGAGTGTCCGCATGAGTGTGTGTACATGCGAGTGTGTGTGTACATGTGTGTGTGTGAGTGTGCGCATGAGTGTGTGTGCATGTGAGTGTCCACATGTGTGTGTGTGTGTGTGTAGGTATGTGTGTACGGGGTTCTCAGGTGCGTTGAGCGTCTGTGCCCTGGTGGTGCTGTGGAAAGCAGGCCTTCCCTTCTCCACGTGGAGAGTATGTGTGTGTGTACGTGTGAGTGTGTGTATGAGTGTGTGTTTGTGTGTGTACGTGTGTGCGTGCGTGTGAGAACGCGTGTGTGTGTGTGTGTGTGTGTGTGTGTGTGTGTGTGTGTGTATGCATGTGTGTATGGGTTTCTCAGCGTCTGTGCCCTGGTGGGGCTGTGGAAAGCAGGCCTTCCTTCTCCTTCTCCTTCTCCACGTGGAGAGTATGTGTGTGTGTAAGTGAGAGTGTGTGCATGAGTGTGTGTTTGTGTGTGTACGTGTGTGCGTGCGTGTGAGAACGTGTGTGTGTGTGTGTTTGTGTGTGTGTGTGTGTGTGTGTATGCATGTGTGTATGGGTTTCTCAGCGTCTGTGCCCTGGTGTGGCTGTGGAAAGCAGGCCTTCCTTCTCCTTCTCCTCCTCCACGTGGAGAGGCACTTTGCCGCGCTGGAGCGGCGCCACTGAGCTCTTTTCCATGCGGCGCTACGGCCAGATGCCGGGGCCAAGCCATAAAGCAAAATACTGAAGGAACCAAAATTACAAGAAGAAGCATTAAAAAGTCACAGGGGGGGAGGGAGGGAGGGAGGCAGGGATGGTGAAGAAGAAGGAGGAGTGAAGGAGGAGGAGGAGGAGGAGGAGGAGGAGGATGAGGAGGAGGAGGAGGAGGAGGAGATTTATTTGTGTCCAGAAGTTCAAGACCATTGGCTTGTGTTTATTTACTCACGACCATTTATGTATGTGAGAGGCACTTGGTGATAAACAAAAACAAAAAAGCCACCATACTTCGGTTTTTCTTTCGCAGAGCAGAGTGGAGCTCTGTCGGGTTGTTTTGAATGGCATCCAGCTTCTCTTTGGCAGCTGCCAGTGCAGTCACACCACCCAAATGCCACCCCACCCCACTCCAGCCCACCCCTGCCCACCCCAGCTCACCCCAACCCTTCGCTGGCAAGCACTGTGTGGGAAGGCTAGTTCCCCACGCTCCCTGGGCCAGCATGAGAAGAATGAGAGGCGAGGAGAGGAGAGGAGAGGAGAGGACTGGAGAGGAGAGGCCCTCTGGAGGAAATGTTCTGGTCAGAGGGGCAGAGTGTAGCCGTGGGTGGGTGGGTGGCACTGCCAATCCCTGTGATGCATGGGTTACCCATATGGGCCAACATTACCGATACAGAACAAAAACATTTTCTTTGTGGGGAGGGGGTATGTGTGGGTGGGTTTTTCTCAGCTTGTCGATAACAATTTAGGTCTATGTTTGCCTGTGGTGCTCAGTGAAATCCCTT
>CM059271.1:6051711-6056711 GCA_030347295.1 Setipinna tenuifilis | reverse complement strand
CCACCCCCCCTCACTTCACCCCTCAGCAGGTGAGCCGAAGATGGGGCCTGCAGGCCTGCATCACCACCCTGGTGAAGACACGACACAATGGAGACGACTACGACCCAGGCACCCCTGTCACCCAGCCACTCCGGGCACCTTCATCCTTGTCCCACACACTGCTCACTCCTCCTCTTCACTCCTCCTCTGGTTGGGGGCAGCTAGTGAATGGAGCTCCACACATGTGCTACAACCAGGGAGCAGGATCTGTAAGCTGTTCCACACGGGGCTCGGTGCGACATGATGTCATCCCGAATCTGAAAGCCGAGGAGCAGCTCCTATGGATGAGGGGCTGGGGTGGTTGGTTGGGGGGCTCTGGGAGGTTGTTGAGGGACAAGGGGGAGGGGGGTACCTATACAAGCCGTTTGGCTGTGGCAGTGGCAGTGGTGGACGGGGGGTGGGGTTGAGATGGGATGGGGGGTGAAGGGGGGGTCCTATCCTCTGAGGGGAAATCAGAGAACTGAAGCCATTAGCCCCACAGCACACTTGCAGAGCTGATCCAAGTCTCTGATCCAATCACAGCACGGCAACCGGACACTTTGGGGGTCCTACTAGCATGGCGCCATGGAGGTTCACCTAGGGAGAAAAATCACATAAATCGGCTGGTTAGATCTAAAAAGGGCTGGTGTATGGTGTATGGTGTGAGCCTTTTTAAAACATGAAAGAAAAAAAAGACTTTTTTACAGCAGGCAATGACTATGTTCTCCCTCCAGCAAGAAATAAAAAATAAAAAAAAAACCCGTCCAGAGTTCGGGTTGCTGTGTCAAACACAGAAATCTGCACAAATCCAGAGAGGGAACATGCTGCAGAAACACTTACTGACACAACACATGCAAAGGAAAGCAATGAAACGCTTTTTTTCCCTTTCTTTTAAAGGCAGTGTGCATATCCCCTTAAGCCCTACTGAACTTGCACTTAATTTAGTTGCATATGTCACTGATGTCAGTAAGTCCCCAGCCTGTCTGTGCAGAAGCGCACAAGGCTTTGACCTGCTTTACTGTAAGGGCCAGCCACGTCCAGATGCTAAATCCTTTGCGCTTGTCATCTTTTTGTCGTCCCCTTCTTCGTCTTGTCGCCTTCTATTCGGACCAGGCAGCATGCATGAACAACCGCATTGCTGACATTTTTAAGTGCGCAGCGCTGGCAGTGACCGCTGCGAAATGACTACTTTGGGGCCTGCCGGACGAAAATAACCACGGCGATTGGAGGCTGCGGGGTGGAAGGCTGAACACCGGCACAGAACAACCCGGCCATTACTGTGGCACACACACACACACACACACACACTGACATGGACACATACACACACACACACACACAGATATGGACACATACACACACACACACACGGACATGCACACACACACACGGACATGCACACATACACACACACACACACACACACACACACACACACACACACACACATGGACATGGACACATGCACACACACACAAACACACACAGACATGGACACATACACACACACACACACACGGACATGGACATGGACACATACACACACAGACACACACACACACACTCTAACACACACACACCCTCGCTCAGGTACACACAACAACTTTCATTTACCTAATAATCTAGACACAAGTAATTTTACATGCACTTCAGTGTCCCAAATATGGGGCTTATCCTAGTTTTGATCATATCCAGTATAAGGTGTTTACACAGAGAAACCTGGTTATGAATATCCCTGTTTACATCAGTAAAGTACTAGTGCACTAGTTTTCTAGCTTTCTTGATTTAGTGTGCTATTTTCTGTCCTCTCTAAATCCCTGTATCCAGGTTGGCGGAGTACCCTATCTCCATTGCCATATCCTGGTTTCTCAAGGCCTTATTAGGAATACTAAATACCGGATAAGGTGTAACTTACACGCACATGCAAAGTCAGAATACTTCTTATCAATATATTTATTCATTCAGTGTATTCAGGATGCTGAAAAAGACAACACACTCAGTGAGCTAACACTGTCATACTCTAATACATAACCTCACATAAGGCAAATAAAGACCAGTCATTGCAGGGAAAGGGGGTGAGGTGGTGAGGGCGGAAAAGGAAAGCAGGCGATGATGGTGATGAGCAGACAAGCCCTTTAGATTAAGATTAATGGAGACAGTCTGGGGGGAAAAAGGTTTGAGCCAAAAGGGCCTAAAAAAGCTGAAGTGATGGGGTGACATGGGATGTACAATGAGGAGGAGACGAGCTGTGACAGCATGCTGGGAGTAGTAACCAGCTGAATCTGAGTGTCTGCGTGTGTGAGAATGTGTGTGTCTGTTTGTGTGTGTGTGTGTGTGTGTGTGTGTGTGTGTGTGTGTGTGTGTGTGTGTGTGTGTCTTTGTGTCCATGTATGTGTGTCTACAATGTCCTTTGGTTCTGTGTCTGTGTCTGTGTCTGTGTCTGTGTGTCTATGTATGTGTGTCCAGCATGTCCTTTGTGTGTGTGTCTATGAGTGTGTGTGTAACATAGAGAGTACACTGACGCACTCAGCAAACCCCCTTTGCCAAGCAGTTTAACCTCAATCCATCACCAACTGCCCCATGGCTCTACACAGAGCCCTCAGTGCCAGCGTCACTGCCAGCGTGTTTGTGTGTGTGTGTGTGTATGTGTGTATGCGTATGTGTGTGTGTGTGTGTGTGTGTGTGTGTGTGTGTGTATGTGTGTGTCTGTTTGTGTGTGTCTGTTTGTGTGTGTGTGTGTGCATACGCATCCCTGTGTGTGTATGTGCCTGTGTGTCGGTGTCTGTGTCTGTTTGTGTGTCTGTATGTCTGTGTGTATGTCTGGGGAAATAAACACTGTTCCTTCTTCTCCTGTTTGTTTCTGTACAAGCCGAGGCGTCTTTTGTCCGTGTTGAGTGGAACACTTTAGTCAAAGACAAATGGCCCTCGCAGAGATGCCAGATACATTTCACCACAGAGCTGGCACACAAACTCTCAGACCGTCTACTTTCACACCACAAAGACTGTCTGTGCGAGCTATTGTCACACTATGTGACAAGAATTAATCACACACACACACACAGCCGCACACAAATCAGAATTTGTTGATCTTTAAATAGCTCATTTTCAGTGTTGTTATGCATGTAGCATTTGGCATGTCAACATTAATAGTAATAATATTGACAAAAGGCAGCAATGATATTATTATGGGTATAGGAGGGCTATAAATACATTCTTATCCCTGACATCTACAAAGAAAATGATGCACAAGGCAAACAGCATTGGAAGTGTTTTCTCACAGCAAGTTGACTCCCTTATATCCATCACCTAATAAACAGCTTTTTTACAACAGGATACACACACACTAATTATACCACCATCCTGGCAAGTTCACAATAACAAAAGGAGTAAAAATAGGAACCATACCTCCCTCCCTCTGACCCTCTCTCTCTCTCCCTCTTTCTCTCTCTCTCTCTCTTTCTCTCTTTGTCCCAGAGGAGTGGAGAGTCCTGTCGTATCCTGTCCCAGTGGCCGAGCGAGCGAGTGAGCGTGCGGACCCCAGACTCATCCCCCCGTAGAAGGCTAAGGGGCTGTGGAGCTGAGGGGCTGAGGGGCTGTGTGCTATAGGCAGGTTGGGAGGCTGGGAGGCAGGCAGGCAGGCTGGGAGGCTGGCTGGCTGGTTGGTTGGTTGGCTGGCTAGCGTGTAATAGGATTACTACCTCCCCTCCCTCCTGTCCCTGCGGCACAATGACCTCGCCGTGGCCCACGATAGACTACCTAGCAGTTCATCCGGCCCAGTGCCGGGGGCCTGCCCTCCCTCACACACATTAGCATGCATTTACTTCCTCAATAAGAGCTCATTGGTTAGCATATTAAATAGGGCTTAACACTTGTTATATGTTGTATATATGTTATATATGTTATATACGTCATATGTTATATAACACGCTATATAACATGTTATATAGTATATTTAATGGTCCAATTCTGCTATATGTTATATTTTTTGTATTATAACATAGCATACCTATAAAGTATACCTAATAACCCATAACACACATATAGATTTAATCATAAATGTATGCTATATGTTATATTTTGGGTATTATACTAAAAGGTAGCATGGTAAATTGTGCATTGCCTTTTTTATATGTAATGTTAAAATTTTACAAATAGTTATATTCTGTGCATTAAACTAGAATCAATAGAGCATTATGTTTTCCTTTGCATGATGGCAGAATAGGGATGCTCTATATACAATCAGGTCACATTCTGTGTCACAATAGCCATCGCCTTAATCTGCTCTCATAACGCTGTGTGTTCCTCAGCATGGGACGGATGGGGCTGATGTGTTAAGCCAGCCCCGAGAATTTCACTTCTTGTGTTAAGTGTTAGCAAACAGCCGGAGCTGGAGCCGGGCAGCGATTTACTGGTGGGTGGTGGTAATGAAAGGGTTGGGGTTGGGGGGGTGAAAGGGTTGGGGTGGGTGGGGGGTGTTACTGGTTGCCAACGCGGACATCCTCTTGAACTGCCAATGAAAGAGCTGGCGGCCTTTTAGCCTCCTACAGAAAGTGACCCACATAAGAGACCAAGAGACCGTGGTGGGCTGGATAAGAGACCAAGACCATGGTGGGCAGGATTAAGAGCTAAAGGGGGCACTTTTGCCAGGCCTCCGGGGGGGGGGGTTGATGTTCACTGCAAATGCCACATCTACTGAGTGTTACCCCCACACACTCAACCACAACAGTCTCTGTAACAGTGAAGACTGACACAGATGATAGCTGTGCCACTCCTACCTGCTTACAGTGCCTCTTTTCCCCACAGTCATCGTAAACAAACACTCAAGGGGGCATTGGTGGGGTGGGTGGGGTGGGCGGGGTGCGGGGACGTGGGGTGTTAGGCAGCAGAGTTGCTGAGCACTCAAAGTCTAAACAGCGCCTGAGCGAATGTAACTTTATACGCCACTCACAAATATTTACCTTTGTTTATCCAGGAAGGTCCCA
>CM059271.1:6026711-6046711 GCA_030347295.1 Setipinna tenuifilis | reverse complement strand
TCAACAGAGGTTGGATTTTTTTATGAACGTTGCCACCCACATGAGCATGTACAAACACACACACACACACACCTACTGACACACTTTTTTTTTGCTTCTTTTGCAATCAACAGTACACTCCTCTGGCAGCTGCTGATATTTTGGTGGCATTTCAAACAGGCCAATTTTGTGTGTGTGTGTGTGTGTGTGTGTGTGTGTGTGTATGTGTGTATGTGTGTGTGTATGTGTGTGTGTGCACGAGAGAGGGTTTTTTTTTCTTTCGCCACCCATTCCCCTAATTAGTTTGACAGAGCCATTTCTCTCTGGCGGTGCGGCGGGGCGTAAAATATGTGAGCGGCAGAAATGGCTCCTGCGATCGCTCAAACGGACATAATGAGCCACTATCGCCCTGCTGTCTGTGCTGTGTGTGCTGTGCAGCGCTGGGCAGTGTATTGCTGGGCTGGGCTGTGTGTGCGCAGCCTGTGGAGGGGGGGGGGAGGGGGGGTCCAGGGCCAACATGTCACCTCTACAAGGGCCAGTGAGTAGGTAGAGAGGCCAGGCCAGACCTCATCGAGGCCCACACGGGTAGTAGTTCATGTTGGCCCTTGTTACTGGTAGTCAGTGACACACAGGCTGTGTCCAAAATATTCACTCAATCACTATGCACTGTAAATTGTTTTGTTTCCAACATAATGCACTGTAGAGTAAAGGAGTGAGCATTTCAGATTGGGCCACAGTGGTTAATAACTAAGGGCAAGCCAGTAGGTGGAGAGGCCAGGCACAGAAAAGAAAACCTCATGCAATCTGATCTCCAAAAACATGGGTTAGTTCATGGTGGTCTTTGTCATTGGTAGTCTGACACACACTCACACACTGGTTTGTAACTAGAGTCAACTCTTACAAAAAAGAGGTCTTGACAAGTCATTCTGCATTCAAATATCAAACTCCAGCCAAAGTGAGCACCGAATGACATGCAAGGTCATGTTTTAAATGTTCACTTTGTTTCCTTAATAGTGCATGACATAGGGTGTGAGTTATATTGTTTTGGTCCCCATGTAGTGCACTATAAAGCGAACAAGTGAACACTCTGGATTCAGCCCAAGAGTCCTAGTGTAGCCCAGGAGTCCCAGAGCTACTGCCACAGTTAAGGGCCCTGTTTGTCGGACGCAGTCTGCGGTATGTCCCTGACACTTTGAGCTCTCCCTCACCGCCGTGTGGCCTTAAGAGGCCGTGTGTAGCAGTGTTTGCCTGCGCCACAGAGCAAACTGGGGGTCTATTGTCAACGAAGAGTAAATATAAACAAACTCCCTCTCGGCCTCTACTCGGTCATAATCCACAGGGTCAACAAGCCTCCATGAAAGACACGGCACCTCAAACAGACTCTTTTTGTTGCTCTGTTGAGATCGTGAACAGAAGTTTACTGAGGGGTGGTTTTCACGAGGGTGACATTTCTCTTCTTTTATCTCCAGCAGCACCTGGGGATGTTTACAGATTTGTGTTGGTTCTGTGTGTGTGTGTGTGAGAGAGAGAGAGAGAGAGAGAGAGATAACATAAAAACATAAAACATAATAAAAAGAAAAAAAGAAGTAAAGTAAGAAAAAAAGAAGGAAGTAAAGACAGACAGAAAGAAAGAGAAAGAAAGAGAGAGAGAGTGTGTGTGTGTTTATGTGTGTGTCTGTTTGTGTTTATGTTGAATCTAAGTATCAGTATTAGTGCTTAGTCAGAGCAAAACATAGTTTGCAGCAAAGTGATGGCTGATTAGCCTGTCAATGACGGAATCCTCCAGCTGCTGACATAACCAGTGTGTGTGAATTGTGTGTGTGCCTGTGTGTGTGTGTGTGTGTGTGTGTGTGTGTGTGTGTCCATGTGAGTGTGTGCGTGTGTGTGTGTGTGTGAGTGTGAGTGTGGCAGTTGGACGTATGAGACAACACTCTCATACATTCAGCGGAAGCCGTGCTCACCCACTCGGGGCATTAAGGGCTTCAGCGTGATCCCTTTTTCTCTGGGCCACACAATGGGGGCTTCTCCCCATGGGGATGCAAAAAGCTGGGCTTATCTCTCCGTCAATACTGCTGTCAGCTATTGGGGAGGTGGGGAGGTGGGGTGCTGTGGTGGTGGTGGGGGGCAACACCTTGACACATCAAAAAAGTCACCAATCTTGCAACCACCAATCTTGCAACTTCACTCCCCTTTGTACTTGGGCGTTGGGCCGGTCAATAAATTGTTGATTGTATTGACCGTGGGCGGTCAGTGTGAAATAGACCTGGGACAGATGGATGGTGAAACGGTCCAACTGTTCATTTAGACGTATATTTTTTGTGGCTGAAGGAAAATCAAAAAAGAGGGGCCGTACTGGTCAAAACCACACCCTAATACAGAACTGTGAGTTTGGGTGGAAGACTGTAGTTGCAGTGCCCCATTCCACCCATCCCTAAAATATGAGTATGCATCTTAGTAGTGCAAAACTGTATACTTTGACATAATCTTCATTGGTTTACTGTTGAGTCTTCCCATAGACTTCCTGGCTGCAGCTAGCTGACGGGATTAGAAGTACGGCTCAGAAATCCCACGGCCGCTGTGGCCTGGTGTTCCGCGCCAACAAACTCAGCCAAGCAGTAAAAGACAATTTAGGAGTAAATAAATAAAAATACACACAAACACACTTGTTCAGCGAGGGCCCCTCCAGGAACTCCCTTTAAGAGCACTCGGTTTTGGGGTAAATAACAAGCCCTCCTCAAGTATGAGCAGGCAGGCAGGCGGGCAGGCAGGCAGGCAGGCAGGCAGGCAGGCAGGCAGGCAGGCAGGCAGGCGGGCAGACAGGCGGGGAAGATTTCAACACCTCAGGAGAACTCTCATCTTGCAACTCTTGGTGAAGTGTAGCACTCTCAGCAGGTAATGACAGATAGGTGCTCAGCTATTCACAGAGCCAGCTATTGACGCCAAACTCCAACTACTTCGGTTCTGGGAGAGAGAGAGGAGAAGGGAGAGCTTCCAAAAAACGCGAGGGAGATGCCAACAGGCACACAATTAGCTCCTCTACTTAATAATCTCCACATTGGCTAGCCCTGGGTATTCCCAGCCAAGTGAATTGTGGGGTGGGAGGCTGAGTGGTGGGATGGTGGCATGGAGAGGAGAGGAGAGGAGAGGAGAGGAGAGGAGAGGAGAGGAGAGGAGAGGAGAGGAGAGGAGAGGAGAGGAGAGAGGGGTGCTGACGGGACTGCAGAATTATGCTCTAGAGGCCTAGGGAGAGGATATCCGATGAGGGGCCCTCGCACTGGAGGGACCCGCGCTGCAGCCCTTTGTTTTCTGCTTAAGATCAGCTGGATGACCCACCCCTACCCCCACCTCCTTTCCTCCAACCGACACACACAGACATGCGCACACACCCCCAAACACACACACACACACACACACACCCCTCCGACAGGCCATATGGCAGACGATTACAGCACGCTCCCTTCGGTTTAGCCTCTAAATGTTGCATGGCACAGACAAGTTTGGTGCCCAGTGCATGTGGGTAATGGAAAACATGAAGGGGGGTATTGGCTGAGTAATCCCAATGTGTGTTTTAATGGCATTTAATCTAACAAGAGAACTACAACATCAATGATCCAACAATCAGATAAACACAAATACAAGTTAAAAGCTTACCAAAAGACTGTCTGGGTCTTATGAGATGTAACCAGCAGCTACAAATTGTTTTGCCTCAACAGCATGATCACTAGGTACCATCAACAACACCATCATAACAATGACTAACTCTCTGGTGCCTTTGATGCTTGTTATGCCCCATGTTAAATATAGCAAGCTCTCGAAAAGTCACTATTTAAAGCTGTACATTTACAATGGTCTTACAATGGTCTAAGCCTAACCCTAAACCTATTTCTAAACATAACCCTCATCCTAACATTAACCCTAACCCAGTGGTTATCCATTTGGTGTACAACAGCAATTGATAACATGACAAACGTAAATATGGTGGCCAGAAATAAACACAATATTGCAAAAAAGACTACAAACACAGGCTACAGATCTGTACCTCGTCTTAAAATTATCTTGAATTTTTAAAACCCTGGAAGTGCAGACGGACCCACCTGTGCTGCACCTGCCGGCTCTCATCGCCCCGCTGATGGATGCGAGAGGAATAGCTCTCAGCTGTGCCACTGGCCACGTCCACACCCTCTGTGCCAGCAGCTACCCGTCAACAAAGCCTTTAAGGCCCGCGAGAGCCGTAAATAACACGCCGCCTCTGGCATCATCGGCGGTTATCTTTTTCTCCATTAGAGAGTAAATGAGCTTGATTGACTTTTATGCTCCCTTTTGTTTGTTTTCGCTTTGGCTTTGAATTTACTGTGGCGAGCCGGGGGTGGGATTTATGTGGCCTAAATACGGTAGGCAGGCTTCTGAGCTGAAATGAAACAACAACAACAACAATAACAACCACTGTGTTGTAAATAAAACGTTTGAGTCGAGCTGTAATTCCCAGTGTCAGCTTAGCATCAATCATGGTGCATTTACAAATCTTTTTCCCATATGGCTTCTGGTCGGGGCGAGCATCCTCCCAGAGGAAGAGCCTGTAAACACAGGCTGGAAGACAAGGGCCTGCGGTCGCGCGGGTGGCAGAGCGATGAAATAAACACCCGAACAGGGCCAGAGAGGGAGAGAGAGAGGGAGAGAGGGAGAGAGGGAGAGGGACGGAGAGAGAGAGGGTGGGAGACAGAGACAGACTCAGGGGCCTCAGCAGGGCATCCAATGACAAGCAGAGAGAGGAGAAGAGAAGAAGAGGAGGAGGAGAGGAGAGAGAGGGAGAGAGGGAGAGAGAGAGGGAGGGAGAGAGAGAGGGAGAGAGAGAGAGGGAGAGAGGGAGGGAGAGAGAGAGACTCAGGGGCCTCAGCAGGGTATCCAATGACAAGCAGAGAGAGATGAGAGAGGGAGAGAAGGAGAGAGAGGAGGAGAGAAGAGGGAGAGAGAGTCACTCAGGGGCCTCAGCATTCTGTCTTCTGCTTGCCCCTGATGTGGCCCGTCAAAACTAAAACAAAATAAAACGGGGCGGAATGAAATAACAGGACGAGTGAAATCCGGGGCGTGATTTAAAGCCCCCACCTCCCCACCCCACCCCACCCCCTGAGCCCGGTCACATGAGGACACCGGGCCTGGAGGCATCAGGGATGAAGACAAACAGACCAGACAAAACCAGCAACGGAAAAGGGGAAGGCCACTGGGTCGGTCCAGTCACAGGGAACTAAACACACTGGCCCAGAGGGGGATGATTTGAGCGCTGGCAAATTGTAGGGCGTGCCCGAGGGCAGGGGGGTATTTCTGGGAGCGGGTGTTTGTCTATGTATGTGAGGTGGAATGGGGTGGGGTGGGGTGGGGTGTGTTTCAGAAGCACGCACAGATGTCAGAGGTGAAGCCGTTGCCTCTCCCGAGGCCTTTGTGCCCCCTACGCGAGGGCAAGAGACAAAGCCCTGCGACTTCCACTGGGACCTTCTGATGCTAATGACACCATCAACGCCACACAATGGCACAGAAGCAAAGGCCTCAGCTCTCAGGGGTTTGGTAAGTTAATGGTTGTCCCCTTTGCCAGATACACAAAGGCACTTCCAGACACACAGAGAGATAGCTCTAAAGTTAGCACTTAAATTGTATGAACCCTACGAGGGTTGTTATGGGTCACAGACCGCATGTCTAAAACTTCAGAGTTACAAAAGCACAATGATGCAAAAGGTCCATGTTCAGAGTTGTTTAGCAGAATAGTAGAAATACTTTATTTATCCCAAAGGAAATTAAGGAATTTAGCCCCTATTACAACTATGTTGCACTAAATAAAATGCCATTGACTTTAATTTGTGTTGGAATTATGCACAATCTATAAAAAAGGCAACCCAATGGCACAAGTTCCAAATTACTAAGTGACTCTACCATTTATACAGAATGGGAGAATAACTCTTCTATTAAAACTGTGCCGACTAACTTGTGTTGCCAAAAAACCTTTTTGGGTGAATCTTACATCCGCTGTCTTTGTTTACAGTATATCTAAGTGTTTATACCAAAACGTGGTCGACCTGTCATTACCAAAAGACACCAATCCCCCTTATGATTAATAACATTGATAGTGCTCTCTTGACAGCCTTTGGCGAGCTTGTCGCTGCTCATGGCCAGTTTATTATGCTGGGTGCGGCAGAGGCCTCACTTACAAGCTCCCTGACATGACCCAGGCTCTCTGCTCCTGCCAATCCACACAGCCTCTCTGTGAGATACAACACTTGGCCCCCGCAAAACCCCAACACACTCCGGTCCGCCACGAGGAAAGAATCCGACTGCTGGTCCTGTTAACTAGCACCGCTGTCCTCCTCCTCCCTAGACCATGAATGGAACGGAAACCTTGGGCTCAGCCCGTCAGGACAGACCTGGCTAATGTTTTCAAAACACACACACACACACACACACACACACACACACACACACACACACACACAGACCCTTATGGCTTTCTTTCTTACCTATGTGTTGAGTGGTGCTACAATGTATATACTTGTAAGTGAGGGTGGAGTTGAAATTGCTACCCTGAAGGCGAAAGGTATTTACAGTTAAACATATAGCCTACTTACTCACTCTACTCGCTAACACTCGCCATAAATGATGGTAAAAGCCGCCGTAAGCACTCGAGGAGCTATGAACTGCAAGTTTAGGCATATCAGACAAGTGCTGTGGGTGAGGAATGGAGGGGGGGGGCAGCAAGTCTGTGCTTATAAGAGCCGGGCAGATGTTTTGCAGATTCAAGCCTCAACCCCTCCTTTTTTTAATCCACCCCCACTTCACAATGTAGATTTCCATCATTAAAACAGATTAGATCACAGCTTTTCACCTGACACGTTAAGGAGGACAATCTGTACTCCTGGTTCTCCCAGACTCAAGGGGGGTGGGGGGGTGTTTGGGGAGTCAGGGCCCTCAAACTAATTCCAGACTGCACATTTGAATTTGGCCCCGTTGATCCGACACTGAGTCAGCTTGATTTTAAGCCAGCCAAAGCATTTTCGTCTGAAACACACACACACAGGGAAGAAAAAGCACCCGGGCATTTTCGTACTTGGCACTTACTGGGCTAGATTTCAGTTCAATGAAGTAGTCCTTCATTATGTTACTGGGGCATAGGGGGGGTATGCTTGCAATATCACCACAGGGTCATCTCCCACCAACCTCCAACCCCCATTTTTTAATGGTTGGAGGCCTGGGACCTTGTTATGTAGTGTCCATCATTACCCTCTCATGTACAAATGAAATGTCATGTTGAAGGCTTTTAATTAGGTCATGGGAACACAGGGATCAGATTGGAATAGTGTCAACTGAAAAACAAGAGAGAGGGGGGTGGGGGTAGGGGAAAAGAGAGAGAGAGAGAGAGAAAGAAAGAGTCAGACTGTGTCATCTCATCAACTACTGTATTGAGTAGCAAGCGTCAGTGTTGTCCAAACAGCTGGAAGACAAATGGCACTTGTTGACCAGCTAGGTGTGAGCAGGGTGAGGAGTGAGGGAGTGGCGGTATGGAGGTGCCGTTCCCTGTGCTAATTGGTGCTGGTCAAACCAAATACAACACTTGTATTGTAGCCATCCCAGCTACAGTTTGAACCCAGTCTTCAAGAAAACGCCCCAGACCCAATGTGGCCAGGAGTTTTTTTTGTTTGTTTGTTTCCTTTTTTTTTAGAAATAGTTAGACAACCAATAAGCTTAGCCTCCTGCTCCAAACGAGCAAACCACCCCTGAAGACCTATGCCTAATGAGGTCTTAAAGCCACTCTTAAAGCACACAGGTCCTCTTAGGGAGGACTCCAGCTGAGTGGCCTTTGCCACTGTTTGGCCCTCATCAATGGAAAGATGCCCACACTCAAATAAATTGACTGGGGATAACGATTATGTCACCTCGATTAAAAAAAAAAAACCATGATGGTTTTACATCATTGTCAAGACAGCAGGTTTGCCGTTGTCGTCACAGAGAGATGTCTGCAAGGTTTTTGGTTAAACATCTTTAGTGGCACACATCAAAGAGCTACTTTGTACATGCCATACTCATATATTATGATTTCTACCTGAATAAACAGCAGAATGTATAAAATGGCCGAAGAAAAAAAGACACAATAATCCAGGGCACAATTTCTATGACAAAAAGGTTAAAATAACCAATTGCACTGTGTATTCACATAGTTAAATTATTTCACAGTGGACTGGTAATCCCCCAAAGTTGCCATTTGCCAAGCTGGCACTTACAGTAGGTCCACCGAATACCCTTTGCTTTAAGTGCTGCACCATGGACTGGACTGCCTGTCTGACTGAAATGACAGATTCACTCCTTGGCATTTCCATGGATCGAAAAGTTATTTTGCATGAAAGTTTTTCTGGAAGCGTTCCCTGAGCCTATCCCTGCACGCTTCCTTCTGAAGGGCACCGAGTGCTTTTAATCCAGTGGAAAAATCAAGGAGCACATAGCCCAGTGCTTCTTATTCTTTCTCTCTCTTTCTTTTCTTCGGATGAGTGCACATGTGCTTCCCTGATGATGACCGGACAAGGCCCACACTTTGTGGGGTCTTTCGCCTCGGCATCCTGGCCTGTTACTGTCACTTGGAGTAAATACAGGGGCCCTTTCTTATTAGTTAGATAGCTACAAAAGCAACATCCACCATATGACAACGCCACAAGGCGTAAATATTTCCCTCAGCAGTCCTCCCTGTAAACACAGTGGCGTGTCTGTGAGGTAGTGTTCCCCTTGCACTACTCACTGTCTCCATACACAGTGTACAAGTACACAGTGACTAATGTCCTCTTGTCTGGGACACGTGTCTCAGGTTTGTTTGTTTGTTTTTGGCTTTTTTTTCCTTCGTCTTTTTTCCGCTACCAAAAGTAAGAAGCAAGTACTTCAGTTTGAAGTGAACCAAAAAAAAAAAAAGAATAGACAATGATGGCTGTGAAAATGGATGACCCAAAGTGACCATTTACTATGACTTCACAGGCCTCTTTCCACAGCAGCAGGCTTTAATACAGGTTACTGTATATCACACGTTGGGCATCAAAGCTGCATGCTATTCATCCTGTCTGATCAGGACCAGAGGGAAGAAAAGACGTATGAAGTGAGAAAGAATGTGAGAGACAATGAGATAATGTAAGAGAGCAACAGAAAACGTGTGGGAGAGAAAGACAGAGAGAAAGAGATAGATAGAGAGAGAGAGTATAGGACTACAGTGATAGAGGAGATAGAGAGAAAGAGAAAAGGAAAGAGAGAGAGGGTGCAAAGTAGGAACTTTCGGCTTGTGGTTGGCCCACTGGATGAGTATTTATGCTTCTGGGCAGAACTCCAGACTCGAGCTCAGCCCAAAGGCAGCTACTGCACCGCGGCCTGTGGACTCACACACACACACCTACACACACACACACACACACACACACACCAACGAGAGTAGAGTCCACTCCGAGTGCCGCCCCAGGGCTCAGGAACGTACGCACAACCTTCAACCAACATTCTCCTCCCTGCCTACAACGCTACACCATCTGTGTTTTTCTCCACCTCCATAATCATGTATCTCTTACTTTCTTTTCTGAGTTATGACATGGATGGCTAGGATATCCCAGCTCACTGACTGAATACTTATAGATTCCCATATGCTCAACATACAAGCACAAGACTACTGTACGGGATCAAAACATAAACACAATCCAGCAGAGAGAGAGAGACAGAGAGAGAGAGAGAGAGAGAGAGAGAGAGAGAGAGAGAGAGAGAGAGAGAGACAGAGACAGAGAGGGAGAGAGGGAGAGAGCGAGAGAGACCTGAATACACTAGTGCTAATGTAATACAGCTTTCATAGGGCTTACTGTAAAGCGCACAGAGAAAATCTGGTATCCGACTAATTACAGAGAGTACATTGTCCCAACATTTATTTGACGTGATATAAATAAGAGGCAGCCACATGACAGAGATCTCATGGGCACATGACACCAGAAAAGAGGCACGGGCAACTTAGGTCTGAAGGAGATTGAAGTTGGACTCCTGGACCTTTGGTCTTAAACAAAACAAAGGAAAAACAAGGACAGGGAGAGAGTTTTCCCAAGAGTGTTATCAAGTATTGAGTCCGTTTGCATCTTGACAAGGGGAAAACCTTCCACTTTATCATTCAGCTTTCAAGGCAGGGGGAGCCAAGGAAGGTGTGTCCCAATCTCAAAGTGAACCGGTCTAAATGTTGTCACTGTTTTGGTACACAAATTAGCCTGGCATGTTGTAGAGTATTGCACTGGAGGACTGTGTGTGTCCTCCATCTGAGGAGCATCTTGATTAGTTCACTTCCATTTAAATGACTGTTAAAGATGACTAACAACTAACAACAATATTGATTCATCTGACACATCTTTTCAAAAAACCCCATAAGCCAATACAAACACTGATGACACTAAGTCATGATTTAACTTAGTCAAGCAGTCCTGCACTCACTGTTCTCGCATGTAGACCTTATTTTTGTGTAAGTAAACAGTACTTACAATGAATGGTCCAATGAATTGTGTGGACATGGGTCCAGTGTCCACTCACTTTAAACCCTTGCCTTCAAAGTTTCAATAATTGCTGCTCACCATAGAGAAAATGAGGTATTCACTGACACAAAGCAAGTGAGTTTTCTCTCTTTCTAGTACAAAAGAGAAGTTAATGGCTAGTGTAATGAGTTTGACAGCTGAAGTGGCACTGAAACGGAACTTACCTCAGTGGGACGCGTGAAAACAAACAAAAGCGCGAAGGTTGGTGATGTAGGTCTCACATCCACAGCTCGCCAGAGATGACGCCTTCATCACGATCCATTTTCCCTCCTACAGTATAACTAAGAAGAAAACTATCGGTGTTGCGCCCGCCTGTTAAGTACTCATAGGTGCAGTTCTTTCGCCCAAAAGCCCACTAAAAACAATGTGACCCATTCATTTGCACTGATTTCGTATATGGGTAAGTTATACGGGCAGTCAAAAAGTTTGCAGTACGCTCCTGGCGGTTCAGAAGAACTGTGAAGAGCGATTCCGTTTTTCTGGAAGACTTGTGTGATGACGGGTTTAGCTGGGCTGCATCACAGACCTATGATCTGTCTACAAAAAGAACGGTCCCTGAAGTCTGCCCGCCCTGAGATGATGATACCAAATCCAAGTAAAATGCAATTAGGCTAGTCCTCAAACATCTAGCGAGCACTATATCAGAGAACAAAAAACACGATTTCCAAATGCAGCCCCATCAAGATGCAGGGTAACAGAAGTTTTTCAGGAGACGCGTATGCCGTGCGCTTTACGCCGCCCTCAGCTTTTCCATGCCCGCTCACACTTGGGATCTCACCACGCGTTAACTAAATGCAGGTCCGGGGCCAGTTTTTAAAATGGCTCCTCCATAATGTAGTTTGAGATTTACTTATGGGAAAACTGACCGCAGAACAGCTAGAATACAAGTAGTAGAGTAGTGCACAAGAAAAAAAAGTGGTGAAGGCGTGTCTATTGTGCTCGCGAGGCTTGTGTCCAATGAAAAGTCAATAGGAGGGGTTTTCTTTAGTCTCTTGCCCCATGCCCAATCACGGATAATGGCTGATATATTTTGACTTGCGGCAATCCAGTTTTCCACCCACAGCAAAATAAATTATCAATGGAATTATACACGCGGTAACGCTTTGGAGAAGACCTGATGCATTCCGTCCTTTATTCAAGTGACCATTATTTCCTTGATGATTTTTATTAGGTTCTACTATCACACAGTACTGATATACTAGGTACTACTCCCCTAGGTACCAGTTTTATTTTAATGTGTTGGTTATTGGGATGTCATTACAAGAATTTATTGTGAAGTCTGACCGAACTACATAGAAGCATAAGAACAACACCAATGTGGCTTGAACCCGCTCCACGTCTTTCACATAAATACTACTATGCTGTTGTATGTTAAGACAATGTAATCATTATGTCATAAAATCTAATCATTTCTTTTTATCCCTATATATTGTAGAATTAAGCCTTTCCACAGTATAAAAGTAAAAGTAACAGCATTCAGTTTTCCTCATTCAAATAGATGTTGATTAATATATCCAGTAATAGGTTTGAACTCAATACAACATTTTATAAGTCTTGGGATTTTATTCTTTCTCGTGCCTGTACTATACCACAAATTGTGCTATGTATTTAGTCATGTGGTTACAATAAAATAAGTTATAGGCTTTTCCCCCAATCATATTTTTTAGCTATTTGTCCCTTTGTAATACTTTAAAGGCATTCTTCCAGAGGAAATAGAGAGTAAACAAAGCACTGAAAGTGGTCATCTGCGTGAGTCTTAAGGATTGGCTGCCCTTTCGTTGGTACAATGTGGAGGAACTGTAAAACTTCCTTGGAGAAAGACCATCCAAATAAATTTGATACACGCTCATTAATTTGTGTTTATGGATGTTCTCGCGGTGAGGTCACTCTAAATGCTTGGCTGGCTGAGATCAGAGTGTTTCGTGCGTACAGATTCTCTAAAATGTCCATTATTTCACATGTGGCACTCAAGCCTGGGGAAGGCCAAGCCAGCCTGAGTAAAAGAAGCTCCATCAGTACAATGACTGAGATCCCCATGGATGTTTATGACTGCAAGAGCCACATCTATGGCGTGCCACAGTGCATTAAACATAGGCATGAAGACATAAACAAAAGGGACCGTTTTTAGGCCGCCATTGAATTGTTTGTTTTAGTCTCTCATTAAAACTTAGACAACAAAGCCTTTCTTAGTTTCCTTTTTCCAGTTACTGCTGTATCTCAGCATCTCCAATGCATTACTGTGGGGAGGTCGCTGGTGAATGAGTTGAGTGGATTTGAGCACATTGTGATGACATTAGTGCAACAATGCTTATTTTTTCAGTGACATTCTCTCCGTGAAAACATATAGACACAAGCATACACTATGTCAGTGCCCCCTCTGGTTATGAATGCACAATGTGTTAAGCAACACAAGCATTGCAAAGGACTGTTTATTTAGTGGTTAGGCTTATGTCTAGCATTTCATAGGCCTCATTGCCCCTCGTTGGGTTCTGATGGGAAATTCTTCTTGCATTCTTTGGGATTCCCCGCCTCTGCGTCCCAGTAGGGCTGCCTGGACATGTAAACCTAGCCCTGGGTTTGGCTGTTGCAAAATCTGCCCGAGCGCAGATTTGCATGAAATTGTTTTCATTTTCTGCATTACGCCAGAGCCCCCCCATGAGTATCTGTGTTATTATCACATCCTTACTCCCCACATCAGACTGGGGCTAACGACTCGCTTGCACAAGGCCTCACAATTATGCAAAATCCACAAACAAGACATCAAACGCAGACAAGAAGAGGCCTGGGATGACTGGGCAGATTTCCACTTGCTTCGATTGCTAATGTGCAGCGAAATCCCCCCTTTCGCTCTGTCAATAACAGACACGCCAGCACATGACTCACGCAGACCGAGAACCCCCTACATCTCTTGTGCAAAAAAGAAAGCCTTGCCTGGCTGAACCCCACCCCACCCCCCCCCCCCCCCCAACCCCGATCACCGCCATCGTCATAAAAAAAATCCCCCTCTCCTCTCCGCACCACCACAGGGTAAGTGGACTGTCTTCCACAACCCAGACTAAAAATACACATGCACTGGACCGGGCTGACACTGATGGGCCCAGGTGGTTCTGATTATAGGAGCGCTGGCACATTTAGATCATTTATTATTTCAGAGGAAGTGAAATTAAGTGAGTGGGCGACGCTGCTCAGATTGCCGAACACCCACCACTCATAATGACAGCATTCCGTGGGCAGGCTTGGCGGAAAGGTATGTATATATGTATAGAAAATGTCAGTTAACATTAGTGGAATTATATATTGGAAATAAAATACCTGCTGAACTTGTGCCTAACATTTACTTTGACATTGATATGCAATGGCAATCACATTCTTCATTACAAAGAAAGACCTAAAGGGATTAAAGCTTTAAATGTAGGCCTATATTAATCCAAAACATGAAACTGTTATATAGAATCTGGCAAATGGGTTTTCGATTGATTTCTATAGAAGCGAACAGCTCAGCAAAACAAAAGTACACAACTTAATGTACCATGATTCCGCCCTCTGTACAGAACGACCGGTTTTCCCATATTGCACAGTAATGAAAACATATGCCTTCCCTGCTGCTATTCTGCTTTGCTAATTTATTCACTCATTCTTTACTCTAAGCAAAACAAATCAGATGAGTTTAGTTCATCTGCACAAGCTGCAGGTTTCATTACGCACAGACCAACGGGTTATCGGAGTGAGGCATCCACACCTGTGCTCAGGGGCACCAGAGACTGCCGACATGTTGGCAAAACAAGCCACCACAACACCAGGTAAACACCTCCACCTCCACCACCCCAAGCTACTGTCTACAGCTCCTGCGTGTCACGCACTTGCCTCTGGTCTTATCTATGCAAGGTGTGTGTGCAGTCAAGTCACTCCCCTCGGGGAATCACCGACACTGACTCACTATAAAAATACCCAACAGACATGTCGTTGCAGATTTAGTTTGTTTTTTGTTTAACAAAATTGAAAAGAGCCATGCTTTTGACAGAAGGGAAGCAGACCATACATCTCGGCTTTGTTTCCTTTCCAAACCACCCCAGAACCATTCATCTGGCTTAAGGATATGTAAACAAAGTCATATGAGGGCAAAAAAAAAGAAAGAAAGAAAAAAAAAAACAGGGGATGAATACCTGAGAGGTTAACCGAAAATTAAATCTGTTTGCCACTGGTAGAGCATAGCCAGCAAAGACTCCTGTTGGACATCTGTAAGCACAAACATCTGTGTGTAGTAAACAGTCTGCCGCATGGGGGGATGTGGGCTTCCTCAGGACAGACAAAAGGGGGGCTATAATGAGAACTCATAAGTGCTATGATGTCATTACCTTCCATTTTTTAAACAGGTTCTCACTGGGACCAATGTAACAATGGGATGGCCCCAGCCACTGATTTGTATACTACAGATTTAGTGTTTGGATACAAATGATGGTGATGACTTTTTGCGTGTTACAGTGCATTCAGTTTAAGCAAATGACTACGTAACATGACAGGAGTTAGAGCAGGGCTGGTAATGGATAGCCCCACCACCAAGATTTAGTTGTAAGGCTCTGACCTAACTGTTGTGTAATTGATTTTAAGTCACCAGAGCATCAGGCTGCATGCTGGAGGAAAAGTCACGGCCCTGGCAGGCTAGAGAAGACACCAGTAAATAACACCCCTTTGCCAGCGCTAATAAACCCTCAGCACTCCAGCAAACCTCGTTCCTGTGGTAGCTACTTTCATATTCACTGGCAAGAAAGGGACAGGAATGGGATTCCCCTCCAACATGAGCGCAGTATAACTGTGAAATCCGTCCAACTTACTTTGAGGTTTACAGATTCAAGTAGAAAGCATCTGACAGATTTCCATGCTCTTCGGAAGTAAATAACATACTATTTCAACAGTGGTGGTAACCCAGCATTAAATTAAAATGACAAAGGAGAAGGATAGCAGAATTAAAATAGAATTCAGAGAATGGAATAGAACAGAATCGAATACAATAGAATAGAACAGTTAAATCAGGAAGTTCAAGAACACTGCACAGCAACCCATTCATCATTTAATCCACCAGTCAGCTTTAAGAGAACGTGAGGCTCTACACATAACAGGACACATCCTTTCATAATGCACACAGGCCGTACATAAACACTAATCTGCTACGCCCCGCTCGAACAAGAGCATTAAACTGTGAAAATGTTTTTTTGTCAGCTGACTTTTCCACTGTTGCAGGAAATATGGATCAGCACGGATAAAGAGTGCATATCGTTTGACAGCAGCATGGCACAGCTGTTCAAGTGCAGCTGTCACTTCACAAACACCCCGCAGAGTGCCCCTCTCACGACTGCCTCCGCTGTTGTATTTTCACTAGCCTCTACTCACTCGTCCACTGCACTGAAGAAGGCCCTCTGGGTCCACTTGATACCACAACAACCTGCACAAGGGCCCATTTACAGACAGCAAGTTCTACACTGTTGTGTGTGCCAGGGGGTATGGAGGTTGCGAGCCTTTGTGGGGCCTTGCCCAGCATGCTCAGTCCGTCTCCTCTTCCAGGGTGACCTTGGGCAGTACGGGTGCCTGCTGCTTCCTCCTGCTGCCTGCTCACGTCCCCAGCGTTTGAACTGACTATAAACTCAAGCCGCACACACACACACACAGGCAATCTTGGGGCACAGGACACACATACACACCACACCACTACTCCCAGACACACAGACAGACACAAACACACACACACAAAGAGTGTTACGGGAGCCCCCTTGGCAGGAGTCATAACTGCTTCCAGGTGGAGGCCAAAGCCATAATCGCCAGTCTATTCCAAGAAGCCCAGGGAGCTCAGGAAGTCCTTCGGCAGATGAGGCACGGGGAGTCAGCCTGTCACACAGCCTGCCTTAAAGCAACACTGAAGCACTTTCCTTCTTGAGTTGTCCTACAGGTTGGAAGCAGATCTGTCTTTCTTACGTTTTATTTGAACTACTGTACATATCGATCAGTGACCCACTTTTGCAAACTTGCAAACTTGCGGTTAAAGCCCATGGAGGGCCACAAAGAGAATTCAGATGTGCCGTTCACCCTATTACAAGTTGATGAACCACTGAAACGATTTTGGAAACATTATGTTAAGGTTAAAAAACTACACAGTGTTGCTTTATAGCCCTGGGGCATTGCACACAACACAACACAAACACACACCATCATGGTCCTCACTGCTGGTGCCACTGCTCAGCTGACAAACCCCTACTCACACTGCTGCCAATACACTGTGCTTGTTTTGTCATGTGTAGGGCATTATGTACAATACAAAATACTCCCAGGACAATTTTCCAATTTCAAAAATAGTACATCCTGTGGTACTGTATGGTCATGCGATGGACTGATGAGACACAAAAAAACATAAACAGAGTGCCACAAAAAGCAGGCAGGTGTGTGTTGGGAGTGGGTTGGGAGCCAGAGGAGTGGGTTAGGGGTCAGAGGAGGAGCCACAAGCAAAGGCTGAAGTTTAGTGAAATGAACAATAAAACCATTTCGTTATAAAGACATGCTCAAAGTAGTTAAAATATGAAAAAAAAAACAGAAACAGAAGTGAAAGATGAATGGTACAATATGTTTTGAGGCACTTTCCAGAAACAATGTTTATTTCATGGCAAAAACAAAGTGTACACATTAAGGGTCCCTTTACAATCAGTCTTTCTGTCTTTCTTTCTTTTTTTTCAGATGTTCTCTGAACACACACACATATGTACACACACACGCACACACACACACGCAGAAATAAAAAGTATGTATATAGCCTACCACAAACTCCACCATCCCCTTGGCTGTAGGTTATGTAAATTAACAGAATCATCAACCTTTCTAGTATCTCTGCTACATACAGCATATGCAAAAAGCAGCTAGTAGGTAGGTGTCAAGCCTTTAATACATGTACTATTAATTAAAAAGAAATGAAACATATTAACATGTAATATCAAGTGATTGCATTTAACAGAAGACGTTTAAAAAAAGTAACAAAGAAACAGAGCAGAAACAAAAGCAAAGCAACATGAAAACATGATTTTGAACTTCAAATTGTAAAGAACATGATTTAAAATCCTTTATAAAACATGTTAACAAGTCCAGTAAAGAAAGGAGACACACACCTGGGGAGCTATTCCAAGCAGGTGGTTTATTGACTAACCCAGGTAAGTTAACTCAGTGAGCCGTACACCTACTAATAGAAGAGTCATATAGCTTCATCTTCCAATCAGAACAGAGCCACAGGTCTCCTGTATTAGTAGGTTTACCCACTTGCTTAGAGTTAACATACCCAGGTAAGTGACTAGACCTGCTTTCAGGAACACCCCCCGTAGTAGAAACACTACTACATTAGGCAGCTGATTGGACAAAGCCAACCGTACGACCAGTGAGAGATCACCACTGCAAATACTGGATGCTGCGCTTGCAAAGCTAACCTCAGACAAGTAAACTGCTATGCACACACGGCTAGGCTGGGGTGACAGAGGTGACACATGTCAGTTGTCACTGTGCAGTCTATGCAGATCAGCCTTTTCGACACACAACAAGACTTATTACAGAACTGCTGGCATGATGCTCGTGTGGAAACTTGGAACACAATGTAGACTTAGTGTGCGCATACAGAAAATATCCATTTGAGCTGTTTTGTTTTATTTGATGTTTCTGGATCAGATTTTATGATGGGCATACAGTACATACCATTGCAAACATGGAAATGCAAAGGGGGAAGATCAAACAGAACATAACAAAAGCCACAAAATTTGTCTCTGGGTGAGATAAACGAGCCCAATTTTAATACGTAACAATGTTGTACGTACATCAGAACCATCCAGTCCGTGTTAGCCAAATGATGAAATGAATAAGAACCTTAAGCTTGAGAACATACCGCTGACTGTATGTCAAAACCAACTCTCTTTATGTGTCAATACATAACTACGTGACAAAATGCAAGCAGTCATACACAGAGGAAGGAATGAATCAAATCAGACACATTCCTCCACCTCTCGTCAGATACGTGGCTTTAAGCTGTCTATTCTTTTATTAGCAAATTTTGGGTGATCCTCTGATGCCGAATGAATTAAAAGAGGCGTAAAAACTGAACAGCAGAGACAGTCTTTATCAACTGGCCGACCAAAGACACACAGAGTGACGTTACGTTAAAAAAAAAAAGAAAATGAAAGGGAAATAAAGTGTCTTGAGAGGTAGAGCATAGTGTAAGAGGCATGTAATGATTAAAAGAGAGAAAAATAAAAGGTCAATAACTGAAGCCACTGGGCTGACAGGCTGCTCAACATGAACAGCGACTAGAAGTGACCCACCTCAAGCACTGGAAAGGAATAAAGCCCTCGGTATCACGTTCAACCAGAACACAAGGCCAATCAAACACCAACCCGTTTTCTCTAAGCCTCCCCCCCACCCCTCCGCCTTTTCTTCCATCCTCACTCATACACCCTTTACCCATCCATACAGATTTAATGGGGCTGGAGCATTCAGGTCCAGAAGAGCTCCGACACAGGACCCCGACTGACCCCCTCCCCCCACAAGGGGTAGAGGGCAGTGGGTCAAACAGAGAGCCAGGCCTCCTTGGGTATATGCGGTTGCCCAGGGCCCTGTGCTCCAGTAAACTGGATGTAGACGGCTAAAAACATCCAAATCTCTTCTCCAAACCTAGAGCAAGACACAGTGGTGGCCACACGTCCCGGGCTTCTTAACGGCCTGAGGTCTTTTAAAACCATCACGAGCAACTTGGGAGAATTAAGGGTGGACTATGCAGCTCCTGTGCTCCAGTGTCCTTCTCAAAAGAGGTCATTCACCTTCCCGTTTCTGTTTTTAATCGTGGTGATGTTAAAAATAGACGTAAGCCAAAATAGTTAGTTATGGCCGACTGGTTCTGATTTAAATTTGCTATTCAAATCCATGAATACACTTCTTTTCTACATGCTACACACAGACGCACTGGTTGGAACTGAATGCAACTATCCACCTCAACCAGATGTGTGAGAATGTTTTTTTAATAATATCTTTTTTAATAATAAATTTACAGTTCACACACATACACACACACTTCCTTAACTAAGATTTTAGTTTTTGATTCATTTTAATGTAGTTGAATTTCTTTGAGTCAGGCTCACGGTCAAAATTTTCCAATAGAGGTGGCTTCAAATAAACAGAATTGCCTTTTTGTTAGCAATCCAAACTAGATAATGCAGGCTATACTGCAAACCCCCCCCTGCATATTTTTTTCCCCATCTTATCTCTTATTCCGTGGTACTGGGACTGTCACACCCAAGTCACTGTGGAAACACAACTGAAGCAACGTCATGATTAGTTCGAGGATGCTAAAAGGCGCCATGACTGTGCATGGCGTAGAGTTTACAAGTTAGGAGGCTCCCCGATGTTCAGAGGTCCTGCACATTCTGATTGGACAGGAAC
>CM059271.1:5856711-6021711 GCA_030347295.1 Setipinna tenuifilis | reverse complement strand
ATACGTCAAAAAATTAAATACTGATGACAGTGTATACTTAACTCTATAGTCTACTGTGTGACATGTGTGAAATGGCAAATTGTTTGAAAAAGTAAGTCCACTTTGTGTGGACGTCCACTCTGCCGAGACAGAAATGTGGCGCTTTTCTTTGCGCAGGGTGGAGTGAGTGGAGCAGGACTAACTGGCTCTGGCACGGGCTGGTGGGAACTTTCCACATGACTGATCCCCTGGGTGTGAAAACAGGACTTGACCTGGAAGCTTTGCCAGAACTCAACCAGCCATTTCTGCTCGGTTTGTTGTGACCTTTTCCTTGACCTCTGTGAATGGATGTCCAACAACGCCCCCTTGTGGTTCAGGGAGTGCACTGATGACTTGGCCAGATTTTCCTATCGAAGACACTGAGAAGCGGATGAACCACCCCCGACCACCCATACTCGTTTGGCCAGAGATCTAAACATGTACGTAAATATTGTCAGAGAGAGTACATTTTTTCAGTCGTCCTCTGCACTCCTTAACTCCGAAAGTAAATATCTAAGCCTCTGCAAATACAGCAACCCATTCCCCCATTGGACACCCTGTGCAAGTTGTACTCTCTTAGCCTCACAAGCGCAGTGGTCTTTGCTCCTTACAGTACAGTACAGTACAGCAGCCTAGTGTACTTCAGAATGTCCAATGAGGGACGAGTATTCTCTGGACATCTATATTTCAGGAAATAGACAGCAGTTACAGGTGAGCCAGGGTGAGTCTGTTCGGAATGTTCCAATACAAAGATAAGACATAGGAAAAAAGAAAAAACAGGGGGAAAAAAATCCTTGCACTGCCCCGCTCACTGTGCTGTTGTGAGAAAACTGCATTCTACCAGCAGTTTTTGAACAGCTACAACTTATACTGCTTAGAGGCCAACACTGTGCCAAGAGAACAAAGCAAATCAAGAAACATACCTGAGTGTGCACACTAGGCACTTCAGATAACATTCCACACTGTGCTGATGTAACCAGCATTTTTGGTTATTCTGGACCCTTTCCGGGGGGAGGGGTAGCTAAGGGTTTAGCGTTTAGCACAAAGTTACAAGGGCACAGCGACTTCTGCTAAGCAACTGAAGTAGTGTTTTTCCATTCCCCAGAGTAACACATTCCCACATGTGCAGGAAATGACAACACGAGCAGGCGAGAGACAGACATAGATATGGGGGGGGTTGACATGACCAGGCCAGACAAGAAGAAGACCTTTGTAGGCCAATATGCTCATACATATATAAAAAAAAGTTAGAAAAATCCTTAATCCACCTCAGTGCACCGTACTATTTAGTCGACAGATTCGGTGTATCTGAATACACTGTTATGAATTATGTAAAAATGTTCATGACGAAATATTCACAACATAGACTGGGGGTGAGGATAAGGCTGAGGAAAGAGAAAGAAAGCCAGAGATAGAGAGACGGAAAGGGAAAGAGAGCCAGAGTGATCAGACCTAAGAAAAGGGACAGGACACAGACAGAGAAACACAGACAGAGATGAAAAAAAAGAGAGAGAGAGAAGAGAGAGAGCAAGAGAGAGAGAGAGAGAGAGAGAGAGAGAGCAACAGAGAGAGAGACAGACAGACAGACAGAGAAAGAGAAAGAGAGCCAGAGAGTGATCAGACCTAGGAAAGGGACGGGACACAGACAGAGGAAAGAGAAAAGAGAGTGAGAGAGAAAGAGGGAGCGGGAAAGAAAGAGAGAGCGAGAGAGAGAGATAGAGAGAGACAGACAGACAGACAGAGAGTGAGTGAGAGTGAAAGGAGGACATTTTGGAGAAAGAGCAGTAGTAAGCTGCAGCAGCAGTAGCTGCAGTGGCGGGCAGTGGGGCCTCACCTTGCGGGCCAGCAGGCTTTTCCTGCGCATGCCACAGGCCTCCAGCTGCAGGCGTCCGCGCAGGGCCAGCTCGATCAGCATGCAGCCCCGCAGGCCCGACGAGATGCAGTCGTTCCAGAACGACGTGTAGCCCTGAGGGTGATTCAGCAGCAACAACCGCACCATGAAAAGACACACACACACAGACAGACAGAAAACATGGATTAGAGAGGCTTGAATTTTAACAAACACACTGGGGGAAAAAAAACAACACATAGCGAAAACCCATAATCACATACTGGTACTTAAATAACCCCAACCAACCCTAAACATGTTTTTTGAAACTCCAGTGGCTTGAACTGGTTTAAAAAAAAAACAGTCAGACATTTCAGTGTGCACACTTATGTGATCTGGCTGTAACAGTGCTGTGACACAGGTTACAAAGGTCAAAGGTTAAATTCCGAAGGAGAACACTGTGCACCCTGACTGTCCTGTAAATCTCTACATGCAGTTGAAGATTCCTCTCCACTTTCTGTAATGGGCCTAACAGGCGCGTGTAGAGCTGCTCTTATGATGCCTCTTCTGGTGATGAATTGGCCTCGGGGGCTAGAGAAGAGGCGTACAGGAAGTGTCTGTGTGTGTCATGTCATCTGTTAAACTAGCTCAAGCATTAGCACAGAACCCGCTCTCTGGCCGGTGTGGCCATGTTGAACCTGACTTCACAGGGCTTTTTACAGCAGGGGCGTCTAAAACATCATCAGGGATGAGGTCAGCCACATCTGGTGTTAATGCTCGGATGGTGTCACGTCTCGCAGAAAAACCACCATGACTGCCTTGCTGACCCCTGCTTTGCCAGGGACGCCACCCGAACAAGTAGCCTAGCTTAGGGGAAGCCTAGAGGATCATTTAACTGGCAGAAAGCTCACCACAATATGCTAATATGTCTGCTGAATCAGACTGGTGGCACTTAAAAGAAAGCTAATGTATAAAAGGGAAGTTGATTGTCAAAGTCATTAAGCATAGAGACAGTTAAGGGAAAATGGCATTACATTTGCTGTGCAGAGAAAAAATATAGTCTCACAGTCAGCACTAAAGCACACACAGAGACAAAAGAAAGTCCAGTGTAGCACTATCTACAAGTTTACCCGCCAAAAAAAGTAAACTAGAACGGCACTTTTCTGACTCCCAGTCCTCTCAGGTGTTTGGGTGTATACTGAAAAACACTGTACTGTAAAAAGAGCCCCTTCAGCAGGACGAACAGCTAGAGGAGGGAGGGAGAGAGAGGGAGAGAGAGGGAAAGAGAGAGAGACAGACAGACAGATAGAGAGAGTCTTGTGGGGAAAAGGCAGAAGAGAGAGGCGTTTTGTGGGGGAAAGGCAAAGTGTGGGGACGGGTCCTAATCGGTCTGCGTCGGGCTCGTCCAAATGCAGCGTCATGTTCCTGGTGCGTTTTGCCCACCGGACCTCACCCCTTCCACCCGTCCGCGGGAAACAAGGCTGGCTTTGTAGGGCCGGAGGGGGTTCCAGGAACAGAGGAAGCCCTATGCGCAACACGGGCTCCATTCAAGGAGTGCAGCAGCACCGCGGCCTGTTCGCACATTCAACAAAACACATGGACGCCACTCGGGGGTTTCGGCTTTGCAACATGTTCATGAGCTATTGCTGTCGATCTGTCACAGCACATGAAAGCTCACTGTTCCTACTGGAAAGTGCCACCCCACCATGGAGTACACATAGAGAAAGAGGTCTAACAGAAAAAAATACTTTAGTTAGTTCAAATTATTTCACCCTACTGATCTGTGTGTCTTTAAATAAATGTCTTGGTATTATCAACTTACTACACTGGTATTTGTTTTCTAAATGCCATAGCTTTTGCATTCCGTCTTACAATAGTGGATGGACTAGTTTGAAGCGTTCCAGCTAAAGCTCTTCAAACACACTGAGCAAAGAATACATTTACGGCTGTGTGCCAAGCTTAAATATTGTCATGGCAATGCCTTTACGATATTCGCCATTCCAAAGACCGTTATGTTACAAGTGCTTAAAAAACACTAAAGACTAACTCAGCCTATCCGTTAACTGGGGACACAGGGTAATATTACATAACTCAAACTGTTGGTCACAAAAAAGAAAAACAAACAAAAAAAAAACAGTAACTATGTGGAGCATGTGTGAGCTGGCAGCCTTTCAGAACAACATCCTCCTCCTGCTGCTGCTGCTGCTGCTGGAAATCATGAATTTCATTTGTCAGCCATCTTGTCACTCACTTGATGGTAGCAAACCCATCAAACTGTTCTTAAAAAGGAATAGTGTTGACAAAGCAGAATGCAAAAACTTTACAATGCAACAACTATGCAGACACGTAACACTAGATTTTAGTTGTCCAAAGATTGCTCTTTCTAAACAAACAAAAACAAACAAAACAAACACTCTTTCATATGTTCATTTAGCAATTCGTTCCCTTAGCCACTCCACAGCACCTAGGCCTATGCCACTGATTGCCTGTCCAACATCAAAGCTATGTATTATTTATGAATTAAAGCTGCATTCATACGTGACACTTTGAAGCATGGCACCCAAATTGCCTGTTCTGCTCCAAAGAGGCTTGGGGGGGGGGGGGGGGGGGGGGTCTCAGACAGCTTAGTCAGTCCAAGTCCAATAAGTATGCTCAGGACTACACGTTCACTCAATTAGGCTCCAATACATCACGACAGTGCTGTTTCCACAGCGTGGAGGTGTCCCAACAGAGAAGCCACTGGAAAGGCTGGGCTACATCTGGCTGCAGATCCCTACCCAAACTAAAACACCACCCAGATGCTGCTGATGTCAAAGTGGTGGTGCATGTGTTAATTTGTAAGGGAAGATGATCTGATGACAGAGCCTCCTTCCCCTCCGGCATGTTTGTCTGTCAGGAGCCCGGGGAGGTGCCATGTCGATTGTGCAATTACCGTCTATATTTGGACTTAAGAAGAGCAAGAAAAAAAGTTGCTGCTTTCGGAAGCTTCGAGCCCACCGGGCCTTTGGTGTTTGCACATCCAAGCTCACAGAGTTTTCAGCTTGTGAAAGTGAGGACCATGTGGTGACCTGACTCCTGCCATGAAACCTGTTCCACACAGTTCAAAGTCTGTTTACTTGGCTTTGGGTAAACAGTTTCCACAATCTCCTGGCAGAGGACTGCTAGAAAGGTTCTCTTTTTTAAGTTAAAGAGGAGATGTCTCTTTAAAAAAAAGACATCTTAAAAACTGGTTGCTGAGCAGCTGCTGCCTGTGATTTTCCTTAAATGAGAGCTTCTACTCTTCTGTAATGAGTCAGTTCCTCTAAAATTGATGATATGGCACTGTCATGTTTCCCCTTGAATGGATAAGCAAGGTGGGGGAAAAAAGCAACAAATGAAACAGTCGGTTAAATTGAAGTCTTTAAACTACTTTGATTTGAAAGTAATGCACACCTACACTAATGACAAAAGTGTGATCATCCGCATCTTACTATTGATTCATGTGTCAGCAGGTGTTCAGTCTACCAAAGTAAACACAACTTAGACTAGCAGTTAAGACTAGCCTACTGACCACAACTGAAAATGGTTGCAGTGGTAACACTCAATTACCTCGAGTCCTGTAAGTGTTTCTGCACACACACACACACACCTTCATTATGTAATGCCATGACCACAGTGTAACAAGCACCGTCTACTACCCTGAGCCAAAGTTATATGACAATCTTAAAAACAAAGCTATGCACCAAATCTGTGCTAAATATGCATGATAATTTTATTTTACAGCCTAGGGTTGCTGAACTAAATCCTTGTTTTTTCCAAGGTGAACTAAAGTAGTTACACATTGGCTTAGTCACAACATACCATGTTCAGTACCTTTTGTGCTAGCTATGGTCTAGTGCGAAAGTAATAGACTAACGTTAACCACAACATATTCTGACATGTTTGTCAACTTTGGGTGGCTGGCAGGTTTGCAAACGAGCTAGCCAGCTGACATAGGTCCCTAAATTTGCACATAAAATAACCTTCGACTGTCCGTGCCATCACTGTTTACGTTATGAAATGTAGACTATAAAACTACATTCTGTATTGTGCAGTTATTTTTAGGTCGTCATTTACAGCTGTCATCTGACATATCGAGGCGAATTCGCTACGGTTTTGTTAGCAGGGAAGCTTATACTGGATAGATCATCTGATAGTATGTAACTTAGCCTAGCATGGGGACTAGCTAGGTAGCCTAGAGTCGCTTGTTTACCATCTTGCTAAGTTAGCTATAACTCGCTAATAGAAGTAAGCCACTTCTAGAAAGTCAAGCGTTAAAAGCCATAATCTCGTTATCTACAAGTGATGAAATGTAGTTTATAAAACCTCTCGGTCCTTCAGTCCCAGAAGCAATACTTCTTCCATAAGAGTGAGGCGCGTTTCTTTGGAATCTCCGCTGTCATCGTCGTCTTGTTCATCTCCGCGTCGAGCATCGTAGTCCTCGTCCCCAGATCCTCTCTCCTTGTCGGCTGCAGCAGAACGCGAGGCTTCAGTTCGCCTCTGCACCAGGCCCGAGTTCCTTTGGGTCAGGGAAGTCATCATCTACCGACAAGTCCTGATAACGAGGAAGAAAATATCCCCCGAACCACGTCCTGCCACAGATCTGTCACTCTGTTAATTAGTCCGCTGCATAGATGGTAAGGTCATATAAAGTTTAACCGTCCGCACGCATTCAGATCTTTCCCCCTTTCCCCTCAGCAGTCACTGTTCCTGTCTTCTGTGGGTTTGTCCAATATGGCGGGATGTGATTACGACAACAGTGGATGTGGCACCTCCACTTCTCAGGTAATATTACTTTAGATACAATTGGCTAACTCATAATGCAATCAGCGCAAAGTGCTACAGTTTTATTTGGAAAAAAAAATCTAAATAGAAATAATAATAAAAAAATGTATTTTGCTGATATTTTAGCCTGTGATAAAAAATCACATATTTAGAGCAGTGGCAAGACTTATTTAATGTAATTCCATTTAGTCTAAAAAAATGGTCATGAAGCAGGCTGCTGTGTGCTTATCATTTAAATTGAATATCTCAGAAATTCTAAAAAAAATATCCAAGCACCCAAACCAGTAACCAGTAGAAGTAGTCCAATTACATTATAAACTTTTGCTTATTATCTCTAAGGTGACTAACAAAGTTAATGGGAGATAAGGACATTTAAATTTGGGTAGAATAACCTGATTCCTGGTGCTTCTCTGTGAGTGAGCTTGCTAAGAATGCCAATCAACCCACCAGCCCATCAACCCATAAGCACCAATCACAACTGGGCCACTCACATAGTCCTGCAAGCCATGAGGTGGGAACTTGCAAGCATGCCTTCCCTTTCTCCTAAAAGCAACAGTTTTTAGCAGTTCAGTGTAATTCGTCTAAACCAATGGGCCAATGGGTCCTTCTTGCCTTGATCAGGTATCAAGATTAGAGTGTCATATCATATCATAGAGTGTATATCAAGACTTCAAGACCTTTACTGTCATTGAACAGTTGTTCCTGTACCACAGAATTACACAGGAAGGCCACAAAGGTGCAAGGTAAAAGTGTCAAAGTGTCAGGCAAGGAAGCATTGTCGGATCAAAGGAAAGAAGGGAGCATATGCAAGGGCTTAATAAATAATACATAGTAAAGGGTAAATGGCCTATGTACAGACACTGGGAATACGGTAATAATATTGCACTATGAGGTAGGTATTGCACTTTAAGCTGTAGGTGTTGCATAGTGAGAGGTAGCGCAGCAAATCCATATTGAGTATAATGAACAGTAGCAGTGAGATGACAAAACCAAATTTGACAATAGCCAAGATTAGACAGCAGCAGCAGTGACTTGACAGCATGGGTATTCGAAAAGCAGTATCACTGTTCTGGTGCATTTAAAGTTCTCACTGGCCATGGGATGAAACTGTTCTTTAGTCTGTTTGTTTTGCTCCTGATGGATCTAAACTTCCTCCCAGAGGTCAGCATGTTGAACAAGTGGTGGTTATAAGGTGGTGTTGACCAATGTTCATTACCAAAGTTGGTTGGATGGCAGGCGTTACAGGCAGAAAAGCAGGTATCCTCAGCATCAACATTGCCATGATGTTATTTTGAATGATTTTGCAATAAAAGCATACTTAAATATTCCTGTCACCTCCGTTATTGGCTCTCAAGTCAATGAATTTCATGCCATTTAGAGGAGTAATTTATATGCATAATGCGTCATTTATCTATAAAATGAACCCTATCATGTTTGAGACATTTTATGAACAGGGCCATGCCCAATAACTCTTTCAGTGTGTTTGTGTGTTTCCACTCCTGCTTGATCAAAACCATGCAAGTATGCATTCTTGTCCTCCACCTGTAAACACTGCATGACGTAAGTGTCTAAAATTAACCTTTTGTTGGGGATTATGTGCAAAAGCAAGGGTTGGGGCTGATATGAAACTAACTTTTGAGCTGTTCAGATGTTAGGCAAGCTAGCATCAGTCTATTTTAACCATCTGCTTCTCTGTGTGTGAGCTCGTGAAGAGGACGAGCCGTCTCAGCAAAACCTTTTACCAACCTTATGTTATGCAAGGCGAGGCCAACAAAACTCCTTACTTCAGTTTGATTTTTTCTTTCTTTTTTTGCTGACATGCCTCTACCTGAGATCAGCTCTCTCACCCTTTGCTGATACTAATATGGTCTAGTGTGTAGTTAGAAAAGAAGCTGTACTTTCAAGCTCTACTTCATGATTTGCTTGAATTAATTTAAAACCTCATGGAGTTTGATGGGAGCCCTCCAAAAATGGCAATGTTGTCCATGCAAGTGGCCATGAAGGCTGTGCATGCATCTGATTCACTGGTCTCTGCCATACTTGTGCTACCACACAAGCCAAACTCAGGCTATTAATTTAATAGGGCTCAATTGATGATTAAAGCAGGGGGTTGTTTATGTGCGGGGTCCAACTCGACTTGCCAGCAACCACTTACAAGGTCCAGAGTTGAAAACTAGCAGGCTTCACTTTTAAGCTGTCAAGTGCATCATTGGTTCTTGGTGACTAATATGCATTTCTCCAGATGAAATAACCTAGTGGTGAAAACAAATAAGCAGAGGCTGCCGTGTTGCATCAACCACCATGGGTACTATCCATGGGGTGTCAGAAGGCTGAATTATTTGTTTGAGGTTTGTTATAGGTGATCTACTACATCATTTTGCTCCAAAGTCAGGTGAATTGTCTCCAAGTCATTTTCACTGTAACCATCTACAGCATCACACCTACATTCTCTTGTAACAGGCCAGCAGAAGTCTACCGAGTCAGATGTAGCAAAACTTTTTCTGACATTGCATGTGTGTGACAAGCTTCTCAATAGGCCATGACACATTTGGGTCACTTCCTTCATGCACTGCATCCAAATGTTCTGCCTTGGTACCTACTCTGATATCTAGGATGCCAACTTTCCGCCTTCATTTAAAACTGAGAGGATCATCTGTTCCATTAATCAGTCTGAGAGGTACTGTTCCACCGTACTGCCCGCCAGAACAGTCATTATATTACAGTGACTAACTGCTAAATTTGAAGGCTCCATTATACCCTCATAACAAGGTCCAAGTGTATTGTCAACCTTGCTGGCAGTGATACCTACTCTACGTAGGGGAATTACTCTGTTGTCAGTGACTGTTTTTGGCTAATCTCTGTGTAGGGACAACACAGTATTTTTACATTGATTTTTGCCAAAGTCCACAATAGCATCATATTTTTTCCAGGAAGTCAAACCCTAAGAGAATGATCTCACAGAGGGCAGGTCAGCCCATTCAAACTACCAGTATGCAACTTATGCTACAGAATTAAAGAATAGGGCGCTGGGTCTTTTATTTATTTTTTATTCAGTTAGTTTCTTTAAATAAGGACAATGAACATTAATCAACATTTTTATTTATTGATGTGGTGTCCTATGTAAATGAGCTTTTATTGCTAACTCTGGTGCATTTACATTTTAAATTTAAATGTCACACCTTACGTGTTCCATGTGTATCAGCTATCACGATCAGCTGTGGGGAGAGCACTACCTATGCTCCACCCCTCCTTTCCACACTTCCCTATCTGTCCCCACAGCCCTCAGTCATTAGACTTAGGGGCAGCTACATAGAATTGTCATTGCACAGAGTAAGTGAAATTGGTTGGCATTTCTGAAGGTGCTTCACAGTTAATGCGAAAATAGGTTAATATATGAAAAACAAAGACTTTTACACTAACTAGTTGTTGTTGCAGCTCTCCTCCTGACCAAAGTCACTCCACTGCAGAATGAAGTGGTGCCATTCTGTGGACAATAGCATTGAGCTGTGGAGTTTACGTTGGGGCCGACATGCATGAAACTGCTGATGTGAAGTGTAGTTATATGCATAAGCCTTTTTGCTCCCCTTTTTAGTGTCACATGGCACAGACACCCCTGGTACACACACACACACACGCACACACGCACGCACGCACGCACACACACGCACACATACACCCACATACACACACACTGCAGGCAAAGATTACCAATTCAGCATGCCGTCTGATTTTCAACACACTTCAGCAGGCCAGAAATGGGGCAGCAGGAAGCTTGCACAAACAGAGGAACTTTGAACACATACTGATGTGGTAATAGAGGAATATAGGGTAAGACTCGGTTATAGGAGATGACTGTCACTATTGAAATATTGATGATTTCTGGAGATCATAAAACCGTGTGACTCACTATCTGATTTTGGGTTGTGTCACAGTGGTCAATTGATTATAATGAACTCAAGGCCGTGTTTGTTTGTTTGAGATAGAGTTTTTTATCCGTCAAATAAGATGCTGAATGGATAGAAAACATGTAAATACATTGACATAAAAAATAACCTCAGCTTGAAACATTAAGTACCATGGTATCTCAATATAAATAATTTAGCAGGATTTTTGTCAAATACACAGTCCTATTAAGCGTGATGGCAATAGTTTGAGTCTGCTTCAGTGACTATATGTTCAAAGCTGTTTCTTTGTGTAATGCATGGGTAAAGAATATACGATTTATCAGTGCAAGAGGTTGTTTACATGGTTATGGATGAGCGTGTGTGTGGTGTCTTTCCATCCAACCACTTAAAAACTAAAATAAGGCACACTACACAGGATCCTCAGCAATAAAAATCATAAGCTTTATTACCTTTGCTACAACTCATCCAATTCCAGTTGTCGATCTGTTTTGTGGAGTTATTGAACACATTGTTTTGTTTTCCAACACTGATAAAACTGCACCAATTGTATCTCAAATTAATTTTTTAACAGCGCTATTTGTGTCCTAAAGGGCATAATCTTCATTTGTCATACTTAAAATACACAAGTACTTGGCAGCCTGCATTTACGAGCTCAGTTTATGCACTGAGCTTTGATAGACTATCACAATGTCAAAAGCTGTTTTATGTGTGAACACAATGAGTGTAATACAACATTTACAACATCTTTGTAGTATGCAGCTATGAGGGCCTCTGACAATTTGCTCATAGAACTGAGAATTCATTTTTAAACAGCACTACTTATGTCCTACAAAGGGGCGTGCTCTTCATTTGTCATTCTTATAATCAGACTCTGGAGTAGCGCTCTATATCTTTGCTGAAAACACAGACCCACAAGTACTTGGCAGCATGCATTTATAAACTCTTTGCTTTCACAAGCTATGCTATTCATAAACGAGCTTTGACAAAGTATTTCCATGTTAAAGTTTTTTTTAACATGTTTTGTGCGTGTGCACAGTAAGTGTAACAGAAAGTGAGTGAACATTTAAAACATTTTTGCAGTATACCATGAGGGCCTGTTTTTGAAAAACTCAATTAACCATATGTATTTATCATTTAAGACTTTGCCATTAGGTGTGAAACCATCATAACCCCCAACTTAATATGTATTACTGTACCATAATTAAGATATATGGCGTTAAGAAACACATAAGTAAATACCCACACACAAGTACAGATTTATGAAGTGACATGTTGTTGTAGTTGTTTTTACCAGCATTTTGAAAATTAGAATTTAAGCTCAGTGAACAAAGTTGGTTTATTAAAGTGACAAATTCAGTGTCCGACATCAGCATAGCTATAGTGCAAAAGATTACGACAAAGGGGACCTAAGAATGACCTATACCTATCATTAGTAGATTATAACACTATTGTTTCTGACTCTTGCTTAGTCTTACCTCAGTGCTTACGTTAATACAGTTATTCTTTACAAAAGGCAGCAGAGTAATCGGTCTAACAGGCATCGTGACTGTTTTTACATGCATTGCTCAGGACTGGTCGAAGGCATACAGTGAATAGTGAAAGATATACAGTATAGAGTATTCAAAAGAGCTTTTTGGCATTATAATGCTTAAACGAGTAACCGATATTTCACAGAGCTGAAGACAGAACACATGTAGGTGTAAGAAGGTCCTGCTATAACAGTTTAACTATAAATTCCTCAATTTAAACAGATTCACTGACAAAACAGACATATGTGTTAAGTGCATAGTCAGTCTGTTACACATGAGAAGACTACATGATTAACAATATAACTCTTAAAAGTTTCTTAAAAAAAAAGGAAAAAAAAGTTCAGTTTAGACTAAACTGGATCACATATTAAGACCATCACCTTAGTTGTCAATACAACGTGGCATGTGTCAATATTCAAATGTATTAAATACTTATTGAACTAACAGGAATCATTACCATCAGGAATTGCACCACCATGCTTTGTTAAACTTTTTTTTTTTTTAAAGGTTCATGATTTATCTTTTCTCCAGTGGATGGCGCTAAAAACAAAACAAAAAAACAACAGTGACTTTTACATAGTGACTTTTCAGAGGAATAATTGGTTGACATAACTGCTGTATGTAAAACCTTATGGTGGCAATGGTGAACACAAAAGTAACATTAATTACGTTACAATAAGGTCCTTAAATCATATGAATATTATAGACAAAAACACTCCACAACATGTGTCCCTTTATAAGGCATTGTTAAGTTTCCCATCCTTGATTTAAGACACTGTATTTGGTTTTTGCTTTGTTGCTATGGCTCTAATGAGACCCATTACCATGACAAATCTTACATGGATCAAAAATGATCCTTTGTTTTAAGACTGTTTTAAAACACAAAGCCTCTATTTTTCATGTTCAACACTGATATCTATAGGCCCTGAGTAGCACAGAGTCCGTTTTCTTGGTTCCTTTGTTATCTTGAAAAGAAAACATGTCGATTTTTTTTGGAAGATTGCAAGCGCGGATATCGCATAATTATCCACACTCAGTTGTGATGTTCCCATTTACAACAGTACAAGAGCACTATTACAAAAAAAAAAGTTTAGCTTGATATTAGCTGTCTATTGAACTACATTCTTTAAAAAAAACAAAATCAGCTACACTTAATGACAAGCACAGTGACTTGGTGGAGAGACCTCTCCTGCAGGAGTGGCATCCTGTGTTCAGCGTTCAGGTTCTTGTTACAGTAAGGGCACATATGGCAGGCATTAGCCCTCCTCCTCGCTTCCGTTAGGCTGTAAATCCGTGATTTTGGTTAACTGTACACCCTCAGTGACACTTGTAATTATGCCATGCGTAGCAGGAAGTGCAGGCTCAAGTTACCCTGTAGTCAGAGCCAGAGGCAGGGGTGGGGGCAGGGGGCAGGGGCCGGGGGCAGGGGTGTACCCTGTGTGCCACAGTCATTATACCAGACTGATGGTCTCGCTGTACTCGTCCTCCTTGCCGGCGATGTTGTCTGGGTCTGCGAAGCTCAGGCTCTGGGGCATGCTGGTGGGGATGACCGGCTTGAAGGACCAGTTCCGGACAGAGATGAAGGGGAAGGAGGAGGAGAGTCGTACGGAGGAGCGCAGCAGGTGCGACTGTGACTGTGACAGCGATGACAGTGGCAGCGTGGGGCTGGTGGCGCCGGGGTAAGGGGGCGGGCGGTCGTGGAGGTAAGCTCCCCCTCCCCCCTGCCTCTCCAGCCGACGCAGCAGCTCCTGCACCTCGCCCTGCAGCTCGGCCAGACGGCTGGTCAGGGCCACCGCGCCCCCGCCGAAGATCTGCACCTCGGGGATCCAGCGCAGGTAGCGCTGCATCCACACGCGCACCGCGGGGCCCTCCAGCTGCGGCAGCAGCACGCCGTGGTAGTCCAGCGGGCGGCGCTGCCAGGCCTCGTAGAACTCGCGCGAGGAGGCCTGCGGAGAGGCGTCCGGCGACAGCATCCAGCGGCTCAGGCGTTTGGCCCGCAGCATCTTCTTCAGGCTGTCCGTCTCCTCCTTGAAGAAGCCCTTCTTCGGCGGCGTCTTGAAGGCAGAGCTGGGCAAGGACAGCTGCCTTGTATGCTAGAGGAATAATTATTATTATTATTAGTAGTAGTTTTATTATTATTATTAATATTATTATTATTATTATTATTATTATTGCCACATTTTATAGTGTTTGTGGAAATGTATGACAATAAAAAAGTTTTATAATTAATTAATTCTGAAACTGTGAAATTGTAAAAGTGTTTTTAACTGCTTGATTTGCCCATCTTAATTCAATAAACATTTATTAACATTATAAATAAATATTATAAACATAATAAATAAAATAATACTATATTTGGTAGGGGATGTAGATACCTAGGGACCCCATTTTGAGTGCTTAACACTGCATTCATAATGACTTTCCTTCTTGGGCTTACTTTTGGTCGGTGCGACTTCTTGGCCGTCTTGTCCACCCTGAGCTTCTCGGTGTAGACGGGGTTAATGAAGAATTCCTGCGATCGGCAGTCAAACTGCACCGACCAGTCCCACACGGTGGGGCAGCTCAATGGGCCTCTTTGTGTGCGCGGGGACTCGGCCTGCCAACACAATCAAGCTGGGGCGGTTAGCGGGAGGCACAGCTCGCGTGAGCGCCCACGTCAGAGGCAGGCGGACAGACAGGAGGGTAGGGTGGGTAGGGCGGATAGGGCGGTTGAGACAGTGCGGCCTGAGGCCTGCCCACACCCTGTACAAACCACTCACACACACCCACGTACTTTCAGATATCCACATACACACCCTGTCAAACACACATACACACACACACTCTTTCACGTATCCACGCACACACACACACACACACACACACGCAGGTACTTTCACATATACACATACACTCTCGCCAACACACATACACACACACACACACACGGTCTGTTAAACACACACATGTACATCCACATACATATGCTCTCACCAAGACACACACACACACACACACAAATACACACGTGCTCTGTCAAACACACACACACACACACACACACACACTTCACAGATCCACATACACACGTCCTCACTAACAAACACACATACATGCATACAGATCGACAAACACGTACACAAACATCCACCGCATTCACATACACACGTTCTCACTAATACACACACACACACACACACACACACACTGTATATATATTTATATATACACACACACATACATCCACCATATTCAGATACACACACATGCATACGCTCTTTCAAACACAAACTCACACACAAGAGCACAGAGGGAGCGCTCATCCATGCTCAGCGGAAGGCCTGAGCTAAAAACAACACTGCTGGGCCAGCAGAGTCTGAATGTATACCATGAGTGGGTGGGACAAGCCCCAGCCCCAGCCCCAGCCCCAGCCTCAGGCCCATGCCTATGCCCAGGCTCTTTGAAATGGAAACCAAGAGCACCGCGACCACATCCTCTTTCTCTGTATGTGGATGACTTGCAGGGGTGAATTCATTACAGTGTAAAAGACTTTAAACGCTCCTGACAGCTTTATGCATATTAACATGCCTTATTTGCAGGCATGGTTTCTTTCAGCGCGTTCACTCACATTCATATTGACTTGTATTATAAAATATGTAGTAGAAGTCATATAGACACACAAATACACACACATGTGCACACACATTCTCTGTTAAACACACACACACACACACACACACACACATTTTTTACAGATCCACACACACACACACACACACACGTACACAAACATCGACCACATTCAGATACACACACACACACAAAACATGGTAGAACTGGTAGAAAATTAAAATCTAGTCAAAGAGTTGGGTTGTCGTAATGGGGCAGCAGGCGTACCGTCAGCATGCTGAGTCTCTGCTGGACGCTGTTGAAGAGGAAGGTGGAGAAGACGGGCACGTGGACGCTGTCCGACAGCACGGTCAGGTAGGTCTCGGAGAACTGGAACGCAGGGCTGTGCTGCTGCAGCAGCTGCCACACACACTCCAGGAACAGCAGGAACACTGGGGCCTGCAAGTGCTGTTTGAACAAGCACACACACACAGGCATGTAAACACACACATACAAACACGGTAGGTACACACACAGCCACGGGTGCGTGCACACACGCATGCGCACACACACACAAGCACATGTAAAACGTTCCTCTTACAACAACACTGATCAACTTCACATGACAAAATCTTCATTATCTCTATTGTTTCAACCTACATACAGTAACAGTGTGCACGTTTGAAGAAGCACACACAGGCATGTAAACACACACACACACAAACACGTGTAAAACGTGCCTCTTACAACAACACCAATCAACTTATCATGACAAAATCTCCAAAATCTCTGCTGCTTCAACCTACAATAACAACGTCAACAATATGAACGTGCCATTTCAGTTTCCAATTTATTCACATTTATCAGTAGATGTCTGCCCCGCCCCGATGGTCATACCTCTTTGTCCTTGTGGTGAAGGTGATTGCAGCGGTCCTGGAAGTTGTGGCCGCCAGCGACCCACTCCTTCTGGATCAGGCTCTGGAAGCCCGTCAGGGTTCTGTAGAAGGGGTCCAGCATGAGCTGGACCAGGCTGGAGATCACAGAGCACAGGTCCGAACCCTCCTCCTCTAAAACAACAACAACCAGGACACGAAACAAAGTTAAAGGAGACAAGGGTGCTGTTGCTGATGCTATGTTAGGCTAATACTATGTTGGGTTAGATCAGTTAATGGAGCCATATGTAAGAAAATAATGGCAAGTTATCCTAAAAATGGTCCTGATACGTCACTGGAGATTGAGGAAACATGTCAAATTGGAAGACTGATTTTACTGACAACAAATAGTACAGCCAGAATATTTGTGTTTTAAAAATTAATTCAAACACTTTGCAGGGTGCAAGTTCTTTTAATGCTTTGATTTTATGTTGCCTCTTGTCTTGGCAGAGTAAATCATGCTTTACAGTACTTTAAGTTTGACTGTAGTCTCAGTTTTGACCACAATCCCACACACGTATAGCGCCTTTCAATACAGATGTTCCAGAAATCACACACAGAGTTATTGTGTACACACAGTTATCTGGGTAGGTATATTACAGGAAGTCAAGAGAGAGTGTTTTGCCATTCTTTAGCAGGAAATATGAAGACAAGGGTGGGAGTTTAAGATTTACAATTCAAAAAGGTTGTGTTACAAAGATCTGGGCAAAGATGGACTTGCTCTGACCTACCCATAATGAGGACATTCGTGTTTTCTTTCTCCAAACATTCAACCACCTCCAAAGCTTTCTGCAGACATTGTCTAAGGATCACAACAAATTTCCAACAGTGAATGAAGTGAATAAAAAGAAAAAACATGATGCTTACAGGGACATGCAGCTGATTTTAACTGACCTGATTATGTCCAGCCACCCAGTGTTCTCCAGGGATGAAAACCACTTGACATCCGACACCCAGAAGTCTGTTGAATTGTCTACAGATGGAAAACATTTTTATTAAACCCATTTGTAAACACAAGCAATAGAAATCATTTCATACACTTCATATTCATGGCCACACAAAATAATTCTGAAATTTTAGTAGATTAATATTTCTACATTCTAATTCTTTTAAGCCAGTGTGCCAATTATTTACTTTATACTTTATTGTATGTAACATTTACAACAACTATTAAACAATCCACACAGTTCAGTCCACAAATTGAATGTATAATGGATAGATCCAAAATCAGATTGGGTAGTTAACACTTTAACATTTTGTGCTTTGAAAATCAACTGTGACACAACTGTGACACAACTGTGTCACTCTGTTCGAAAACTCAGTAGTAGCACAATCACAGTAGTTAATTACACATGCTGAACCGCCAACCGGAAGCTCAGACATATTTGTTCCCCAGCAAAGTAAACAAAGCCTGGAGGCGTGGACACAAACATTCAGTAGCAACTGTCATGGTTCACAGCCAGAAATATGAAACGTGCTGATCTATGATCTATGATAAGGGTGTCTCACCAATCAGGAAGAACTGCTTGAACTTCGAGTAGGACAAGTGCACCTCCTGAAGAGAGGGTAGGGTGTCCCCAAGGTCCTCGGTTTTCACAGAGTAGAGGTGGTTCTGCGCCACTGCATTTAACATTCTGCAACACACAACAGACTAACACTTTAGAGATCGCACTGGCACTGACAAAATACCAGCGACACAGCTTGACTGTACATGGGCACATCAGGTTCATAAAATGGCAGGTCACTGTTACAGTGTTTCTCAGGGGTTTGAATTCTTTCTCCTACCACCCATTCTACCTCCCTTTATCAGGTAGCCATCCCTAAACTACATTCTATGCACTTTACTCCCCTCCCCCCATGCACAGTTTTAGACAAACAATCACTAATTTCACTGCATGTCCTACTCTACCCAGTATATATATGCATATGACAATAAAACATATTTGTATCTGTGAAAGGGCGAACTTCTCCGTCTCCCCCTCTCACCGTTTTTAAACACTTGGGACACACGAACTTTGGTACACCTGCGCGCACACCCACACACACACGCAATCAAACCCGCCACAATCCAAACTGAACTGTTAAATCATTTATTTTTAACACCAACACGTAGTGTGGTAGGCCTACACACTAATGTTCCATTTACCATGTCTTTCTGTTTACATATCTGGTTCAAACACTCCGTCATACTTCCTCATCTCCGGACCTTTGCCTGCTAGCGGGTGCGCGCCCCGCTTTGGCAGTGTTACATTCATTGGGAGCTGGGATTTGTATGTTGTAGAGGGGTGTCACGGGTGCTATATTGGTTTGGTTTGTGTATTGAATCACCAATGTATATTGTTAATGTCTTTTATGTGTGCGGTGTGTGGGTATACATGTGGGCGTTATTGTCGGGTGTACATATTGTCTTTAGTTATGTATTTGTCTATGTTTGGCCTAATTCGGTGGTGGGATGGACCAATCGGCTAAGGATTGGTCCAATTGAAGCCAATTAACTTTGGTATTTAAGAAGTGCTTCATTTCCACCACGGGAGAGGGAGACGAACGAAAGAGAAGAACCAGACGACACGAACGTGAGAGAGAACAAGATAACAAGAGCTGAGTAGTAAGGCGCTGCTGGTAACCGGGAGGTCGCAGTGAGCCTAAAAGCCTTGTTTGAGTTTTCTTTGGCTTGTGTAGAAATTTATTTTCGGGTTAAGTGTCGTGTTTATATTATTTATTTTATGTTTGGTTTGTGCACGGGTTTTGTATATAAAATAAAAGACGATATATTTTTCTAAACGTTCGTGGATATTTTTGGAGGTTATTGCACCGCTTCGACCCAACTTCCAGTACCGTCGACATCCTACAAGTGAGGAGCCGTTGGCTTTTTCACATTTGGTGTCAGAAGTGGGATGCGACGCCGAGGAGATACTGGAGGCCGAGGGGAGAAGCGTGCGGGGCCCGACAAGAGATGACTATATGGAAGGACAACGTCGACAGAGAGCCTGGGAAGGAGACCAGTGGTGAAAGGACTAAAAGCTTCAGCTATGTAATCGGAATGTGTGAATGTGTGTATGGAAGACCACTGAACACGGGTGAGTGGTCGAAACCTTGCTTGCGGTGAGGCAAGGATGTGGGGTCCTGATAAGGGCAGTTGTTGCCCTGGACCTGTGGCCTGCATGCGACGGGCAAGTATGGGAGGTCTTGATGAGGGCAGTTGTAGCCCTGGACCTGATGGGGAATTTCTCTTGCAAAAGGCAAGGGTGTGGTCCTGAGAAGGGCAGTCGCTGCCCTGGACCTGGTGGCTGGATGCGGCGGCCACGGTGTTGAAGATTGACGCTGATAGTAGACTTTTAGTAACATCTGCTGGTCTGGGGAAACTGTGGATATGGGAGTTGTCTGACTGATTGTATGGACTTTTTGGAACGAACTGTAGGTCGGGCCCATGAACATTATGAACTCTTTTCGTCTCGCCACTGTGTGGTGAGACTCGAGAAGGGGAGGGAAATGTGAGAGGGTGAGCTTTGGCCATCTCTCCCTCTCACGGTTTTTACTGTTTTTGTTTTGGGTTGCGCTTGCCACCACCTGAACCTGCAGCACGGGAAAGGCGTCATCGGGTGGCGGTAGCGTCCAATTGACTTGTAATGAGCTCTAATTGAACTGCACTATTTAAGAGAGCCTCATTTCGCAGCTGAGAGACAAAGAAAGACGAACGGAGAGAGACGAACAAACGAAAGAGAAAAAACAGAGAACGAACTGAGACTTTAAAATTTTTGTGTTAGTGTGAGTTTTCTTTTTCTGCACAGGTTTATTTTCGGTTTCAGTGTCGTTAGTTTTCGTTATGTTTGTTTGTGCGAGAGCTGCACGGTTTTTGTTTATAAAATAAAAACAGTATATTTTTCTATTACGTTCGTGGATATTTTTGAGATCTGTTTTGCACCACTCCACCCCTACTTCCAGTACAGCTCGCATCCTACAAGTGAGAAGCCTGACCGGCTTTTTCACAGTATCCTTCTATCCTCTCTGAATAGACTAGATTGAAAGTTTGGATGATCTTAAAGAGTCAAAAAAGGAATTTCATACAACAGTACTGTGGTCACACTATTCAGCTACTCGTTTGCAGTTTCCACAGTGACTGCGTTCACATGGTGGGATTGGTTTGGTTTGGGATTGGTTCACAACGGGTGGTCTGTCCCCCAAGTCCCTGTTCACATGCAGTTCGTCTAAGCGGATTCGGCGGGAGTTCCGGCCCTTTCCGCTACGCTATTGGGGGCGCTGTAGTCAACTTCTATCTTTCTATTATTATCTTTTAATACAAGGAACGTCTCTTCCACGCATAACTCTTGAACCACTCATCCGCTTGATCTCAAATTTGGACAGCGTCATCATAATGTTACCAGTGTGTGCAGTACCAAGTTTCGTGTTGTTTGGGCAAACAATGCCAAAGATATCGGTCAAACCGTGCCGACCCAGCCATGACGACCCAGGCTGATAAGATTTACAATGCTATATGCTACAATGTTGGACATAACGCGACTAACGACACATAACTAAAATAATGGACATAACACGAGTAAACATTTGCCCACAACAAAGCTGCTACGTAGGTAAGATGTATCTTATCGTATACGCAACAGCAGACTACAGCACTGCACACATATGCCTACACATACAGACGACACGTAGAGGAGACTAAACTTTTCACCTCTCATTCCACATCGCAAAACAGTGGCTAAAGAAAATCTTACAAGTCAGTCAGTGCAAATGTATTTACATAGCCTCCTCCTTTCACCTGATATTATTACCCACTTAAACAATAAGGTGGTTTAAACAAAAACGTAATACTCTGGCACATCTTCTATGGGCTCTGCACTGTTCCTACTAAATAAAGACAATAAACAAACTTTCTGGCGGCATACAAACATGGTGTTCCAGGAGTTTGACGCATTCGCGTACGTGTTGTGCATTCTGCTGTGTTAGAAAGTCTGTATGAAGGAACAAACTGCGTTTTTTATTTCGTTGATACATGCGCAATACATGAAAACCAATCCGATCCCGTTCACATGGCAGTCAAGTGGTGGCAAGTGGTTTCAAAACAGCCCCGGCCTGGAGTCGCAGGGGGATAAGGAAAACCAATTCCAATCCAAACCAATCTCCGTTCACATGAAGCTGGTATGATCCCAAACCAGTTCCAAGTGGTTTCGACTTGTCCATGTGAACGCACTCAGTGTTGTTTACTCGGTCGCTTTTATCAGCGTTGGGGTAGGAAAAAACAGAGGAACTATCAGGAGTCCCAGCAGATGCAGCGCACAGACACAGCTTCCTGCAGGAAGGAACTGGGGCTGAACAAAGCCTTTTGGGGACTTCTCACCCGCACAGAGGGTGTGGGGCACAGAAAGACACACATTCAGAGCCTTGCAGACGACACTTAACCATCTTCAGTTAGAATATAACTCATTTAACACTCACAAATAAATGTGTAAGTGTCAGGGGTACGATGCTTACACAGAAAATCTACGTACACATCTGGGATTTGGGCTCTGCAGCGCACCTTGGAACAATTTCAACAGTTACCGGCATGTTATAAATAATATCAAGCTGGTAACTGTTAAAAATTTACCCAAGGTGCCCTTCACAGCCCAAATCCCAGATCTCACCTTTAAACCGAACAGTGGCGACACTAAAATGAAATGTAGTGAGTCAAAGTGAAGCCTCCGCAGGGGCACTGACTTCCACTGCTATGTATTGCTGACTCGGTTCCAAACACAATAGCACCAGTACAGGCCTGTGTACACATGCACACTGCAGCAGTGTATAACGGCTTCTGTGTCACGGAAAAGAGTTTAGCGTTTGCTTACCTGTCCATGTAGTTCTGAGACACAGTATCCTCCTGCATCAGAGGCACAGTGGCTGTTTTGAACAGCGCACAGCCACTGTGATGGGACCAGCACCAAACCTACAGCAGGATTCAGAATTACAAGCACGTCTTAATGAAATAGAAGTCAATTTAATTCAAGAAGTGAAAGTCATATACTATATTGATTCATACCATACAGGGTTACATATTTCAGGCCTTTGTTGATTTCGATGATTGCAGCTTAAAGCTAAAATATATTACACGAAATTACATTATACACAATAAAATAATTTATTTAGATGCACCTGCACAACAAAGTGAGCAGTAAATTCCTTCCACTCATCTGCCTCCCTCCTCTTATCTTGAGCCTTTCCACCTTACAGTGATCAACAACCATCTTACACTGACTACCTACCTTCATCATGTAATGCTGTACACACATACATACGCTCTCAGTAGTGTGTAAGCTGATGTAGTAGTTGTAGTATTATGTAGTAATTAATGAGTGCACTTTTAAACAGTGGCGAGAGTCAAACACAGTTAAAAATACCCACCGGTAAACCTTTCCCACTGAACTTCTTGGCCGTCTGGAAGTCTTCATCCGTCACAGCTGCAGGAACAATAAAATACTGCGGCAACCTAGAAAACATATTCATTTAGTAATTAACTGATGCACAATATAGGCCAAGTTTTCCCATGTTCATTTTCCAGGTCATGTTACATTATCCATCTATTACAGTGTAATTATGTTATTATTTGGTGCAGAAAGAATTAAAACAGTGTAATTTAGACAGACCAACAATTACATGACCATACAGACTTGAGTACACTGACAGGAAAATGAAGCTAGGAGAAAGGCCCTCAATAATACTACTAATATCAGCAGCTTACAGAAAACGTTTGAAAATGTCTAACTGATGTGTGTCCACTGAGGAGGAAGTTATGCTGGGCAAAATGCTACTATAAACACTCGTAATATAAACAGATTACAGAAATATGCCTTTGAAAAACTTCATATGCTTGGGTTTCTGACACAAAATGTACCTTTGAAAGAGTTCAAACGCTTGGTTTTCTGTTACCAATCTACAGTTTCCTTTTGTTCTTTTCATCTCCTGTGCCCAGTCGTCTGAGGACTCAAACATCACTGTTCTCCATTTCCTCTGCATCTCTGTGAACAGCACATTTGGAGAGAGAGAGAGAGAGAGAGAGACCACTTGTGTTTATTTTCCCACACGCGGTTAATAATTAGCCCACATCTGTAATGGGTACACCTTCGATAAACAACGAGCCAATGCTGTGTCCGTAGGACCCATGGCCTCCTATGACAACGTGGGTCTGTGTCATAAGCCACGCCAGCCTGTGACAGGAGACAGCTGGACCGAGGCACAGCTTCAATGCGATCCTAATATAACTTGACAGACAGAATCCTGCTGCTTGCTGCTTCCTGACGTCTTTTTTTTACCGTCAGAAGCCCCCAAACACTCATGGAAACTCATTCACTTCGCGCGCACACACACACACACACACACACACACAAATGGACAAGCAAATCCAGTAACACACACACAACCTGAAATGCACATTTAGTGCCAGCCAGCCAGACACGCACAAATGGAAATGCACATTCAGTGCCAGACACACACACACACACACACACACACACACACACACACACACACACACACACACACACACACACACACACACACACACACACACACACACACACACACACACACACACACACACACACACACACACACACACGTTGCTGCTCCACTGACTGTTGTCTTGTCAGAGTACAAAGAGGGGTATTGAGCCCCAGCAAGGGGAATGTGACAGAAGTGTACAGTTGGAGTCTGTATGCCTGCACACTACACTCCACACTACACACAGCCCCATGCAGACAGCCACTGGAACAAATTGGCCCCAGGTTGGTAATCCCTCCACCCACAACCTTTACATTAGCCCAAACCAACATCACTCAGCTCCACTATTTACTTCCACGATTTATCATGGAAATGGCAGACTATATGCTGAATGCTGACAAAGATGACTTTCAAGAAAGTTAGGTGATAAAAATCAAGTTATTTTAATGTCATCAGTCTGTACTGAAGGTTACTGTTCCTCCAATTAAGTTAAACTACTAAGGGTTGTGTGGTGTGGTGAAACAAATGTCATTACCTGCATTATTGGCACTGTAGGAAAAGGCAAAGACGCATTTGAGAGACTTGGATTCCAGGCAGTGGTGCACGACGCCCTGGAAAATCTGCAGGATTGAATGCAAGCTTCAGTCTACATCTGACTTGAAAGTAAAATATTTACACATATTTGCAAACTTTATGTGCAATTACTACTCTACTGGTATCGTTTACAAAAATGATTGCATCTTCATGTTATTTAACACACGTTTTAACACAAGTGACATACAAATGACGATATACACACCACATACTCAACAAAAATATCAGGCTTTTTAAAATGTATAGCCAAAAATATTAATACAATAGAAGCTAAGGAAATGCCAACGTCAGGTAAAATAACGCTGAACTAAAGTCTTTGCAAGACAAAGGCCCTGATAGCTGTAGACCAAATTTTCTTTAAGCTGCTTTTAGAACAATGTGTATTGCTTTCACTAATAAAGATGGGAGAGAGTTAAATGCAATACCTTCTTAGCATCTTTTTCATCGGTGAAGGTTAAACAATACTGAAAAACACGAAGATCTTTGCAGTGAATTATGATTTTCGATGGATACTTGTTCTTTAACTGGGGACCCGTTATCAGTTTCTTCTTGTCATCATATCCTAAAGGCAATAAAAATATCACTGAATTATCAGCCTGTGTAAGACATGTAATTTAAACGTTAAGAATAAATGTCAACACATAAAGAAATTACTGATGTATCAGTATGCCCTCTTACCTCCATAGATGTGATCCACACACATCAAGGGGATGTCATTCTCCCCATACAGCTTATTCTTAAAGTGCTGGGTCTATTAGGACACAAATTATAGTTGCTCTTTGGCATTCACTTAAGCACTATGTAATTACAATGATAATGACAATAATAATAGCAATAATGACAAAAGTCAGTAAAACTTTTTCACAGAAAACATCACTTCTCCACTTATTATTTCAATTGAATAAAAACACAATATTTACTGCACTGCAATAAGCATATCATGCTCGTATTATGCAAGATCACTCTGTTGTTATTTTAAGGGTGTACCGTCACACTGGAATGTGGGGGGGATGGACGTTCTGAAAGCTGGAGAATTTTAGAATCTCACATTGCCACAGAAAGCGTTCCTTTTTTATGTTAAAAAAAAATAAAACTGTTAACTACAAAGTCTTTCCACATTACTGGCTAATATCTGTACATTGTTTCATAAAAGTAAAATAAAGGAAACATCTACTTGAATCTTTAACCTAATCACACCTTGTAAGTAATAAACAAAGTATGTAGGACTAGTCATGTCACAACAAACTACTGCTCACTTCCTGTATGTCAGAGCAATATCAGCATATCTGGTTTTAAGCACTTGCCAAGCCACTTGTGCGCTTCTGACAAGCACTTCAAATACCACAGACACGCCATGCATGTACACTCCTCGCAAGTGTCTAAAAAGAGACTGCAGCTATCTACATGTAGATAAAAATGAGGATGACAGCACGATTGCACGATCACACGATCACATTAGCACACAGTGCACACCACCCCTAAAAATGCACACATGCATGAGGCATGCATTACGAGGCTCACAGAACAGCTGAGAGCTCTTGCGCAGGAAGGGCAGAGTCCTACTGTACAACCACTGCTGACTAAGACAGAGGACAGGCCAAACTAACTTGACAGTATGTGCTCCTCTGTACTGTGTGCAAGACACCAGACCGACCCATTGGTCTTACAGTGGAGTTCCGCAAAATAAAAGTCTCTAAAGTGAGAGCGTTGCTGAGCACCAGTTCCTCATTCGGAGTTCAGCTCCCACAAGCACCACAGATAACCTCTATGCAGCAAGCAAAGGCAACCAGATAGGAGGCCAGCAGCAACTCAGCAGAAAAAGAAAACAGAGACAGACAGAGAGAGAAAATGGGGACCATGGGAAAGGGGAAGAGGACTCGACAAGAGTTGGGGTGTGAAGAGCAAGAAGCACGTCATAAAATGTGGACAATGTGTGTGTGCAGCGTGGTAATGTGTGTGTGCAGCAAGGCAATGTGTGTGTGTGTGCAGCATGGCAGCAGTCCGCACCGTGTCCTCCGTCTGGGCCTCATCACTGACGAAGGAGACGCGGAAGTTGGTGCAGACGAGCGTTCCAAAGACGCCGCGCTGGGAGAACTCATCCTGCGTGTACTTGAGAACCGGGTTGGCACTGCAGAACACCACCTCGCCTGTAGAGCACAGGAACACTGCTCCTTCAGCCATTACAGGGCCATATTCATCAAGACCCAATCACACACACACACACACACACTCACACACACTCACACACACTCACACACACTCACACACACTCACACACACTCACACACACACTCACACACACTCACACTCACACACACTCACACACACTCACACACACTCACACACACTCACACACACTCTCTCTCTCTCTCTCTCTCTCTCTCTCTTCGCCAGCAACAGCATTGGACAGATCACAACAAACATTTACATAGTCTACCCATTACGATACAGCATTCTCAGCAGCACAGTCTTAATCTTCATTTACATGATTTACTGCCCTGAATGACATAAACCTTTAGTGTACTACATGTAAAAGAGGAAATGATGGCACACATAAAGCATACCTGGCAACAAAGCAGGGAGCCTCTCTTTTTTGGGTGCCTCTTTTTCTGAATTGATTTCCTGTTTAGAGAGTAAAAGGCACTTGATAGTTAAGACAGCAGTGTTGATTTATGCGAAATACACCCAAACTAAGGAACGTATGCATAAAAACATTGCATTTTCCACCGAAAAACACACACAGAAAAGGACAAAGACCATATAGTCTACCGTACACAACCATCATCATGGAAACATGGCTTTCACACAAAACCTCAACACACAAACCACGAAACCTCAAACATAGACCAGCTTCAACTTTCAAATTGTGTTCAGAGAGTAAACATAGTCACAGCACATAAAATGTGAGGCATTCAACTTCCTTGTGCTGCAACTAAAACCAATAGTGAAAGACAAATAGCCTGCTTTTAGACTTGTGGCCCTCCAATCCCTCAACAAAGACAACTATAAATTTAGAGACTGAACAACAGCATGCCAGGACGGCATATCATGTCATCGCCCTCTGAGCATACAGACGTCAACAAACGTAATGAAATAATGGTAATGCACCATTTCTTTCAGAAGAAAATGTTGAAATTGTAAATCTTTTTTCGAAGTAACATGTTATTTGTTTTCTTTCGTTGGAATAAAACACAACCAAAACAGGGGAAAAAAGTCAAATCTGACAAAATGTCTACAGATGAAAACAAATTGACAAAATTATTAGTACTCTAAAATTTATATTGGGTGATGATGATACCTTTTCATAAAATTGAAATCAATCACTTCCAGCAGCCATAAGAGTTTTTTACTTTTCTTTACTGGCATGTAAGATCATTCTTCTTTTACAAACTGCTTCAAGTCTTCCTCATTTAATGGATGCCTTTTTCTATTTTAAGATCTCTCCATGGGTGTACAGTACAGCACTGATCTGGATTCATCGCTGGCCAGCTCAGATCTCTCCAGCATCCTGTCCTTAACTATTTAAGTGCTTTTTGCAGTCTGTTTAGGTCACTGCCCAGCTAAAAGCCCTAGGGACACTGGTGTAGTCGCAGTTTGCTGACACTGGTCAATACATTGTTTCCCAAAATGTAGGCTTACTTCTTCATGTTATCTTAATATAACCAAGAAAATCTGTGAACAACTTTTATTTTAAACCCTTAACAGTATAACCTCCTCCCGGGGTGCCTCTTGTAGGCCAAAAAAGAGAAAGAAACACTCTTCATTCAAGTAACTATCTTTGACTGAAACACTTGCGATAGACTTTAATCAAATTGTGATCATGTGCTGCAAAATGATATTTTAGAGTCAATTGACCTTTGTCCTGTGTACTTAGGTCAGTCAGCATGCAGGCTTTCATTTAGGTTGACAATGTTCTGTTTTTACAAGCGCTTGACAAATTTGGTTCAGGTAAAGGCACACTGAATCATTCAGCGGGGTAATATGTCACCACTGCAAAAGTTACTGTTTACACTGTTTTCTTTTTAAGTACAAGACAGTGTCGCGTGATGTGCGAGAAGACAGAGGTCAATGCTACATTACTTCACAATGATTAAGTCGACATCTCCAAACTGCGACCGACGCCTAATGTTATAATTATTACTAATGTAGGGTAGTAATTTAATCACTGTGGCCAGTTTTTACGAACGCTAACTTCGCCTTGTACAAAAGAAGCTTACAAGAGGCACTGTTTTATGTGCCTGTAAGTTAGCTGACTTTGTTGTGACCAATGGCAAACGAGGCAGAATTCCCACATGGTTACCGAGGTCCAACAAAGGCATATTGACTGAATATCCCATGAAAAAGCTAAGATCTATTCCGGTAAATCTTGGGGCGGTTTGTATTTTGCATACTTGGTAAGTAGCCTAGCTGGCTCCCTTGTCGATTTCTGATCTGCTGAACTAAAACAAAACTATTAATCCGCCAGCTAGTTTGTATGAGAAGGCCCCGCCCTAATCATGTCAAAGAGCAGCTAGCTTAAGTTTTCAGCGCCAAAGTGATTGAATTTTGGTATTCCTTAAGAGATCCAGCAACAAAGACTGAATAAAAATAGACTGAATAGACTGAAAAGAAAATCACCAACCTCGGGTGTAACGTAGGAAACAAACGACGGTTTGGCAGGTTGTTTCCCTCCACTGCTCCCCAAACTCAACATTTCGCCAACTTCAGTCCACCTCTCTCACTGCAGCAGCCAGGTGGAAATCCGGGCAAAACAGAGGATTAACCTGTTTTGACAGCTAACCGCGCCCATTCTACACCATTGGTTAAATTTAATCAACTCTTCTTTTTGTTGGATATCCGGTTATACTCTTGAACGCCATTGGACGGAATAACAGTCGATCACATGGTACAATACTAAAACTTCCTGATTGGGACGATGGGATGTAAACGGAAGAGTTGGGACAAGAGCGGAGGTACATTCAATTCACTCTGTACTGTGTGAGGGTCCTGTTTAGTAAGACCATTTGTCAATTAATAATGAAAGACACTACGAAAGGTTATGAAATTTAAGTACGGCACAAAAAAATAAGATCGAGACCTAGGAAGGGGAAGAATTAATACAAGTTTAGACCATTTCACACGGGCCCTTTAAAGTGAGAAAGAGGTGGTTGAGTCAACATGCAGCTTTTAACTTTTTCCCATGAATGAATATGTGCAAGTAAGAAAAAGGCGTTGGAACCTCTGTCAAACAAGTTATATAAACCCTGCGCACAAAATGTGCTTGCATGGCCAGACTACAGAGATCCCCCCACACCACTTCCTTCACATCAGGGGAAAAGCCCCAAACAACTTCCTTTTCCTTTCTTATGGAGAACGCTTCCAACATCCTGTTTTAGTGCAGCTCTCAAAATTACATGACATTACATTTAGCTGACGCACCTATCTTAGTGAACTTACAGTGAATTGGGTGGAGGGACGGTCCCTGGAGTGGTGTGGAGTTAGATGCCATGCTCAAGGGCACTTAAGCCATTGATGGGGGTGAAGGAAAGCACTAGTCAGTCACTCCACCAACCACATTTTTCCTACTTGTACAGGATTTGACTTTAAGAATGGTCATGGATGTGTAGTTTGTACCCATTAAAGAAAAACACACACAGACACCAATCCTCCTTCATTCTGGAAATGTCTTTTATTCTGCTTATTGTAATGCAGTAGCACTTTGACAGCAAGATCCAGGCATCAAAGGGGTGGTTTTACATCGAACTGCAAATTACAACACTGGTATTACATGGTTCTCCCTCCCAAGTTATTTCCATTTCAAGAGATCTGAACAAACTACTCAGTTTTCAATCGAGATTGCGGGCAAGCGATTGTTCTATTAAACCAATGAAATAAAAACCAAAGCCACAGTAACGTAAAAACAAGAAGTCATATGAACATAAAATGGGAAAAAATGACAGCCATGCTTCCATAAAACATAAAAGAACACTTTCAATATCTATTGCAAGATATAAGCCTTATGTGTGATCACATATATTAGACATCATATATATAGAGAGATATATATGATTGCATATATACATTGAGGATACATTTAAGGATAACACTATGAACACAAAAACTTAAACCAGGGATCAGTGTCTCTTCAGAAATACATTACGACTAGTCACAGCCCCCCCAGTGTACATTTAGAACACTTGTAGTCTACCATTTAGACAGAAATCTCAACTTTGAACCACTAGCGTTATGCAGAAATAATGTTCTGATAACAACTTAAAACGTTAATTAGAAAAAAAAACCCCAAAACAATGTAAAAATATTCCATGAGCCAAATTATGTTTCATAATTATCATAAGCCAACAGCCAACCCTCAAGTGTACTAGATCTAGAAAATACATGCTCATACGCATTAGCATCTTGTCCAGGTTGATCATAACATGACTACAAGACTAACATACACATTATTTCACTTTCAATAATATATATATATTTTTTAGAAGAACGGGTTCAGGAATGTCACTGTCAAAATAAAAACGTAGGAATAAAGTGTAGGAAGTTACAGTCATAAAGTACTTCTAGTTTAGACATTTGGGGTAAGATGGCGTTAGCTAGATGAGTTTAGGTCCAAACCACAGTAAAAATCGATCTACTGCAAGAGTGGTTATTCGAATGCCCTTTAAAGCTATCAGTTGACTAATTTTGCTCAACATCAACATGACCCAACTGCAGCAAACCAGGAAAACAAATATATTACAACCATAGTTTAGTATGATGTAGTGGAAAGAACACAACATTCCTGAAGGGTCATGTGTAACTTAACTGTATTGAGTGTTTGCACCAGCTTCAATTAGAAAACGAAAAACCTCTCCACTTACTGCTCAGCTATAACTTTTATTCATCTTTTCATTCTGATTAAGCCCAATCTTTTCCAATTTTTTATTTTTTTTTCCTTCACTGAGCAGCAGTGCGAATACACACAATTTCTGTGACGCCAGAATCAAATCAGTTGTTCCCTCAGACCACCGAGTTTGCAAAATAGATGGTAGTGCAAATAACAGAGCTGGCACACCAGACGAGGCAGATGTGCTGGGCCTTTACGTGACACAAAAGGAAAGGGCGGCCACCCTTGCAACAGACTACAGTACACAAGGACGAGGGGGCACTATTATTGGTTTTGTTTTGTATATTTTTTTGTCATCATTTTGCTTGTTTTTTTTCTGCCTTGTTTCAGAAGCCTTCATGGTCCTTCTTGTCCTTCTTCCCCTCGGCCTCGAAGCCGTCTGTGCCGTCGCTGTTGTCACGTCGGCGCTTGCGGTTGTTGCGCACGTTGAAGCGGGCGTTCATCTGGGGCAGCGGGTCCATGCCCAGGACCTTGTAGATCTGCCGGAACGCTAGCAGCCTCAGGGCAAACTGGGGAAAGAGATTAGGTGACATCAGGTTATTACTACTAGTAGTCATCGCTGAGGAACTGGACTACTAAAATCGGGACTAGTATGATGACAGTCACTTCAGGATAAACTATTCCCTCGTTTGCTTCGACACAAAATAACATTATAAAGAAACTGTTGGTAGTAGTAGTTTGTAGAAGAAAACACTGCATCAATGGTTTTAGAGGGGACTCCAGTGCTAGAATAACACTCTTTGAGGCTAGAGCGCAAGGGACACCCTTCTTTCAACACTGACAGAGTGACCCCATCATCTCTGGGCTTAGGATTTGAGAAGTAGCCCAGCTGTTTGTTGTGATTCTTTGTCAGTGTTACTGTAGCCACTGCAGAGGGCGGTACCTGGGCACTGGAGGTTATGTCCTCTCTCTGCTGCTCGTCCATGGCTGCTAAAGTGTCTGTGGGGTTTTTCTCACAGGGGTCGATCAACCCAGGGCCACCTAAAAACAGAAACACACACACACACACACACACACACACACACACAAACACACACACACACACTTAATTAACATATTACATATACACACACAGAGAGAACACAAGATAACCAGCATTTTTTAAATATTCATATTACATCTCCTGCCAATGGATCATTGACTTCAGACTGGGTGTTGGTTGCAGGAGACACATTTGTGTCATCAGGTAATGTATGGTTTCCTATGATTAAAATTTTCTATGGAGTTCCCCTTTTCAGGTCAGATGGGAGGCAGGAAAAAAGCTCAATTTCCTTAGTTTACTAATGCATGTCCTCAGATTTGTAAATTGTGTGCACGGGTTTTGCAAGCCTTGCCAACAGATTTATAAACGTTGCCCACGGTTTGGTCAACAAAAAATTGTGGGCACAACTTACAAGTTTGTGGTCCCACATTGTCTGTGGGTATGGATTGCCAAACTGCACCCGGTTTACAAATCCAGGAGCATTGTTTGTAAAGCCATGTGCAGTGTTTACAAACCCGAAGCCACAGCTTATCGTTTTCTCCCACCTGACACTAAAGGGGATCTGTGGTTTTCCGCTCAACATTCTCCTTGTGTTATAATCAGCGTAACCACATCATTTTCATGATTCAAATCCTTTCATGCCAGAACATGCCCAATGTCCAGTCATGTCTAGTCTGACTGGTTTTTCTCTGGCAAAAAGCTGCCACAGCATCAAACGTAAGAACCGTCAACACAATTCGTGCAGACATGAGGCCTCCATTCAGACATCTTGCATTTCTTTTAACATGATTTCAATGTGAAGCTTATCAGTTTTTTATTAAATTTTATTCTATTTAATTGCTGCATCACTGTAAACAAATACATTTTCAATTTCTCATTGTTCATCCCTTGTTGTTAAAATACAATTAAAATAAACTAAGTCAATTGGCAAAGTCTTACCAGGGAGCAGGATGCCAGAGGAAATACATTCAAAGACTCTGCGTAGGGCATCTCCAGGGCTCAGGGGGCCAGATGCACTGCTAATAGCCTTCTCCACCAGCAGCTCCATGGCCTTCAGGGGAACAGGGAAGTCAGGGAGGCTAAGAACTACACACACTCTTTTGGCTTCCCCACAGAACACAGTGCATGGTGTGCACGTTTGCACGCCAGGTGTGGTCAGAAGTTTGAGAAACTGGGGCAGAATTGCCGTGGAAAAAAAATATATTTCTAATGCACATAGTACATATTTTTACATCAGCATTACTTTCATTCCATTTACTCTGGCGTTGCCCGAAAATAGTTCAGGCAGGAGGGCTATTTAAAGAGGCTGTGATGCGCAGGTGATGCTTGCGCAGGTGATGCTTACCCAGCTGGGGAAGGCAGACCACGTGGGTACTCGTTGACACAGGTCCCGCAGAATGCGAATGATAATGACACAGGACTGGAGTCCGTTAGCTCTAGCCTTTGGTGTGATAGAGTCACATTCGGTTAGTCATAAGCACACAGAGCACACAGGCGCGGACGCACGCACGCACGCACGCTCACACACACATACACACACACACACACACTCAGAAGTCTGCCAACGCGGTGTGCAACAGGGGTCGGTTCTGGCCATGAGGTGCAACACTACTGTTCCCAATGGAAGCTTATGGATGTTGTTTTCTCTTTTCTTTTTATTTTATTTTCTTTTAATGTCAAGAAGCCAATTAAAGTTACTTTCTTCTTTTGACTTTTTTTTGTTCTGTGCAGCTGCCATTTTCAGCAGTATTTTACCTCTTCGTTAGTATGTCAAGAGTTCAAAGTTTGCAAGATGCTCGAGGAAGATGCTCTCCACGTCATCTTACAAACCCTGACCTCCTTCGTGGCAAGTACTTTCACAAACAAATACTTTCACTTACAAAATTAAAAACGAAAAGAGTAAAAAACAAACAAATCAGATTGAAGGTAAAGCATAAGGACTGGCGAGTCAAGGAAATCTGCTTTACTTTGCCCGTGTGTTGACTAGGGATGAGCAACAGCACAGTAAACTAATCAGATACTCCTCTCCTCTCAATCCCTATTCTTATTTTTAAAACAAAAGAAAAAAAAAGAAAAAAAATATATGTAAATATCTTTCCTTAGATCACAGAACAAACGCTCAACATGAAAGCTCTTATTGATGACACTTTTATGCAAAGATATTCTGCAGCCTTATGGAATTTGCTTATGTACTAGATCATAAAACCAACTGGTGGTGTTTAAAAAAAATAGAGTACAAGGATGCCATATTGTTTGGTAAGGGACCAGATAACAGACAAAAAGAAAAGCTTGAAAATATAAGGAGCTTTTTTTTTTTTTTTTTTCCTCTGGTCTTGCTTTAAAGTTAGACATGACATCCTTGGATGAATCTTTAACTTTCAAAATGGCTGTTTTTTTATCATTTAATGTTATAGTTTTTCTTTTAATCATCATTTACATTGAATAAATAAACAAATATAAAATGAAAAACACAAAATGCATCTCATAAGGCTACAACAAGAAAGTAAAATGATGTTCCGAACCTGGAACCACTTAGCGTGGCGTAGAGCAGCCAGAGCGTCAAGGCATTTTTGCCTGTCCAAGACGTCCGCTGGGTCTTTCACCATACCCGAGGTTACATCTAAAAATGGATCCAATTGTCAAATGATGCTGAGGAATGGGTGTTTGACCAGGTATGAGAGAGAGAGCCAGAGAGAAAAGGGGATAGGGAAAGAGCGAGAGAAAGCAAGAGAGGGAGAGAGAGAGAGAAGAGAGAAAGGGGTAGAGGGAGGGAGAGAGAGAGGAGAGAGAGAGAAAGGGGAAGAGGGAGGGAGAGAGACTGGCAAGAATAAGAACACATTGCCACACATACCAAGTGTTCCCCAGGTAACTGTTGTCTTGGTTACGGCATAAGAATGGAATGTGGACATAGCCTGACGCTTGGGGGAGTTGGGATGGGGGGGGGGGGGATGCAGAGGTGGATGTTTTGTATGGGGGTATAAGCTTTTCACAGTGTAAAAATAGGTTCGTCTAGAACCACATATTGATTTGGATCACGGAAGATGGCCAGAACAGTGCGGATGTGTACAGATGAGTGCAACAAAAAAAAAAAAAACACCCGGATGCAAACAAGACGGGCTCTCCCTTCTGTACAGGGATGGCAACAAAATAAATAGCATCCATCACAGCAGCCTATGCCACAGTAATTACACTGTTCTGCTCTTCCAGAGCTGAGCATATCATTAGGATCTTGGAGTTATGGCTGAGCACTTGATAAACTGCCACAGTGTTCGCCTTAACGAGAGACTTGCTTCCATGGCATTACAAACTAACTTGGGTTTGGGGTGTAGTGTGGTGTGGGGGGTGGGGGTGGGGTAAGGGTGTTCCATTTGGACACTAAGACATGACCATGAGGGAAAAAACTCGACAACTTAAAACCATGTGATTACCATAAGAGGTACAGCAATGGAGATGTGTGGTGGTGCCCGCTACAGTTGGCATGATGATGGTAGGTGTGGCAAAGTGTTTGAGGTGGGGGGAGGGGGGGTAGGTTGGGGGAGGGAGTGAGATAAAAAGAGACCCTGGTCAAAAATCCTTCCGGAGTCGTAGACGTAGCCTCAGATGGGACACAGGTTACTGAAAATATGTCATAAAAAGGGGGGAGGGGAGAGGGGCTTTGGGCTGGACTTGTGAAGCTTTGGATACATGGAGGCAGCAGTGCGTGCTGGAAAGAAACAATAAACATGGAAGCTCCCAGCAAAGAGGGGTTAAGACATAACTGCATGCATACCTGGTCAGCAGTGGGTCTTTACAAAAAGAACAAAAGAAAAAAAAACCCAAACCCAGTCACTGTATACCGAAAGGCTGTTCACCCAGGTCCAACCAAAGATGCCACTCATTCAACTCAAGTACCATGACCTCTAAAATCAGACGGATACTCCCCCAAGGATCAAAAAACAGATAACTTAAAATGTGAAACTAGAAGCTATGGAACTTAAAAATTATGGCCCATACAAAATACTTTTCACCATAGTAGGTGATAACGACTGAAGAACAAAGTAAACAATGACATATTGACTGTCAAGTTACAGCAAAACATTCCTATACCTAGGCTTTCATGTTTAAGCTTTTAAAGCTTTTAACATGTTTTTTTTTTTTTCTCTTTGTTTTTGTTTTTTAAGTAAATGTAGGGGCCCTTTTTCCTTCTCATTCAAATCAATTGGTGTGTAAAAGGCCTACATCAGGCAATGGAGAGAGGGAAAAAAATAATAAAGAGTATCTTCCTGAAAGCAGCCTGGTCCATGTTGGACCAGCACATACAGTAGACTGATGCACTTAGGGGAGCTCTTTCAATCCTACGTTTGGGGTAGGGGGGAGGGGTGGGGGGGGGGTGGTAGTGGGAGTACCTCAGAATGGTGAACTTCTCACCGCCAGACAAAAATAAAAAAACATGATTTGTTTCCTGTGGGGACGGACATGACCAACTCTTCCCAGTGCTGCACACATCCTGATAGTGCACGCGACCCCAAATTCACTACCCAAACCCTCTGGCTTTGAAGCGTTGTCTGTGTGTGACTTGAAGGTAACATGGATTTCATTTGGAAGATATAGAGCATAGAGAGGTGTATTCACAGACAGAGGATCTAAAAATTTCATGGAGGCAAATAAAAGGGGGGGTGTAAAAGGTGGGTGGCAGGGGAGGTTCGTGGTTGTGCAAACTATCCCCTGGAACACAGGAAACAAAAACCAATCTTATCCAGGACTACAACTAGACTGACACAATGCAAAAACACTTATCATGCTTGTGTGTGCACGTGAGTCTGTATGTGTGTATGTGTATGTTTGCATGTGCATGTATGTGTGTGTGTGTGTGTGTAAGTGTGTATAAGTGTGTATGTTCAGGAGAGCTTCAAGAGCACTGGAAAAGTGTTACAAAGAGCGGGGGGGTGGGGTGGGGGGGCTTTTCCTGAGCACCACTGCTGGCAGGAGACAGGAACGCCTTTTCAAACCCATGGTAGTGCTAAGCTCAACATGATCAGAGGGCAGAAGCATCAGTCTGCTGGGACCTGAAGCTCAATTTACAAACACCATGTTCAAATAAATAGTGCAGACTAATTTCTGTGTTATACTAATAATGTGTACAATTATATTTTGCACAGAAACAGAAACTACTGACTATATAAATTCTATATTTATACATAGTTGTACCATCTAGTTGTATCAAGAATAACTCCTCTGCCTTCAAAATGGGTGCCTTGGACAGACAAAATTTCCATTTACCGTTAGGTGGATGGCATCTGAATGGCATCTGAATATGGTCATGCAATTAACATATTTCAATAGATCAGTGGTTCAGAGTAATGCAGAAAGGGATCAAAAGTTTCAGAGTAGGGTCTGAATGATGAAAACCTAATGCTGATATTAAATAAATATTATTTTTTTCACACATTCCAAGGCTTTTGAAGGCAAACAAAGCAACAGATGTCTTTCAGAGATTCAAACCTCTCATGAATAAGCGCAAGCACATACCAGGACCGGTTTGAAGGCTGAGGAATTTTGGAGATCAAAAGGACTCCTATTCCTGGCATCACTACAGTAAGGATTCTGCCTCCTTTATGCCAGCAGACATGCTCAGTTGCAGACCAAAACAAAAAAAATAAATAATAAAAGGAGGTAAAAACAAAAGAAAGAGAGAGGAAAACAGCAAACTTAATCTCATAGAGGAGCGAAAAGAAAGAAGAAGTGGGGCGACAGCCTTCCCAACCTCCGTCCCGGACGCTCTCCTCTCGGATGACGGGCGACGTCAGGGTGATGGTGACCTGCATCTTGGGCTCCGCGCTGGACGTCAGGATGATGGCCGGCTCCTGGATGGAGCCCTTGACCTCGTACTTCTCCGGCGTCACCATCTGCAAAGGAGCACAAGTGTAGGCTTCATAAGGGGTGACTATTCAAACACATACAGGCGTCCGCAGATGTGATTTTAGACTAGTACACTACAGATTTGAGACAGTGAAATCGGACAAGCAGGTCTCATATGGATATGTAGGTTTCATGCCACACTAAACTATATTTATACCACATCAATGCCACACTAAACTATAACTATACTATATTTCCAATTAGCCATTCTTGGTTCTTGGCATACATATATTAAATTGCACACCCGAAGATCACTGGCCCGAACTCTGTGGTGGCCCCTTCAAGTGACCACCCCGAGGAGCAGACAGAGGGGTGAGGCAAGAAACTTTAGAATGCCAAAGCTGCTCGAAATGTGTAAGATACTGTCCTTCCCAATGCACTCATTATGCAGTGCTGTCCATGCGGATGATTTCACGCCACCCTGGGCGTTCTTCACCCTGCTCCAGTTTCATGTCTCAGCTTATTGCCCTTGCTCATGTTTCCACAGCTCAAATTGCACATCCCTCTTCCCCCTGCTATATATATATATATATATATATATATATATACACATATATATATATATATATATATATATATTAATCCATCTTGTGCCTGCAGGCTTCTTGTCGGTTTTTGTTAATGCTGTCCCCCTGCGGCCAGTTTACTTTACACATCATTCTGACTGAAAGCTGAAGGAAGACAGGATTCTATTAATATTCTGATTAGAAATATGCGTGAACTGTTTTAATTAATGACTGCACATTAAAAAAAATCATGATTAAAGGAATCTGGACCAAATTAACCACAAACACACATTAACAGTGTAATAGCCCAGTTGGCATATGACTCAAGCAGGTTCCCTCATACCAACGAGCTTCCTGTTTACTCTCAAGTTGTCTGCACTTGGAGTGTTCTTTGAAGTTACTCATTTGGCATGAAATAGGCATGGAGCACATCTGTAAGACTTCAGCATGTCCTCATTATTTTCATGGATTGACTCATTGTGACTGCAGAGGCTTTCCATCGGGCCATAAGGGAAAGAAAAGGGCAGCTGGAGCTGAGCATTGGGCCAAAGTGTTTGAACACTAATAAAAAGGTGTCTCACACGTGCACACACCTTTTCTGGACAAAAGCAAAACAGCATGCGAGATGTGGAGGGAGAAAAACAAACATTAAACCTAATCATGTCAATAATGTCTGTCGTCTGGACTCTCTCACTTCATAAGTGTGTGATGTGGACTTGAAGGTGTGTGTGAGGGGCAGTGGACGTGGGGAGTGTGTGACTGATACCGTGAGCTGTTTGGGAAGGTGTTCCACGATGCGGCTCAGCAGGCTCTTAGTGGGCTTCTCAGAGCAAAGCAGAACCAGGTTCACATTCTTGTCTCCGCGGAGCAGCAGGCCTTTGGCCAACACGCCAACCCTCATCACACCCTTCAGAGCTCTGCAACACACATCACAGTATTCATTATTACACCACACACTACAAATGAACACACACACACACACCGGAGTAGATGAATTATACAAATAAAAATTAGGCTGCACCTTCTATGAGATCAAACAAATTGCACTAGTCCTGCAGAAGACTTTTCACTTTTCACTTCACTGATATTTAAACTAATACCCTGGAAGACAAATTGCATAACTAAAATAAACCTTCAAGTAATGCAATACCATAATGCAAGCAAGATCCTATGCACCAACATCAGCGCTCTCACATGTCACACCATAGCTTTAAGGCTGATGGTTATGAAGTTAAATTAGGATGCCTAACCTCCCTGTGACTACGCAGTGACTCACTGAAAGACAGAGAGCAGATCTTCGACAGAATAAACAACGCAGGCAGTGAAGACTGAGCATACCGGTCCTTGGGGATCTCCTTTTTCTCCTTATCCTCCTCCTTGCCCTTGTCTTGGTCCGTGATGATGTCGGAGACGAGCTTGAGGGCTCGCTCGGTGATGGAGACGATCTTCTGGATGGCCTGCAGCTCCTCCTCGGAGGGGTAGATGGCCGCATGCTTGGTCATGACGTAACGGTCGTCTGAGGTGTCAGGCCGACGCAGGGGCTGGAGAGAGAGAGAGAGAGAAGTAGACAGGAAACAGTTTCAGTACGTGTCAGAGAGGTGGATGTGCTCAACTCCAAACAATGAAGTCTTTGGGTGTGCAAAAAGAACAACTGAATAAAGGACAAATAAATGCACTTTCAAGTACTATTTTTTACGCTAGATTATGTTCTTTCTTTTTGACGGCTTTTTGCTAAAACGCGTCTGTGTTGGACAGGCAATCAGTTTAATAAAACGTAAGAAATGGTACTTGAGAGTGTGTTTAATTATTTTTCCTTGACTGAGTTTCAATGCCACATCAGCTTTGAAGAGGTTCAGCCATAACTGCCTGACCTATTCCAAGGCAGGAAAGGTAGAAAGGAAGGAAGGGGGAGGTAAATCTGGAGAGGGACTCACCACTGGGCCCTGAGGCTGAGGGATGGGCATGCCAGGCCGGACGCCCAGCAGTCCCGGGGGCCCCGGAGGCCCCTGTGGGTAGCCCCCATCGGGCATCCTGCGCCGGTCGTCCCAGTGGTGCTGCTCCTCCTCCATGCGCCGCCAGTACATGTCCTCCTCGTAGCGCCTGGGGGAGGTGGGGGAGAGGAGGAGGGGGAGGTGTGGAGGAGCACCCGTTTAAATTACATTAGTCACCCATGTGCTCCTTATTGTGGCGTAAGGTCATGGGAACAAAAATCTCACACACACACACACACACACACACACACACACACACACACACACACACACACACACACACACACACACACACACACACACACACACACACACACACACACACACACACACACTTTCACTCACACACATACATTCACACACACACATTCACACACACACATTCACACACACACTTACTCACTCACACACACTCACACTTCTTTGTGACTTCATGCCTCACTTTACTGGGTGAAGCACTTTTAACTGTCTTTGTGAACATGACATGTGGTATATAAATACAGCTTGCCTTGCCTTGCAGCAAAGTTAGAGTGAAAAACTATTACATTTCTAGGACATCTACTGTATCTGATGTAAGAGAATAGGCCATATGAAACGGGCAAAAAGATAGCCGTACAGCTACAAGGTAAGTGTGATGTTTTCTACTTAAAACAGTAGTTCTCACAAGGAAATAAGACATAAAAAAGATAAATGGTGATCCAGGGAGCGATAACCATCATTTTCATTCCTAAACACAGCTTTCTCTACTAAAAACTTGCACAAGCGCAACTTGTCTGGAATTTGAGAAAGGAGCTCTCCCGTTTACTTGAAAACTGTTCTATTCTGGTCCCGGGAGTCCACTTGCAGTCTTAGTTTTCCACATAAGTCTGCTTTCTCTTGTTTATGTGGTAGACAAGTCTCTATTTTACAAACACAACGGAATATCTAGTTTTGGGACCAACATGCACCCTCCCTTTCTGTTTCACTCTCCCTGTCTCGGCCTCTTCCTGTCTCTCTCAACAACCCTAAACAAACACACAGCAATCAGTCAGTCAATTAAGGCCAATTTAAAGTCAACAGAATATGATGTCAAACATATTCTTGTCTGCCAGTGTGTTGCAGAGCTTGTTGCATACATCAACAAATTTGAAACATTACACATTACCTACTCTGATTGGACTGCAATTTGAAGTTCTGTGTTCTGGAGTGATGCTTTGATCATCACAAGCATTATGCATCCTTGTTTGAATTCATATTTCATATCTCCCCATTTCATAAAGGTTTTTTGCTGCTGGTGTGGAACCCCTCTAGTTCCGCAACATCTGTTCACAACTTTATTTTAAACCATAAACTGGTAACACAATACTGTTTTTTTTTTTTTTTTTTTTTTTTTTACAAACAGGATGAATGGGACCAACATATCTACACACACACTCTAAACAAAACACACAGACGGTTGTCAGTCGGTCAGTTAGTTAGTCACCTCATCTCCATCCTCCAGCGCTCCTCCTCCTCTCTCCTCCTCCAGTACTCCTCCTTCTGCAGCTGCTTCCTCATCTTCTCCTCCTGGATCTTACGTGCTCGGATGCTGGGCTTCACCTCCACCTGGAGGTCTGGGTTGACCTTTTTCTGCAAGGGCCACACAAGGACAAACATGAGGTTAAGCTAGCGTTCACACCACTGCCATGCACTGTTATACAAGAAGTTGTTTATTAATATATAATAAACATTTTCCATACCAAACTTTGAAGGATATACAACACAACAATAACAACAAGTTCTATTTCAATGTTGGTTGTAAAAGCTGGTGGTGTGTGGGTCGTGCTTGTCCTACATTATGAAAATCTGATGTCTGACTGAATGAAGTATCTACAAACCTTGTACTGAAGACGATGCCTTCGTCCTTTTAAGTGCATCTCCTTGGCATTTGGATCATTAAAACTACATTCACACAGCTTGCAGTGAAAGCGGATTACCCTGCCTTCATCGTTGCGTACCTGTGAAAGGGGGTGTGGGTGGGAGACAAAATTAGCTTTTCACACTAACGATCACATGGCAATGCACAGGAAAGCAGCTCCATCTATTTATAGGCCTGCAACACATAGCACTTCAAAACAAGTACAAAAGGCCCAACACAAGCACAAGGTCACCTCTTCGACATAGTCGTGTCCGACCGGCTGTACGTCGCTCTGAAGGGCAGCCAGGGCGGATTGCGCCGACAGCGAATCAGAAGCCTCGACTTTGGAATCCGGTGACTGGGCAGCCAATGAGGCTGGGGCCGGTTTTGCGGTCTCTGCTTTGGCGTCGTCCACTCTGACACCTGTCGTCTGTAACTTATTTCCTCCTGCGATAAAGAAAAGATGGCAATGATGCCACAGGTATTAGGCATGTTAGAGTTTATCTAGTGAGCCAGTGCTTCTGAGGTCATTATTATACAACAACGAAAGTCAACCACAGACTTCCAGTGTGCAGCAGCAGCAGAGCCATTTTATAGTAACTTGTTGCAAGTGAACTACATAAACTTTACGCTGATTTCAAGTGGACAGATAGAAAGAAATGCTTGTAAACGAACTTCACTTGAAACCCCTATAAAATGCTTTGGAGAATCAATAAAACAGAGAAAGGTGGAACAGAAGACAGGAATAGTGAGAACAGCTCTTAAGCCACTGCTGTAAGCCAAGTGGATATAATTTGTCCTCTTTCATCCTCTGTGTTTTATCTCCATTGCCTTTGATAGCAACGAGAAAAAGAAGCTTTTGTAAATGTTCTCATGCAATTACCAACAATGAGATTGCTAAAAGAAAGAAAGAAAAAAAATCTGGGTCTGCCAATAACTAAACACCAGAAAGAAAGGCTTTGTTGTGCAAAGTAAGAAAAAAAATACATAACAATAAACAGCTTTTGGTTCGACCAAGTCTCGCCAATTAGATCGTAAATGATTTACTGTTTGGGCGATTCAGTGTTGGCTCTGTTTAACAATTAAAGTTTCATTCCTGCAGCCAGGCCTCCAGAGCTTACGGTTCTTGCCTAAGGGGGGTAGGGCTGGAGGTTGTGGTGTGTGTGTGTGTGTGTGTGTGGAGTGGGGGCAGGGAGGGGGCAGTGCAGTCCTGCTAGAGAGGATCTGGTGGTGCTGCTAGACAAACATGCTATTCTAGTGTCGGCCGGGCCTCAGGCAGTGCTGGGGCTGTGGGGCTGGAGCCATGGGAGTTAGAATAACGCTCCCTGGAGTCTGAAAACAGGACTAGGCCCCCCCACCGTCCCCCACCACCACCACCCACCTCCCCTTCTGCGTCTGGGAGAAGGAGTTGGCAGAACACAGTGAAGAGTGCTGGCACACAAAGCACAAAGCTGGCACACAAGCTGGCCATGGTGCGAGGCAGGGGGTGTAAGGTGGGGGCAGATGGGAACGGTGCCTAATAAGGCTGAGCATAAAGAGAGAATGCAGGAATGCTGAAGGTCATTTGAGTTTGAGTTTGACTACGCCATCTTGCCCTTGCCTGACCTACCAATTCACATGTGCATAGGAAGTAGGCCAAATTCAATGTCTGCATTCAAACAAATTTTCTTCTGTGTGTTTGTACATCATTAATCTATTTTGTTAATGTCTAGCAAAAAAATGTTTGATTTCTTTCATTTGTCAACGTTTTTTGGCTGTTTTATGTAAAACGTTTAAAATGTGAATAAGAACACTACTACCATGACAAGGGGGGAAAACAATTTCAGTCCATAATCTGTTTGTCTAATGCAAAAAAAAGTTCCTCCATATTCCAGTAAATTATAGCAATTAACCCATAAAAACCTTTGGGTGAACTCCTAATTGGTTTACAGCTCTGGGTGTATGGTGTTACAAGGGCGCTGTGAAACACTGCTGCACAACGTTAACCGTCTCAGACCGGAACTAATGTCAAGCCTAATAAGTTCACAGTAAAGATAAAAAAGCAAAATGCTTTTTCTCTCTTTTTTTTTTTAATATGTATTTTTTTATTTTACAAACGTATATTTAAAAAACCCACTTTTCCCACAAAAGAGAAGAGAAAACATGCAAGAGTATGCAAGAGAGTGTAAGATGCATAACATGTAACGTACACAGAGACTAGAGGTTAGGCTTACCAACAAAGTTGATCTTGGGAGTATTGGCCTTTTTGACCGTGCCGGCATTAGTGGGCAGGCTGCTGGTCGCTGGGCTCTTGCCCTGCACCGCTGCTGCGGCCGCCGCCGCTGCCGAGCTGGCACTGTTGACCATGCTGACGGGCTTCAGGTAGGACGAGCCGGCGGCCCCCGCCGCGGAGGCTGGGGAGGGAGAGGGCACGCTGGTTCCCATGGCCCCCCCTCCGCCGGTGGCCGAGCTGCCTGCGGCTGCAGAGCCGCCAGAGGAGGCTTTGCTGGGCGCCGCCGTGGTGGCACTGGAGGTCTGAGTGACCACGCTGGGCTCTGTGGAGGGGATGGGCTTGCCCAGTTTGGTGTGGAGCTTCACGACCTGCAGCGAAGGACACACACAGGAAACAGAGACCGTTTTAGAGATGCAGAGTTTGGCTTGACATTAAAGCAAAATAAATAAATAAATAAAAACAGTTTAAAGAGTAAAGTAAACTTTAAAGTGTCTCCAAGATCTTCATACCAACGACCTTGGGCGAAGATAAAATTAGGTCTCAAAGAGGTGAAAATATTGGCAGCACATTCTATGCTCATAAGCTGTAGTGATGTTGGCTCCAAGTGCGTAGGCACCATCCATCCAATGCGATACTATGCTAACATAACCTCATAACGTCAGCAGGATGTGTTTTTCGACAAGACCTACTTAACTCCAATTCGCAGTAAAACTGACTTAAGTGATTTCCTGCATATTTTTAGACAATTTTTGAATACACTGCCAAGCCAAACACGGTTTCCTCTTTGCTAGGCCTTAAATTAGCAAGCCTCTAGAGTGGTTTGTGATTAAATGCAGAACAAGTAAAGGTGACACACGATCCTCCTCCCTTCCCCCCCACCATAAGGCTGTTTGTGTCTGATTAGAGCCCTGAGATGGCTATTCGTGTGGCTTCCTGTGAGTGGTAGGGAAACACTATGGTTCAGTGCAAAATGTGGTGGAGAGTGCGAGAGCTTTGGCGTCATCTGACTCTTCGGCAAGCGCCACCATGTTTACATGTAGACAAATACAGTTACACACTCCTACAAGGCTCCGAGACCGTTGCTCGGAAAGGGAGTCGTCAGAAAACTAACTCCTTAAAGATCGCAATCACGAAATTCAAACATCTCGCATTTCCTGGCTCCTGGTTTGGGTTGCAATTACTGTTTAGAGCCGTACATTCATTAGACGAAAAGAAAAAAAAAAAAGGAAAAGAATGGCTCTGGATGTTGAGCTGGCACCACCTAAAATACTCTCGGCAGGAAGCCCTAACCCCGCTGGGAGAGCTGTAATTTAGCCAGGGGGAGAGACTAATGTGTGCAGATTTTTTCCCGGAAGAACAGAGCAACTGTGTAATCAACTGACTAAGCAACTTTCAAGGACCAGGTAATCCAAGTGAAAGAAAAAAGATGAGGAATAGTACATTAGTCAAGATCAGCCACGATTCAAACATTATTATTTTGTCTTCAGCATGTTGAGCAATTGTATAATTAAGAATAAAGCAGTTCAGGAAATGCTTTGTCAATCTGATATATGTGCCGAGAACAACAGTACAGATTTTAAATGTTTGGAAGGTTTGTGATGCATCACACCACTTGCCTCTTGAATTGTGAATAAATAAATCATTCTGTGCACGAAATTCAGCATAATTCAGACAAAAGGGGCCTCGCCATGCCAGAATCAGGCATTAAAGGCTCCTTACTTTTATAGTCTCTGCACTGCACAACTATGACGCTATCAAACCTGGCGGTGTAGGTTGGGAGGAGGGAGGGAGGGAGGGAGGGAGGGAGAGGGGGGGATTGGTAGCAGGGTTGTGAGGAGTAGGTAGGTAAGTAGGGGGTGCCAGATGGCACTGCAGTACCGCACGGTGCGGTCCGGTGCGGTGCGGTCCATTACCTTCTGGTGCTTGGCTCCGCGGATGTGGGCGGCGTAGGCGTCAGCGCCGGTACAGGACACGTCGCAGAGCTCGCAGCGCAGCTGGTTCTGTGTGCCGCGGGCCGAGGTGCCAGTGCCACCCGACCCGCTACTGCTGCTGCTCTGAGACACCTTCAGCGCCGCCTCCTTCTTCTTGTGCTTCTGGCCCTCCAGGTGCTCTTTATACGTCTGCAGGAAACGAATAGGGCACAGGCATGAGGAAAAGAAATCAACGGGAAGGAACCAAGGATGAGGAGGATTACAATTATGAATAGGTTACATCACCATGAACTGTACCATGGTACTGTGGCATCACTCGTCTGTTCAGACATCCACATCTCCTGCATTTACTACACCTAGTTTGAGTGTGTAGGGCGTTCCGATTACGATTTCGGTCAAAATAAGTGTGCTAAAAGGACCCGGATGGTGCACTCATGACGGTCAAAATGCTGAGTGTGGAACAATGTACACTGTTCGCACTCAATGGCCACCATGTTATTTACGTAGTTTAATAAGAGGTGCCTCAAACTGCCCATTCTTCATAATAACAGAACAGTATTGGTATGGACCATATTCCTATGTGCATTTTGTTTTTCCTGGTGGATTTTTTTTTGGCGGCTGGTAAGCTCTCATGACATACCATGACTCATTTCCAGTAAGTGCGACGGGCAGAATTTGATTTGGAACAATGCTTACCTCACTAACTTTGCCTACTCTCTGAGGGCAGAAAGCACACTCGGAACAGACGGCATGTATTTTTATTTATTTTTATATAAAAATGGTAGCCATTTTACTTATTTACTTACTTATCAGTTTTTTACATCCGCAAACATTTTTGCTTGAATTACTAGAGCAACTTTACACGAAGTGACCTTACAACAATTCGAAATCCCTTTTCTAAATTGAACTAATTCATATATTCAAATCAGCTCTTTTACTTTTCAAATTTGTTTTTATCGCTCCTTGTTTTTTTTTTTAGGAAGGATATCCAACTGCCTGTATGCATCAAATGGCACAGAGATAAATTTGCATCCCATTTGCCTATTCCGTTAACAAGTCCTTTGCGATACCAATGCAAACCTTCATGCAAGAGAAACATCCATGGGGTGTTTCAGTAAGCGAGCTTTATTTTTTTATGTTTTACCTGTGGCCCTGCACAGCTGATCTTGCAGACGTCGCAGTAGTGGATCTGTGGGGGCTTGGGGGGCTGCTTGGGCTTGAGCTGTTTGCTCTGGAAGGGCGTCTTCTTGGTGAAGGTGCTGCCCGTCCACGCGGCCGTTGCGGCCGCCGCTGCCACCGCCTGCTTCTGCTGTTGCTGCTGCTGCTGCTGCTGGTAGTAGGACGAGGCAGCGGAGTAGACGGCCGCCTCGTAGCCGGAATACGACGTACCTGCGGAGGGGAGGGGAGGGACAGTCTCTTTAGGCCCAATGACATGAGGGAGTTGTGTCTCTTTACTGTGTAGGGCTTACAGCACGCACATCCACCTCGAGTCTTCCGGGTGCTGGACCAAAAGCAACTGACCAACGTCAAAAAGTAGACAGTCCGCAACACCAGTGAGCAGTGAACAAAATGTTTTTTATCAAACACAATGTCTAATAAAGGGCACGTGTCCAAAGCATTATGTTTTAGTTATGTCTCTTTAGCCTCAGAGGGAAATGAGATAAGGGACAGTCATATCTCTTTAGTCACAATGTCCCCATGCTCTTCCCAGTAGAGAGACTCATTTAGACTAGAGGGTTCAACGGAAAGCAGCAGTTTTAGAAATGATTACTGCCATTATGGCCTTCAAAGAACTAGCAAATAACACAAAGAGCTAAGCGCTACCGAGTGCAGCAAACAAACAGCATGGTACGAAGAAACAACCCAAAGAATACATGTATGGGCATAGTGCTGCACTACAAATTCCATTTCCAAAATAATAATAAAAAAAAAAAAAGTAATACAATTTCTTTACGTGCTCAGATCTGCAGTTTTGTCCTTGCACACTTTTTAACACCTTACCATTTTTCTGACAACTGCTAACACCCAAGGCATACATCAAAGGAAAGAAACATACTAGCAACATAATAGCAATTCTAATCTCCACAACCTGTCACTGATGGCAGTTGGCTCCTAACCACGAGCCTTGGAGATGCAATAAAGCACGGGGGCTTGTCGATCTCCCCTCACCTGAATAGGTGACTGCATTCGTACTGTAGGTGGGGCTCTGGGAGTACGAGGGGACGACTGAGGCGGCAGCTGCAGCGGCTGCCGGCTGCACCGCAGAGGACACTGGGTAGATGGAGAAGGTGGAGGTGGCAGGGCTGGGGGTGGCCGGCTTGATGGCTGTCACCTGGCGCGTCTGCTGGGTCTGGGTGTAGGGGGTAACTCCCTGGGTGTATCCTGTTTTTGGAGCTGGGTGAAGAAGGGAAGAAGGGAAGAAGGTAAGGGGGAGGGGGGGGGGGGGGGGGTGTATGGGATAGTCACAGAAAACCGCAGAACAGTTATTGATTTTTTTTCTCTCTCTCCCTCGTTCACCTTCTTTTTTTTTTCTCCCCTTCCTCCTGTAGCAGCGCAGTGCTTCACTGCCCAAGGACAGGGTGAGTCTTAAATTACACTGGAAGGGAAACATTGAGCTGCCAGTGCTCAGGAAGATTTATATCAAGGATCAGGGGCACATGAAATCCTGTGAAACTAGTAATGAGTCTGGGCTCAGGGCCTGCATTTACAAGCAACATCTTAAAAACTGAACGAAAAACGCAGCACATGCACCACCCCAACAACACATACACATACGCACAGACACAAATAACAATAAAATGCACAATGTTGCAATGAACACACAGCCTTTTTCACCCAGGTACATTGGTCCAGTGCTCTGTAATATATATTAGATATATATGGGTGGCACCTGGGTGGAAAAGGCTGTGTGTTCATTGCAACATTGTGCGTTTTACTGTTATTTGTGTCTGTGCGTCTGCATGTTGTGAGGGTGCATGTGCTGCGTTATATATTTATATATATATATATATATAAAAAATCAATTTATTTCCCGTGCTGTCCCTGAGCAGAGCCATACCATACCTGTCTGGTAGTAGGATTCGGCCACGCTGGGCTGGGGCTGTGCTGCGGCCGCTGCTACGGCGGCTGTGGCTGTGGGCTGCTGGTAGTACTGCTTGCTGTCATAGGCCACCGCCGGAGCCGTGGACCGGACGTACGAGTACGAGTCCTAAAACAGGGTTTGGACATCAGTTGGGACGGTCAAACATTTACTGGCACAGCAACACAGCAAAAACAGCTATAAGAATGAGAGGCTGTGAGTTGCAGTGTGTGTTTGGGTGTGTCCATGCACGTGTATGTTTGTGATGGAGGTTGTAAGCTAAATGCTGCTAGACCCAAATCTACATCTCCTAGGAAAAAGGAAAAATGAAAAAAAAAAAATGGTAGTGGCTCCTCACTGACAAGGCTTCCAACACTGACATCTGGAAGCCAGGTGCAGCTCAGGAGAGGGGGATGGGGGGGGAGGAGAGAAATGAGAGCGGTGAAAGAAGCCTGATCAGTCCTCGCACAAAAGCACTGACTCTACATCTGCTCACTTTTGTGGCAGGTGATGATATATGGAGGGAGAGAGAGAGAGAGAGAGAGAGAGAGAGAGAGAGAGAGACAGACAGACAGACACAGAAAGACAAAGACACAGAGAGACAGACAGACAGAGACACACAGAGAGATGGAGAGAGAGAAGGAGAGAGAAAGAGGGAGACAGAGAGAGAGAAAATGAGAGAGAGAAAAGGAAAGATCACCTCATCTCACCAGAGAGAGAGACAGACCGAGAGAAAGAAGGTGAGACAGAGAGATAGCGACACAGAATGGAGGTATGAGTAAGCGTGTGAGTGTGCGGGGGTGGAAGGCTCGTTTCCCTGACAACAAGCAGCTGCTGTGACACCCCCGCTGCCATGCTGCGCTGATCTGCCTCACCTGGTAGTTCTGTGACGTGACGGGGGGAGGGGGCGGCGGGACCTCGGGCTGCCGTTGGGTGGCGTAGGCGTAGTCGGTGGCCGCGTGAGCCGGCTGGTACCCTCCGTACACCGCCGCCGTAGCAGCGGCTGCCACGGCGACGGGCGCGGGTCTGGCTACGGCAACTGTGGCGGCCGTGGGGGCGTAGGCTGCCGCCACCGTGTGGGCCGCCACTGGTGCCTGGTGCACAGTGTAGCTGGCCACTGTGGTCGGGTGGGTGTAGGCCACCCCAGCGGCCGGCTGCTGACTGCAGGAGGGCGGAGGCGGGGGAGGGGAGGAGACAGAAAAGAAGGAGAAGGTGCCAGTCAGAAATGGATTCATCGTACTAGATTATGTAGTTTTATCTTATTATGCATAATACTTTATCTTACTTACTATATTACACATTTAGTTTCATCTTACTAGAGTTTACATATAACACCTTACTATAGTATACACATTTCCTGTAGTGCATGTGTAATAATGCTGCCATACACCATGAAAGCAGACTGACTTTTAATAAATAGTCACAGTTCTGCAGCATAGGCCATTTAGCTTTTTAAAGACCCGCCTACAAGTACATTGCACCTCCCAGACAGATTTTCAACATATGCTCATACGCCTACAGGACACCAGTAACATGCTGCAGTTTTTTTTTTATACTTTTTTTTTAATTAACCGGATTTTAGTGGCAGTAACTGAATTTCAGCACCGACAACAGTAAGCAGCTGCAAGAAAGCAAACCTCAACCTAGGTAGAGTTTTTAAGCAGTCCAGGATGAGGAGATGACTTCATTCATTCTGTGTGATAACCTACAGACACACGATTGCATTGCCTGACTTGGGCAAAGTCAAGTAAAAGGGGCTGATTAAAATGCATCCCCTGCCAACCAGGGCACACAAGCCCAACATCTGAAACCAATCCAAAGGAGACTCGCACTTGGACCAGCATGCAAATAGCCCAACTGCAGCAAAGACGAAGGCAAGTAACTGACAGGGCACCCGTGAAGGAGGAAAAATAAAACCCAACCCAATCAGACACAAACAGCCAGCTGCCTCAGGTGTTGACAGGCTGAGAGCAAGCAAGCTAGCTCAGCCATGCAGGAGCAAGTGGTGCTGATAACCCTTTTTTTCTTTTTTTAAACTTACAAACAGGCACGCACAACTCCCAAGAATAAAGACACTGCTTCTGGCACGAGTCAAAAAAAACCTAATATGCAATAAACTTCGAAGGACCGCACTCTTCTGTTTTTGTACTTATTTATTGGAACATGTCCAGCAAACGTATGCGTTTCGGTGCTAGGCCATCATCAGCATGTCACACACACACACATGCCAGAGTGTGGTCCATCGAAGTTTATTAACCCTTTAAATACAAAACAGATCAACAGCAGACAGGAGCTGCTCCCAAAGTGCTGTCTTCTCTTTAATCTCACCTGAAAGCATTAATTTATTTATTCATTTTATCATTTAATTTTTATTTACTATTAGTGATTTTTTTTTTCTGGCCTAGAAGGGAGTATTAGTTCCAATCTGCATTTCACTGCTTCTTCTACCTGTACAAATATGCATGTCAAAATGTCTTGTTTCTCTTTATTCTTAAACTAGACCCAGTCCAAGGTAATAAGGAAGAACTGGCAATCTGTAGTTTAACACACTAGGCTGGACTGCTGTCTTTCTCTACTGGTTAACTGAAGCATGATTAGGTTAAATAGGCTAGCCCCTCTGAAGAGCCCCCCCATCACAAACACAGACACACCCTAGTTTCACTGGGACAAACATATCCACCAGGACTACTCAAGTTTGTTTTGTATAAATAAAAACGGCTAACGAGTCCAATTGTTGATGCGTGTTGTTATATGAAACAAGGGTAAGGTAATGACTTTAGCAGATTTGCAAGCCATTGAAACTAACCAACACCCCATTTCAGTTTTGGTAATCATTTCGGTCTACCAACCTAAAATAATTCTAAGCACTACAGAACACTTTTTGATCCACATATGAATCATTCGTTTTACTTTTACACCCTTATTATTTTATTTTTCTTATTTTTACATTGCAATTATTACTTCCCTACAACTAATGATCCTATTAACTTTACTTGCCTGTACCCAAATGATCCTGTGACTTGCAGGTCTTAAATCTGAGCAACCAAGTGTTATCCTCCTCCGGGGTCAGTAGGGTTTATACTGACACCCAAAAGGATACGCAAGTCATGAAGGGGAAGGGGTATTGATCTGGGCATGAGCCTCCTTGTATTAAGTAACCTGGGGCAATCAATACAGAGAGTGTGCACGAATGAAGACCTATTATCACCCAGTGGGCTGGAGGATGAGTTTATGATTTGATAAACACCAGCACTGCTGCTGCTGCTGTTTAGAAAACAAAGGCAGAAGCACTCCATGTCCTGGAGAGGGGCTAAAGGCCTGAAATCTACACAAGCACTGCTGCTCTGGACAAAAACACAGCAGACACTTTGACTGAAAGACCAGCAAATGTAACGCGACACAGAGACAGCTGCGACATTCCCTGTTCCTAAGGGTCAAAGGTGACTTGAGAGTTAAACATAGGCAGTTACTACAAACACCTCTTTCTTCTTTTAATCTGAAGTACAGGACAGGAAACTGCCATTACCAACCAGATACCACTGCCTGCTTCAACAACAACAACAAAAATCACACTACTACTTAAGTGATAACCACTAAAGCGGAAGGGGTTGGGAAAAATACGTCAATGGATCTTTGAACAGTAACTTTATTTTTAATTGTTTCTGTTGTACAAAACCTGAGAAACACCCATATTGACAAAGGTAATGTCTTTTATAATGTATTACCTGTCAAAGACCAGTTAAATCTTTGCTCAAACTACCTTACAAAAAAAAAAGAAATCCACAAGCCTTAGTTACTCAAAAACTTCGAAAATGTAGAAATCATGAAACAGGAACCACTCTTCAGACAATTTCCCTTGTGATTCTCTCTGCAAACTGAAATGAATAATATTTCTATATATAAATGGGCTAATATTTAAAGCTGGCAAGTCCTTGGTTCCCCAAAAACGCTACACAATGGGCTAGAAATGCAGTGGGCTACAGTATACTGGAGGCATGACCACTGTATTTACATTTTAAAGCTCAAATTGTAGATACTAGATACAAGTGGCAAAGACAATACTTGTTTGTATGCAGGTCAAACAGGATTGGGCAGACAAAAGGCAAGCTGGACCCAACAAATATGAAATTTCATCTTGCAAATGTTTGATGCAGTTAAACAACCTATTCTTGCAGTATCAGCTCCTCATAAATTATGCAAATAGTGCTATCATTTATAACCATGCTGTGGCAGGCAAGGACACCCCGGCAAGACATCTTTAGCCAAGGCACCAATGAGTGAGCCCGGTTCTTGCAGGTGCAATAGATCGGACTTATCACTGAATCCCCTACATGACCTAGAAATCCTTACTGGCTCAGTGCATTGGGGTGAACAGGGTTTTGGGCTGGAAAAAATAAAGCTCTGGGTCAGGATAAGCCATTAATACAAAGTAATAGCTAAATTGTGTATTATTGTTTATAATTATAATAATAATAATTAGATAAATATAATTATCATTATTATTATTATAATTATTATACATATTGTACTGTAATAAAGTTGAATAAAAAAGCATTCTAACAATGTTTGAGGTTCTGCTCCCAAACGTTTATCAGTCGACATACCACCATGTATACCACTTTAATAATATAACTGCTACTTCAATGGCACTGACAGTTCAGCCGAATTAGGAATGTGGAGCACATTGGAAAATGTTGCCGAATGTCAAGAACACGGAAAATTCATCAAATGCAGAAATGTTCCACTCTCACCACAAAACTGTGTCAGTAAAGTGCTGCTACATAAATATGCTACCCAAATTACATACGAGTCCTCATAGCTCCCTAAACAAAAAAAAACTTCAGCTTCATACAAACGTCTTTTGTAGCTTACACATTTCATGGCCATCACTTAAGCCTGGAAAATGTAAGATATTTGGCTAACGTTGCAACCTCTGCATACTGAGTGACTAGCCAAGACAACATTGCCAAAGCGAAATTCGCATCTTTCATCAACCCCGCGACTGTTCAAGAAATGAGTATTACTCTTTCAGCCTTGAGCCAATTTATCTAGCTAAACGACACAGTCGTAATTTGGACAAAGACAATAAGGGAGCGAGTCAGTGAGAAACTAATCTGACCATTATGGCATCTACTGAGCAATTTCATACGAAGATCATGTATGTCTGATTAACCAGCAAGGCAACTACAATATGAAGCGCTACTTTGTAGCAACATTGCAGATAAACCATAGTAATTCCCTGCAACGATGACATATAATCGAGTGGTTCTTCCCTACTCGGTTCAGAAAATACAGTAGGCTAACTAGCCATCTCGCTCGAGCTCAAGTTCCTCGCAAGCAGCTTCCAACTGCAGGCTCACTCCCCCTCCACCCCCTCCCCCAACCGTGAACAATACAGTCAAGCAGAAGAGAGCAATGTTAACCAATCTTATGGGTAGATGCGGAATAGAGTACATCACCCGGTCTCAATAATTTAACTGACAATATTGGAGATCATAATTAATTCCAACCAATTAATTCACTTCGGGACACTTACCTGAACTGCGCAGCAGCACCATGGGTAAATCCAAAATAGTTGCCGGTAGCCATTTTGGCATCTTCACCTAGCCGGCTGGGCACTGCGGAGGGAGAGATTCATAGTGGGTGAGCGCTAAGCTACATGTTGGTTAGCCTGTTAGCCGATATTATCGTGAGGACCCCGCATAATGCGATGGATTATACAGCCGTCCAAAAAGGGCAAATGACGATGCACCAACAAAATGCAAATTACCCATATGTATCATCTATCGTGTTCAGAATGTTTCTGTGCAGGTTTATTGATCGATACACATATATTTTATCAAATTTTACTCACCATAGGTGAAGGAGACTACTGGACATATGGGAATCATTGGGTTCCTGTTCTCTGACGAACTCTGAGTCGTCACCCTTCGGTTTTATACGAGGAGGCTGTACCAGGAAATCCATTAGTCGGACATGCGCCGTGCCAATCGAGTACGAACGGGAATTGTAGTTTACAGTGGTAAGTGGTTACTAGCATCAAGGTCGAGGACCGAGCATCAGCTTGGTGAAATAAAACAAATTCTCAGCTTTTACTCCACACCCTGCGCTTGTACTTTCCATCAATTATTTTCAATGTTAATATTTTCTCAGCAGTTGCGGGTTTTGATGTCTGTGCTGTTGTTCTAATCCAAATGTAATTGCACATTCTAGTTACAATAAATAAAAAAACACCCATGCCAGTACATGCATAATTTCTCGACAAAACGTTCACCTTTACTTGTCATATAGATGAGTTTTGAGTTGAGGGAAATGAAAATTCATCAGCGACGTTGGGTCTGAAACAGTTTGGTTGTGTTTAATAAACTTCAATACCCATAATGCAAACAGAAACAAATTCTCTGGCGGCAGCGGTGTGTTTCCTTCAGTTACTTCCTCTACGCTTCAGTCAGTCGGTAGAGCCATAGCATATCTATCCATGTAAGTTGACTCTTTGTGTTTCGTTTCTTGTTATATTTACTATATATAAAAAGCCAGTGAGAAAGCGTAAGTTCACGACTTTAGAAAGCTGAAAAAGTCAGGGGATAAATTCCTGTCGGGCCCTGTCTTCATATCTGCCTGCAAAATGTTACTGCGACCTAGCGTGATGCTGTTACTAGCCTGCCAACAAGCTTCCAGGAGTTGGTTGGAAGGAAAGCATGGCTGCTAGCTAGCTGTGTCAGTTTCTGTCAGCGGAGAATTATTATATAGTTGTGCTGTAAATATATTAAGTAGCAGTAATACATTTAAGAGATGTACCTCGCCAATAAATAAATACACGTGGCTAGGGTTAGGGTGAGTGACCTAGCGAACTTCTGGAGCTCTAATTTGTCAGCATTCGTTAGCAGTCATGTATTCATGCTCGCAGAACAGCTAATGCCAGTCATCCATGGAGCAGACCGTTAGGCCTGTGGTGGTAGTGGGCTCTATGGCCTTTGCACAAGCACAAACTGTAATGCCACCCATTCTTTGGATGTAAAAGCTAGTCAGCATGACCTCATTTATGGAAATCTGGTCAGGTGTATAACTAATAACCATATCAGACATGTCTTGGCAGTTTCCAGACATACAGTTAACAGTAAAAGATATTTAATCCTTTTACCCCAAAACAAAAGCATACCGACGTTACTTTGTGTGCTTGTCTTGTTAAGAATCTTACAAATGCCGAGTGTAATCAGACAACGGCGTATGATTCTTTACCGCTAGATGGCAGTGTTGGTCAAGTAATTGTGCTTCACTCTTTTCAGCATGCCCAAGTCAAAGGAGGTGCTGTCCACCACATCAGGAAGCGACTCAGACAGTGAAGTGGAGAAAAAGGTAGGTCTATTATTTTTGGAGTTACATGCACAGTTCATAAATATGCCTCAGTGGCTTGGCTAGTATTTTTTTATTATTGTATGAAAAAAAATGTTAAAACTTGACTTTTTTATGTTGGAAAATTTGCAATCCTGGTTTTCTTTTCCCTGCGTTGAATAAAAATCTGAATAATTTTCTGCAATACCATTACCAAGAGTAATGTCTGTTTAACAAAGAGAGTTTTATATAAACACCGATACATGTGTGAAAGACTGTAACTATTTAATCATCTGAGGAAAGTTTTGCAATTGTGGAGTTGACAGTTCAGTTCAGTGCAATTTGTTGCAACCTGCTCATGTTTGAACCCTGTCGGCTGTTTATGTAACACTGGGACAGATAACATCTAAAGACAGCAAGCAAATGTGTTTACGTACTTGCACAACATTTACTGTGACAACTGCAATCACATTTTCCGTTATTACTTTCTTCCATCAGGACCTGACAGACAATAATCCTTATTGAGGGCCTTAACACGCAACATGTAGTTATGTGCCGTTCAAAAAAAAAAAAACAAATGCGTATACGCAAAGCGCCCGTTGCCTACACATGTTTGCTGGAGGACTATAAATTTCTGACTCGTTTCTCTTATTCAAATTTCTTGAGAATCGCACACCGACTGATTCGCTCGCACGGCTGCCTTAGTGAGGCGGCAGCCAGCCCAAAATGGATCCAAGGCAGTCGGGCGCTTATTCATATTTTCCATGTTGCATGAGCACTCTGGGAAGTTTTACCACCCACTGAGAGATGCCTGAGAGGCCTAACCAACCCATCTCCCTGCAATCCCCCCGTCTTCTCCTCTCTTCTCTGCTCCTCTATCCTCTCCTCTCCTCTCCGCAGGCGAAGAGAAAGAAGGTAAGCGCCCCAGAGAAACCTGCGAAGAAGCAAAAGAGCGGGGAGAGCTCCAGGGCTGGCGGCTCCTCCAGAGCAGACGGAAATAAAGACGACAACTTATTCCAGGTGCTACTCTTTATTTTATTTTGTTTTGTTTTTACTTTATTTTAACTTTTAAATTTTGTTTAATTTCAGTCAAGTTCAGGGGGAAATAAATAAAGTTAGATGATGGAAGTCATTGAGGAGACATTGGGAAGCCTCGTGGGATTACTGATATGTCATTCAGTTGTTTTCGGCCAGAGGTTGTTCTGGGTTACAGATTACCACTTGAGAGAGACCTGACCTGACCTCTAAGCAGTAACTATCCTTTGGGATGGATAGTTTCACAGCCATAAAAATAGGTCTTTTTTGTTAGTAAATATCTGCAAGTGTACAGCTGTATTCATACTCCAGTAGCAGTTTGCCCAGCTTTATATTTTGTTTTAAATGTGGGTTTCCATTTTTGTCTCTTGTATTTTTCAGATTGGAAAGATGAGGTATGTCAGTGTCAGAGATTTTAAAGGCAAGATTTTGATTGACATCAGAGAGTACTGGATGGACCAAGCAGGTGAAATGAAACCTGGCAAAAAAGGTAGGCCAGCCCTCTCATCCCGGTATTACATTGTCATTGTCAAAAACTGGATTTTAGACATAAAAAGTGCCAAAATCAACAGGGATTTCAGTTGACTAAATTAAGAGCATCCTAGTTGGCTTAGATTTGAATTGAGCATTACTCATTGGTCTCAAACATCTCCCAAACATTGTAGCTGAACCAACCAAAACTGCTCCAAACATGTAGTTTGATCAGGTTTTATGCTATTAAAGCATTAGCCATCTGGCATTGATAGCCATCAAAAAGACCCTTTTTTGAAATTTGTCGACAGTAGTGGGTTGGCATTTTCAAATTCACTGGGTCAGAGCCGATTCATCTTCGGCCGTGATGAATTGCCCGTCACCCCCCGATCCTCTGTTTTGTCTGAGCGGGTTTTTTTGGTCCCGCTAAAGAAGCAAACATGCCAAGCTGAAGCTCCCAGTGGGTAACCCACCACCTCATTGAGCCCAGCACAGAGTTTCCATGATGATGGTGTTTGGCCCCTGTTTCCTTTATTTATGTCACCACAGTTCTGTTTGTTCCAACAAGTATGTTAAATTACCTTTAGGTATTTCCTTGAACCCAGAGCAGTGGAACCAGCTGAAGGAACAAATGTCTGACATCGATGATGCAATCAGAAGATACTAAACAGTGCACATTAAAAAAGGTTGAACAGGTTTTTAAAGAGTTTGCCTCCCAACTTTTTTTTTTGTAATGGCACTTTTGTTGATGGACCGTTCTTAAGTTGAAGGACTGTGAAGTAAGTGTGTAGACCAACTGGACTTAGATTTGTTTTCTTTTTTTGTTGTTTATGTGATCTATTGAGTGTAAACCAGACAAAAAAAAAAATGTTTAATACAACATGCACCTAGGCTAGCCCCTCAAGTCTGTGTGGTGTGTGCGTGTGTGTGCAGTCGTGTGTTTGATCTGGATGTGGGGAATCTTTTCTTTCTTTTTGTTTCTTTCTTGAAATAATAATTATTTGATTTTGCTGTGGACCATGGTGGATTTGTTTGTGTTTAGCTCAATTATGATAATAAATGCCGCTTTGTGTGGCGGCTACGTGGACACTGTGATGGCTCTGTCTTATTTCCTGCATGTCTGACAATTCATGCTCTTTGTCTGAAGTGTACTGTCTGCTCACTCAAATTCATTAAGTTAATCAGTGGTCTGATAGACATGTAATTCTTAACACTAACTGCCCTGAAGGCGAAGAGAGGGCATAGGGGCCAGTCTTGGTTGTCTCATTACAACTGTGACCTGGACCTGCACATTTAAAATAATAATAATAATAGACTGATTGAATATGAATACCCCTAAAAAAAAGGATAAAGGCATTGCATGGTGCTATGTGCTCGTGTTGAGGGTTTAATGTTAGATTTTTTGTCTCTTTTGCACTTTATTTTTGTCCTCAATAGTGAGTGGTATTAAAGGCCTTCCCCTTGGCGTGCAATGGATTTAGACCAGACCTTGCAGCAACAGCCCTGCCTGCCGTGAGCTGACTAGCCATCACGCAGCCAATTGCATTTGCTGTCAAAATTGAATCACAGCTCTAGCCTGAGCGCCTACATGTCCAGCACTACTTGTTGTGACAGAGTGGTTTCGTGCGACGTGCAAAACCAGACATCTGTGGTGTGTCTAGATCGGTGCCTTTTCCATTGGCCATAGATAGCAAAATCTCATGGATGAAAATTCAAAACGACACCATTTGTTACAGATGTCAAAACATTTTGTGTATTTGTAGGTCTTCGGTTATGCAATGGATGAGTCCAGGGAGTCTGCTTTAGTTTAGTTGCGTATACTTGTCTTTTTTTTTTCTTTTTTACTGCATGGCTGACATTAAGGATATATAAAGCACAACACACAGTCTGCACATGATTGACATAACTGTAGTTGTATTAAATCTATTTTGAGCATCCACTGCTTTGAAAGCACACAGATATGCACACCTTGTCACATTTAACTCTAAATTATTAAATTCTCTCACTGTTACCAGCTAGGCAGCTTAAATCAAACCTTGTTACTATGGAGATATGTAGTTGCTATGGATGTGTGCAAAGGGCAGTTTACAGAGTGGTGATCATGTGCTTTAGCTTTATGATTCCAATGAAACAATTTCCACATCTACTCTGCCTTGCAGTATATACAATTTTAAATGTCTAAAGAGAAAATGTAGCAAAGATGACCTGAGCTGTCTGGCATTCTGGTTTTGCTACATATGTACAAAGCCTGATGTTTGTAACCCTTTTTAAAATTTTATAATCCTTGTAGGAATGGAGTGTAAGTTTACTATTTTCAGTGTTCCTGTCTTTGAGGACATGAAGGCATCAGTTGGTCAGCAAAAAACTAAATGTACATCACAAGATGGCGCTAAGCACTCATTTTTGCCTAAAGAAAGACAAAACATGTTTAATCGGAGCAATTACAAGACTTAAACCATTAAAGGCCATGCAATTTGTAATACACACCTAAATCTATAGGTGCAGGAACATATGTACCTCTTTAAAAATATATTAAAAAGTGAAATACAAAATACAAAGCTACATATACCTTTACTCTCTGGACATCTCTGTGATGGCCCTACATGTGTTGACTGTTACAACAGGATTGACTTTTGATTTGGAATTTTTCTCAAACCACAAAGATTCATGTTCTCATTTTCATATATTTTTAACAGCCACACAGTTACATGTGTACCTCATGGTAATAGTATCCTATTTTTCTCTTGAAACACCTTGGTGTCGACATCCATGCAAATGGTGAAGGGCGGCCTATACCATACATTCTCTGTAAGAAGAAGTGGTTCTGAGGGCCTTTCCAAGGGGGTGGGGTGTAAGGGAAGGGCCTGCCTGGCCCTCAAAATGATGGACGTTATGATGTGTGAAATGTGCCGTCTGTACATATCCTAATGAAAAGGAGATGTCCTGTGTTCTGCACGCAAACGCCTCCCTCCCACATCCATCTTTCTCGAAAGGAATACTCCCTCCCTGCTGGAAGTGGTTTGGAGTGTCTGTGAGACCTGCACCTGGATGGGAGACAGGACCAGTACTGATCTCTCTGGCCTCCTCAGTGAAACGTAGCGTTTTCCTTCCCGAGCACAACCAAAATACTTTGATGGTTTTTATGATGGATTGGGGGATGCAGGGAGCATCCTGAGTGAAGAGGTGGGTTGGTGGGTGGATGGTTGGTTGGTTGGGTCGGGGGCGGTTTGGGTTGGGGGGGCTGGGGGTTTGGAAAGACAAATAATAAAAAAAAAAGAAACAATAAAAAAGTGAGCAAACTGAGGGCGTTTTCCAATAGCCAAAGCCACCAATGCTCTGTGAAGCCCAAACCTCTAACATCTGCTTCCATTTGGAGTGTCTGAAACACGCCTCGTGCTCAAACGTCAACGTCTGTGGTTCTCCTTAGAGCTGCGCTTGTCACTAGAATCTCGGGGTGTTTTTGTTGCAGCAGCTCGGTGCGGTTCCGCCGAGTCCGGTTTCTGTTTATTTCTGCAAAGTGGGAACATTAAGAGGAATGCAGCTCATCTTTACCCTGCGCTCACGTCAAACTGTCTCAGGCTTTGACGAGAAAGAGGAGGTGTGAGAAAGGAGGGCATGAGAAGGAAGAAAAAAAAACGAAAAAAAAAAAAAACAAAAGCTGCACTGCTTTGATGGATGTCTGTGCGCGGTTGTTTTACTCCATGGTGGCTAATAGAAAGGATCCTGTTTCTTGGAAGGAATTTGTTCTTCCATTGAGATGTGAAATACATATTGATTATGGGGCGCCTCGAGTTTCCTGTCCGTGACGGGGATGGTATTGGCTAAAAGCGTATTGGTTAGGGTCTGGACCAATTTGTCTACACTCATATTATCTTTACAGTGGACAAATGACATCCAGAAGTGAACAATCTAGGGCCCACCTCCCACCGTCCTCAACAAATGAATTCATTCATCTTAAAACACACGAGGGAAGTGAGACTACTGCTTAGACTACAACTGCATGATCCAATTATGACTTAGGATAGATCGTCTGAGTGGAACAAAAAAAAAATTGCACAAAATTGGTTCCTGGGAACTGCTTGGGTGTAAGGTGTGTGTGTGTGTGTGTTTTTTCTTTAATGACTGTGGGGAACGTGGCAGACAATGAGTGAGTCAGGAGAGACATTCCACCAAGCCAGCGCAGTGGACTACGAGGGATTTCAAGTGGCGGCAAGTTTAATGATGACCACAGCTGTGGATGGCAGAGCAGCAGACGGCCTTGAAGATGTGCTCCGGATGCTTGTCAGGTCAGATAAGCCTAACAAATCAGATCAAACCTGGCCCTCATCCACTATTGATGACCACCACCAGCCCCCCAGCCCCCCAGCCCCCCGCCCCCCCCAAAACTCCTGTCAAACGTTCAGCCGGAGAAGTCTGATGAGATGCTGTTTGAAATTGCCTAATGATCTCACTACAAAGACATAAGGAGTCAGAAACTATTATGGAAGATACTTTTTGATCAGACCTGCTGCTTCCCTGTGATCCACACACCAGTGTTAAAACGAGATTCTGAAGTGAAATCATGACCTGTCCAGGAAAAAAACAAAAAGGCCTGGCATGTTGCTCTGAGTCTGGTATCGTTATTATTTTTCCGAGCTGTGCGATGCCAGAGAGTTCAGCCGGGTGAATGAGTGTGGAATGGCCAGTGACAGGAAGCCCGGAGCAGGTATCCGTGTAACACCGCGGTGTGGAATTCTTTCCGCATCCAGGCCTGGTCTGTCTCTCTGACAGGCTGTTGTGTCACTTTGATTTAGGTGCTTCACTGTAGCACGCTTTTCTTATCAATATTGCCATTCAGTACAAGGTCTTTTTACATTACATTACGTTACACTTGTAGATGCTTTTATCAAAGCCACTTACAAAAGAAGAGACAAATCAAGCTATAGATATGCAGAGAAAGAAAAGAGTAAGCAAGAGTGTAACAAAGTACAAAATACAGAGCAAGTAAGAGGGTAACAAAGTACAGGACAGGTTGGACAGAGGTTAGACATCCCCAAACATGTTCTGTGATTAACATGTTTTCCCAATGAAGGGGTAACAGTTTGCTATTGAATGATACGGATTCATTCAAAGGACTTTTTTTTTATTAGTCATATCGTTTTTAGTTATATGCATAAGCACACACATAAACAAACACATGAACACATATACAAACACACACACACACACATGATCTCTTACACACAAACATATACACACACACAAACATACACACACATGAACAGAGACATGTCAGCACTGGAGCAGTGCTGTTCTGTCTTACTTAAGGCCCGACTGGAAACAGAACATGTGGTGATTCTCACGTTGGGGGATTTTCACAGTCGGCATGGCGCGCTGCCGCAGGCGAGGTGAGTGCTGCGGATCTCTCCCCTCTCTCTCCTTCTCTTACTCTCCTCTCTATCACTCTCTCTCTCCTCTCTATCGCTCTCTCTCTCCTTCTCTCACTCTCCTCTTTCTCTCTGTCTCTCTCTCCTCTATCTCTGTCTCTCTCCTTCTCTCTCTTCTTCTCTCACTCTCTCTCCTTCTCTCTCTATCTCTTGCTTTCTCTCTCTGTCCCCCTCTCCCCCCCTCACTCTCTCTCCCCCACTCTCTCTCTCTCTCTCTGCCCGCAGCTGTTTGCGTTGGCCGGGGATGGCTGTGGAATGCAGTGGCTTGTTGATAGCTACTCCCCTCTCAGCTGGGGCAGGGCCGCCTCGTCGCACTCCCTGTGCTGCCCCGCTGAGCGGAGCCTCCTCAGGGTCATCTGGAGGTGCCCTCAACCTGCCTCCGAAACACACACACACACACACATACACACACATACACACACACACCTCTTCCACCCCCAGCACCCTCCACCTCCCCTCCCCTCCCCGAGTGTCCGCGGTGGGGCCGTAAATCTGCCCAAACAAGCCCCCTCTTGCCTTATGCCGCATGAACAGTGATCATTCACGCCGATAGTGGTCGGCTTGTTCGCCACCACTGCACCCACCGCCACCTCCACCTCCACCACCACACCTCCACATCCACCCCTCCCCACCCCACACCCGTCTCCTCTCCTCTCCTCACCCCCGTCCCGTCCAGCCGGCGAGAGGAGTTTTCTCAGACCTTGCTAAGCCAGTCAGGCATTTAGAAAAGTGTTCGTCTGCCTCAGGGGCTGGGAGGGTGGGAGTGGTGTTGGGGGGTGGGGGGTGGGTGGGGAGTTGATGGGGCAAGGTTGCGTATGTGTGAGTGTGTGTGTGTGTGTGTGTGTGTGTGTGTGTGTGTGTGTGTGTGTGTGTGTGTGTGTGTGTGTTGCGGGGGGTGGGGGATCACTAACGAGCCAAGGTTTTCCTCAGAGCCCAGCTCAGTGGGTTTCACAGTGGGACAGTGTATGTGTGCGCCAGCCAAGCCACCCCAGCAGGGATGATGCTATGCTGAGCTATGCTGAGCTGTGCTGAGCTGAGCTGTGGGCCTCGCATATCTCACTGTCTGTCTCTCGCCTGGATGATGAGGCATCTGAAGTGCACCATTATGCAACCGGCCCCAACAGAGCAGCCGGAGCGACTCACGTCGGAACAGACTTGCCTGCCTCCGTCCGTGCGGCGGATTCCCCCAGGATGTAATTAAAGGAGTCATGCTTGTAAATATTTATAATTCTTTGCCACTGTGGTCCAAAGCAGAAAAGGTAATTCCTGATACAAGCGTCTGCTCTGGCTTGAGAGCGTTTTGGTGCCAGAGGCTTGCAGTCAAAACGGGCATTAATCAGCTGGATAACGGCACCATTTTTTTTCATATCTAATCATAATTGTCTTTCCGTCACCGTACTGTATTTAACAGTGGAAGACTGCATTATGAAGTGATTGCTGGCATTAAATATTTTACAGCGCATAAACAAAACCGTGCACTGACCCTCCCTCCCGCTGTTACCAGGGCAAAAAAAAAATGTATCACTTCTTTTGTTTAATCACCATGTAATGGCGGGAAATGAATTCTCCTCGTATGCGTTTTGTCTTCCACTAGACTCCATGTCGTGTCTGGGGGGAAAATCCACCGTGGTTCATGGAAAAACAGAAAGTTTGGAATGAGGCGGTCATTAAATATTCATGGTCGTGTTACCTCTGTTTGGGCTGTTAGAAGTTATGTCAAATCTGTGAGAATATGAGGGTTTTCCACTCTGCCTGATCTCCGCTAGCTCAGGAGGCCGCAGCTGCCCTTTTGCTGAACACAATATACGGAAATTCTTGAAGCATTGTGAATACAAACTCAAAAAGTTATGTGGTCCAGTCTTACCGTCGGTCATGTATTATGTTCACAGTCACCTAAACATCAAGGCCTTGCTAAAAAAAAAGAAAATTTAGGGAGAAAGTGGCTTGACGCGGGTAAATTAAAGGAATTTTCCACTGTGTACTCTCTGATGACATTGTGTGTGTTTTCTTTGTCTATACAGACAAACTTTTTTTGAAGTCTTTTATTGACAGCCACCATATGGCACACCTACAGCATCTTCCTACAATGTGTGTGTGTGTGTGTGTGTGTGTGTGTGTGTGTGTGTGTGTGTGTGTGTGTGTGTGTGTGTGTGTGTGTGTAGTGAAGGCAGACAAGGGCACACACAATGACAGCCCAAGATACAACATTTAAACAAACCGAGATTTGTGAACTTTGAAAAAAAAGGATCTCTGACGTACGACTGTCTGCCACACACACGCAAAGTCAACATGTAGTGTTTCTCTTCAGTAGGAAAAAAAAGCTGGAGACAGGGCCGTGTGGAGGATGTTTGAACAGTGATGGATCTGTTGCTTTGTAGCAGGCCCTAGCCACTATCCTATCTGCTCAACAGAGCCACCCTCCACAGACAATGGTGGGAAAATCTGAATGTGTCTGCACTTTGTCTTTCAGTGTCAGCATTCAATATAGATGCCTATTTATAAACTTTAAACCCTATTTAAAAAATAAAACTGTTCATCTGTTTATCTGTGTTTTGGTGTGAATTTTTAACATGGATGCCCATTTATAATTTGTTTAAGTCTTTTTTTTATTATTTGGCCTAACCCATTTCACTGAATGCATGGTGAGTTGATTCGGTCACCATCAGGCTTGCTTTCCCAGTTGACCTCCATGGTTCTTATCATCTGATTGCACTTAAAGCCACGGCTACAGGGAGTTAAGGAGGCACAATGGCCTTGTGCGAACCTGCAGAGAAATGCAGCCTGTCCTGTGAGTTCAGCTGACAAAAACGAAGCGTGTTGTGATGCAGTGTACAGCGATCGTTCTTGCCTTGTACCCTCATGCTGGGCGATTGAGCCATTTGCTGTGAGATCGCCCAAGGCATGCATCCTCTACACTAATTAAGTCACAAGCCCAATTTAATGTTTCTTTTTTTTCTCTCTCTCACTCTCTCTCAAGACTTCACATTTCCATTTCCTTTAAAATGTTTAATAAATGGAATATTTTGGACTAAAATGCACCCCTAATGACGTGGAGGGATTTTTAATGTGATCCCAGGGGTGCCGGGGCCTGTGTCTGCACTCGGGAGGTGAAGGGAGGTTTAGTGGAATGTCTGCAGCACAATTTGGAGTAATAACGTGGGTTTGTATTATTATTTTGTTCCGAAAATCATTACTTTTACGGTGTCACATTCTTCGTTTTATTTGGCGAACGGCGAGCTTACAGAGTAAGTCCTGAGGAATTTTTTCCTTTGTGCAAATCAATACAGTGCTGTCGCATCTATGGTTACAATTAAGTCATCACCATTTGATGGCACTGTGGAACAGTGACCGGCACTGTAAGTGTTTTATGGGAAAATATCAAACACTGGATCAGTGCAGGCACTTTTAAACTCCGTCCATAAATGAAATAGTGACAGGGGTATTTTCCCTCTGCTCCCTGCCTAAGCGCCATCCATCATAATATCGAGGGCAGAAGACAGGAGTATAGGGCTTTTATAAATGGCAGAATAGTGTGGAAATGGCACTTGAAGATAAGGACCAATAAGGAAACGCCACTTGAAGATAAGGACCGAATTATTTAAAAACTCAGTGTGTATATGTAGGTGTAAGAGAGAGAAGAGTGACTATTAGAAAGGCTTAGGTGTGTGTGTGTGTGTGTGTGTGTGTGTGTGTGTGTGTGTGTGTGTGTGTGTGTGTGTGTGTGTGTGTGTGTGTGTGTGTGTGTGTGTGTGTGTGTGTGTGTGTGAACATTTGTGTAAGACAGAAAGCATGTGTGTGTGTGCAAGTGTTGCCTTGACTCCCAGGCCCAGGGCATTATAACCCCCCCCACACACACACACACACACACACACACACACACTTGCCCCCCCCCCCAATGTGGACTCTGGGTCCTATTAACCTGTCCCCGAGAGTTTGTTTTTACGTGCCTGTGTGTGTGCGCTGCCATGGCCCCTCTTTAAAAGCTGGCAGGAATGCTGCCAAATGAGTTACACCACGGAGGAGATTGCTCCGGGAGGAAGAGGAAGGACGCAACAGGGGGTGTCTGCCATACAACAAGGCAAAACACCCAACTCTGTTAGGGGCACGTCCAAATATGCACTCTGTAAGTGTTAAATATTTGCAAAGCATGAAACCTGACTCTTTAAAACATTGCGAGCTCTGTGTCCCCAACACACACACACACACACACACACAAACACACACACTCATTCGTAACCCCAATACCTGTCAGGGATGCTTGCATTCCTCTCACCACAGGACACAACAGTGATTTCTTTTTTTTTTGTTCCCTTTTTTTCTTGTTTTTCTTTTCACAGAGAGAAGTATACATTGACTCAGGGCACTGTCACATGCTGAGCTGGAACAAGTTTTTTTGGCCCGGGCCACAATTGCAAGCCAGTATCAGTTTGCAGTGAAGCCTATCACCCACTGATCTCAATTCTTCTCCATTTGCAGACATAAACAGAGCGCTGAAGGTCTCTGCTCCACCAGTGGAGTCTCAGGGGAGGCCCATGTCAAGCATCTCTGTCGAGCAGCCCCTTGCTGCTGTATCTCTTTAAATCTACATGAGGGGGTCAACTATTACCTAGAAATAATACCTCAACCCTGAAACATTTCTTTGTAACACCATAAGATGTCCAGTGTAGTTTCAGAGTTTAAGTAGTTGCAAAACCCAACAGTAAAAACAATGTGCTGTATTTCACTTGATGTGGAAGAAAAATGCACCCTAGGCTACTACTACATACTACTGTGACACATAAAGCAAGTTCAGTGGCTTCAGAAATTATCTGTTGACACTGCCCTGAACTGAGGGAATTTAGGAAATGTAAAACTGACAAACGTCTGCACAAGCTGTGCAAGCTTTCTGGTATCACCGTCGTCTCTTGCACCGACAGCAGCAGACACCGAAGTGCTCCACGGATTTCAAAGGCCAATCATAGAGTCTCTGAGGAAATTATTGCAGGGAGGATGTTATGACAGCCCTGAGATGTTTGTTGCAGGCCCTAGAGTTGAGATGACACGCAGCCGATAGCGAGCCGTCGCGTTTAACTCTTGGATTCCCACAGGACAGATTAGGCCGTAATCTTATCATCACTCTGGCATGTGTTCTTCCTCTGGACTTTCACTGTTGTCTTCTTGTGTTATTTTTTCTTTCCTCCTGCAGTTACCCTCACCACACACACACACACACACACACACAGAAAGGAATGACTCCATAAAGATGCCACATTTCACCCTGAAAAGTATGCACTATATATTTTGCAAGCAAGTTTAAAGAATGTGTGTCTATGAGAAAATCCTGCTGCTTCAGTTCATCTAAGTTCAGTGATTGTGTTACTTGACTTACTCAACACTGTCATCCATCTCCTGAGTCATTTAATATGTTATTACTTATATGTTATGACTGACAACCAACAGTGCATGTCCTACTCTACCCAGTATGTCTATGCATGTGACAATAAAATATCCTAAGTATCCTAAAATACCCTTGTACTTATGTTCAGGTGTTTCTGTGAGAAGTCTCTAAGCTGTGCAGTTCCTCTTATGTCAACTGGCAGATTTATAAAAACCAAATGGAACCATAAGTGTGACTGTAAACCACAGTGGTTTGGACTGGATGTGCTCCATATTTAGTTGATTCTTGGGTATAACAAGTGTATAACGTGAGTATAACTATAATTGCCCTAAATGCACAGCCCTTTGGCCTCTTTCAGTAACTTTACCTCACTGAAGAATGAAATGCCCTTTGTCTGAAATACCACTGATCATTGCCAACCTTCCTATCGCAATATTAACATTTCTAAATGTCACCAAATGTGATCCAAGCTTCCAGTATGATGTAATGACGTGCCTACAAACAGTCCAAACATTAGTACAAAAGACACATTAGATGATGTAAAAAAGGAACAACTATGTGTTTGGTGAACATGGGGAAGGTTATCTGAATAATTTATTCTTCACATTTGATTTCATTATGTTTGTGCCTGTGCTCTTAGAACAGACAACAGCTGGTAACGTATTCATTATTGACTGTATCGTGCATAATGTATTCTGCACAACACAGCCATATGAAATCTTAACATCTATTTATCTAACGCTAAAACATTTACATTCATTTTGTTGATATCACCTGTACATGGAGTTGTGTGTTTTAGCAGTTTCTTGTTTGGTGACAAGAGAAAACTTTTTTTTTTTTCTTTCACCACTTTTCTTTTTTCTTGAACATTGTGTACATTTTGTCCTCTGTTTCATTTTTCTCTTTCATCTGATTTCATTTTACTCTTCACTGAAGCGGTTGATAGGAGTTGACATTTCTCTGACCCTGTCTGCTAAAAATCACCAAACACAGCTGTTACACCTTTGATTTGCCTCTTGTGTTTCAAAACAAGAGTAGGTGAACCTGAAGAGGGAACTCCGGAGCCCCGTCTGGGTTCCTGCACTCTGACAGAAATCGCATGACAAACTATGAGGGTTATCTGAGAACAGCACACAAGACACCCCATCATGCCTTGCTCTAGAATAACCCCTGAGAGTGTACACTGTATCCCATACCTGCCCCTGTCACAGAAACAAAAGGGAAACTGTTTTTGTTCTTTTTCACGCACTTAATGCCATTAAAACCAGAAGGCTTTTTTTTTCTTAAACTTTCATAGTTTCCTATTCCTGTCATTCTTTTTTTTTACCTGCATACTTAGTTCTGTGTTAACTTGTATTCACCCTCAGTGAAGCCAGATTCATTACGATGTTGACTCAAGAGACAACAATGTTGTTCCTTCATGGCAACATAGTGTTTGTTTGGCCCTTATGTGAAAGCGATCCTACCTGCTTCTGTTAAAACATCTGTAACACCTTTAGTTCAGCAGGGGCAAACACCACCCGATGGCTTTGTTTCCACACGCAGTGTTAGTGTAATTCAATATTATTTTGTCACACTGAGGTATAGGTTCCATGATGGGCTGTGGGTGAATTAAATTGTGAAATGCTTTTGTAGAAATACATAACTATCACTTAACATGTCTGCAGCAGATTTAAACATATCAAGCTGAAAACATTTACTATGACACACATCATCACTTCATTTGATAAGGGTACCTGTGACCTCTGGAAGTATCTTATACCTGGACTCTACTGACTGATGGATAATGCTGAGTAGAGTAGGTTTTAGGTTACATAAATGCCATTAGGGGTCAAATATTTTTGATAAATCAGGCCTGATAGAGAGGATGGGGCTGTGCAGGTTCTGAGAGGAGACCCACGGCCACATGTTTTTAATGAGGGACATATAAACACCTTGTCTTTTGTGACTCAGCTGAAATGATCACAAGACTCCTTGAAAATATTGAAGGAGTCGTCTCTTTTGTGCGGATGAGACATCTTAAAAAGAAGAACAAAAGTATACAGTTGTGTGAAGTCTAAATACACATCACAGACGTTCTCAAACAGTGCAGCCATGGCACATCTTTGGTTTCAAGGGCTTTTTTTTAATAGATGTCCAGGAAGCCGCTTTACGTACACATGTGAATGAAATGCCAGGATGTCACCTCCTTAGTAGTGTCCTTTCCAGTAACCTTTCAATAGGCTGGTGTTTGTTGACATTTCCCAGACTTTCTCTCCCCAGCCCACACTTGTGTACATGGTGGATGGTGTGTGTCCAGAGACGAGTCTGGCACCGTTTTAAGTGCTAAATGAGGTCTTTTAAGGTCAAAGACTGCTTAATGAAACAGCAGACTTCCCCATCTCCAATGGGTACCCTATGTCCCAACATCACACAAGTAAAAGACAGACAGGTATTACAGGGTTTGATTAAAAAACACTTTGATTATACACAGATCCTGCACTTCACATTGTAAGAGTTTTCAAGGGGATAGGCTGTTTTTTGTTCTCTTCTCTGCTACTTAGTGAGTTTAATTATAACCACTTATTAAATTCTCACTGACTAAGGGGAGCTTTTAATAAGTCCATGAAAACTTTTTACAGGAATAATTCAGGTTGGCTGAGCCTCCTTGTGAGATAAAGCCTGTGTGCTGATGACGGGAGCTGGAGAGAAAAGTCGAGATTACTCTGCACTTTCTATTTTAATTAAGTGTCTCCCATCACAGTTGCTAGGCATTAGGGGGAAATGTGTTAACATTAAACAAAGCGATGCTCAGAGAGAGAGAGAGAGAGAGAGAGAGAGAAAGATAGAAAGAGAGAGAAAGAAAAAAAGTAAGTTATGACCCGTCCAGCTGCAGATACTGAACAACCCCCAAAAAGGCATCAGCCAGGAGTCAAAACACCACAGCGAGACGGCAGAACAAAGAATGACATTACTCGTGGAGTAACTCAATTGCTGGCGTAATAAAGGTATCAGCAGGCTGACAGATAAATAAGCCAGTAAGCTCAGGTGATTTATTGACACCTAATATCCTGGTTCAGATTGGGCATCGGCACCAGCAGAGGGGCTAATAATGACAGCTGAGCTTCGTGTTCAAGCTGTTCAAGTGTTTTAAGGCATCATTCCAGGAAGTGTTGCTGCTTAAACAGACGCATGCTCACGTTAGTTCTGGTAAGACCAGCTTATCTGTCTTTTTATGTGGCATTCACTAAGGGTGCCCACTTCTTCTTAGCGGAACAGGTCACCTGCATTCTTTCCCCCTACTGTTTTATCTATTCCTTCTTGTTTTCCAATAAGCAAACATGAAGATGGGCCACAATGAAGACATTTCCTGGAAAGTTTACTTTTCACAGGTTTTTACTTGAAGTTGAAACTTTTTTGAATTACTGTTAAACAGTTATATTACATAACATAAATCTTCATAATGTATCACAAACTATATCAAAGACTATCTTTCGTTGTAATGATGTTTCTTTAGTCAAATATTTCTTCATGTGAATGTGAGTGTATTCCCCTGTACCATCAATCATTTTACAACACATCATCTTTTCAATCTTTTTTTTGACAATTGTTTGTTTTAAGGAAACATTTCATAAGACCTTAAGGATTGCTGTCCATATGTTAAACCCAAGATGAGTTTACAAAATACTGCTAATGGCAACACATAAAGGAGTGGTAAAATAAATAACACACTGTTCGCGACATGTACATTTTTCTTGCTTTGAATGTTCGAGCATTGATGATGACACAAGATAAACTGTCTTAAAAATTAACAAACTATCAGTACCTAATGTTGTTATCTATCAGGCTGACATATGTGAAGTATCATTTATGTTAAAGGACACATAAACCAACATGTACAGTATTTTGTGTGCCATCTACTTTACATGACTCAGTATAACTCAATTCAACTCCACCAGTGGACTTTTTACCGAGTTTGCCAGTACATTAACACTTTAGAAGTGTGTCAACCACTGTGTTTTTACACAGCAAGTTGCTGGCCTGATCAGGCAGTATACCATGTCGAGCTTTTGGCCTTCCTCATCTCTCCGTCTCGCTGCCCCTGCCTGTGGGCATCAGCACAATAGCGCATGTTGCAGCAGCAGCACAGGAGATCGAAGAAACGGTGTGTTCTCCAGCACGCGGCGGGGTGCGTGGCCTGTTGCACTTCCAGGAACTGTCAGAGGGGCACTGCGAATGCAGGGCAGCATGGAGCCATTACGGCTTAACCTTGTGGAGGAGCACACCTCCCTACCGTGACCCCGGGGGGCAAACTGAGTACACGGGCCACGGTGAGCCCGACACACACACACACCCGCACACACACACATGCACATGTGTGCACACGCACACACACACACACGTGCACACAAACATGCACACATGCATACACACACACACACACACATGCACACACACACACGTCTGTACACACACACATGCACGCACACATGCACACGTGTGCACACACACACACACACACGCACACGCACACATGGATACACACACACATGCACACACACGTGCACACACACTGACACACACACACAAACATTTCAATGTCCACTCAACATTGAGGCGCCCACTTATCGAGCTGCAGCGGTTACTATGTGTTGCAAGCTGACTCTGGTGCTTGCATGCTGGGCCAGTACTGCCTCACCCACTCACTCCTTTCGGATAACGGAGCCTTTTTATTTTGATTCCAAGTCCAGTTGGATCCAAGTTGTCTGGGTTGCTGTGTTCCTGGGGGCTGAGTACAGCAAGAAGCTCTCAGTCCTGAGGCTGTACGTGCTCTGTATGTACATGCTCTGATAAGTATGACTTACCTGTTGCAGGATTCCATTAATTTGTTTGTTGCTACATTAACCATGCTAAATGTCTGGTGTCTCTCATGAACTCAATAAACCCTAACAGACAACAAGCAGGAACCCAGATGAACCAGAAAGACAGAGAGAGAGAGAGACAGGGACACAGAGAGAGAGACAGAGACACACAGAGAGACAGAGAGAGAGAGAGAGAGAGAGAGAGAGAGAGAGAGAGAGAGAGAAAACAGGACCATATCTGCAAAACATGTCTGTTACCGAAGCACTATCCTCTCATCTGTGTCAGGCCAGAGATGATGGGCCTCAACCACAGCGGGCCTCTGCTTCAAACAAAAGCTCCCCCCATGCACGCAAACAAGCGCTAATCGTGTACTTCCTTGATTGGTATATTCCAAAACATTTATTGCAAAAACAAACAGTTCGAGCTGGGCCCTGTGCAATGTATCGTGTCCACAGCACAGCCGAGTCTGGGAATGTGTCTGATAAGTGGCCTCCTGCTCCACCTCCACCTCCACCTCAAAAACCTCCTCCTCCTTCTCCTGCACCTCCTCCACCTCCTGCACCACCACCTCCTCCACCACCACCACCTTTTCCTCCTCTCCCCTCAGCTCCCAGCTTCTGGGCTCCATGGTGTACCAGCATGCCCCTCACACTGAGAGTCAGGAGCATGACGAGTGATGGGAAGCAGGTACCCTCATCGAGCAGTCAGGAGGGCAGAACGAGTTCGCCGCACGACACCACTACAGAAATGTTCGGACCTCTTTCAGTTGAAATTTGTTTGTTTTTTTTCTTCACCTCCTGATCCTGAAAAGGAAGGAAGGGAGGAAAGGTGTCTCATTTGTGGTTTATCTGAAAACATGTCTCTACTGTGAATCTAATACACCATCTCAGCATGGCCATCCAGACCCAGTGCTGAGTTGGCTTCTCCAGAGAGCTGTTGACTGGACACGATCCAGGCAAGGCGTCTTGCACCGTCAGACCCACAGTGCCGTTGTGTGGATGTAATCACATGGCAAAAAACAGATGTGCTGTGTTGTTGAGGTTTTTTTTTTTTTTTTACACTTATTTAGAAGTGATATTTCATCTTGTTCTAGCTGGTAATTACAGGAGTCTTCCAAAGAATTAGTTCTTGTTTTGAATGATTTATAGCTTCTGTAATAGCTTTGATTCCCAGAAGACTATAATGTGAAGAGGATGTCTCATCTGTAAAAGTTCCCCTTTTGCAATCATTTGAGCACAGTTGCCTGCCGGGTCCTGTGTACAACGACTTTGCTGTCCTAATTAAATGGTCCCCTATCAAGTTTAATGAAGCCACAAGACAATGTAGAAGAGATCGTTGTTGTTTTTTATCAATGTTTTTTGGAGGGGGAAAGGGAAAATTTCCACAGTTTTTATGGTACAATTAGTCCACTGAAGGAAAACCGTGGGAATACTTCAGCAAACAAGGAGCTTCGCAACACGTGGGGTATCTGTAAAATCCAGAAAAAACAACATCCCCTCAGGACCGGGAATATCAATCTCCGGGGCTCAGTATCGGATGATGAAATGATTGGGCCAACTTCCCTGATAAAAGGTGCAGCCTCTCTACAGGTCAGTGAACAATTATCAACTCCCACAGGGCCTGTCACCTATGTGCTACAACAAAGTGGTTGCACAGTGTTGCAACTGATCTTGGGTTTGTGTGTAAAAAAAAAAACCTCCTAACTTCTTGCAGTTGCAGTCCTACAGTCGCTCCTCAAGGTGTCGAAAAACCATTCCTCAGACACTACTGTGGGCTAAGAGCGGTGAGCATTGCCCTGTGGAATCTGGGACTATGGGGCAAACGGTACATTCGTTTACGCTGCAAAGGGCTGCAGCAATTCTCAAGAGTGAGCGAGTGAGCGAGTGAGTGAGTGAGCGAGCGAGCGAGTGAGAGAGCAAGCAAGCGCTGTCCGCGAACCAGATTGTCTCATTCAGCCCTTAGTGCGAGTGACGCACCACAGGGCAGCGAACATCTTGCCCTGATTATGATTATTGTTATTATTTCCTCTCAAAGAGCCTTTAATACAAGTCAGATGAGCCCCCAAACAGGTACTGCCATCAGTTGGGGCTTTTTTTGTTTTTTATTTGTTTACTTTATTTCCCCGGTGATCTCACAAACTGCTGGCTCTCGGCAGATGGACATTGTCTGCGCTCAGCCACTCAGCACCTGTATTGTAGCTTGATCTCATTCAAATGCCATGCGATACCAAACAATTACGCCAAGCAACTCGCTAACTGCCCAAATTTCTCACCCCTCCCTGCGCTTGAGTGTGTCTCAGCGCGGCCTCGCTGCCAGAGGGACTGGGGAAACGCAACACACATACACACACACACACACACACACACACACACACACACACACACACACACACACACACACACACATACACATACATATACACACACACACACATGCACACACAAAACATACATACAAACATAAATACAAACACACACACACACACACACACACACACACACAAAACACATCCCATTTTTTTCCCTATTTTTGTTTTTGTTCGCAGCCATCACTGTGGCGGTGTCTAACATGTGTGCTGTCTCTCCCTCACACACACACGCACGCACACAGACAGACACTGGCCGCGTTTGGTGCTTTGGCAGCAGCCATTGTCCCTGACACACACACACACACACACACACACACACACACACACACACACACACACTACAGGCCTCTTGTGTTGTTGCTTGGTCGGAGCTTTCTGGCTGCGTTTCTTTGAAAGACCGCGTGCAGTAGTTCCAGATGTGAAAGGTGATTGTGCAATCCGGTGGAGGGTTAACCAAGAGCAACCAGCTTGTCGAGTCTGGCACGGATTTGGCTGCAGTCTGGCCTAGCACGTGCAACCTGTACACCCCAACCCACCCTCAACCTCCACCTCCACCTCCACCCCCAGCCCCCACCCCAACCCCCACCCCGTCCCTTTTCAGAAAAGCTTTGCTGTATGGTGAGTGCAGGAGCTTTCTATTACATCCCCAACGTAAATGTTCAAAAGGAAATGAAAAAATGCTGGAATTTACGCACATCTGGTCCCGGCCTGCACGATGAGGTAAAGCGAGGCCGCGGCCAACATCCACTTAGCTAATGTTAAGTGCCGCGGATACAAGCTGCAATGCAACACCCATAATGGCATACAAAACCAACAAAAGACGGGGGGATGTCGTAAGCACGATATTGGACCAACCCTGCATTTCACATCAAGCAGTGTCGAGTTTTACATGAATTTTGAGTGTGTGTGTGTGTGTGTGTGTGTGTGTGTGTGTGTGTGTGTGTGTGTGTGTGTGTGTGTGTGTGTGTGTTTGTATGTGTGTTTGTATGTGTGTTTGTATGTGTGTGTGTGTGTGTGTGTATGAGGAGCACTGGATCCCAGTCAAACAGTGCTCTGAGCAATGATGACGAAGTGCAGTCTCCATCCATCTCAGACACTCAAAATAATCCAGAGCATCACTCAAGCGGACTGGACTGTCAGAGCAAACATTGCTCCTTGCTGCTGCTTGTTGCTGTAAACATGGACTGTTTCTAACTAATGATTGCGGATGCAAAGTTTTCCCACGTGAGGGTAATCAGGATAATAAAGAGCTTTAGTCTGGGGGCCATTTTAAATGCAAACCTTCAGCATCTGGAACTTATCTGGGAATTGAGACAATCCTTGGGTCGGTCGAAGTGTCCCAGGTCCACCTGTGGTCTGTGAGGTGGCTAGGCTAAGACACAGGAAGTCCAACAGGGGCGTCTGGACACAGACTGACTGAGTGTGTCAGTGTTATGTGTCACATTAGCCATACACCTCAATGTTTTTTCTCACCACTGGGTTTTTTTTGTGTGAACTCAGTGGATGTTCCAAAACACAAGACTCAATCATCCTCCCTGTGGTTTTATTAGGACTAAGTTTACCAAACAAGGGCATATGTTTTAAGTGTGGGGTCTGCATCACACATGGAAAGATTAGTTATCATTGATAATTGCAGAAAATAGAGCTGTTTCATATGTGGTGGAATGTATCTCTCTTGTTATCAAATAGTTAAAGGTGAGCACCTGTCTGTTGGATTAGACTTGTCTAGGGGTCAGATTCTTATTTGAAACAGAAAAAGCGAAATAAATACCAGCCACAATGTGAAATGTGAAATGTGAAGAAATAAAATCTATTTTGGGATGTGAATGGGAAGAGTTTTGTGTGCACACTACTGATTTGGCCAACTAAGTGGGATAACTGGAGGTCATTTTGATTTATGACAACAGTTCCGCTCACTTTCCAAAATTACTGGAACTAGCCCTCACAAATTCAAAGAATGTCCTCAACCTTAAAACATTACTGGGCCTTGCGTGTCAGCTCACAGCTAATTGCCTTCCTTGTTGTCAAAGGAACCAGTCAACAATGTTCCACTCAGCATTCTAACATACAGTCGCTGTAACCTTGGGAACCGTCAGAGGAACAGAGAGCCAATCACCAACTGCTGGCATGAGCAACTGGTTCTGCTTAAATTGTGATTGCCCTGAACAACAACCTGCTCTCCCAGACCTGAATATTGACCAGCAGTATGTCAAAAATGACAGGAATTTTAGCCTGCGTTTACATGTCTGCAGGGAAAAAAAAGCACCTTTTCTCCATCACGTAAATGACTGGGCAGTGGCATAAAGAAGAATTTAGCCAAGAGCTCTGTGTTGTATGCCTTGCGTGCTTACAGATGTGAGCATAAGAATGACGTGAAATATTCATTTTTGGGATGCCTTTTAAATTGTCATACCCCCCACTGAATAACCTTGTGGGAAAACGTGGGCAATCCTGACAAGTGTTAGCTGTATGTGTTACTCACAACGTGTTCTTTAAACATCACCGCTAAACTTATCTAAAACAGGCTACAGGTGGATCCCATGTGTCTTCTATGTCAGCTATTTACTACTTGGAAACATTCTTCAATGGAAAATAGTGGTGCTTTGCCCATAGTGTGACTTCTTCAAGAACATAGTTTCTCCATTTTGAAAGATGTGTTTGATTATGACAACAGAGTCCAGTGGACAGGACTGGCACGGCACTCATCAAAAGCTTAGTTATTGGAAAAGACAGAATTACCCTGCTTGGGGTAAATTCACTCGCAGATCAAAGCTTCTGGGTTTTTGGAAGTGGAAGCTTTGGAAGTTTTGACCGAAGGGATTTCAATGATAAAATATTTTGTTATGGAGGCAGATGAATAATTCAATAGCCTTCAACAAAGACAAACAAAACGCTGAGGCCACACCCGTCTGACACGCACACATGTTTGTCCTTTTGTACCCACATGGTGTCCTTATACAGTCACGATCATTTTTCCTCTAGGGAAAACCCAGTGTAGTAATTGTGTTTATTGAAATCAATTAAGCAATTTGATTGAAAAAAGACGTACTCAAAGGAATGTGTGTGTGTGTGTGTGTGTGTGTGTGTGTGTGTGTGTCTATACAAGAGAGAGAATCTGTGTGTGGATGTTTTTCCATGTGTGTGTGTGTGATGTGTCTATGCCTGTGTATAAAAGTGGTCTGTGTATAAAAGTGTGTCTGTGTGTATTGGAAAGTGTGTGTGTATGTGCACCTAAGTGTCAGTGTATTAAAGTGTGAGTTACTGTGTGTCTGTGTATTTGAAAGTGTGTGTGTGTGTGTGTGTGTGTGGGTTTGTGTGTGTGCGTGTGCGTGTGTGTGTGTGTGTGTGTGTGTGTGTGTGTGTGTGTGTGTGTGTCTGTGTGTGTGTGTGTGTCTGTGTGTTTATGTGTTTAGAATATATGGAGAATGATTTCTTCCACTGTCTGGGTGCATGAACGGTTTAGTCTGTAGGAAAACTGAGAGATAGAGCTGTGAGCTGTTCAACAACTCATTTGCTGGAGTTATTTCGGGTCTGTTTCCGTGCACCAGGCAATGTTCATACTGTTGTAATATCTTTTCACACACGATGCTGTCACTGCATGTTCGCTGCATGTGAGCACAGCTTATTTCCTCACCCCGTGACACTGTGTGAATCTCATTCCAGGTGAACCACACTGCTTTTCACAGTCACTCCATCACTTTCCTGGAACAGATGGATGTGGTCGCCACAGGGAGGAAGTCAGTTCAAGATGCGTGTCCCTGAATCTCAACTGCTGATCTGCTCCATTGTTCCTGTGACCCATCTGCTACAGCAAAGCACTCACGACACCCAGGCTTTTTTTTACCAGAGGTGGCAATCCCGGCTTCAGAAGGCAAAAGTCCTTTCATGTACTGTATTCCTTCTGCCTGTACACTGCTGTACACACAGGTGATTTTAGTAGTTAGCCAAACTTCCTGTCTGATTGTTTGTGGTGCTCAGTAGAATCAGCTCTTAGGAGCGTCTACAAAATCACTGACTGTGAGACTAAAGAGAGCCACTGACTGAAACAGTCAGAGTGTGAATTGCCCCTCCATAATTGGGGGGTACTGTCTTTTACGGGGGATACAACACTTTATATTTTACATTTATTACATAAATATGTCAGTACCCCCAACCCTGCTATTTTTGTCTCTTTGGGGGGACACTGGGTCTTGATCAGAGGGGGAACCGTACCGCCCAGTGCCCCCTGTAATTTGAACTATGGAAACAGTGCCATGAGCAGTATGGCCCAGCTGCATTATTGATAACCATCTATCTATCTATCTATCTATCTATCTATCTATCTATCTATCTATCTATCTATCTATCTATCTATCTATCTATCTATCTATCTATCTATCTATCTATCTATCTATCTATCTATCTATCTATCTATCTGTCTGTCTGTCTCTCTGTCTCTCTGTCTCTCTATCTGTCTGTACTGTGGCAGTCTGAAGTCTTCCCGCCTCTCTGACTGCCTGCCTGCCTGCCTGCCTGCCTGACTGACTGACTGACGGACTGCCTGCCTGCCTGCCTGCCTGCCTGACTGACTGACTGACTGCGTGTCCAAGCGAGCAGGCTGGCTGCTGCTGCTGCTGCCTTTAATTAAATATGAGCGCTGACGGCCTGGCTCTGCTCCAGCTACCTGCTGAATTGCTCCTGTATTTCATCCACTTGTTATTGCTGGATGACGGGGCCGGGCCGGCGGATTCGTCCTGCCTTGCCGCACGCAGCAGCACCACCAGCTGTCTCGGGAGGCCAAACATCTGGGTGTTATTTTGGCGCACCAGGCTCCGCGACCATACGTTGCAGTGCCACGCTCGGGTGTTTACGGACATTTTCTTTTTTTGGTATCCTTTTTCTTTTTTTGTTTTTTGTTTTTTTCTTTTTCTTTTTTTGACATAGACGGAGAATAAAAGCAGTCTAAATATATTTTTTCCGCTTCTGGGCTTTCTGTTGATGGCTAAGACGTGATGAAAAACAAAAAGCCACGTTCATGTGTTAGAAATTATACGAATGGCAAAAATGTAGAATGAATAGCCTATCTGCAAATATGTTCTTTGTCTGGTCTTCACACTTGCTCTCTCTCTCTCTGCCCCCCCCTCTCTCTCCCTCCCTCTCTCCCAGTCTCTCTCTCAACCTCAATCAAAATAATTTGCTTAGAGGAGGCTTATTGCATGTCATGCATTTCAGACAACACCACATGCAGCTGTTAAAGCTATTTATAGCGCGTGGTTAACCTATCAATTATGTAAAATATGTAGCTATCCTCCATCTACTGGCCCTAAGTCTCTTTCCCTGACCGTTAATCAGTAACACAGTCTTTATTATGTCCTCCCTGTTGTTTATGGAGCAATTGATGACATAGGGAGTCTAACCCCATGCATTTCTTCAGTGTAAGGGTTAATCTCTAAGTGTTACCCATGGTTGTTACACATGGAGCTGGTATCCATAGCGTAAGAATTTCTCATCACCCAAATAATATGTAAATTTGACTCATCCTGCCCGCGCATGCCTGCTGTGCAAATATATTGTGTCATGTAATGGGATATCGCATAATAAAAGTCAAATGACAAAGTTCTCGTAAAAGACGTGGTCCCCCCGGGGCCTGTCCATACAAACTCTCCACTCCTTCAGAATGAACTCACACTTAACTGAAATCAAATCATATGATACATGCCGGAATGCAATGACGCCAAATGCTAACTAACTAACACTGTTATAGATGGTACACTCTCAGAAAAGAAGGTACGGAATTGTACTTGTACTTGTCACACTGGCAGTACCCTCAAAGGCACAGATTTGTACCCCTACTGTTCCATTATTTCTGAGAGTGTAGGGGTACAAATCTGTATCGTAAGGTAAAATCAGCATGAATGTACCCGCAAAGGCTAATATTTGGACCTTAAGGTGCTGATGTGTACCTATTCAGCACTGGAGAAGTTACAAACTAGTTGTAAAACAGTGGTTAAAAGGTACTATTATGTGGGTTAGGGTTAGGGTACTGCCGGTGTGACAAGTAAAAGTACAATTCTGTACCTTCTTTTCTGAGAGTGTCAAGTGCTTCAAGTGGCTGGGAATAATACAACAGCAATACAAGAAGAAGAAGAAGATAAAAAAGAAGAAGAAGATAAAAAAAAGAAGAAAAAGAAGAAGAAGAAGATGAAAAAGAAGAAGAAGAAGAAGATGAAAAAGAAGAAGAAGACATACGTTTTAACTGTGGTCACTAAGTGTGTAGAGCATGCTGTCACATACAGCTGACAAGTTAAGTTAGCCACATTGCTTTGCCCTGCTCTGCCAATGACCTGACATCACTAGATAATGCTATCATCTTGTCCTTTGTTTTGACCAACACAATACAATCACACAGTGAAACCACCATGGCAACAGCGACATGAAGGCGATATGTGTCTGCAAAAGGCCTGGGTAGGGGTGATAGTGACATAGCAACAACGTTGTTGGTCATTAATCAGCTGCTCAGGGAAAGCAAAACTGCACATGGCTTTTGTTGCTCATTTATAGATGGTGGAAAACCATGGGGGATCAAGGCCGGTCTAAATGGCATCAAATCTGCCAATGGAAGTGTTGCATTAATGTCCCATAATCCCTTGAGCTGTAAAGGAATAACGCAGACTGCCAGTTGCTAAGTCGGAACAACCGCTTTTCTGGTAACAGTTAACAAAGGGCTAAGGTGCCAGCATTGCTTCATATGGTTGCCTTTACGGTAGGAAATGCAGCGTTTTCTATTTTCCTGACAACTTAATGGAAGCACTTCAGAAGTTGAGTCACTGGCAATTTTAATCAGAGAAAATGTAGCGCAGTGGCACAGTCAGCTCACTCAAGGTCCTTATGTTATTTTACGGCCACGACAACTGAGAAAGTGTGCGTTGGGCCCGACCAATGGCTTGACTGACCGAAGTTGCTTTTTCATCAGTATTTGTTTATTTATTGACTCTTGTGCTCCCTGTGTTGACGGAGGAGTTTTCAGCAGACCTCCGTGAGGCTCCAGGGTTGTGAAAACAACCAGCCCTGCCACTGGCGCACTTCCAGGAGGAAGCGCAATGGAGGTGGAACTGATGGATTGATGGATGAAGAATTGTGAAACAAAACGAAGAGGACAGAGGAAGCATGGCAGCGTGAGATCGAGCATCCGGTAGCGGCCTGTTTCTCAGGGTGTTGTTGTGCCACTTACAGTGCTTCCTACTGGTGATGGCGGTGACGATGGGGGGGGCCCTGCGATGTTCTGCAGTATTAATCGGGCCCCCACAGACGTGCACTTGTTTGCTGCCTCCTCCAATCAAGAATTGATGTTGATAAGAACGGAGTGGAGAGTGGAGGCCCCTTCCATCTCCATCACCCTGCTTGCTGCTCTTCCTTCATCTTAAGTGTGAGGAAATGAGCTGTGTGAATGTTATGAGAGACACAGAGAGAGGAACACATGGGAACATTGGTCTCACAGTCAATGTGGATACACAAAACAAAACAAAACAAAACAAAACAAAACTACTATTTAGAAGTTCATTCATGTGGTGCTTTTTGTTTGTTTTGTTTTGTTTTATGTTCTTCTGAAAATCAAGTCTAAGGAATAAACATTTTTGGTGTCATAAGATGGCATGTTGGTGTGAGGAATTGGTGATACCGTTAGCATCCCACAGTACTGTAACAATGAAGCACTGCAGCACATTCATCTTGTGCTGTTCCAAAATATTACGTTAGTATTGCTTTATTTTCAGTGATCCGATTTGACACACAGAGTTGTAATTATTTATTTAATTTCTAAATAACAGAGTTGTGGAAAGGAAAACCTATCTCGGAAAATGACATGCAGATTTATTTTGGTCCTATAACAATCATTGGAACACCTTGTAGAGCATGAACCTTGTGAAATTCCTTAGAACATCTTGTGCCTTTGTAAAGTGACCCCGTCTTTAACCCGTGGCGGCGGCGGTGACGGCAGCGGCGTTGGCTGGGGTACAGGGCTGCTTGACGAGGGAGGAGCTGTCATCGCCAGCCTCCCTCCGCTGGTTGTCTGACCTTTAGCCCTCGCATGTTCTCAGGCGCTCACATGTGCGCCGTAATTAGGTCCGCATTGGCCCAGCCACCACTCTGGAGCGCCAAGGCAGATCCAGCAGCGAGAGACAGAGTGAGAGAGAGAGAGGGGGAGAGAGAGAGAGAGAGAGAGAGAGAGAGAGAGAGTGTGTGACAGTGAGAGAGTAAGAGATGTAGGGAGACAAAGAGGCAGCGAGAGATGGAGAGAGAGAGTGACAGCACGAGAGAGAGAACGTGAGAGATAGAGAGACAGAGAGACAGAGAGAGAAAGACAGCACAATAGAGAGAGAGAGAGTGAGAGATAGAGAGAGAGAGCGAGACAGTGGGGGAGTAAGAGATGTAGCGAGAGAAAGAGCCAGAGAAAGAGAGAGGAGAGAAAGAGAGTGATAGTGAGAGAGACAGAGAGAGAGAGCAAGCACGAAAGAGAGACAGAGAGAAAGACAGCATTAAAGAGAGAGAGAGAGTGATAGAGAGAGAGCAAGAGATAGAGAGAATGTGACAGTGAGAGAGTAAGAGATGTAGCAAGAAAAAGACAGAGAAAGCAAGAGAGGGAAAGAAAGAAAGAGAGACAGAGCAAGTGACACTGACAGAGAGAGAGACAGAGAAAGAGCAAGCGCGAAAAAGAGTGAGAGAGTGACAGTGAGAGAGAAACAGAGAGAAACAGCACAAGAGAGAGAGACCATGTGAGAAAGAGAGAGAGAATGTGACAGTAAGAGCGTAAGAGACATAGCGAGGAAAAGACACAGAGAAACAGAGGGAGAGAAAGAAAGAGAAAGTGACAGTGAGAGAGAGAGACAGAGAGACAGAGCAAGTGCGCAAGAGAGTGAGAGATAAAGAGAGAAAATGACAGAAAGAGAGGGGGAGTGAGTGAGAAAGAGAGAGAGAGAGAGACAGAGAGAGAGAGACAGACAGAGCAAGTGCGCAAGAGAGTGAGAGATAAAGAGAGAAAACGACAGAAAGAGAGGGGGAGTGAGTGAGAAAGAGAGAGAGAGAGAGAGAGAAAGAGAGAGAGAGGGCTGGGGGAGAGTCAGCAACTGACAGACAGTGCACACGGTGGATGACAGGGCCAGGTTCAGGGGAGGACGGGCCGTTCATTGTTTCGCTTCTCTGCCACCCCCCCACCCATACACCCACCCCCCACCCCCCCCACCACTCCCCCTCTCCACCGGTGACGTAATGGGGCCTAGGTCTAGGTCAGGCTGCGGACCTTCTGCACTCATTACTCTGTTTGTTTTGGATGTTCACCAGTGTTTTGTTGGCCTCCGTCCTGGCCATATGGTAACGTTAACTGCATCACTGTGAATTTGGGGCAATAGCTGTCACGAGGCGTCATATTTCCCCCATAATGAAGCCTGTCAGATAATTCATCGGTTTCCGTGTGTGTGTGTGTGTGTCGTGTGTGTGTGTGTGTGTGTGTGTGTGTGTGTGTGTGTGTGTGAGAGAGATGTGTGCAGGCGTGCATGATGTTAAGTTTACGGCGCAAGTGGAGCGGCACAAACATGGCAATGACTGTTCTCACACTGAATGTCATCCAGTCACGGGAAAGACCTTGTCTGAGCTTTTCTGATAGAACAAGAGACTTGGAAATGGAACAAACAAATAAACAAATCGAACAGGCACAAAACAAAAGGAAAGAACATCTGAGTATCAGTAAATGGGATTGGCTGCTCTGAAACCCATATAATAGGAGCTCGGGGGGAGACAGTGCTGGGGGGTCATTACAAAATTTCAGGTAACTCAGTTAGGAAACAATCACAGAGATTCATCTCTGTCACTTCTCATTGGCCTGCACATGTTTTGATTAGGGCACAAACATTGGCTCAGGGCAGGTTCATTTTCTAAAAGGGCCTTTATGAAGTTGCCAGCATTCTTTTCCCTCGGCATGCACCCCTCTCTGTTTGTGTGTTTGTTTGTTTTAGTTTTTCATGTGGAACCAACAACAAGCAATCCACCTCTAATATCCTCTCGTTGGGGCTAATTATTCCACATTGGATTAACACATTTAATGACTTTAATCTGGTTTTCACACTGGAGTACTATTTATCTCTGAAGCTGAAGCTGATTGGACAACCTGTGCAATATGGCACCATGGCAGAGGCAGATCAGAACTGCCACTAGTTTAAAAGGAGCAGACTTTGAAATATTACAAAAGTACTTGGCCCAGGCACTGAGAATATTTATGCTCAAAGCTATTTGCAAATGATGCATTTGTTTGGCTTCTGAAGTTAAAAAGGATAGAATTGATGAAAGCACCAATCTTGTGTACAGACAAAGGCACGCATAGGGAAGCCAGCTTTTTGTCAGATTATTTGAATATCTCTCCTTAGGGTGCAGTTTATTGTAATTAGCCACCGATGTTGTTGACACACACTTACGTGCTAAGACCTGAGTGATGATGCCGCATGTGTGTCAGGTTTGCATTGTTATATGCAAGTGTTTCTAATTAGCTCGGACTACCACAGTGATACACACAGATACACACAGATACACACAGATACACACTCACACACACACACACACAAACACACAAAGTGTGTGTGAGAGAGAGGCAGAGAAATGCACACACAATGGCATGCACACAGATACACACACAAACACACACACACACACACACACACACACACACACACACACACACACACACACACACTGGTTACTGATGGACTGTGCTAGTCCTATAAAAACATGGCTTCAATAAATCTGCTGATATATTAACATTAGCAGATTCAGAGCGCTGACGTGAGAAGACATTTAGCAAAATGTTCTTTCACGACAATACCAAGCAAGTAAAACACGCACACACACACACACACACGCACACACACACACACACACACACACACACACACACACACACAGCCAGAGATTGTGTGTGTGTGTGTGTGTGTGTGTGTGTGTGTGTGTGTGTGTGTGTGTGTGTGTATGTGTGAATCTGGAACTATGAGCACAGTAGTGACGGCTCCATAAAAAACAATGAGAGACCAGTGGAAAAGAAAATGAGAGAATGATGAATCCACCTCCTGTCTTCTCCCTCTGTAATGAACGGTCTCCTGAGGTAAGCAGCACAGTGTAATTACACAATCAAGTAGTTTTCATTTCATTTTTATCATGTCATTAAGTTGCTCAGCATAATTGAAAGTCTTTTGTGAATTGAGAAAAAATCAATCAGTGCATTTTAAGGTCGCTTTTATTTTGATAAGGGAGCTGCCGCTCGAAGATTTGTACCTTAATATTTCCCGATGATGGTGATAACTGAAATGATTTGTTGCAATAATGTATTTGAGTTAAATTCTTATTATGACCAGCCTCTTGAAGCTGAGACTGTAACCGAATGTTTCAGATATCCTCGCGGTCCAGTAAAACAGTGAGTGAGTTTCCAGTGGACGCTGCCAGTCACTTGTGCTTACACCCAGCACCGAGTGAGAACCGCACCACACCACACCACACCACTCCATCGAAACTTTTCCAATCTCTATTGTTCACTTTCCATACTGCCCGCAGTGCGTATGGGAACAGACACAGCTCGGTCAATCACGGAGCGGGTAACAAATGGGCCTATTGTGGAGGTCCTTTATCTTAATTTTCTGAAGTGTGTTTTGATCATACGGCTTTTTTTTCGAAACAGACAAAGCGTGATTAGATTCCCTGGCTGGTTCCAGCTTTCCCCCCGGTGAGAAGTGATTTTTTTTGTGTTTTGTACTCCATCCTAATAGGCACGTGTTTGGGAGGAGATTTAAGATCTGTTACTGACGTACAGTATTCGTTGGAAAGTGCGCCAGCGCCGAGTCACAGCGGAATAATCCGCCATGATTTATTGGGACATGATGAGGGCAGGGATGTGGTGCATATTTTCACTCCTGTTTTCCTTCTTTGCTCGCACATCTGTACAAATGTCACATCTGGGGCAGGAAATTCGTCTGGCCAGCGCGGGCCGGGCAGGTGCAAAGACGTGCTATTCAAAGAAACCTCCAAAGTCCGCCGCGTCCCACAAATTCCACCCTCCTCCTCGGCCCCGGCGAGACATCAAAGGCATTGCGGGGCCCTCGCCCGTCAGCGGGAAAAGGGGGGATGGCAGCGGGGGAGATGACCAGTAAATGCCTGGTACGGCTCGTGGTTTATTTAGCCATCACCAGGCCTCATTTGCTTTGTTCCTCCGACACACTGCTGCTGCTGACCACGTCGCAACACACACTACACCAGAGGCCGTGTGAAGGGCTCCGCACACTGGGCTGTGTTGCACACTGCACTCCCGACCTTCCGACCTACCGACATTCCGACTTCCGATGTGTAGACACATTGTGTTGTTTTTAATACCACCCTGTAGACCACCATTTAACTCTACTGTTGACGCTGTGTTGAATACAGCTCAGGTCTATTTTGTCGACGCCACTTAATAAAAAACATTGTTTATCATATTGGCCATTGGTGGAATCCCATGAGGTAGTGTGTAGGGGCAAAAAAAAAGCCTGTTGAATTGGAAGTCTAAGTGTGTGTGTGTGTGTGTGTGTGTGTGTGTGTGTGTCTGTGTGTGTGTCTGTGTCTGTGTCTGTGTGTGCGTGCATCCATGTGTGTATATATATATGTGTGTGTGCTTAAACCATGAAGCAGTAGTGTTGAAGCTTGTGTGCGGAGGACGAGGCCCTGAGAAGCACTTCACTCGGCCTCCACACAGTGTATGTGTGTGTGTGTGTGTGTGTGTGTGTGTGTGTGTGTGAAGCACTTCACTCGCCCTCCACACACACGGCAGCCAGAGGCCGTGGCCATTAGCATCCCTCGCTAAACATCGCAGGCAGTTTCCCTGAAGAGACACACTGTTTGAAAGAACCTGACAGATGTAATTCCTTTGCAAGTCAAATTGTGTTAGGCGTGTTTTGCCAGGTCTTCCATTACCGTGTGTGTGTGTGTGTGTGTGTGGGTCGGTGTGTGTGTGTGTGCTCTGTTTTCTTGCATGCAGTTTGCTGTAGGCCCCTCGTGTTGAGAACACCAAGCGTACGTACATCCGTGGCAGTGGCCAGGCTTTCGTGAACAGATCTTAAATCATGGTCGGCATGATGGAGAAGAGCCAAGCCATGTCATCAGGGGGTGCTGAGTTCTGGAAGATGTCACACTCGAACAGGACAAACAGATTCCAACTGTCCGCCCCCGTCACACACATCTTGCAGTTTACTATCAGTGCGTGTTGGGCCTGTCTCTCTCTCTCACTGAGCAGACCCCTGTTTTGAAGGCAGACTCGGAGCACTAAACCTATTCAATATGTTTGTAGCGCTTCTCTTTGAATGAATGCACACATGCAGACACGCACTCCCCCCCCCCCCCCCCCCCCCCACACACACACACACACACAGACACTCTCTTATGTACACACAAGCGGCCCCAATAACACACACACACACACATGCACACACACACCCATGCACACACGCACACACACTCACTGACTTTGAAAAATCGCATGCTAAAAGATACTGGCTAATGTGATCTGAATGTGTTCATGCGGCTTTTTTTATGTGTTTGTCTTTTATATCTCAGTGAAATCCAGATGTACTAGTGATATTATTTTGGAATATCATTTGTCATCGGCTGAGGGGCCATCTGTAAGGAGCTGTGGAAAAACACTCAGTGGGACGTCCCCGGACTCCTAATCTGCTCCTCTCGGCTCTCCACTGTTCACAAATCACTGATTTGTCACAGAGGATATTTAAAATGACACACTTGAGAAATTCTCACAGGTTTGTTGTCCTCTTGTTATCCTGCATAATCTATCATCATTAGCTTCACCTTTCTGTCTGTTCTGTCTTTCTTTCTGTTAGAAAAAAAGAGCTTAACATAATCTCTTCACCATTAATGTTAATTTTACTCTTAGCCACTTTTGGTTCATTTATGCCAAGAATATGTATCTTTTTAAGACATCATATGTGTCAACACAGCTTTAGTCCCCTCAGTTTGACATGACTGATGTGACTAGTTAAGGCAACCTAAATCTCCCACTGTCCTTTTGTAACTATTTTTAGATCAGCACCCATGACAGAACATTAACCCCTAAAAAATGTCCGCTGTTTCCCTAAGCACTTTGCTAAGCACCTAGCATCCCTGCCAGGCCTCCACCAATGAGCTCCTCATGCAGCTGAGCGAATTGTGGACTGGCCTCCTCAACCACTATGAGTTCCAGGGAGTAAAAATTGCGTCTTCGCCATATTTATTAAAACCTCCCAAAAATGTTAGTGTGGAGCCTTTATGGCTGTTGTAACATTGCCATTTTCTCTGTCAAATTGACCTCTGAGAGGTGCAGTATAAAAACACTTTGCACAAACAACTTAAACTAGTCATCCTGAGTATAGTTATGTCATGTATCGTGTTAAGTTTATTTGGTTAATAAATTTGACACTAGAGGTTGGCTTAAGTTTATTCAGCCAAAGCAAAAAAAGACTGGATTGAGTTACTTGCACTAAATATTTTTCTCAGTGCGGTCATTCAGCTTGTTACGCCTGGATGGTCAACACACTTAAAACCACTTTATACCCGTAGCCGCGCAGTTAAAAGAAAGAAAGAAAATAATGCACATTTACAGAAGCACGTCACAATGTGACATTCAACAAAGCCGTTTTTTTGCAACAGATCAAACTTTTTGTTTTTGTCAGTCAGCTAGTTTTGTGATGAGCCAAATCTCAAAGAGGGGGGGGGGTACATGTAATTTTCTGCTGTGCTTATGTGTTCAGCTCTAACTGCCGAACTGACAGCAGGTCATTTTTTCTTTCTGGGTTTGCCTCCACGATACGGCGAGTGCCGGTGGTCACAGAGAAGACAGCACATCACTTTTTTCCCCCCGCTCTCCCTGCTCCGCAGTGTTCGAGCTTGAAAGAATCTGTGTAAATATTTAACTGATAGTATGAGGTCAATGTGGTATAGACAGAAGATATGTGAATCCATTTACGCAATTTGTGGTCAGCGTTAGCCCACTGGCTCCGAGAGCCTTTCCCATGTAAAATACCCCTCCTGTGGAGTCACCAGTGCCAGTTGCAAGGCATGCAATTACATTTTATATATCTCTCTTGACAGGTTATTCCTCCGCCTGTCCCCCTCCTCAGCGTCGTGATGGGCAGATTCACTCGGTAAACACAGGCCTGAGCTGAGCTCCCGCGAAGCGTTTTCCACCATGTCTGTTGAGAGACTCTGTTAAAACTTGCTGACATAAAGTCCGCGAAATTAAGAAGAACTGAGACTAAACATTGAGCTGCAGTTGACAAATAACTTGCTTTGCTTTGCAGTAGTTTAGGAGGTAGCTTGCATGAGTAGTATGCTTTGCTTTGCAGTAGTTTAGGAGGTAGCTTGCATGAGTAGTATAAAAACCCAGGGTGTAGACAGCCCGCACCCTTCTTTTTTGCTTCTTGCTGCTTAACATCATCATAAGTGATACTTTGAAACCTGTTCCTTAAAAGAGAATTGTCCTGTTTCTCAAAAGAGAAATAATTCGAAGAGCACTTGGGTCAGTAATGCCCACAGCCCACATGTGTAGGAGGTTGTGTGTGTGTGTTTGTGTGTGTGTGTGTGTGTGTCTGTGTGTGTTTGGGTGTGGGTGTCGGGGTGTCGGGGTGTGTGTGTTTGGGTGTGTGTGTGTGTTTGAATGTGGGTGTGGGTGTGTGTGTGTGTATGTGTGTCTGAGTGTGCGTGCATCCATGTGTGTGTGTATGTTTCGGTGTGTGTGTGTGTATGTGTGTCTGTGTGTGCATGCATCCATGTGTGTGTATATATATGTGTGTGTGCTTAAACCATGAAGCAAGTTTGTATACTTCATGCCCTCTCCTCTTTTACTTACATCCCGGAAGCTTCCCATGTACCTGTCCACTTGGGGACTCGAAAATTTGCAATTTCATTATGTTCCAGCCAGCAAGACCAAAGCACCAATTATGCTCAGCCTCCACACAGATTGATTCAGACGGCTGGATGAAAGAGCAGTCGACCCAGAGGAATGCACCCTGTGCTCGGACCATGTAGTCTACAGACGTGCTGTAGGTGTGCCCTGCTGCTCTGTGACTTCTAATTCTGGGCACCAGTGGGATGCCTACCAGATACCAGCTCCACGGCTCTGCGTCTCATTTCTGAATTCCAAGATCCCGCTTGATATGGAGGGGATTTGACTCTGGCGTGCGGAGAGTGATGAAAAGGCCGGAAACATCTGGCGCACACATCTCGCTGGAAATTGGTTGACGGACAGCTTTTCCTCTAGAAAATGCACCTGCTATGGTCGAGTCGGAATTTTCTGTCTTGACTCGGAGAGAGCGCTCGCATGTACAGCGCCGGCCATTTATGGGCGTATGAAAAAGCCTTTCATCTTCCCCCCTCCCCACACCCACCCTGTGCTGAAAGGGGTTTGTGTGTGTGTGTGTGAGCGTGCGTGCGTGTGTGAGTGTGTGTGTGTGTGTGTGTGCGTGTGTGTGTGTGTGTGTGTGTGGGTGGTTGGGTGTGACGCAGACAGACACAGAGAATGTGTGTGTCTGTGTGTGTGTGTGTGTGTGAGAGAGAGAGTGAAAGAGATAGAGAGAGAGAGAGAGAGAGAGAGAGAGAAAGAAAAAGAGAGCTAGAGACAGAGAGAAATAGAGAGAGAGGTTTGGGGAAAAAGGGGGAGAGTGTGTTGGTGTGCCCATGAGAGACACATGGTATGTTATTGATTTTGCTTCATTTTCGGAAAAGCCGGGGCACATACAAAGGTGAACAAATGTATCATTTTTAAGGAGTCTTTACTGTGTTATTATGCTGCCGTACTGTGCCTCTTGCTTAGGTGGTTCAACATGTTTTCTTGTTGTTAAAGTTAAGCTTCGTTTTTTTTGCAGTGGCAAAATTTTCCTTTCAGTGAACAGTTATGTCCCGTGCCTGAAATGTTTTGTCATTCCTCAGCCAGAATGCAGTGCTGTGCCATATTTATGTCTGACATCACCACTCGTTTTAAAAACTCCTAATATTAGCTTTAAAAAGACATTTTTGTCCTACACAGCCCCCGAGATGATGCTTTCCTGCCTTATAACATACGAACATCCTCCTACTATGCTAGTCTAAATACTTAGCGTTACATCATATTTATAGCCGCGCTAACAAGGTGCAGCGGGCATGAATGGGGCCGGCTGTTATTTCCTTCTTAGGCATCACAGAGAGGGCGGCTCGCGAGGATCTGCGCTTTTAAAAGTGGGTCAGGCGAGCCGAGCGGTGTGATTGTTTAAACGGATGAGGTGAAAAGCGCAGGGGACGCATCGGATCGGCACGGCACGGCACGCGGGCCCTAATGGCGTGTAGATGACTGAACCGGAGCCAGAATGTTTCGGATCGTAGACTCCAGGATTCCATCGCCGGGCGAAATGCATAACAGATATAAAACCTAAACAGCATCCAAAGTGTTGCCTGGTTGGGCTTGGTGCTTGCATGCAGCACTCTCTTTATGGGCAGTGGTACCTTTTTGACATGTATGACTGTAACAGGGCAAAAAAACTGGCCTTCTCCTGCAGGTTAATGTTCCAAACTGTAAGTGAATACATACTGTAGACCTACTGAAGTGCAATTCCTCATAGTGTACCCCAGCATTTTGAGGTCTGCTGATACTGCCTTGGACTAACAGGCAGAAAGGCTTGTTGCCTAGACCGATATGAACTGTCTTACTTCCTGTATCTCTTTTCTACATTAATGTAGGCTATGCAATGGCAGCAAATGGTACATTTAGTATTACTGTACTGATGTACGTACATGTCCTCATGTATAATTGGCCTGTCTGCCATAGGGTCTTCAGTCTGCTTATGTCCTCCTTTTTGTAAGTCGCTTTGGATAAAAGTGTCTGCCAAATGCAATGTAATGTAATGTAATGTAATGATTGCATTGGATCCAGTAGATGCTGAGAAGATGCTTAGCACATTGTCCTATCAGTCATCAGTCATATGGCAATACAATCGTCATGCCCATTTTTAATGCCTCATCTATTAGCATTTGCAAACTGCCATGGCCGCATTTATGTATGGCAGAGAAAGGCATGTATCTATGGCAGAGGAAGGCACTCTACAGTATTTGTGAGTTGGCTTGGCTCTCCCCCTTATCCCATCGTTCATATGTTGCGGTGGTGGAATATTTATCGCTGTGGCTTCAATGCACAGATCAGCCTGCGAGGGAAGCCTGCGAGGCGAGGAGCGACTGTACGGTGTTTTGGAAGTGCTGCCTTTTCCCTTTTCCTGTAAATTAGGTGTTGCTGCTGTTGATAACTATGTGCTGACACCAAGGGGTGGCGAAAGCCTTGTTTGCTTTGTTTAGCTTCCAAAATCAATCGGCTCCTCTCAGTTGACCAACAGCAAAACACACACACAGATTTGAGTGTTTCTTACGTAACAACTCGTTTGGACTTTGTTGTTGTTGCAAAAATAAGAGGGGGTGACTGTGCCTGTGTTGAGAGAGAGAGAGAGAAAGAGAGAGAGAGAGAGAGAGAGAGAGAGAGAGCGAGAGAGAGAGAGAGAGAGAGAAAGAGAGAGAAAGAGAGAGAGAGTGAGAGAGAGAGAGAGAAAGAGAGAGAGAGAGTGAGAGAGAGAGAGAGAGAGAGAAAGAAAGAAAGAGAGAGAGAGAAAGAGAGAGAGAGAGAGAGACTGCACATACTGAGCAGCATCTGTCATTTGCAGCTCTAAAAGGCAGTAATTACAGAAGATGAACTGAACAGATAAATGCAGCTGGTCATGAACCTTGATACTATGAAAAATAGGAGTTCCTATGGCAACCAATAGTGAAAAGAGGGGATGAAAATTCAGTCTTGTGAATTTTAACACACACATAGCAGGGCTGAGAAGAGAGGGAGGACGAGATGGCAGGCCCAGTAAAATTCAATCCATGGAAAACACATCAAATGACACCATTGCTTTTGGACAGGAGATGAGCATCTTGTGCCAGTTAGTTTGTTTCTTGACATTCCTGGGTAATATGTGGTACGGTCCGCTTGATGCAGAGAATGGCTTCTTTCTGACGCTAATGTTATGTATGAATTTGAATCTATGTACACAGCCACGGCAGCCCTGGCATTGTTTTGATGCCCATGAAAGAGAGAACTGATGTCCTTATGTTCTCTGCCACAATGCCCTGTTGGAAAAGGGAAAACAAAGACCCACTAGACATGTTGTGATAAAATGTTTTTATGTGTAAAACCTTTTTGGTTGCACACACAACAATCCTGCATTCGACCATGTTCACATGACATGTGACATGAACACATAAACCCATCTCCAGATTGTCCTGAGGTTTATACTGGGGCTCTGGCAAGAAAAAAGGAAGATCCTAGGTCAAAACTCAGAGTCGAGGCTGTCGAAGTGTGAAAGGGACTTTACTGTCTTTCTTTATAGCTTTCTGATTTTTGGTCTTAGTGAGCATTTGGTACTATGTTAAATTTTAAAGTACCGGTACTCATACTTGTTTCAGTGTTGTCTTATGCTCTGACACATAACATTAAATGCTGCCTTTATAGAGACAGGTTACATAAGGCTGTTATGCATCCTGTTGTCTTCCTGGCATTACTATTTAGGGTGAATACTGACTGACATGCCGAATCAGCTAACCTCTTCACATGCAGCAGAGATAATCACAATATCAGTCGCATTTCCATTCCCTGACATGCACTCATTGAGTTAATACTCCAACCACTCACACAGCAATTAACCAATTAGTTACATAACAGATGAGGAGAACACTGCTATCATCCTCTCATAAACAAACACAGTGCATTAAGAAAACATGTTGGGTGCATCTTTGGTGATACTGCAAATTTTAATTAGCACTTTTTATTACATTACATTACATTACACTTAGCAGCTGCTTTTATCCAAAACGACTTACAAAAAGGATTACAGTTCCTGTATTATACCAAATGATACCATTGGAGTATGTTTGGCTAATCTTGAGCCTAATCCTAATACAACACTTCACTCCAGTGTATTACACTATAGAATATGGTCAACATTTAGTAATTAACCCTTAAACCTAAGATGTGAGTTTTTTTGTTGTTTTGGTTTTGTTTATGTTTGCTGAATACTCCCAGAAAACTACCCACTGTGTTGGCAGAAGCAGGTGCTGAAATTAAACTTTTCTAGAGTTGTTTTTTTTTCTTGGTATACTTTATTTGCATTGGTAAAGCTACATGCATTGTACCTACGTCTTTCCTATGTGTTGTTTGTGATGTTTCATGGTGACCCTTCTTTCTGCAGCCAACATTAGTGTGTCCTCACAACAGCAGAGGCAAAGGCTTTAACCCCAAAGGGGAGTCTCAATCGCCTGCACTCTCCACTACACAAGCTAAGCTCTGCTTCAATCAACGTTACATTACATTACATTACAATACGTTACATTACATTACATTTAGCAAATGCTTTTATTCAAAGCGACTTACAAAAAGGAGGACATAATCAGCTAACAGAGGTGTAGAAGACACAGAGTAAGCAGTCAACAGTGTTTAAGGAGACTGTGACCAGCCATATGAAATATGGAAAGACGTTTACTGATGAATGTCCTACTCAAAGTCTCACAGTGTGGCTCACAGCCACGGCTTGATTCAGATTTACCTCAATGAAAATAATCAATCCCACGAAAGAAACATTCTGCTAATAAACCCATTTAAAGCCATGTGCCATTAATGCACTCTTGGAAGGATTTAGCCCCAGTGAAGTTGTGATTGCAAACTGAGTGACATGTTTTTTTCATGACCGAGTGGAAATCTATAAACATTAATAGATCTATAAGTGAAGTCTATAACATTTTCATTACAGCTTAATTAATGGTACAATGTAGCCTAGAACAATGTTCCGGTGATTAACCATGGGCAGTCATAACGCCTTGCTTCATCTTTTCACAAATGATGGAGCACACACTCAATGGAGGGCTGCATGCCTCTACGGCTGACATCTGAGCCTCTGTATGACTGATAACACACACACACACACACAATGTATCTCCAAAACTACCTCTCTCCAATAACATATGTTATAAGATATGTTGAGATATGTGATCCAACAGAAAAGGAATGACTTCCAGCAATAGAGAGCAATAGATTAAATAATGATGCATATTCTTACAGGAAGCCAGCACCTATTGTTGCTCCAACACCATAGCCAGTACTAGTTCTCTGCTGTAACCCCCATGTTGTAAAGGCAAAATAAAGGCCCAGTTTATATGTTGTGATAAAATGTGTGACATGGACACATAACCCCATCTTCAGATTGTCCTGAGGTTTATATGGGGGCTCTGGCAAGAAAAAATATGGGACAAATTCTCCAGATGTTAGCCTACCTTTCACACATACAGCATCTCCAGGAAGATCCTAGGTCAAAACTCAGAACCGAGGCTAAGTGTGAAAGGGACTTTACTGTCTTTCTTTATAGCTTTCTGATTTTGGTGAGCATTCTCACAAGGTTACCTTTCACACGTACAGCATCTCCAGGAAGATCCATATGCAGGCATCACAGGCAGTAGTTTAGGTAAATACCTTAAAAGTTAGATAAGGAAGATCAAGAAAGATGCTTTAAAGGATTAGAATGGCATTTCAGTGGAATCAACTCCTGAAACCATTGATTGGATAGATATACAAACAGACAGACAGACAGACAGACAGACAGATAGATGTACTTTGTTTATCCCAAGCTGGGAAATCAAAGAAGAACGGACAAGTTGTGCTAGATACGAAAATCAAATCGAAAAGAATAAGACCAACAAATAAAGAAGATTTGAAAGACACGATGGGAGCTGTGGCTACAGACCGCCACCTGGGACGTCGGCATCTTAAAAAGGTGGATCTTCGTACCGGGATTCATGGCCCTCTTTGTTTCGTTTACTTCAAGCACTGGCCAGTTACAAGGGAGGTTTATGGACAAGAGAGAAAAGCAAGACCACAGTATCACTCGGCGTGTGAAAAGCTGCCGAGCAAAAGCAGAGGCACAGTCAAAAGTTTCATGTCGCCGTAACCTCCACATAACCAGTGCGGTCCTTTAGAAAAGCTTGACCGTAATGGGAAGCAGGGCAACTTTAATGGAGGTCATTTGCAACGAGTCGGACAAAAGACTGAACAGAAACATACGAGAATGGCACACCAGTGTACAGCCAGCAGTGGACCTTCAGCAGAATGTTTAACATCACCTAGGAGGCCAACAGAGGCTGGACAAAAGATTAAAGCCTAGCTTGCTCAACGCCAAATTGCTGTGACTGAAAAAGTCATTTAAATGGCCTAATATGGCAGATTAAAGGCTTTGGAATGACTCACGGAGTAGTCTGCAACTCAAGGACTAGATTTGGGAGGGCATGTCTGGCATGCGAGGCTTTGGATACTGTACGTGATAAAGGCCACTCTCACACACACACACGCACACACGCACACACACACACGCACACACAGACACACACACTTCTCCAGACGCTGCGCTGGGTGAATTAGAACCACATTGCGACTAAAAAGCGTCTCTCGGCAGGGCCCTCGCTCGCACGGATCCGGCTGCGCTCAAACGTTAAACATGACATGCTGTCCCGGCTGCACTTTGCTGCTGGGCGTGCACAGTTGTCTTGAATTTGGAAATGTCCAGGGATCTCACGGAATGGCTCCTCCCTTTGGCACTGATGTGCGTGTGTGGGGTAGGTAGGGTAGGGTAGGGTGGTGTGGTGTGTGAGAGAGTGTGTGTGTGTAAGAGTATGTGTGTGTTTGCAAGTCAATGTGTGAGTGTGTGTTTGCAAGTGTGTGTGCACAAGTGTGTGTGTGAGTGTGTTTGCAAGTGTGCGTGTGTGTGAGAGACAGACAGACAGCAACAGAGAGAGAGAGAAAGAGAGAGTGTGTGCATTTTTGTGTACAAGAGTGAATGTGTGTGTGTATGTGTGTGTGTGTGTGTGTGTGTGTGTGTGTGTGTGTGTGCGTGTGTGTGTGTGTGCGGGTCTGTGGGTGTGTGTGTGTGTGGTTGTCTGTGTGTGTGGTTGTCTGTGTCCTTCTGTGTGTAAGTACGCAGGGTAAAGGGTGGAGGTGATGTGATGTGAAGAGTGACGGCTATTGACATGTCACACAAGACAAGTTGTACGAAGCGCACACAAGAGGAATGACTAATGTCTCATGTAAGGGATGAAAGACTGTCTCATTGCTGTGCACAAACACACTCGTGTAGTCCGCGGGAGCTGCGCGGCTCAGCCAGCCCTCCGGGCTCATCTGTCACGACCGAGACGAGTGCATCACTGGACCCTCTGATGGCCCTTGAAATGAGTAATTAATGTAAACTTATCCAACGCAATATAAAATAAATGATTTTTCACTCAAACCAGAACCACATGGGCAGAGAGAGAGAGAGAGAGAAAGAGAGAGAGAGAGAGGGAGAGAGAGAGACAGAGAGAGAGAGATAGAGAGAGAGAGGGAGAGAGAGACAGAGAGAGAGAGAGAGAGAAAGAGCGTGCCACATGGACTCGAAACAGGCGAGTCAACACCGGACAAGCCATGGAAACCTTTTTCTTCGAGCTCGAGCTGCTGTTAGGCTGAACTCATGCATGCGAAAAAACACTACCACTACCTGTATCATGTCATACGGAGGGCTGGATTCACTTGCCTCACCTCCCCTCGCCTCCCCTCGCCTCTCCTCGCCTTGTGCTTCCAATGGCAGGATGTGGCTACTCAGGCGAAGGGGTAAACATTTGTCTCCTGTTTACGTTCGTAGTCTTTTTTAAGGATCTCCTAATGGCTCATTTGGTCACCGGCCTAATGTGAATTATCATTTCGAAATTTCGGGTTCCTGGTTTTGCTGCTGCTGTGCACGACTTTGGTGTCTCGTTAGAATCAACCTGATTAAAACTGGCAGCGCAGGGGCAGATTCAGATTCGGAGCGCGGACTTCTGTTCAGTGTTTTTCCGCTTCGTTACTTTTTAAAATGAAATCAGCACTTGGACACTGAATGTATCTGATTTTCTATCTGGACTAGGGACAGGAGTTAATTGATCCCTTGTTATAAAGCAGGGCTACACAATCACAACATTATTGTGCTGCAGAGCAGATTTGGAGCTGTCATTTGGTTTCAGGTGGCACAGGGCACCTTTGCTGAACCTTTGTTTTTTTTCTTTCCTTCTCCACACACACACACACACATACAAACACACACACACACACACACACACACACACACACACACACACACACACACACACACACTCACGCAACACACACACACACACACACACACACACACACACACACACACACCATTTCCGTGTCTGTCCTTTCCCATGTGACAAATGTATCTACTCAGTACATGGCTCACCTCATCAGAGACACTCGGCAGATGCAGCCAATCAAGAGCATTGTCAATGCACAGAACTTGTATTGCTGTGAGTGACCTTCCATGATCCGGTCTGTCTATGGCCATACTGTTATCCTTGATTGCCTTAGTCTTTGGCAGAGGTGATTCTTTGCCCCTTTGCTGTGGCTCCTGGCAAAAAAATCATCACTGTCATTACAAGCTGCATTGCCACCGCTGTAGTTTAAAGGCTGTCAGCCCTTTAAGACCCTGGCCCCTCGGGCCCCAAGTAGTTGCCTGTGTTGCCTGTTGGGTAGCTCTTGTTTGCATGTGTTATGTGTGGGGTGGAAGCCTCCATCCTAACCTGCTTGCTTATGCAGATATAGGCCGGCAGCTTCTTCAGCTACACTATGTCTGTTGATTACATTTGGTCATCTTTTGTTTGTGTTTTCTTACAGTTTGGTCAGAGGTCCTTGTTGGGGGAAGGTAGGCAACTGCAGGTCTGTTTGTTTTTGTGTGTTGGTGTGTTTGTTGTTGTACATTTGTATTGTTTAATATCCCGAAAAGCATGGAGTATGGAGGAGACTTTAGGCATGTGAAGTCATTTGATGAATCCTGTTGAGTGAACTCTGCTCTTTTTGCCTTTAGTTTACTAGGTGCTACTGTATCTGACCGTACACCACGGTATTTGTCAGGGGTGGTGAAGTGGAAGCAGTGTTGCTCAGGAAAGAGAGGGAAACACAGGCTAGGAGTGACGAGGCCCACATATGAAGCATGCCCAGTTCTGACTTGGCCTTGATCGGATGGAGCACGAACATGTGGTAAGTTCCTGTTACATGATGGCATAGATGAGGAGGATTGGGAACGCATATCCCAATATGGGCGACCTGTGTTAGTGTAGGGCAAAAGACACCATGGCTGCTGACGACACAAAGCGTGTTAATGAAACACTGCAAACCTGTTAACTCTGCGAATCAAACTAAAAACCTCCTTATGCAGAATATAGTCTAGCTGTTGGATTAAAGTGTTGTGCTGACAGCCTTTTGAGCTTGAGAGCTGGACCTTTGCCCGTTGTGGGGAAGTCATGGAAATTTGCGAGGAACTGAAATCTTTGTGTGTGTTCTGGCTGCTGGAACCACCACCCCCTTCCTTGACAATGGTTCCATGATGAAATTTTAGCACCTTCTCCAGCCTTTCGGTAGTTTGCAGCCCAAGAACTGCTGGAATGGGGGCTAGCGGTGGTGGTGACCAACGCCGCATATTATTTTTGGTTAAGTGTGTAGTACTGAATGAAAGCAACAGACAACATTTTAACGTGCTTCCAAGTAGAAGTCAGTGAGTTAGGTGTTAGAAACAAGTAGCAAAATGTACTCTGAAGTTAAAAATAAATATATAAATAAAAAATATGAGGTCGTTTTTGATATGTCATAAACAAGTGAATGAAATGTTCTGACATGAAAACATTTTCACTGCAGTTTCTGTTACAGCAGGCATTTGTAACAGCCAACCTGGGAAGGATGTGATTTTTCCTATGGCAAGTAACCATGATCCTGGTGAAAAGACCTGCATTAATAACGTGTGTGTGTCCATTGTATGGAGCCCATAGTCTGTGGTTGCTTAAAACAACTACTAAATGAATGTGAACAAGAATGACGCACATTCAAGCATGTCAATTATTTTTAAAAGGCTCAACGGCTCCTGCTTTCCCCAAAAGACAAAGTCCACAAAAAAGCGCGTTCATGCAACCATGTAACCATACAGACCAGGGAACACGTCTCAAGCTTCTCTGCAGATTGTTTTGACGGCACTTTGGGTCGGTTGCGGTTGCATGGGGCAAAAGACAAATGGTGCATTTCAACATACAAAGTGACACTGCGCACAGGCTGGTAGGCATTGTGACAGTCAGTGATTAACGGCATCAAGCTCACAGGCATTAGAAGCAAATCCCACCACATCAAGACAAGTTACAATTCACTTCAACAGGGAATTATGTTTCTTTTTTTTAAGTCATGCTTGATTGGTGGTCATCAGTCTCTAGCAGAGAAGTGGGGGAAAAAGACAACAAAGCATTTTTTTTCCCTGTGACCCAAACATACTTTTTTTTGTCTTGTACAGAACATTATCCTCAACCAACATCAAAGACTGATCAAATGCACAATTTCCACCATGTGTTTGAGTCTGATGTGTTCCTCTGTGGTTTCCTTTCCCAAAGAGCTGAAGTTGGCAGTTGGGCTGTTGGCAGAGTGTAGCATATTAACAAGGCTTACCACAACAAAATACACATTTTGAGATTTGTTTACATAAGCGTGTGTATGGGAAATGGGCAGTGACGTAAAGGCTAATATTCACAAAAGAGTATTTACACCAACTGAAAATTAACTACAATCCAGAAGGGACGAGCAGTCTAAATTCTTTTTCGCATAGTGTACAGTGGAAGTTTTACTCTTGTTTCCTGTTTGCCTACATTGGGTAAACATATTCTAATTAGGTTATTATGAAGTCTACAACTAAACTCTGTGGTACTATTAGATACTGTACCACAAAAGCACATGAACAGGTACAGATGCACATACGCATTTCCTTATATGTCCAAGTTGATAGAACATGAATTATTGTTACTTATTACATAATACTGGATGTACCTTGCTGTGGCTGGTGTTTTGATATTGAAACCTTGGCTACTGTTTGAATGGACAGCTGCAGTTGTCAAGGTAACATTGCAGTTAGAGTTACTGTATATATTTATTAAAGTCATTGAAGTGATGTAGGCCCTCTTAAATCCTGAAAGACAAATAGGTACTTTTTATTGCTTCGCTACAAGCCTCCTTCATTGTTATACACCGAAAATGTCAGTACAGATAGGCTTTTAAAAATAGACTTGGTCAGACATCTCAAGTCTCCACTGGATTAACTATTGAGCTCACACCGTAACCATCGCACTTCATAGCTCATTAAGGAAAGTCTCTGAACAGCAATAATACTATTTTTTAGCAAAACATCTCTTCCATTATAATCCCAATGAATCATCCTCTAAGCCAGCTGTCTCCTCTGCTTTGCCCAAACACGGTGTACATGCTGTTACTCATCCGGCATCTGTTTAGATAGTCATGTTTTGTAGTTTTTGGCAATGTCCAATGCAGGAGCCCCCATGTCAGAATTAATGGTGATTGTCTGTTTGGACATCACAAGGGTTGTTGCTAAGAAGCGTGCTACAGGACTCCCCTTGGGAGTGGAGCCTGCTAACAGCAAGCCATCCATTTTGTCTGGTTAGGCCCGGCCTACCCCACCACCCCCCATCCTCCCTCCACCCCCCTCTTGGGACCCCTGACAGCACAGATAGCCAGCTGTGGGTAGGGAGGGGAGCGGAGCCAAGCCCCAGTGATAACCACCACCACCGCTGCAGCGGCCCTTTTGTTCCAGCGCACATTTACCAAGCCGAAATAAAGGGGATGGAGCAATGGGACACAGCCTTCAGCAGCAGAGCGCAGATAAAGCCCTGTTTTGTGGCCATTGTCTCCCAGGAATGTCCCATACTGAGAATACAACATCACGTCCCAGGCATCCACAGCTTTTAAAAGGGCTCCCATCCCCAGCAGGCGAAAACTTTTAAATGAGTTGAAGGTCGTCTCACTGCCTGTAGCACTGATACCGAGAAGGCTTCAGTCCACTGTGCCACTTTGCCAAACTCACCTACCCTCCCCTATGTTGCTTTTGTATTGAAAAGAAAAATACAGAAGGCTCCTGTGCACTTTTTTTTTTTGTCACCGAGTTTAAGGGTGAAAGAACAGTGGACTTGGAGACATTTGAAAGAAAAAAACAAGTCCCAGTTGAAACAGCGAGACCCGAAAAAAGGGCTCCGTAAAAGTGTAACAATCCATCAGAGAAGAAATAAATCTGCAGCTCAAAAGTCCAGCTACGGCCCCGAAAGCCGCAAAGGGGTTTTACTTCTTTCGCCCGAGTTTGCATGCAATTATGGGCAGGCCGAAGTTGTGCTAACATGCTATGCTGCTATAAATATGAGTAATTGAGGGAAGTGAAGGGTACGGACATAATTGAATTGAAACATCTTGGACACTCCCATGCTACTTTCATGCAGTTTTAATAAAACCCACACCATGTCCATGACAGGAATGTGTCAGGTAAACCTTCCATGCTGGCTTAATCTCAGGACTTCAATCTACAAAACACTGCCTGGCAATAAAATAGGGCGGATCACACACATTCTTAGAGACTGAGTGCTTTTGTGGATTTACATCCCATAATGCCGTTTTAACGTCAGACATTATTTTCTTTAGATGTCGAAGCAAGGTCTGTTCCCTCAGGCTTCACTCAGAAGTATTTCAGAGGCAAGAAGGAGCTCTCCTCAATGAAAAACTTTGCCTTTTCGAAAGATCTGAGGAAAATAGAATTTGACATTGGAGTTGCTGTACCCACGAGATGTCTGATGGCATGGCTAGCTGGTTCCTTAGAATTAAGATCATATTTTAAAGGTACATTTTAAAGTTCAAAAAAGAAAGGAGAGAGGAAGAAACAGCCAAAGGAGTTGAGTGGGCAGACACACGAAATGCATGACTGGGAGAAACGTTCGTGCGGAAATCAAATCATATTAGGATGAATATATTTCTTGTGTTTTCAATTACACAGCAGAAGCCCTTTTCCCTGAGAAGGTAAACAGTACCAACCTTGGTGTAAGAAAGAGAAGAGAAGAGAAGAGAAGAGAAGAGAAGAGAAGAGAAGAGAAGAGAAGAGAAGAGAAGAGAAGAAGAGAAGAAGAGAAACAGGCCAGTGGTGTGTCCCGCTAATGTGTTGTGTCACTGCTGTTTAATGGATTTCTACATTCATTAAGCGGCACAAAAATGTAAATGCTGAATGAAAAATGTCTGTGGATGTATTACACAGGAAAGGTCCAGAAGTATTTTCCAGATCACTTACGACAGTTTAAGAGGGTTTGGTTTCATACAGTATACAAAGGACTCGCATAAATAACCTATTAAGGATTAAAGGATGCCTCTCAGTTTGTAAACACATCTGCAGAGCCAAGGGTTTTGGTGACAGATAAAACTCGACATGGCCCGCACAGTGTTTTTAAAAGTATCATTCTCAGAGAGGATAAAATGTTGAATATATTCTATAAAAAGGGTCTTTGTCACATGGAATGTAAATAGCCTATTTTGGGGATCTGGACAGCACTTTAAGTGTTGGTTTGAGGTTTCACATCAGCATCCCCAGTGAAAGTGAATTGTAAATTGGGAGAATTGGCCGAACCCCAGTGAAGAGGAAGTGAAGTGGAAGGCTTAGTGGTCGTTGGGATGCTTTAAATAAAGCTGCACAAAACCTCACGATGATTCATTTACATAACAGATCATCCGATTAGAGTATTTGACCGTTCTGCCTAAGTGTTTATAAGGGAGTGAGGAGCTCTAATCTGCACATTCCACGAACTCCTGTGAGTCCACACATTCTTTTGTGTAGTTTTCTGGTCACCCTGTCAGTACGCCTCCCAGAAGTTTATTACAACCATTGGCCACTGGTGTTCCGACACTGGGCAACTGGATAGTGGTGGTGGTGGTGGTGGTGGAGGTTGAGCAGGAGGTGTGTGTGTGTGGGGGGTTTGGGGACTTTTCTTGTTGAACTGAACTGCCTTGGCAGATTTCATATAATTTCAACAATTAATTCTATAATAAATATTGTTGCTTTGCAGCAGTTGTAATTCCAAAAACGAGTCACAGTCACGATCGTTGGGGTTCGGCGACTCTACTCCTTCTTTCCCTCACCCATAGCCTTAGAAGGCTAATTCTTAAAACTACAAACAGGTCTCGCGTGGCCTGTATTTCTCAAAGCCTATCCAGTTACTAAATTCTGTGCTGGGAGTGCCTACTGGGAATGGGAAAGGGCAACACAGCTGAGAGACTCAGTGGTTTGACAGCCTTCCAGATCTTTTCACAGTCTTTGGGCAGCAGGCCAAATTCAAGTACAACTGTTTCCTTTGGTAATGTATCGAGAGCCAAAGGTTTTTTTTTTCTGCGTTGAAAAAACATTTTTCAGGCCCAGAATGAGAATGCATATCCATCCAAAGACTGAATGAAAGAATCATTAATATAAATTACAATCACATCACAGCCGGTTTGATATACTATATGTGCAAGGAAAAGCGAGTACACTACGATGAGGGAAGAAACATGTCTTGGCGAGCTAGGTAAACTAACCCTGAACAAATGTTTTTGCTCAAAGGTCTGGATATATCTCTTCCAGTTTCACTACATAACAGTTTTTTTTTTCTTTGTACCATCCGTCCTCATTCAGAAGCATTCAGATGCACAGGAATCCTTAACACTGTGCAGACCTACAATAGCCATAAATTTGCACAGAATTTTGACAGCACAAGGAATAATATTACACAGGCGTGCAAGATGTTATTGCTTCCTGACTGGTGTGGTGCGTAACACATTTCTTGTGTAAAACTTTCTCACATTTTCTTTTGAATTAAGAACCCCCAGCGTCCTGCATTGGGAAACATGCTTACATCAAAACAGCCCTCATAATCTCCATTCATCTTTCTTTTGGAGTCCTATGGTGTGATTTGTTACCCTGATGTGACAAAGACTGGTTATGTGCAGGGGTGGAAATTAACTTTGCAACTATGTGAACCTATGTATTAAGTCTTTACTATCCCATTGTTTTTATAGTATGTTATGTATGTCTCTGCCTTTCGTATGCTATAGCCCATGTTTTACCATATTTCTAAATGTTATTATATGTTTTGTTTGTAAAGCACTTTGGGTCAACTTCTGTTGTTCCTAAAATGTGCTATATCATAAATTTGATTTGACTTTACTAGCCACTGACAAATAAACGGTAAAATTCACCAGCCACTCAACAGTAAAGCATTATTATGTGTCTGACATCTATCAGCCACTTTCACATTTTACCAGCATGTGGCCGATGTCTGGTGCAAATTTCCATCCCTGGTCCTGGGGTGAAAAAAGACCCCCACATGGACTTTGGACTGGTTGGAGTGCAATGCACAGTACACAGAAAAACAGTCTTGGATTGCCCCAACATCACGTGACCAAGAAAATGTTGCCAGTCTACCAGCTCCTGACTGTGAGAAGGAGCTTCAAACAGCTGAAGTTGAATTTGCCTCGTTGAAAAGCACGGGAGGGAAATACGAGTGAGGAATTCGAGGAGAAACTCATTTGCCTTTTTCCTCCTCAGAGAGAGAGAGAGAGGCAGTGGACACATCAGGGTACAGCAGGAAAGCGAAAATTGATCACAGTCAACCGGGACTGATAAGACAGGAAACGCTGATTTGAGAAGGAAGGAAACCTGAGATTGCTCCCAAAACAATGACATGAATCGCCTGCTCTGCCACTTTCAGTCCAGGGGGTCGGGAAGATATCATCCCAACGATAAAGCCATCTCTGACGTCACGGAGGCCACACAGGTTGTCGGAGGAACTTCAACAAAATATGGCAGCAGGACAGACAATCACTGTTTTTAATTAGACTGACTCTTATTTTGAGTTGTTATCAAGTCTGAGTCCATTATATTTGGTACAAAACTGATGGTAATCTGCATACTGAGTAAATAAAATGTACACACACATTTCAGGAATTCCACACATGCCATGCTCTGGTGAGATTTTCATCATATGACAACAAAGACCAGCACCTCTATGCTTGTCTTAGACCAACGGGTGTTGAGAAATGTAAATTCTCTAAATTGTGAATAATTTCTGAGACTTTTAATAGGTCATTATGCTTCCCTGTGTGTTTAAAAAATGGAATTTCCTTTTTAAAATACTGAAAAGACTTCTGTATAAACAAGATAACTTGTGTTATGATGAATATGTAAGAAGGTTGTCAAACATCTAAGCGGCTGTTCAGTAGAAGACTTTAATATCATTTTCAATGTTAGTGCAGCTTAACAAATGTTTTCGGAGCTGGTTTGGTCATTGCCCCAAGTGTGTTTATTATTCCTACTGTCAGGGTACTTCATGTATTTAACTAGCTGGTTCCCTGAGGTAAATCTTGAATATAGATTAAATACATAGATTAAGAGGTGGACATTAAAAATAAGCAAAGAGCTCTGGCCGTAGGCATCTCCGCTATGTGCCTCCCACACGCATGCACACACACACACACACACACACACACACACACACACACACACACACACACACACATACTTATACATGTTTATTCTTATTCAGACACATATACACACATGTACACACACACACACACATACTCAGGCATGCACACACACACACACACATGCGCTCACACACCTAAACATATTCACACATGTACGCACGCACACACACACACACACACACACACACAGGCACGCACACAGACACAAACACCCATACACACATGCTAGGCTCTGAGACTGATTACTCATGGGCAAAGTAACCAATCTAACCTAAAACCCAGGTGGCATGTTGTCTCCAAGTGTGACAGGACTGGCTGAGCAATTTCCCATTTCCAGTATGATTAGCACATTCTTTAAAGCCCAGACTTACACATGAGTGAGGTTTTTTGTTGAGTAATGTTACACATAACCATGTGCCGAGGTAACCAAACCTGCTCACAACACATCGCAAACACAATAACAGATAAAACAAATGTAATCCCTTAGCAATTCTGAAACTTGTCTTTTGCTCTAATTCGTCAATCATCTCTTATATGTTTTTTAAACTGGCATGCAATATCCAATACAATGTCAGAGGTCAAGAGCCATACTATGTAACAACCAATTTTTGTACTAATTAAATTAGCAGACAAATCGTGGCAAAAACTTTAACGTTCAATTACATGGTAATGTAAGAGTTTTGCAACTAAAGGCTAATGTTAGGGTGAAAGTAGTTACAGTAATAAATGCATTACTTCCTCATGGTTTATGTGAGAGAGTTTGGAAGAAAAGAGAGTACTGAACTACTGTAAGTCAGCTTAGTCTGAGAGGCAGTGACCCTGCATGTCTTTTGGCATTACATCCAGGTGTATGTAGAGGCCCTAAACAAAGGTGTGTTTTACATTTTTAAGCATTGTTTTAAATTCAGCTAAAGTTTGACCAAATTGACCAACAAATAATTTTCAATACAAGCCGTTAACTCACTCTTGAAGAACAGCATGTGAATTCGCAGCTTGTAAGGCCTGTTTTACTTTTTCAGCCGTGACAACCTGGGCCAAAGGTTTTGCATTGCCTTATTAGACTGCTACAGTGAGCACATGTTCTCCCAAGTGATAGCAAAGATATTGTCATTGTGAAGCGGAAATGTTTTTGGGGCCAAAACACACAAGACTGACCACTCCTTGGCTAAGGAGCAGGCTGAGAGCATGGAAGCACTAGCCAGTGACCTCTCTTACAGGTCTTAAATCCATTAACAGGGCATGGTCATGAAAGGGGCTACATAGCTAGCTAACAGGCTACACAGGCCACTGCTAGGGGCCCCTTAGCACTAAAGGGCCTCAGTGGGCTGACAACCTTTAAACTACAGCAGTGGCTGTGCATTTTTCAAAAATACAAACACATAGCTTTTTTGATGTTTTGCTTGTTTTTGTTTGGGGCCCCAATGGAGTGTGGAATTGCCTCCACAGGTAGCTGTATATACCACCATATTTGTGCTCTTTATGCCAGTGAAGACCACATGCTGGTAGACAGTGCTGAACTCAGATTACTACTACGGCATTCATTAAGAACTTATATCAGTTTAAAAGCATGCTGATTGGTTTAAATTATGGTTTGTGCATGGTTCTGATTAATTTGTACTGCAGTAGTAAGGGTGAATGCCCAAATCACTTGTGTAAAGGCTGCTTCAACAACAGGTAAGCTAGAGGAAGCCAGTCTTTTCTGAAAAGGTTTTTTTGTGCCATGGATAATATGCTATGGACGTCTGCTGCTAGAGAGTGCCAAGTCTCCCAACTGAAAAAAAAGTGCTAAGTCCTTAAGTTACTGATGTATAATCGAAAGCTTCTCAAAGACAGCAACCTCACTGCAAGGATGTCTTCGAGTTACTGATACTGGCAGGAATGCAAACATGCCAGCGGTCTGGACTCTGGACTGCAAGGATTACTCTCCTGAAGGAAGAAGCACTGACAAAATCTCCTGCTCTGTCTTATGCTGACGTCTCTCTCTTCCCTTTCAGCTTCACGCTGATGCCTTTGGGCAGCCCTGGCACCGCTTCAGGCTGGGGAGTCACATGGCCTACAGAAGCTTGGATGCTAGACAGAGACGAGATATATCATCTCTCCTAGTGTTATTTTGAATGGTAAGCTTGGATGATGTAAAACAGTGATAGATGGCTAAACTTACTAAGATAACTTATATATATTTTTAAAAGGATTGATGTAGGGTGCTGGGTGAAAATGTCTTCATGAACAGGGACTAATGAAGGTCTACATTGCCTAAAAACTGTAGAGCAACCAGGACCCAATTATCTTCTATTTCATTTATTTAGTTGAAATTCCCATTGAACTGCATCATGTCCCCATTAACTCTGTACAACATTACGTTTCTACAATGATTACTTTGTACTTTTGACTTTTCCTGGAGTTTCTAACCTTTCATTGCCAATGATATTTTGTGTGTTTTTCTCATACTGATCACTGATACTAGGTCTGTGGTAAAATCTGAGCCAAAATGAGTTTTCAGTCAAAACATGGATCATGGTACTCTGGCGGCAGGGGAGGGCTGGTGGGGGTGGATGTGGGGGCGGGTGGCTGGATGGGGTGGTGTTTGTGGTCCTGAGATGCCCATGAAACTAACATCCACTTTGTCCTTTTTCGCTCTCAGCACTGCACATCTTTTATTAATTAAATAATTACCCACTTTCCAGTTGCAGGCTCTGGCCAGAACCACACGTTTCTGCTCTGTCAGTGCGCCTTTAGGGATTTCATGCTCAACTCATGTGAAGTGTTTTAGAGTCCTGGCCAGTCTAAACAACAAACACCCAGTCCAGACCAGAGTCTGGCTGCTTTTGAGTGTTCTTTCTTTTTTTGCCCATTGAGGTTCCTAACTGAATGTAATGACCCAGAAATATTTTAGTGGCATCAAGGGTAAAAACTGTTCAGATTTGCTAACTGGTGTCTCAATTTTCCCTCTAAAATCACCTTAGGCTTGGGGTACGCTTGGCCATTGTTTACAAACAAGGGCGATAACAGTTTCCCATGACAACAGCAGTTGGTCAACATGACCCATGTCATGTATGCCCATCTTTTAAACACTTTTGCAGGGTGACCACAGTTGGACTCTACAGCATTGCACATGCTATTTCCTGAGTCCTATTCAATATTACACATCTTTACCTTGAGCTGAAGCTGTTTTTCAGTGTGGTCAAGGAAAAGACGAGACGAAAAAGTGATAGGATGGACGAGCTGAACGCAACCTGTGTATGTATGCCAGCTGAAGTTAAGGAGAAGGAGGGCTAAGGACAATTTACAGGTTGTCCTCTTTCTAACAGGGGGTCTAAACTTTAAAATAGTTAGTCATAAGCATTTAGCCAGCCACCTTTAATAATGGTGAAACCTCACATGTTTTGCTCACATATGTTCTTAAAGTTTTCAATGGATGTCAAGGAAAAGCGATACGAAAAGGTGACAGGATGAATGATCTGAACGCAACCTGTGTATGAAGGCTAAAGTTCAGGAGAAGCAGGGCTAAAGATAATTTACAGGTTGTCCTTTTTCCTCTGGGGAGTCAAATCGAAACTTAATAGAGGACTAAAGATGCTGTGTGGTTCTTTGGAGATATCCACTGGAATCCACACTCACAGAAACAACGCACACACTGAAATATCTTTGAGCTCACATATGAATACCCTGACCAAATGGGAAATGCAGTAATGAAGGTCCCCAAAGGAGCATACCACTTTTCAATACAAGCTCAGGAATGCCAAAAATGTGGGTTTTGGCAGCCAAAGAGCGCAAAGCATATTTAACAAATACAGTGTGGGGATCCCTTTATGCTGTGAGCTATTCAGCACACTTGAGACTCTTTTTTTTTACTCTTCTTAGTTTAACCCCTCCTCCCCTCACACACACACACACTCACACACACACACACACACACACACACACACACACACACACACACAGGCACACGCACACGAACACACATGAACACACACACACAGACATGCACACAAACGCAGACATGCACACACACATGAACGAACACACACACACACACACACACACACACACACACACACACACACACACACACACACGAACACACACACACACACACACACACACACACACATACACACACACACATGGACACATGAACACACACACACACCTCCCCCAGGGTTAGCCAGCTCGGTATTTGTGTGTCTGAGTTGGTTTTTGCAGAGATTTTATCCTTGATTCTTGAGGGTGGAGGTGTTACATTTCGTACGGTGATCATTTTGTTGCATAAATCATCACAGAGTGGGGTGGTCCTGGGAGAGAGCGCTTATTTTTACTCTGGCAGATGGTCATGTGGTTAAACTTGAGCGATAGCGGAGAAATTTCAGTCATGGTTCTGGTCTCCAGCTCCAGGAGAATAGCCATGGATGGATTGTCTCTCTTTTAAGAACAAAAACCAAAGCAATGAAATCAACTTAATAGAGGGATGAGGAGGGTTTTTTTTTCCTTTTTTTATTATGCAGCTGTGCTCATTGTACTGTGCTTTTTGTTTTAATGAGAACCAGGGGATGAGCAGCAACAAAGCACTGATTGCTCTAACAGTTTGTCAATCAGGAAACATTTTATTGGAGAACATCAGTGCATTTCAAAGGCCTAGATTTCCTTCCAGATTAGAGTTCAGCATCAAAGCGACAGCAGGGATAATGGCATTACTATTGTTTAAGGAAGTGCTAATACCAAATGCCTTGCTGATTTTCACAGGGTAACATCACAGAATTAGTGAAAAAAACAAACAAAAGCAAGATGTATTTTTCTTTCTAAGCCTGTTACTCATTCCATTTATGACGGTCTTACAACTTGTCATTCTCTGCTGTCAAATGCACTGTAACTCTCTCTCTCTCTCTCTGTCTCTGTCTCTCTCTCTGTCTGTATCTCTCTCTCTCTCTGCCTCCCTCTCTCTCTCTCTCTCTCTCTCTGTCTTTCTCCCTCTCTCTCTCTCTCTGTCTGTCTGTGTCTCTCTCACCTTGGGGCCTGCCTGTTCTTTGGTCCTGCGTATTGGTTTGGAAATAAAAATGACTTGAGAGTGTAAGGAATTTGCACATATTCAAAGGGAGGGGCTGGGTTGAGCCTCAATAACACATGAAAATGGCTGTGCTAATAGCAATAAAATATGGACAATTGGTTGTCTCATTTCCAAGGAGAATTAAAAAAAGATCACAAGAACCAACACAGGACGCAAAACGGGAAGCAACATGGTATTGTTGTTGGCACGTATGTCGTGCCTGTGTGCTCGAAACTACACGTTTTATGTGTTGTGTGTGGATGTGAACACGGGAGAACACAGTGAGACTTCAACAGATGGTCCGAGTTTCTCTCCCCATATTTGACAATAGGTAAGCATATAACATGTTTCATTAAATTTGAGATGTGGCTGTTTATGAAACGATTACTCATGGCTACATTTACGCCAGGCAATAGCTGAATACACTAAAATTTTATGACTTACAGAATAAAAATAATAGGAAAAAAATCTTACAAACTCCACTATGTGTTCAGTACATTTGTTGGTAGGGTTAGTCTTCAGTGGTCTATCAAATTCATTACATTAGTATTTGAAGGCCTTTCAAACAGATTCTGAAGCTATAAAAGTAAATGTAGCAGACACGTCTTTAAAAGAATAAGGTAGGGGAATGTCCTCTGTTAAAGCCACATGGTGGAGTTTGTGGCCAAGACTTAAAATATTGCAGGTCACTACTGGGCCAGGACTTTGCTCCCTCGAGCGCTCTCTGTGTAAGGCCGGTGCCCACCGAACAGGTTGAACCTCATAGTATGCAGGCTTTTGATTAAAAAGCATTCACGGAATTTTTCCACTTGGGTCTCCATTGCCAGATGTCAACTAAAGGGATGACTGTGAATCAAGTGTGATTTTATGGGCTTTGAAATCTTTCAGAGCTCATTGCCTGAGTGCATTCTCAGATGTTAAGCCATTGGGCTTTGACTGGACTTGAGCGATTGTGTCTGGGGATGATAAACTGTTTAATTACAAGGGGGGGTTGCAGGTGGAAAGTCGACTACATTCATGTGGTTTTGTGGTATTTTGTATTGAGGGAAGCCCAAAAGAAGAATTTTAGAGGGAACAAACGAAAATTGAATTTTTCACAATTACCAGTTGAACAATTTCCAGTTGTCATGCTGAATATCAGTGTTTTTGGAGCTTTCTAGTTGAACTGTCTGTCTGTGTTTTAACCTTGGCAAAGTGAATAATAGACTGATATGTAAATTAATCAAAGCATTAGCGCATTAGCTATCAGTTATAGATGCACAGTCTTGGCATTGTCACAATGTCACTATATAATATCAACACTATTATTTGCACATCAACACTCACAAAAGTAATCCTAAGTGTCAACATCACTGTTTAAAGTGGCATTTCTAAAGAGTTTATGGTGATTTCGTAACAGACTAATAAGCACATGCTGTCCTGTGATGCATAAGAAAAGGGTCCGATCTGGATTGCCGTCAAACTGCACACTCCCTACCAATACTCGGCTTAAACAATAGAACAAAAACATGTTGAATTTTTCAAGCCAACATTCATAAACGTGAAATGGAAGAAAAAAGGCTTGCATAGTGCTTAACCTCGACTAGACTTTGTTTCCTCAGTCAAGCACCATTTGTCAATTTCAGAGAGACAAGCAAAAGAGGCAAAATACATCTTATCTGTTTTGGGAGTGTTTATCAAAACTTCTCAAGGCCCGAGGAAGGAAAAAATCTTCAGTCAATGAATGGCTTGGGAAAAGTCCAAGGGGTAATCAGATTGTCAAGCGATAAAGGATGTTCTTCCTGCACTTCTTCCAGTCAGTGCAATTGCGCCACTTGTACATTTTCCCCCTAACCAAACCATTATTTCATCTCATTTCATTTTGCTACTTAACTGAGGCGTTTTTCTGTATCACTTACAGAAAATCAAAGCATTACAAAATGCCAGTTAAATTATAATGCAAAAGCAGGTACAGATCAAATGAACACAACATCCAAGGACAATAACGCTACATTAAGGACATTAAGCTACAACAGTAACATTACATGTGCTTCATGATCATTTCGTTGTTACAATGGAGGTTTAGTACATCCACTGGGCCTCAGATTATTCCGAAACATGCCTTTGTGTTTTTGTAAAGCAGCATGCAGCCTATTTAGCCATCAGAGAGTCCTCACAGACCACAGTTTACCCAATCTGTGTTTATGTCTGAGAGGTTGGCCTTTGGCTCATGCAGTCTGACATGTGCGTCAATCACGTCTTAAATTGCTTTTTAGTGTGTCAGTTACGCCCGCCCCACCCCCTCAAGCTAATATTGTCAGCACGACTGTGAACATGCCAAGGGTTTCTCTGTTCCTCACGCGAACAAAGTGTGATTTCACAAGAATGCACATTTTAAAGCAACAACAAAAGTAGTATGTCTGTCTGATGTTATCTCAGCCCCAGTCCCATTGCTGTGGATGCTCTGTGTTTGGAGTGGAGCCTTAGACTGGCCAGAGCCTACACAGAAGGCTCATAGAGTGTGTGTGTGTGTGTGTGTGTGTGTGTGTGTGTGTGTGTGTGTGGTGCCTCTCTCTAGTTTGCATTTAAAATGATCATCCAGATAATGTCGTCCCCAGGGTCGGTCATAAATGTCCATTTCCGAGACCTCTAAACATTTCAAATATTTTTTAACCGAGTTAAGACTGACCGTACATGTAATTATATGATTCCCAGGAAGATTTGACAAGTGTCCTATTTAAGAGAGAGATCTGTAGTTAACATGGTGGACTTGGCCTTAAACTGAAATTAAATATTTGGATCTGGAGGGAAACTGCCTAGAATATGAATCGGCAATGCAATACTGATCTACACTTCAATATTGACCTAGATCAACCATCCATCCATCCATCCATGCATCCATCCGTCCATGCATCCATCCTTCCATCCAATTATTTATGTTTTTATGTATTTATTTATTTATTTGGAATGCCACAGATAAACAGAATTTTTTTAAAAGAACATTTTCTGCTCCAGCCTCATGTGTAAAGGACAGCGTAGTTGACTCACTGTTTGTGTTGGCCCGATCACCTGTGTTCACATGGCAACGTTGCAGTCTGGAGTCATTTGCCCACAGCAACTTATAAGTCTATGAGGAATTTCCTGCAGTCGCTGTTGCCCATTTTCAACAGCAAACTCTCCATTTACTTGGGCATGAAAAAAACCTTGAATTCAGAGGTGAGGATACTTGAATTGGGGAACATTTTCTGGGGAGACACTGTCTGTGTATCTTGGCACCTAGTACCATGGTGAACACTATCAAAACTGAGATGGACCTTCTTTTGCAGCAGCTGATGATAAAGCTGATTAGTTGTGGCCGGTAATGATAAAATACTTGTGAATTACTTGGGGCACTGACATTGCAGAAACACAAAAACATGACCACAGCGTGAGCCTCTTGACCACAGGGAAATGTATTTTCTTTTATTTTTTTATTTGTCAATATATGTCTTGATAAATCTAAATAAGTTACATTTCATGTTGAAATGTTTACAAAGCCATAAACATGTATTATTAGCTGAACCATGTTTTCAAGAAAAAAAAGAGCTAAGTTTAGATTTTTTGTCAAAGGGGTACAGTATTTCACACAGAAAAAAAAAATCAACGTTAAAATCAACACTAGGAAAAAAATGAACTTCTACAAAAGTATCAATAAATAACAACAATTATATAACATTATAAGCAGATACATTTACTTACATCAGTACATGTTTTTATCTCCGTCCTAGTCTGACAATTCTGATATGGGTTAACTCAATGTGTAGCTACACATCCATCAAGTGTCTGTAGAGTAGGCAAATATCTGCGATATAAATACAGTATGAAATTGCTCTGATGGTGTAGTTGGAGGTTCTCCTTGAGTTTAGAGTCCTGTTTTCAGTATTTTACATGTGCAATAAAAATTTCACTTATAAAAAAGTCACTTTTGTAGCACTATTGAGGGAAAAATACAGAAATTTAAATAAAACACTGTCTTTGATTGATCTTAATGCTATTACCACATTCTAGATTTGTCCATCAATCGTAATAGTTATTATTAGTAAGATTAACATACATTAATAAATTTACAATATACTGCAACTATGTGAGAGCATGTTCTTCAGCTTAAAATCGGTGTGGGATAAGTGATATTTACATTAAAATGTACTGCGGGTTTGGGATTTCAAAATGTCGATAACCAAAATATAATTCACCAGACCATGGCAGCCTCAAATAATTGGAGTCCTTAAAAAAACATGCCTACTTGACTGATGTCAGAACCAATATTTTGTCCAGAAATTTAAATATTGTAATCTTTTAGCCATATGTATTTAAGGGATTTTCTGAAATATGTAAAAATAAATTACCTTTTTAAAACCAATTACAATGTTGTTTCACTTTGGGTCCCTAAAAAATAGGATTGGAGAATTTGACAACTTCAAGAGATATAACATGGCACTGTCAACATTCAATGTGATCATAATTATTTACAATAGATTAATAATAATAATACAGCTTTATCTTTTAAACGTTTTACCCTAGCAGTAAACACACAATACATCTAATTTACACCAACTCTCTACAAAACCCTTCCCTACAGGAACTTTTATCACTCTTCTGTTTCTCGTCAGAGATAAAGTATGCCATGCTGAATTATATTTACTTTCATTCTGTACTCAGGAAAAACAAAATCAAATGATCTTTATCAATACAGTGATTATAGCACACTAGCTATACTTATTATTTGTAAAGCTGATTACTTTCACAAAACGTGTGGCAAACATAAGGGAAATATTGTGCAAGTTTCAAATGTTGTGGTGTGATATGTATGGTTTTCTTCCTGTTCCCTTTAACTTCTCGACGTTGCTGGCTTTTCTCATGGATCTATTACATCATGTTTATGTATAAAAATAAACAACTAACAAGGCTAGTGGACATCCGTAAGTAAAACAGTCTCATCATTTCCAATCGATTACCAACGAAGGCACTCCTCACCCTCCTTTTTTAAAACGCTGATTTGTCTTGTCTTTCCAAAACTATTCCTAAACATTCATGAAGCTACTAGGTGCACCTATGGCACCAGCTTGCTCTGTTTACATTTGTAACACAACCCAGACTACTGCCTCCATGTACAATACTAAAGTACATGCTGTTTTTATACATTTTCTAGAGCACTGTATGAACGTGGCCATCCTTTTTTTCCAAGAAAGACCTTGAAAAATAGAAAGTGGTGGTGACACTGAAACTGCATGATGCCAGCAATATGTACAGCACATACAGTCTACGTGCTGACAAGCTCTAGAAAATGGCCAGCCACTCAGACACAGCACACAGAAGCCTTGCACATCATGTGGCAAGTGTGCCTGAGATCCCCTGCTGCTCTTGCACAAAGGGATAATCAAGGCCTCGACAGTGATACGAGCGTCCATTACTTCAAAGTGTTGCCACTCAGACCCAAAGAGACCTCAGTTCCTTGGAAGTGATTACTATCATGAAATGCTCTTTTTTTCTCTGTGTGTGTGTGTGCAAGGCTCTTTTGATTAAATCAGGACAAGGCATGGGGAGAATTAGAGAAAAAGGCTTCTAACAAAACAGGCTGTACATTTCTGGACAAATACAATAATTGAACCCAGTTGTGAGATGGTCTTCCTATATACATCATGTGTTTACTTTGCTATACTGTTCTAAAGAGATGATGGTACTTCAGTAAGACCATAATTTGTGCCATTGGCTGGTGTGACAAGGTGTGTTGCTTGAAACACATAAAGGGAATCTGAAAATTCTTTTTTAATAAGCTTAATTTCAGATATATTTCTTGTACTGAAGTCACTAGTTATCTGGAGCTTCTTTTCCAATACATTTCGACAGCACAGTTTTACATAACAGCCATTACAGCCCATAACAGCCATTTCCTGTATAAAACAAACACATTTACATGTGAATATGTGTCATTCTGTCACTTTCTACCCAACGCAGGGGACACAGGTAATCCTGAGATCCAGACCAATCTAACAGGGGAGGCAAAGTGTCCACCGTCTTTGCTTTTTCCATAGAGATGAGATACCTTTCAAAGGGCACTCTGTGATTGAGGCAACTTTCCTGAGTTTATGAAAGTTAAAAAAAATACACACACACACACACACACAAACACTCACACCACATATACACACTTTCTCTCTGGCATCCACAAACGTACACACAAGCACTCGGAAAAGAAACATGAGATAATATCAACAACACTTTAAGCATGTCTTTAAATAGCACGACTCCTTTTTGACAGCTTTCTCACTGAGTCTTTGGTCATGTTTCGAAGACACACTTTCCTGGAGTCAGAGATGAGTGCCACGGCAACGGGTGGCAAGGTAAAGGAAGGGACTGGGGTGGGGGGGGGGGCTAGCTAAGTGGGAGTGGATGTGGTTTGTTGGGGTGGAGGGATTTGAAGAAGGGGGGGGGGGAGAGGAGGAAGAGGAAGATGATGAGGAGAAGAAGGAGGAGGAGAAGGAGTAGCGAGGCTGCCCTATGCTGTAGAGAAGTTTGACCTGATGGAATCCTCTCGGAGCTGCCGGTGCTTTCCGGCGTTGAACTCCTCGCGAGTCGTCCGCCGCTCGATAGTTATCCTGTAATTCTTCCTGCGGGACAACAAACAGCGCCGAGAGCGTGTGAGCTGCAGCCGTCACCGGATATGTACATGTAAACCTCCCTCTGTTTGCATGGCCGTAACTCAATTCTGCTATTTGCTTGAAAACCCCGGCTCCGAGTTTAATTCGATTTCTTCTAAACATTTATGCAGTGGGACCACCTGTTAGAAAACCCTACAGTCACACTCAAACCTCTGCAGCTGCGGTCTACTCAGCCAGCAACATGCATGTTAAAAGTTATAATAGTGTGTCGTCCAACACCAAAATGACAGTGTAATTAAGAAGCTCTTGGCCGTGAAATGCAAGTTAACATTCAGCTCTAATTTAGGTGGATTTAGCATTGGGGAAAAAAGAGTAGACATGCAAGCTAACATGTGGGTAATGCATGCACGCATGCCCTGGACTGCAGCTTACTTACCTAAAGAAGTAGAACGCCATGAGCAAGGCTGCGCCAAGAAGCGCTCCCACTATGATACCAGTCACCGCCGATACTCCTAGTCCACCTGCTTAGGGGAGAGTATGAAAGTTATTAGTAAGGCAAATAGAACCGCCGCCTCTGTAATTGGTGGACCACCGTGGGGGCCGGTGGTGAGGCTGCTTGTGCAAGTAGCAGGGATAAATTACATGATGACATGTCGGGGGTCACGTGGTCCGGGGGAGCTTTTGCGATCGACCTCTCGTGCAGGAAAAACTTGTCACTGTTGAAGCCCGAAATCATCTGGAATGTTCTGTTGGTCCCAAAATAGTTCATGACAGTCTGTGTGAGGAGAAGGAGACAAAAACAACAATGGGGTGAAGGATATCCATCTTCAACAATATTTTAGTAAGAGACATGAATACATTTTCTGAAGGCTGACTATTGGAAATGAATCATGGTGGACACTTTGAAAGGGAGGGAAGTGTACATCTCATGCTGGCATTCTTACCTCATAGGTTCCTGCTTCGCGGTCTGTCATAGACATGACTGAGAAATCTCCTTCTCTGTCACCGTTGGTATCTATAGACACCTGGCCAGCAATGCCTGTGCAGAAGGAATGCGAAGGGAGAGAAAATTAATTAGCTACAAGACCTGGGCATTCCAAGAAAAACACGAACAAGAGTCGACAAATTCCGGACAGCCAATACAACAGGAAATCTCATCCACCTCCCGCCGTTTGTGTTGGCTTCGTCTCCAGAAATTGTAATTTCATCCCTCCGTCTGTGTTCCTGAATTCTTGACATTTTTAAAATATTATTTCTTTTAACGAGAAAACATGACCCTGTTCCTGACTATTCCGGCAGAACAAAACATTGTTATTTCACGTTCGGTTCTGGCAGTACGAGCCAGCGAGCATTTCCAACAGACTTATTGCAGAGAACATCCATTTTGTAACACAAGTTTAATGAATGAAGTTAAAAAATGAGTACACTCAGAAATCCAGTGGGTGTGTACTACTCCTAAATGATTAGAGGGAAAAGGGGGGCTTGTTAGAACTCGTCTGAAGATAAAGGGCTTTACGTGTCACAGTTGACAGCAAAAGGAAACACGCTCAGGGTGAAAATACAGTCAGGCAATAAGCGTTTTTCGAATGTTGCCTCATTGTGATTGAATACGGATTTAACAGGCGATACACGGAGGACTTATCACCACCTGAAACATTAAGCAACCGAGTGAAAGGCGACGCGGCCCCGGGGGCCATGGGTAATTAACTGTGATAGTGAGAGCTGAGGTGCTCTCCGATTGCGCTCGCAAGTTATTCAAAAGGGCCCGAGGAATTCCAGGATCGGAGCGGCGCGCCGGCAATATTGGGTCCAAATAATGAGATGAATTGGCCAGATGTTCTCCAGAGAAACCTCGGAGATGCTAAACCCAGGGCCAAATTTGTCAGTCTGGGGGCTTTAGATCATGTTCCAGCAGACTTTGACCGAGTGTAAAACGATCCACTTCTTCGGTAGACGCAAATATGATTAGACGTGTGGAGAGAGAGAGGAGGAGGAGGCGCCTAGCGTGTGGTGCACGGCAGCAGCTGCGAGGTCCACAGTCGCGGGCGCACCAAAGTCACTAGGAAAGCAGATTCCTCTGCGAGACAAAGGCTCGGTTCTTTACTGTCCTGCCCAATAAGGATTTTCCAAAGTCCCTTGCCAATAAGAACCAGTGTTTTGCGTGTGTGTGTGTGTGTGTGTGTGTGTGTGTGTGTGTGTGTGTGTGTGTGTGTGAGTGTGTGTGAGTGTGTGTGTCTGTGTGTATTTGGGTGTGTATGTGTGGCCTGTGTTAATGCATTATCATTACATAAACAAAGAGGGGATAAGCTCCACTATGTGTGTGTGCAAAGAAAACTGAACACCACTGAAACAGCCACCGGAAACATATGTCTGAGTAACACTGAGAGTAAAAAAGCCTTTCAGAGTCTTTCTGCTGCCTCAATACTTGATACTAACAAAAATGTGTTTAGGACTAGACCAGACAGTGTCCACATCCAGTCACAAGTCATAAGCCTACTTAGGATACAGCAGCAGCCACAGATAAACTCTAACCTACACAAAGGCCAAGGAACTGATTATGGATGCTGTCTGATGGTCTCTGTCTGTTTCTCTGCCAGTAGGAATATGCAAACACTACCAGCCCCCTTTCCTTGGCAGGTGATGGGCCCACGTCATGTTGGTGTGGAACAGCATCTTGAGGCAGATCACGGCAAGATACTGTACGCCACACAGGTCTTGGTGGAGGTCTGCATTCTGTATGCATTTCTTCTATTTAGTTAACCATCGGTCATCTATCCTTGTAGAGAATCACTGGGCAGGCTTGGCACAGTGGTGACAGGGCTACAAAGGTGCACTGGTGTAGTGCTATGCTATGTAAACAAGTTCGTTGCTGCGACTGGCCATAGTGCTGTCTTATTGAGTGCAGAGGCAGTCTGAAAGAGAGCCGCTGATGCTACCCCCTTGGATCGCGCCTGGCCTATGCAGCGTGGCCAGACCACACAATTTGATGTGGCCTGGCTTGTCAGGCTACTAGTTAGTTACGTTGTTACAATATTAACATTGGCCACATTGTGTTATTACAGTATTAATAATGGCCGTCTCGGCCAGAGTGCTTACCTTCAAACGTTCTGTTCCACATGTAGCGAGTTATCTCATTGCCATCTTTCTTGCTATAGCCGCCCTTCTTGGCTTCGTGCAGGGCAATAGCATAGAGTAGCAAGGCGTCATGGAAGCCCTCCATGAACATATTGACCTACACAGGGGGAAAAGGACAAGTTAAATCCACTGACTGACTGGCATGCCCTCCTGCAAACTCTCCCCTGTTTGCCTTGCTATGTATTTGCATCACATGATTAGTCAGTGTCAAAATGCGGTGGGACAAGGAGGTTGGTGGGGGTTGCGTGTTCCAAGTTGGGTTTCTTCAAATGCCACCCCCCCCGCCTGGCAAGCTAGCATGGCTACAAACAACAATTAATAAAAGAAAAAGGTACAGGCCCTGGACACAGACAAGCTAACACTAATAGATCCACATGTTATGATAGGGATTAATGCACCATTCCTGTCTTAGAGTGTCCACCGTGCGCTGCCCAAGTAAAATAATTGTAAAACCTAGCGCTTTGGGGGAGTGCTTCTTAGGGGATTCAATAACTGGACAGAAGAGATCTCTGTATATTTACAGTCACCTTCTACAGCCTATTAGGAACGGAACAGCAGGAAAAGCTGATATAGTAATATGACTGTTTATATACATTTTTTTTTTTGTCGGTGGTATGAGCTGCACAGAAATCACTGGGTAGTGCAATAATAATACAGGCCCAGTGGTGTTTTCTTACTGAGAGAGACCGTTTGCAATTTGGCAACACCAGCCTACCGGAGTGAACATTCCTCCTTCCAAGTATGTAGTGCATTTTTAAAACGGAAAAGTTTAACCCCAAAGACCGGCAGGGCCAACACCAACACCGCCGGACATTTTTGGTCCAGTGGAGCAGCAGACTTGTGCAAGGTTTACAAGCGCTTACTACAATCCACGTCTGGGTCATTTCAAGGACATAATCAAGGGACAACAGGTAGAATATACATTATATCCCCCGGAGTCACAAACTCGGTGACACTAGTCCCTGACACTGCTGACGGTAAGTGTCACATGATAACCTGCTGGCGGCGTTTCACATGACAACACCACGTGAATGTCTAAGGGGGGCCATTACTGGACGCTCTGTTGCCTCCAGTGTTTTCGGGAGGACATAAACGTGTCTGTGGGAGAATGGAGCCAGTCAAGGTTACAAATTCTCTCAGACGCCCTCCTACTCTCTCCCCCCCTCCCTTGACCCACCACCCCTCCACCCCCCCACCCCTCCTTCCTTTCTCTACTCATGGAAGACACAAAAGCTTGCCAACATGGAAAAGGAAATAAGTTTTATTCTCGTCACGGCTGGAGAAGCTGGGAATCCTCTGGGCCGGGCCCAGGGGGAAGGTATACATCATGGGGAGATGCGTCATGTCGAAACACATACAGACCCGACTCGACGCTGGTAGCCCCGACTGTAGTGTCAGGGAGGAGAAGCCAGCCGTGAGGACCACACATGGTGCTTCCCTCCATGTGTCATGACAAAGGGAATGTGGAATTAGGGGGTGATGTAAGCCCTGGAACGAGACCTCGGATGGGAATGGAGAATTTACGCACCCACGGTTACCTCAGTTTTGCCGCCCTCCTAGTTACAACCTTAGTGGGAAAGTGGTGGTGGTGGTGGTGGTGGTGGTGGGGGTGGTGGTGGGGGTGAGAGTGAGGGGTGAGGGGTAAGGTGGGGGTCCTTTTGTAGGGCCAAGAGGGATACTGAACAATTTTTAAAACTTAAGTTGTGCAGTCTGTGCCAATGTCATCTACATGACTGAACCTATTTAAGTATTCAGCTTTCAGTATTCAAGTCTCTCCCTTCTCTAGTGTAGCAGAGGTACAGACGGGCTGGGGTGATGGTCCCAGCCTTAAAGGAAAATCAGTAAGACAGTGAGAGAATATTTTAGTCCATAATATTTATATGGTAACATTTTATTTCACTGTCCCTGTTACATGAATTAGGTACAGTGTAACAAAGCATGTAACACTGTATCATTAGGTTAGGGGTAGTGTTAGGTATGTACTGTGTAAGTACATAACATAACATGTTGTTCCATTGGCTTTAGTGATGTTTCATTGGCTTAGAGTACTTAGTTGTATGTCCATTTTCTTTAGTGTACTAGTAACCTTTGCTGCCACTCTTGGCCAGTACTCCCTGGAAGAAGAGTTACTGTAACTTCATGGGACCTTTCATGGTTAAATACAAGTTAAATAAATAAAAAGTAGATACACTAAAATGGAACTGTAAAATAAATTGTTTCTATTTGTTAATGTGCTCAAATTATTTTTGCCATCAGTAATAAGGTCATAGATGGTCATAGATATTGGGCTTATACCAATGTCTAGTACACTGTATCATGTTTTAACATATCTGCACTGCGACACAATTCAATTGCCTCTTGAAGACATTGAAGATTTCCAAATCTAATATACGTCAGCAACCTGCTTCCAACCATAGCCAATGCGTCTTCAATCCTGGAGGCAAGTGGCCAGAGATGGCTATCTGGCGAGCCCTAATGTGGATGCTTTCTGAAAGCTGTGACCGTGTCCTTCTCTCCGTCACCTCGATGGCCTTAAAGCGAATGGACTGGAACGGACATTTCATAATGACACGGTGCTGCTCTGCTGCCATTGCTGTCTGGTCTAAGTGCGTCTGTCACGGAGCATGTAAGAGTATCTGAGGGAGAGCACCGATCACTGATCACAGGGGCTACTCCCCTCTGGCCATCGTGCATGCAGACTACAGGAGTGATAAGGATCTTGCCACACGGCTCAGGTGGCCTTGTACGCAAACGGTAAATCTTGGAGGCTGACTATGCAGTACCGCTGTCTGTCCTGGGGGAGAGAGAGGGAGAGGGAGAGAGAGAGAGAGAGAGGGAGAGAGGGAGAGAGAGAGAGAGAGAGAGAGAGAGAGAGAGAGAGAGAGAGGGAGAGAGGGAGAGAGACAGAGAGAGAGAGAGACAGAGAGAGAGAGGGAGAGAGAGAGAGAGAGAGTGTGTGTGGGTGTGTGGGTGTGTGTGTTTGTGTGTGTGTGTGTGTGTGTGTGTAAGTGTGACTAAAGAATGAGTTTTAACAAGCATGCCAGCAGGGTAAAAGTGGCCACTGACATAGCTTTGCCTCAAACTCATGCCTGACTGGCCTTAAAAAAGGTTACCGTTTTAGTAGCTATTCCAATTTCTTGCTCAGCATATCCCAATGTGAATTCAAAATTATGCAATGATTTAATGCAGGAAATGTTTTGGTGCCAAACAATTTACCCCCTCCTGATTTTTAAAACCAGAAAGCTTTAAGTTGTATTAACTTTAAACTTAACTATAATACCACCCAGTATCTGCTTTTCATGTAGAACACCATGTCAAACTGGCCACAAAATTAACAATAATTTTAAAGGATTTAACTAGCACTGTTATTCAAAACACACAGGGCGAGTACAAACACTCTCATTAGATTGATTCCAAGTCTGGGGATGTCTGAAATGACAAGCCCTTGTGTTAATCGGAGTAATTACTGGAGCTAAAGTCAACCTTTAGGCCACTGTCAAGCTGTTACTTGACTAGCTTTGATGACGCACACAGTGTGAGCGGGATACTGCCTGAGCAGCAGAAATCAAAGTAAATGGGTTCGCCAAAGCGCAACACACACTGACACACACACGGATGCACACACACACTGACACACACCGACACACACATATACAGCAACACACACACACACACACAAACACACACACTCACACATGAACACACACATGAACACACAGAGACATACACACACACACACACAAACACACACACTCACACATGAACACACACATGAACACACAGAGACATACACACACACACACACACACACACACACACACACACACACACTGCAGCAGGGCACCCTGTGGAAGCACACACTGTGGAATTCTGGGACGGCACATACAAGGGGCTGTTCATTCCTATACCCCTTGCACAATGTTCACTCCCTGCAAGGCCATGAGATCATTTGTTTTAACTTTTTTTTTTTTATTAATATTTGGAGCGGCATGAAAACAAATTCATCACTGAGCAACTCGGTTGCATGGCTGAAACTTTTGTTTTGCCTTGGGTAATGCTCTACACGATACCTTATAAAACACAACCATGTCATGCTTGAAGGGACCGCTGCAGTTTCTGCTGCCATTTAAAATGCATTACAGATATCTGATGACAAAGCCGTAATCCAACACACCCACCTGCTGGTTGTCATTGCATATAAATATTTTGGATACTGAAAATTCTCCTCGTAACAGTTAAGGGTCCTGACTCTGATGGTTGCTAGTCATTTCTTGTTTTGATTTCTCCTTTAAGCACAGGGGGATATGGATTTAAAGAAGAAAAAAAAAACCAAGTCCAGCTTGAGTTACACACATATGGTAGTTCTGAGCGTGTGTTTAAGTCAAATGTGGGTTTTGTTTGTGCATCCAAGAGAAGATGGACGTCACTGCCTCTTATCACCATCGCCGACTCTTTTTGTTGAGGCTTTGGCAGAGATCAGAGATAAAGACTTTACCAGTTTTTTTTTCTTTAGAAAAGGGCTTCATTCCAAATTGTTTTGTCTTGTCTCCAATTTGGACCACAGTTTGTGCTTTGTTCAAATATCAACATTCACATTCAATCATCTGTTGTTTATATGTATGCTATTTCATCTGAACAAAAAAAAAAGACTTTTCTCAGGCCAAAGTTATATAATAACATAATAATAATATTAACAAATACTTTCATTAATATGGCAGTTTCAACAGAACAAGTTTGTTTTCCCTGGCCTGCTCTAGCTAAAAAGCCCATTTTAAACAAAATTAATTAAATGCATAACTAGGAGAGAGGTGGATAAGATTTAGTAAAGAGTTACACCAGCCTGCTCCTGAACAAAGACCTGATAAAATATCTTTCGACTGTGTGTCGGTTGGCCGAGTTGTGGGCATGTCGATAACGAAGCGTTTTTGGGACGTTTAAGAGCTGTAATGTTTCGAGGGGGCGATTTACATATGTGACAAGTCCACTGCAAATTGGTGGCCCCCACATTCTCTGGCTTGGACTCCGCAGGCCTCCAATGCCCGTAAGAGCATTCCAAGCAGCCAGTCGGCCAGAAAAAAAATGTATCACCTTCTTTTGGGAATAAGGCGGTCATTCTTCATCCCAAATAGTCATTAATATAGAATGCATCAGCAAGGCTGAAACTAGGCCAAATTGGACACGTCAAGAATTAATTATTATTTATACTGAGTATTTGTGACCTGACAAAAGCAAACAAGAGCTCCGCCATGCGTTATGTTGATGTTTTCTCGCTCGTAAAAAAAAAAAAAAAACGAAAAAAAAAAAAAAAAAAAAAGCTGGTCCATACAATAAAGGAATTGTGCTGGTCCACACTGAAAGCACCACATTCATATTTTTTTTTAATCAGAATGCTCTTTGTTGTCGGTCACTGTCGCTTCTCTGTGGATGTTTCGTTCTCAGCAATGCCGCGCCATACTAACGCCACGCCACGCCAGCGCCAGGCCTCCGGCCAAGAGCCACCTGGTGGCTTTTGTGGCTCGGGCCGGCTGGCGGCTGTGTGCCAGCCGGGAAAGTGGCAGGCCCCTGCTGGGCCCATTAACCTCGCACTGGCCCATCCATCAACGGCTGTTTGTTCCGACATGACAGCTCCTGCCGTCCGCCTTCAAAGAGCCTTGATGGCTTTTCAGCGGACGCTGACACACGGGGAACAAAAAAGACGACCGATGGCTCCTCGAAGCGGTCTGCACCCCACTCCACACAACCCCCCCCCCCCCCCCCCCCCCCCCTCCTTCCTTCCTCCCTCCCTCCCTCTATACACACCCAACGCTCCGAGGCCAAAAAGATTCCTAGGTCGCCTCTATTCAAAGGCGTGATGCACACTGGCTGCTGGTGCTGGCCTCCGGTGCTAAACTAGGGCCTGCCTGAGTCGAATCGATTAGCCCCCCTCAAACACAGGCAAACAGTGGCCACTGAAGACTCACTGGTGTGCTGCTCTCAAGATGTGCTGCTTCTCATGACTGACTGACTACATGTTTAAAAGATAGAGAATGTACATATACTTTCAAATAATTTTAAGGATCTTGCCATTTGAAAAATAAAATACAAAAAATCAGTCCATCTATTTAGCACACTGTTTACAAAGACCATTTGATTTTAGGATGGTATCAAAGCTGCTGGTCTACAGAGAGTGAGTGACTACTGAAAACAAGTCAGTAACTGCAGGAAACTGCACTTACTCACAGTCTTTGAAGACTGTGAAGAATCATGAATTACAGTCTGTTTACTACCAGATATAGCAGAAGGACTGCCATTGAACACCAACATTTGATACCAAGTAACAATAAACATATGAAGATATGAAGAAATCATACATACATCATCGCAGTCCTTACAGTCGTGAACCCCTGGTCTTTGGGCAGACTTCCTCAGCTCAATGGTGAAGTTCTCGAACTCGGGCTTGACGGTCCTCAGCAGGGTCACTGTGTTAAGGGCGCTGTAGGCCGCCCGCGCTTCCTTGTCATATTTGTCACCTCGTTTCCACGATCCATTTCCTGTAAGACAAGAGCTGATAAATCTATCTAAGGTATATAACCTTTACCTTCTAAATATTAAACTCAACCTTTTTAACAATATCTTATACAAGCGGTGTGACTCAAGGGTGTCTGACTGCAAATGGATTGATTGTTGTTTGTTAAGCTGTAGAATCAGTGTTACCGTAAGCAGAGGAGTTGAAGAGGTCGATGTTGAAGAAAATGTGACTGCCGTTGGTCATTCTCCGCCGGTGGGCTGCCAACATGATTTCCCGCACAATGTCTGCATGTGCACATATAACAACCACTGGGAGAGGGAAGGAGAGAAAGAGAGAGAGTGAGAGAAAGAGAGAGAGAGAGAGAGTGAGAGACAGAGAGACAGAGAGACAGAGAGAGAAAAACAGGTCACTTTACATCCCAAACATTAAATAAATTGATGAGAGAAATGACATTCTTATACATTACATATTACATATATCATATATTATTATTATATGTTCTATATAATGTCCTCAGATAACATGTAAATCCAAGTCTTCTGGTCTTATCTGTCTTGATTTGATCTGAGCGTTGTGTAAAGAAGCTTGCGATGCACTGCTTGACAATATATCGCCTCACTTCATTCACCCTTTCCAGATGTTTGTTTGCCATGTTGCTCATAAGCGATCCATTTTTTTATGGTCTCATTTATCAAAATAAACGATCACACTTATGATAGACTAAGAACGGGCCGACATGAAAGCTGGCGATTGCTATTAAACTTTTTACAGCAATGATGAAATATGCACATTAGGCTAGAAGGGGATTTTGGTGTCCACGTGTGTGTGTGTGTGTGTGTGTGTGTGTGTGTGTGTGTGTGTGTGTGTGTGTGTGTGTGTGTGTGTGTGTGTGTGTGCAGCCCTCTTGCTCTAACTGGGATACCCCTGAAGAGATGGCTGAATAAATATGTCTGTACATTCGCAGGGGGCATACACATACGAGTGGGAGGTCCATATGAACCAGGGGTGAGTAAAGACATTCAGTTGCCACAATTATGTAAGTGTACAGTAAGATTTAGGTGAAAGACCCATATTTCACACACCCACACAGATGTGCACACACACACACACACACACACATACACATGAGAACACGCAAACCTCAGACTAATGACAGTCTGAGTGTGAAATATTTCCCTACGGAGCAAGGGTTAAAAATACAGAAACAAATAAACAGGCAAACAAACAGGCGTTTTGAAATAGCGCCCGTGGGGTCCCATAAATAGGAAGATTCAGGGGGCCGCTGGAACATTCCCCACAACTCTGTCACTGTGGGGAGAGCGCGCCTCCTGAAATACCCTCACCTGACTGGGACAAACCTGAGCTCAGTCCTACGGCACCGTGCCACCCTTTAATTATACAGCGCAGCACACTGCGGGCCCTGTGTCCGCTCTCCAGCCACTCCGCAGGGTAGAGCTCCGGCCAGCAATATTTCAAAAATCTGGATTTTCCCACTGATGCTAGTTACAGATGAACTAAGGTATGCATATGGGGGGGGTGGGAGTGGGGGGTGCAAGGGGGTGGGGGGTATGCTGGGGCTGGGGTTGGGGTTGGGGTGTGTTGGGGGTGTGGTTGGAGGGGTCGGGGGTGGGGAAGGGGGGCTGGGTTGAGGGAGACACACGGTGGACTTCAGTATTGGTTGCCATGCATTTTATATGCCTTGGGGGTCATTATGAAAAAAAAAATGCAGTGAGTGTGCTTTTCAGAGTGCAAATAACACTACGGTACAAACTTAATCCACACATTTACATACGTAAATACACACATGCTTCATAATCTTTTGGCAGAGATAAAGTGTAGTGTTCTTATCAGTTAACTACTGAAGATACTGCAGTTTTTTCCAGTTTTGAGTTAAATTGTGATTCAAAGTTGAAAAATAAAATGATTTAATTTCTCAACGACGTACTTTATTTAAGTCAAACACACAGGCAGTCTACCTCTAAACCCTTGCACTACTGAATGTGCCAAGATATGAGAGCCCAGTGCGGTTTTACCAAAATTTAAAAATCCACATTTCTGTTTCGTGAAAAAAGGCTGTCGATATTGTATTTGAGTTTAACAGCCTATCAAATTCCATGCGATCTGTCGGTGCGTCTACAGCACTATTTTGATTGGCTAGAATTGTTCGTGGCTCAGTCTGAGCTTCTGTCTGTGTTCCTCATTCATTCACAGTGTCAGGGCTGCGGCTGAACACCTGAGACCTCCAAGCACCAACACTGAACGGAAAGCTAAAGCACCATGAAAAGAAAATTTGCTGCAGTCTTTAAGTTCATGTTATTAGGATTAGCCATTGAAGCCTTTAAGTTTCTTTTTCTTTTACTTCTTGGTTACTAACATTTAGCAAAAATCTGTGAATTACCACTCCATATTCAGAGCTTAGACAAATATTTACACCAGTCAATCACTGGAGACTTGGACACAGATTTGTCATTCACGTGTCAAAAAAAAAAAAAGAGATGCATTTCCATAGTGCGTATCTATCTTTTTTTTTCAAATTCGTGATGTCTGTGTCAACAAGGGGTCAGACTCATCCTGTGAATTTCAACAGCAGACTATCAAGGCCCATCTGTGTTCCTGTTTGCTTGAGAACTAAAATATATTTTTATTACATGTAAAAGAAATTCTCTTTCAGCTTTGCCTCAATTCAACGCCCAAAGATGTGAAGATGGGTTGTCAAGCGTAAATACCGCCATGAGGTGAAGAATGGGCTACAAAAATAAACGCAATGCTAAGGACACACACACACACACACACACACACACACACACACACACACACACACACACACACACACACACACACACACACACCACACACACACACACTGCATAGGTGTTTCACTTAGTTGTACTGTGTCTACTGTGTATGGATGACCTGGTCGTTCCCACTCATTCACACTCTCTTTCCACAGCGATTCATCACCACCTTCTGTGCTCTGCCTTGGCCTGTGCAAGCTGTTGAAGGCCTCATAAAAACACACACACACACTGATAATAACAGACACACACACACACACACATGCACACACACACGCACACACACACAGGTAATAACACACCACACACACACACACACACACACACACACACACACGCACACACACACACAGGTAATAACACACCACACACACACACACACACCACACATGCGCACACACACACACACACAGACACACACACACACACACACACACACACAGGTAATAACACACCACACACACACACCCACACACACACACACACACACACACACACACACACACAGGTAATAACACACCACACACACACACACACACACAGGTAATAACACACCCCACACACACACACACACACCACACACACACACACACACACACAATGCAGCAGCTTATGAATCCAGTCAGACGTCACTGCTGTTGGAAGCGATCCCAGTGACGTACCTTCACCTGGTTCCTGAGGATACTGCGCTCGGCTCTAGGAGGGCTCCGGGCTACTGAGGACTACTTGTCAAAGCAGAGCTGGGGCTCGCTCCCAAAGACATAAAAACGCTTGACAAGGCTGTCATAAATACTGCGACTTTTGAAATGGTGCACAAGCACTTCTTTTTGTTTAAAAAGACGCATAAAGTTTCTTGTTGGGGCTTTACACATCCATATACTGTGTTACCCTAAGTTTAGCCAATGAATAATCAATAATTATGAAACTATTACAAACTAAACAGGCAGACTAATCAGTGGCTCTTGAGGTACAGAAATGATTTAGCCTTTAACAATGGATTAACCTGAATATACACATGAACATCCCAAAACTATGTTTGTCAAAGTTAAACACTAAAAAAAGATTGGGAGATGTCATGCTCTCCATTCTTCACCCGTACGTTCTGGCTTGTTGTACTGTAAGTCAAGTACAAGTAATTGCATGTAATTACACAACATGTAATTAATGTATGCGTGTGGATAGGAAGAGGGAAACACTGTTTCATCTAAAAAAGTCTGTGTGTGTGTGTGTGTGTGTGTGTGTGTGTGTGTGTGTGTGTGTGTGTGTGTGTGTGTGTGTGTGTGAGTGTATGTCCATGTAAGTGTGTGTGTCTATGTGTGTTTATATGTGTGTGCGTGCTTGTCTATGTGTGTAAGTGTGTGTGTGTGTATGTGTGTGTGTGTGTGTGTGTAGGTGTGTGTGCCAGTTCAAATGCTTTGTGAAAATTCCAATGAAAATGCATGAAAACATAAACCGCTAAAGTTTGAAAACAAACAAAACTCATTTGTGTCTCCAGGTGTGCATGTCCGCCTATCACCCTCTCTGCCCAACAGCTCTGCAGGCACAGCGGAGGGCTACCTGACATGTCCGGAATACTAATTCTCCAGCCCAACAACCTGGCACAGGGCTCTACCTGCCCCATTAACCAATCATAATGTATGCAAATGTATACGGCCAGCTACAGTATGTCTGTAATATATGCTAACAGAGGCAGTAACTCTTGTCACGGGAGCCGAGCCAACAGAGCCAATCATTTGTCACCAGAGCTAACCGCCCTTCAAGCGCGAAGAGAGAGAGGGAGAGAGAGAGAGTGGTAGAGAGAGAGTGAGAGAGAGAGAAAGAGAGAGTGAGAGAGAGAGCGAGAGTGGTAGAGAGAGAGTGGTGGAGAGAGAAAGAGAGAGCGAGAGAGATAGAGAGAGAGAAAGAGAGAGAGAGAGAGTGGTAGAGAGAGAGAGAGAGAGAGAAAGAGAGAGAACAACACAAGTGCCTCAGCCCCTTACAGATGATGTGCATTTTTCCCCGCCTGAGGTCACGGGAAAAAAAAATGTTCCAATCCAATCTGTCGACTGAACCGTGCGTGAACCCTTAACCGCCGCCTCGCGCCGCGGTACAGGGCGGCTCCTGGATCCCCCCCCCCCAGTTCTCAGGGGCAGGTATCACCCAACTTTCCTCACTCTTTGTGCCGACGGACAGAGATAGAGTACTGGGGAGGGGTGTGTGTGTGTTTTTCGGCTGCCGTGTCTCTCTCTCTCTCCGGCTTCACCTGTCAGGTGCGGTTAACAGACACGTGGCTAAGTGGTGGCTGATGCCCCACACACCCCCCCGCCACCCCCACCCCCCCTCTCCGTGCTCGAATCTGATGTTTTGCAGCATAAAACTCACACCACATTAGAGAATGCAGCTGAATATGTTTATCCTCAACAAGCCCCAGACTTACAGACAGCAAACTATGCCCTGCAAAAAGAAAAAAAAAGAAGGAGACCTCCCCAAGAATGTCACAGCCCATTCACCCTGCTGGGGGATGAATGGATTTCCTGAGAAAGAGGGGATGACTGGGAGAGGAAATGCCCATTCGATGAGAGATGAAGCGTTTATGCAGTCACATCCTTGTTTGCCAGCTAAAGACTGTCCATCTTCTTCTTCTTCTTCAGAATGAGGCACATGAGCTTGTGTTACATGTGGACTGAAGTCTGTACAGGTGCTTTAGTGTTTGCCCTTACTTAAACCCAGTGGTTTGTTTTCACAGTAATGCAGGTTGGAGGTCTAAACCTATTGTTGTGCTCTAAACCTATTACCTTCTTCTGTGGGGCCTCTGACACATACATGTGCATGTGTGTGTATGAGACTGTGAGTGTGTCTGTGTGTGTGTGTGTGTTTGTGAGCCTGGATATGCCTGTGCATGCATGCATGTGTGTTTGCATTATGCGTGTGTGCCTATGCATGTGGGTGTCTGCATATGTCTCCATATGTTTGTGTGTGTGTGTGTGTGTGTGTGTGTGTGTGTGTGTGTGTGTGTGTGTGTGTGTGTAACAGCGTGCATGCATATGCGTGTGTCGGGGCATGCATGCATATGTGTGTGTGTGTGTGCGTGCTCACATATGATCCAGAACACTAGCTTAACAGACAGACAGACAGGGAGGTTTGACCACATTCCCAAAACTGGGAATGGGCATGATGCTCCTGGAAATTGGGACGGTATTCCGTTCGGACAGCAGGCAAATCTCTCATCACCTGAGCCCTTCCAAGACTAACACTGGTAGCCCAGTGAGCGCTGGGCTGCAGAGAGTGAACGAGCAGTTGAGCGGTGCATGTATCCTCTCTGGCAGCCGACAGGCGACAGGATAGATGACACATGAAAGAGGAATACAGATCATGAGCATGACAGTGCCTTGACGTTTATGCGAATGCCCTGAGCTCACCATACTTGGCAATGGAATTCTGAGCGCCTCCCCAAAACAAGCCTCATGCAATGTGTGTCTGTCAAAATTCTAATCATTTTTTCCCCCCATGTTCGCTTCCTAAGTGAGTCAGTGAGTCTGGTGGCTTTGATTGACTGCGTGTGTGATGGCTGCAGAGATGGGGCTTGGATTCGCTTGCTGAAATAGAGCTCTCAAGCTATACTGTCCAACAGACTCCAGACAAGAAGATTCTTTAAAAACACATGTCCTATTAGGGCCCTGGTGTGTGGGGTGGGTGGGTGGGGGGGTACCTGTGAAGAGTGGGCCCAAAGACAAGATAGAACTTTCCTAATCAAACACACATGGCATGATAAAACTCTTTACAGTTACACTTTGGAATAAAATACTTTACAGTTACATTTAGGCTACTGTAGGGATAAGATGCGACTGTACCTTCGCTGTGCAAGCTTTTGACGATTTCATCTGCATCCAGTTTTTCCTCCTTTGCATTAATGGTTAGGTGTGCAATGTTGTAGTCCTCAGGAAGAAGGGCGAAGTAGACCCCCTCCATGGTAAAGTAACAGTTTCTCTCCGTCTTATCATCGTCATAGATCAGCATGGCGTTCTTCCAGTTGAACTGAAGAAACAGAGAGGCAAAGGTTTCGGCCATCTTCAGGTAACTTGGGGCCACTCGGGTCAGGTGCGTGTACTCTGTCTTTTTTTGGTCGAAACCGACGGCCAGGGCACCTGCTGAGACCATCGGGATGTTCCAGTGCGAGGCCACCCGTGCCACCGGTGCGGCCGCGTACTCACACACGGGACCCAAGAGCAAGTCCGGCTTGGCATGACACTCGTCTATTAACGCGAAGAGCGCATTGTTGCCGCACTCGGAATTCCTATATTTGATATTGAAATTGAGTTGGGAGAAGTGCCCTCCGTTGGCTTTAATGCCCTGCTTTGCGTACTCTATTGCGGGTTTAACTCTTGCGATGGAGAACGGATAGGAGCTGTTTTCAGGCAGCAGCACCAGCACGTTGATGTCTTCATCTGAGGATGCACTTGTCCTGGCAACCAGCGCAACCAGCCAAAGTGAAACACAGAGTGACACAAGACATGACATGGTGTGTCTTTACAGAATTGTTCTCAATGAAATGTCAAAACACGACTTATAATTCTGAATGCTTCCTGATCCCCCCTTTCCAGGTAAAATGTCCTGTCTTCGATGAAATGATGTTTTTTTTTTTAGAATTCCGTTACTAAACTAAATTTTAAAAATTCCTTCTGTTTTTCTTTTAAGTTTTTGCAATCAACCCCAAAGCCCGGCGTGACACTGCGCTCACAGGCTAAAGAATTGAGATATGTCTAGCTTCTCTAGTGATTCTGCAGTGTTTGCGATAGTTCCCCTGGTTTAACTGTGGTAACTGTAGAATGGTTACCACACACGCTGCCGACGACCCGGAGTTTTGAAGCATCCTCTTCATTAATATGCCTGCGTCATCTGCAGGCAGCCCACCTCTTTCTTAAAGAGACAAGTCCCTGTGCTGAAGTCAATTGAGCGCTGCAAGTCGGCCCAGGTCTAATACAGGTCTGTCACAGGGCTGTACATATTGCAGCCTAAACTAAATAAACTGGGCTTGTTGTTAACACTAAGGGGAATATTTACGTTTTAAACACGTCATATGCAGTTAATCTTGCACAACAGACTCCTTATTGAGAGAGAGAGAGAGAGAGAGAGAGAGAGAGAGAGAGAGCACCTAAGTTTGATGGTTTATTCCATGACTTGAAAAAAATGACGCCTGCACAAATTTAGCTCAACGTTTATATATGACGAGATGAAACAGCTAAATGAGTTCGCCACCAATATATTTTCATCTGATGTGAGGGTCGGGGAAGATGAGCTCACTCCAGCCGAGAGCTTTGATTATACCTCTGTCATTTGTGCACAGATTCCCTGCATATTTGGCATGCACATTCATAGTGGTAACATCTCAAAATGTATAAATAAATCTCGACGCAGTGACCAAAGAGGTAAGAACATCTCTCCCAGTAAGGCTTTTACGGAGTGCCATCTAGCGGTAAAAGTGCTTGCACATAGAGAGAGAGAGACTGTCTTTTGTAAATCCAAGGCGCTTTTGGCTGCCTCTCGCAAGTTCATTGACCGAGGAGGGAAGCTATAACATGTATTTTTCCACAAACACAGAGTTACACTTTTTATTTGCTTAAACATTATTTTAATAACCACACAGGCCTAGTTTATTAAGTTAAAGAAAATAATCCAATGAAAAAGACTGAAACAACCACTGACTGTAGCAAGACATTTATCATGGCTCATTGGAATGCTGGATTGAAAATTACTCACCCAAGTTCTCCAGACGAGAAAAAAAACATACCTAATTTACGTCATGTTTTAATGTTTTAAGGGTGTGCACTGGTTTGTGGCTTGCGTATGTGATTTATCTGCATATAGGTTCCTCAGAATGGTCATGCCACTTAGAGCTATTAGATAATTAAGTGGTAAAAATACGTGGAAGCCATTTGCCAAACAAATCTCTTAGTCACTGTTATCTTTAGCCCATTGCATGAATGCAGTTTGAATGAGCCCAAGGGGTATAATTTGAGGTATTTAGTAATTAGGGCCGCCCTCTGGTGTACTTGCGCACCCTGTTTCCCAACATACTCAATTTCTGAGAGGCTTTAGAGAGAATTTAGATTCAAACAAACATAGGCCTACAACCTCTACAAAAACTCACTTTTAAAACAACCAGGTGAAAAATCAAATAAAATCATGCATACATTTTGACAACACACATTGGTAACAATTCATTCTTTTTGTTGTGGTCGGGAGTAAGCGCTTGGTTGTTCTGGTTTGTTGGTAACACTGGTTTGTGAAATCCTCACTCCTGTCCTCTTGGAGTCTTTTAAAGTGCTCGCTTCAATGTGGCCTCTGTAAGTGATCTATCTATCTATCTATCTATCTATCTATCTATCTATCTATCTATCTATCTATCTATCTATCTATCTATCTATCTATCTATCTATCTATCTATCTATCTATCTATCTATCTATCTATCTGTCTGCCTGTCTGTCTGTCTGTCTGTCTGTCTGTCTGTCTGTCTGATGATGATTGGTCGGTCAGTTGGTGTGTCTGTTGGTCTGTCTGTCTGTCTGTCTGTCAGTCTGTTTATCTGTCTCTGCAGAGCAGGTTCTGAGAAATGGCGTGTGACTGTTTCCCGTTCATTTCTGCCCCACCAGTGCATTTGCTGGACCATCAACACGTTTCCAAGCAGTGAATGCATCTCTTGAGACATCAGGAGTCGACAACGCCTTCAAAATTCATAGGTTATGTTAAGCCACCAAATTACCAGTCCCTTCGTGGTGATCAGTGAAAATACAGTCCTGTCATCAACATACATTTATATCCCAGAGGTGTGTTCCCTATTTCAGCTTATTTTAATACTAAATACATCTTGTGTAATTATTCATCATAGATTTTTGTATGGCTCCAACTGACGAAACATTATTTTTATTCTGTTATTGACTCCAGTGGTGTTCCAAGAGTTTTGTTTTTCGATAAACATTACTCAGTCCTTATTACTTGTGTATAAAATATGAAAGTTTGAATTTACACTGGCCAAACAAACAACAAAAAACCAATGAACATGTACCTGAAATTGATGCAGTATGGGTAGTACATAACTGTTTGAAATCTGCATATCATGATGCACAATTAATAGAATATATATATACAAAGGTTTTTATGACAAAACATAAAATTATTGTTCATACGCATTTTGGATGAATTAGAAAAAAAGTTAGATGAGATAAGAAATTGCTGTTTGCACAAGTGACTAGATGATGCTGAGGTTGGGCCAATAGCTTTGAGAATTTCAAATCTAAGATTAACTAAAATGACTAATTCAGAAGCTTTGTTTTAACTATAAAACAACATACCACAAGGCACAGTTACAAATCAGAATTTACATTACCATTGATATTAAAATAGACAATTACAAAACAAGACAACACATTAAAACGAATAAAAAAGATAAAATGACATGATGTTCCTTGTTAAACTGTTCGCTGATGTAGTGCCACTGACATCTGGTGGGGAATGTAGTCTACTACAACTTGCTTCTGTCCCTTTGATAACCTCCTTTTTTCATGTGTCTTTTGAGGATCATTGGGGTTTATTATGAACACATACCTATTGTCTGGAAAGAGCAGACCCCACAATACATACTGGTAGCATTAATTCAAATGTTTATCACCATTACTTTGTATAGCTTGTAGACATTAGTCTCTGTCTATTTTACAAACAAACAAACACACACACATATACTTCTGCATATGCCAGTTAGAAGCCTACAGCAAGTGTTGTGTTAAATAAGTGAAGCAGTTTTAAAAAACGACGTATGGCTCCTTCCGTTGCGAAGCGGTTGAGTAGTCGGCAGCTGTCGGGCCTCCCTGGCTGTGACTGTGAGCCAAGGCAGGCTCCCTCCACAGGGGTTGGCTTACGTGGCGGCTGCTACCCCGCCACACCTGCAGATGCACCAGATACTGTGCCATTGTAATCAGACACCCGAGATAAACTGTCGTTTCACACGCAACCCCGCCGCTCTCTTGTGCCAGACACCCTCCTACAGTTCGCTTGTCAGCATTTTCCCAGCCTGGTTAGAGGCCAAATTGATGTTGTGTGCAGCTGATGTGCCATAAAAATGAAACACCACAATATCACGAAAAACAGTGTCATTTCATACAGCTTGATTTACAACAGTGGAAGCTTATCTATATCTCCTAAATATTGTTTATTGATTCTTAACTATGTATTTTACAGTACACAGCAAATGTTGTAACTTGCATTATCAGACAAAGATACTTTTTTCAACAGTGTCTGTATAATGAATATATCTGATAATAGAATACAGCACCATAATAATAATCCTGCCAAATTAAAGAAAAACTTGTTATGTTTCTGCACAGTTGCAAATAACAATGACATTTGTCAGGACCGACCTGTTTTGCTGTTGATCAAGCTGTGCATGCTGAGTCTAGCTAGTTTTTCATGATTCACAGTGTGTAGACTGACAGTGAGAGTTGGGGTAGTTCAATGAGATCTAAAACTGTCTGGGTGTAGTGCTCTCTCCCTCGTATCAACCCCTCAGTGAACTAGTTAGTAGTCCACCATTTAGAAGCTGCTAAGCACATGTCATCCAAGCAGCCACTGCCAAGCCAGTATGTGCTACTCTAATAATGGATTACATAAAACGCCCTGGGAGGCTTGATGATGCTTATCAATATGAACTAATCTGCTGCATGTCAGTCAGTGGTTATTAGGGCTGTAGCCTCATGGTTCTCTGCAGGGTTTGTTTGCATTTTGTTTGAATGTTGCCATGATGAGGGCTTATCACTATTACAGCCTCAACAGGAAAACAAAATCTATGTGCTAGTGAAAACCACTGAATTCACAGAATTAAAAAATGCTAATTGCTCACCAGACCCCCCAAGTTTTTTAACCTCTCAAATTCTTATGTCTTGTGCGTCCGTTTCCTAGAAATGTATTGGTAACGTTTCCTAGAAATCTATTGGTAATTGACACGTAACATGTGCCGTGTACTATATTTGGCCCAGATATCAATTGCCTTAAGACACTGTGAGCTTCGAAGCACATGGTCACTTATTCATTTAGAGTTCAGTGCCTTCATGTGCCTGAAGAGCAGTTTGAGGAATGCCTCCTCATGACGACACACAGACATGCGCTGTAGAGAATTCATGTCTCTTTCCACAGAGCGTTTGAGCTCTATTCTATTCTATTCAACTCTATTCTACTTTACTGTCTTTTTTCACTTTTCCAATAAAGGTTATGCCTGTTACCTGGTGCTCTTTTTAGAACCTGCACACAGACATGAGCTGTAGAGAATTAATGTCTTTTTCCATTTTAGCTCTACTCTACTCAACTCCATTCTACTTTGCTGTCTTTTTCACATTTCTAATAAAGGTTACACCTGTTACCTGGTGCTCTTTTCAGAACCACCTCTGGCTCAGATTCCATGCAAGCTGATCCAATACTAGAAACGTGACGTGTTGGGACTGCTGGCCACTGATTGGAGAAAAATAACTAATTATTAGTACTAATGATTTACCTGTTGAAACTAGGCCACACGGGACCATTACTGGTTAACTAACTACTTCAACTATGTATGACCTTTAGCTCACCTATCTCTTCAGACCTAAAGTATTCATGGTCCTGGTCCTAGGCCTAACAGGCAGAACAGTCAAGCCAGTTAGCAGTGTTTCTCAAGCATATATGTCAACAGGTTCAGTAATACAGTTTTTTAATGGTTATTTTTGGCCAAGGACCTAAGTTGTAAGCAACTGGATTGCTTTTTAGAGCTTAAAGACGTTTTACCTTTTATCCAAATGCCTTCTTCAGTTCTGGCCTGGTAAGAAAACAGGAGCTATATCCCTGGATCACTGTAGGTCAGAGGTTTCCAAACTTTTGACTGCTTAGTACCCCGAGACACTCTGTCCTACCAAGTATCCCCAGCTCTACACTCTGTCCTACCAAATATCACCAGAGTATGTTTTCGCATAATAATTGTGCATATTATATGGTGCATAATAATGTAGTCCCAATTGGGTTGTATAGGGGATAGCTTGAATGTAAGATCTTTTTCCACATATAGTATGTGTACTTAATCTTTATGCTAGTACAATCTGAGAACTCATTCACAGATTTATTTTGTGTACCCCCTAGAGCTGATCCAGGTACCCCTAGGTGTACTCGTACCCCAATTTGACAATCACTGCTATAGGTGGAGCTGTAGACCACACCCCTCATCACATGACAAAAGGGTCACAAGAGTCTCCCGTCAAGGTGGCCTTTTCATGGCCTTATTCCGAAAGGGCAGTGAAGATGGTGACAGGAAGTAAGTGAGAAAGAGAGATCGGGTAGGGTTGGGAAATGGCCACAGGCTGCATTTAAACCGTGGTCCCCAGGGACACTTGCCCATTCATGGTCAGGTGCTGTAACCACTGTGCCACTGCACCCCCGTGGTTGTCTACTTTTGATTAATAATGATGAATCATGATTCAGTGTGTCCAAGTGTCTAAAATGCCTACAGAATGTCATGGGCCTGTGAGACAGAGCACATGTGCCAGGCCAGCATACAGTACGTCAACATGTGCCACTGCATCAGAGAGGAAGATGGCATGTCATGTATGCTTCCTCCTCTGGGAATTGGTGGCAAGCCGTTTCCGAAAATGTTAACTTATTCAGTATGCAGTGCACTATTTAGGGTGTGAGTTACATTGTTTTGTCCCTTACATGGTGCACTAAAGAGTAAACAAGTAAACATTTGAGATTCGGCCTAAACCCTATCCCCCTGGGAATCATATACAGTGACCTTAAACCTTTGCAGGGTAAATTGATTTATGAAGATCAGCATGTCAAATCACTATATCTATTTGGGCCAACAATAAACACAAACAGCATTAAGGAATGACTTTGTGGCCACAAAAATGTTAGCACCATCTACTACAATTACTTCCATCCATTCTTTTACTTAATGTAATACAACAGGTCTGAAATTTGAGCATGGAAGTGAAAAGTGTATTATTTATTCTCGTAATGTTATACTGTAACTGAAGAGTTAGCAGGCTGTGGATAAGGTTACTTTCCGGTTTCTCTAAGTTTTTTTCTTTTTTTTTTTAGCTGTATTCAGTCAGCTTGTGGTGGGATATAGGCAGTTATTAAAAAAAGACATAGTAAAATGAGAAACTAAAAAGATAAGAGTAGCATTTCCCTTCCGGACTTCACTGGTAAAATGATAATATGATTAAACCCTTTAACTGTATCATACAGGCCACTGACAGACCACAGTCACATAAGAACTGTTTATAAATGTAAATGTGTCTAATTGCTTAACTATTTATATTTAAAACATAAAGACTTAAGTCACATTTGGGTTTATGCCAATAACTCATTGTGTTGTGTGGCTTGTATGAATAGCTTTAACTAATGCACTTACTGTTTGGAAAATGTTAAGAATGATTTTAAGAAAAAACAACAAATTATAAAAATGTCTCTTGGTCAAGAAATGTATCTGTATGTGACTTTATGTAATGCATAATCGAATAATATGTGTTCTTGTATCTGAGTATTGTCTTCTATTATGAAGTAAATTATTCACTCTAAAAATCAACCTACTGGACTACTGGATAATACAGCGCCAATCAGATGGTATGGATCATCTTCTTATTATAAAAAGCACACACTAAATAGAGCTGTAAATGTCCGCAGACAAATCTATTTTACATGTTCCCATTTACAACCAGGTGATCAATATCCCTGATCAGTATTGATCCTCACATCTGCTGTGCTTTTGTATCCCCCCCTTTCTGCCTCTCTTTCTCTCTAGCTGTCCCCACGTGAATATGTGGCACTCAGCACAGAAGACAGAGTGAAGCCAGTCAGGTCTCTGCTAATTGTCCTTATCATGATGTGTTTATGTACACAGCCTGCAACTCTCCAGATGCACCTCATGGACATACAGTAACAGCAAAGGTTGTCATTTATGCTGCGTGGTGACTTACAGGACCTGTACACAACACAACACAACCTTCCGTCTGGGTATAACCTACTGGAATATCAAGCTTTAAAACACACAGAGGTCATTTTCATAAGCTACAGAATGTAAATAGATTTTTCATTTAACATAAAAATGATCAAGGTACTTCTATAGAAAGGGACAAACTCGCACAAGATTATAACAAATATCTGTGAGTTTCACGTAACATTATTTTGACACATGTTCTATGTGCTATAGCTTTTATAGATATACTGATTACTTTGGAAATTTAGAACAGGAAACAGTGGTTGCAATAAGCACTTTATTTCTGATTATGCTTTACCCATAAAGACAAAAAAGTAATTCCTTGAAATACTATCACAGAACTTACAGCTTTCTGTCTTTTTCTCTTTCTCTCTTTATCCCTTTTCTTTCTCTGTCTCTCTCTTTTTGTTTGTTTGTTTGTTTGTTTGTTTGTTTGTTTCTTTCTTTCTGTCTTTGTCTTTCTTGATGTCTTTCTTTCTGCTGACAGTAGGTGGCACTGTTTTCCAGTAAACCACACTGCCAGCCAGAAACGAAGAACAAACTTGTAAATGCTGTTGGGTAAACCTAAATCCATCTTTACAGTTTGAAGCAAAACTTACATTTGCATATTTATATGAATGTGGAAACACACAAAAAACCCACATCTTTCGTATGCAAAATTGTGTGGATTTTTTTTTCATAAAGAATACCAGAAAGGAAACAGTTTTTTTTCTTAACAGAGAAACAACATATTTGTGTTGATTGATCGATTCAGTTGTGTCAGTTGTGTTAATAGCTATAGTTATTGAAAATTTCCTTCCTGAATTTGGTCATAATGGAAATAGATCTTAGAAAAATGTGTACTGATGATGCTGTGGGTTAAAGAGGCAGACTGCTCTAATGCCTTTAGTTAGGCATTTAATTCAGAGAGATTATTATCATCACAAAATGATTATAAATTTTGCCTCCTGTTTAACGCCAAAATATCCTCACAGCTTTTTAAGGGAAGCTATTGAGGTCAAGTGCTGATGGTTCCTTTTAATCATGATCAGCGCAGCCGGGGTCATCGTGGGGATTATGCCACAGTATAACCACATGAAGCCAACTGAGACACCACATTAGTGACTGTCACACCAAACCAGTGCCACCCATCAGTACCAATTTACTGAAATGGGTTTGTTACCTGACAAGTCAGAGTCTGTTATGAGCTCCCTGTTGGATATATCACCATGTTTCAGCATTTAGGGATGTCAGAGTGCATAAAATGCACAACACACACTCACACAGATACAGACGGGTGGGTGCACGTACACACACACACACACACACACACACACACACACACCCACACACCCACACCTTCAGAGGCTGTTTTGTAAGGCTCAATGTTAAACATTAAAAGATATAACTGTATTTAAATTCCTATTTCTTTTTGAACAGTTAAAAAAACCTAAGACACACAAAAACAGAACAGAGAGAGAGTGAGAGAGAGAGAGAGAGAGAGAGAGGGAGAAAGAATGGACATGACATTAGTGTATCAACGCGCTGTTGAATGGCTCACAGATACCTTTGGCGAATAGGCCCAGTCAGTCGAAGGCAAAACAACATTAGCCCAGAGAAACACAATAAGGGGCCCCCAGGGGCCGTGAGGAAGAGGAGCGGAGAGGGCAGAGAGCTAGCTAGCGCACTTTAAGGATGACTCCAGCTACAGCTACTCACAGTGGACGCCAAAAGTGCACTTCTCTTCTCACCTTCCCTCCCTGCCTGTATACTGAGTTCACGTCTGCAGCACTGTTATTAAATAACTTACACACATATATTTTTGAAAATCCCGGTTTGAGGAAAAAGGTAATGAATTAAGTGTATTTACTGGTAAGACGTAGAGGCAAAGGTAGGCTACTTAGTGAGTCAATGGAATTGTAATTTCACAACACAGAGGATTTTTTTTGTTTTTTTTTGTTTTTTTTTTACATAGCCTAACTGATGACCCACTCACTACATAAAATGCAGAAACCATTGCAAATGCTTAGTTTCGGAAACTATTACTTTTGTTAAAGTCATAGCTGAAAAGGGTGATTTACAGAAAATATGAATAAAAAATACTTTAATTTAGCACTGTTTGTAAAGATATGATACCTGGGTAGATGCAATTGCAGTGACCAACTCATTTACGTTATTGCAACTCTAGTGCAGATGTGTTCAAATTAGGCGGCGCCTGTAAGTGACGTCTATGATGTATGTTAGTGGCATTGTGGTGCTGAGTGGCCTGTGTAAATGGTAGAAAACTTGTTACTTCACTACAAGCCTATACTACAAAAATGTCAAATGGGCAGTAGCCTAATTGTCAAAGTAAATGAATTATAACCAGACTGTGGTTAGACACAACCTAAAGGAATACGAAAAGTGATTAGTATTCAAACCTGCCTTTTAATGGCGAACTTAAAATGAAATAATAATTCATGTCTGTCTTTGAATGTTAGGCCTGGAAACACTGCAGGGAAATACCCTAGTTAACGATTAGGGATGGGCGATTGGAGTCACGTCCTATGACCTTCGTTTTCAGTGACATCAGGTTCCATAGCTAGTAGTCTATATCGTGATCTTATTCAAATTGCAAACCCTTTCGTAGTGCGATGTTATCTGAATTAATTAAGATTAGGTTGTGCTATTCAGAGGCACATAGGTTTAGAACAAGTAGTGGATTCTCTGTTGGATACGTTTTTACATAGGCAGGCCTACGTGTCGCCCTTCATACTCTCTAAGCCGCATTTCATCTTGTTGTTTTTATAGGCTACACTTTGAACAATTACATTGTCGTGTGATTTAAAAAGTTTATTCACTATGGCATAATAAAATAACAAGAAACAGTTAGTGTTCACATTTAGTGTTCACCAGTTAGTGTTTATGGGTTTATTTTTGTTAGTTTTGGTGTTCGCCTGCATGATTGCCATGTCGTCAGATAAAACTCACTGTCGTGATAGACAGTGACAATTAATTAATGCAGCCAATTACAAATTACAGCACGTTCCTGATTAGCATTGAACTGTACGCATGTCGATACGAAATCTCCAGATCGGGTTGTTAAACTGTATTTCCTTGGTTGTCAGTAGACCCTGCCCTCCATATTTATCACTCTATTGACGTGTTGTTAGCAAATGGGAGCAGAAGGGCTGATCTCCAGCCTGAAGAGGTCATTCTGCCTACAGTTGCCACTTGTTGCCAAAACCTTCGGGGCTGGAGGGCTGGCCAGCGTTTCATTTTTTTAAACGAATTATTTCTTCGCAATCGACACGACTATCTCGATGTTGAAACAGGAATACATCCACATTTAACTTTTTGAAAAGGGATACTTTTGAACAGTTGCTCTATATCTGACAGGACAAGCATGGTTGACAACACCAGCATAGCAACTAAATCTGCTGTGGTAAGCATCTGATTTCCCATTCTCATTGAGACTAACTTTATTGGAATGTTTCGATCGACTCGTTGCGTAAATTCTCTATCAAACAACAGTCTTAATGATTTAGTAAACTGTGCATGTTCAGATACTGTGTGGAGGTGTCTTTTGTAGCACCTGAAACAAGCATAGGCTACAGTACGCCGCGATGTGGATAACTATCGAGAACTCTGGAGCGTTTTTGATTATGTCGGCTATCAAGTGCATAGTCTACACAAAACTGTAACCAGTTTGGCAGTACAGAGCTGCACGTCTGAGCTTTATCAAGTATGCTTCTGTGATGTGATGTGACATTTTGTGCTCTTTGGACGTTTAAGTGCGTGATAGAAGAACTCGTATCAAAAGTAACAACCGAGTGATAGCCTGTGCGCATAAGGTCAGTCACATTCATTGTAGCCTAATCGATATAATAGAGATAGTGGTCGATTCGTTAGCACTTTGAATAATTTCAGATGCTAGGTAAATTACAAGTGACAAGTTAAGTTAACTTTACTGAAGTATACGCTCCTCTCACAAGTTGGGAAACAACGCCAAGTTGCGTCTGTGACACCCGCGTGCAGGCTATTTTATCCTATGGTCGCGTAATTGAATAGCCTTGGTTAAGAGATGCACATCTGAAATATATTTGTGGAGGTCTAATCATTATGTCATTTCGTATCCACACAGCAAGCCGTGTTCACTTCGGCGAGCAATCATCCTCTTCTGGTACCATCCTCCACCACTCACAGTCACTTCCCCGGGGCGCAGTCACACCATCCGAGCGGCGGCGGGATGAAGCTAGAGGCGGTCATGGAGAATCTTCAGCGGCAGCAGGCTGCCCGTCTGGCTCTGGAGGAGAAGCTTCGCCAAGCAGAAAAAGACAAAGACATTCGGTCTATCATGGATTCTCAAATTCAGCAGCAAGCGCTGGCTTTCCGTCACTATCAGGCAGCGATGAGGGGTGCTTTCGGTGCCGGGGCGCCTGTCTCATCTCCCGGGGCGAGTTCTAGTGACCGGCAACCTGTACACCCCGACGCACACAGGCTCTCCGAGAGACCCGATGATTCCGATGTTGAAGATGACTTGGAGGGTGATCGTGGTATGGAAGACGAAGACCGAGATCTGGAAGACGACGATATTGATAACGAGGGATTCGTGGACGATGATCTAGAGAGACCCATGCCTCACTATCTCCCTCGCCACAGCATGCATTCAAACGCGGGGCAATCTCCAAAGCACTCCGGCGCCAGAGTTCAGCCGTCATTCTCGGCCGCCAGGCAGCCCGACTCCCCCGGCGGAATGGCTCATGTACAGTCGCAGCACCATGAGTGGACTTATGAAGAACAGTTCAAGCAGGTAAGACACTTCATTTTATTGAAAAGCACTCTCTCGAAATAAGCAATGTTTTGTTGCATTGGCCAGTCGCCGTTAAACTTTGTTCCAAAAAGTTTTATAGATTCATTTTTTTTATAGATTCAAGTGAATCTACATGTTACCCTCTCTTGAAATGTTTCCAGGGCGCTTTGTATTGCTTGAGACTTGCAAAGTTTTTTTTTTAAGTAAAACAATCTTGGTGGTCCACTGTATGTTAAGCCACAGAGAAGGCAGTTAAAAAATGTTAGACTGTTAAAAATTATTTTGTGTGTAGCTTAACATTGCTTAGGGTTATCAGTGAGGACCAACCCTAACCAATTATATAATGTATAGCCACATATATGTAGTTCCTCTTTGGCTCTGCACTACACAATACACTACAATAGCTGGAAGTATATTGACTCTATAAATTAAAGAAGTCATCCACTGATCTTTTCTTACACATATTACTACTATTCATAAAGAGTCCAGATTTTGTCCTATGTACTGAAAACTTATGATAAAAAACAGTATGAACTATATACTTGTTTTGTAAACAAGCGCACAAAACCTGTGGTGATCAATTGACCTGTAAGTTAACATGCATGCCAGTGTGGCCCCAATTCATCTTTAAGTCAAACTAATACAAAGATCTGTGAGAGCAATGCTACAATAATACTTTTGTTCATCCTGGTTGTGTTTGTGTGTGCTGTGCACATTCCATGACACTAGCCATTGCATCAGCTGAGCCCTATAGAAAGAGAGCTTCAACGGACAGGTCATTTCTTATTTATGATCTATCACTTACAGACATTGCTGAATGCGATCTGGACTTCTGGGACTGCATTAGCCCCCACTTTAATGTAACTTAAGGCAGAGAAACGCTGTCCAAATTAGGCTAATAACCTTGATTGAGTGCCGAGCACATGGAAAAAAATGAGTCATGAGACATTAATCGCTCAGATGCTTCAGACAGGAAGAGTCTTTCTGCAAAAAAAGTAAACAAGTCAACTATTGTTGTCTGTTTTAATAGCTGCGGATGGAAATTTGCGAATTGTGTGTGTCTGATAAAGTGTTAAACATAAACATGTAGTAAAGAATTTTAAAATGTTCTGTCAGGATTTAGAAAAAAAAACTTTTTTGAGTCAGTGTCTTGAATTGCAGTGCATATTACTGTGTAATAGCCACTACAGTACATGTAAAAAAACGTTGTTGCATGCACTAACAACAGTTGTACACATATTATGACCCATTGACTCTTTACTATTTTACTAGGGGAAAAAGAAAGTGTTTATTTGTGCCGTACAGGACTATGAGTATTGTCACTCTGTTTTATTCACATGTCACTGGCGTGGTGTTGCTGTTTTTTGAAAAATTTTCTAATGATTCCCTTGAACATTCTCGCAAATTGATTCAGTGGAGCTCAACACAATGAAAGGATGCTGGTTCCAGTTTGGCAGACAGACTGGAGCCACTATACGGCATGTTTTCAAAGTTGCAAAAGAAAACCACATTTAAGGGCAATAAATGCCTCCTCTGAAATAAGAACAAGATGTGGCTTACGGAGGGGTAACTAAGAGTACTGGGCATTGCTCTTCCAGCTGAACGTCGGCATTAAGAGCTGTTCAATTATCATAATATGACTACAAATCTTCAGTGATGAAGCATTGCGAGCCGGTGACTTTGGAGCTGTTTTGCGAGGTTCTACTGTGCAATTTGTTAATTTGTTTTTACTTGTAGTTCTGAGTGGAAGATTCCACTGAATTGGTAGCAGTTTTGTGTACTTATGCAGTGAAGTGGTATTCAGTTTCAGCTTTCATTCTATACATAAACACTGAAGAACTAGCACCTTTGGTATGCGTCTTTAAGGCAGGGGGGAGAAGAAGAAAAAAAAAACAGCCAAATGTAATGTTCATTTCAAAATGGCAACTTCTAGAGATGTACAGTCTTAGAAAGGCGGAGAGAGAGTAGGGTGACAGGGAGTGGGAGAGAGGAGCGTGTGTGTGTTGTTGAAGAAACTGTGAGTAGAGAGGAAAAAAACACAAGACGTTGCGTAGAGTTTGGCAGGAGTGCAGGAAATGCAGGAAACTAGACCTGCTGGCATGTCAGTCTGGCTCACACCCAAAAATGCTGGGATCTCCCTCTCTCTCTCTCTCTCTCTCTCTCTCTTGCGCTCTCTCTCTCACTCTCTGCCTGGCTGTGTGAGTCGGGCTCAGAGCCAAAACATTACGAAACAGCAACAAATCGTACAGTTGCGCACATGCCGCCATGCAAACCACTTGGCCAAAAGATGAATCAGGGAGAGGGAAAAAAAAACACAGCACAGCGTAGTGAACACGGAAAAGTACCACAACCAGATCAACTTAACTTGTTCGTTTTTTTTTTTTTTTGGTGTAGATACAGTTGACAGTGACACATAATTTAAATTCTGTAGTACTATGTTTAAATTCTATAATAGTATTTTTGTGTTATTTAGTGTGGTGTCTGGAGTAAAAAAAACACAAGAAACTATACTGGACTGTGGTGGTATATTAAAACACATCATTCCAAAGGGGTCATCATTAATTACAACTGTACCCTAGATTGTAGGCTTATCACAGGCTTGTGAGAGATTCCCGCTATCCACAGTGACCACACTAGTGAATGTGGTTCGTTTGTGCCTTTCCCAGAGCTGTCTCTGTAGGGGTTGCTGAGCAACACTGACAGCACTCCATTGTCTCTTGATAAATCCCATAATAATCGCTGTGTGGCACATTAGCGTAAGTGGTGAAGTAAAACTCCATTTATGTTTTAGTTTTTTTTTTTTCGACTCTCTTTCTCCATGTAGAGAGAGAGAGTGTGGATTTCATAAGGTTGTTGGTGGTCATTCTCCCATGGACAGGCTAAGTCCGACCTTGCAACGTAATTTATAAAACATTAAAAATTCAAAGAACAACTCTTTCTTCAGCAAAAATGGGGTCAGAGGGTAGAGGTTTGTGTGTGTGTGTGTGTGTGTGTGTGTGTGTGTGTGTGTGTGTGTGTAAGCTGGGAGCAGGGGGAGAGAGGTGGTACATCAGCTCGGGTGTACGGTTTCACTTCAAAAACTTCTCTGAAGAAGTAAGTCATTCTCTTTCCAACTTGTACTTTCGAAGAGCAAGTAACTATTAACACATTACACAATCGATTAAATTTAGAGTCCGTGACACTCCTACGGGTTCTGTTCGCCCGTAATAGAGGATGTGCTAAAACAAGGAACTCAGCAGGCAGTCTGCCATGACCTAATTTAATCTAGGAATTTGTCAGATAAGGCAAAACACTCAGAGAAAAGAGGGAAATGAGTCAATTGTGAAATCATTGAAAGGAAGACAAAGTCTTTCCCCCATCCCCCGCTCCCCAGGAAAGGAAAATAGGGTTGTGGTTAAACAAACAAATTCATTCGGCAGTGTGTAAATACATACACCCCAAGCCCACCCACCCTACCCCCCTCCCTCATCTTTCAGGAGCCCTGCTACAGACTCTAATTCGGAGCTTTGCTTTTCTTTTTTTTGCTCAGTTTGACAGTGAGAACGGCTTGAGAGCCATCTTGTAGCCTGGGATACTCTGTCAGGTTTGTGCGATATTTTTAAAACAGTCCAGCCAGAGGCATTCTCAAGTAACCCCACCCCCAACCCCCAACCCCCCCCCTCCCACACCCCCCACTCTCTTCCAATCACACTCTTAATACGTCTGTAAAGTCCTGGTGTTCTCTTTGAAACAGACACATGCACTCGCAAATGCACACAGACACACACACACATACACACACACACTCCACACACATAAACACACACACACTTACTACACACACACACACACTCCACACACACACAGGCACAGACACTCACACATGCTCGCACGGCAACTCCAGTGTCAACACAAGAAATTCCTTTTCTTTTACTGCGCGGCTCCACCCCTGCAGCCTCTTCTGGTTGATTGCACAGCTTTAGGTGTGCATTTTGCTGGAAATCCATTAAGCCACTCAGCATGGCGTCTGGGTGAAGTTGAAACATATGCATGAAGTAAATTCCCCATATGGTAAAAAGGTTGATTTCAGACCTAGACCATCTATCGTTCCCTCCCTCTCTTGCATGCTCTCTCTCTTTCTCTCTCTCTCTCTCGCTCTCTTTACTCTCACTTTCTTTCTCTGTCTCTATCTTTTTCTGTCTTTGTTTGTCTACTTCTCTCTATCTCTGTCTCTCTGTGTCATCTGTCTCTCTCTCTCTCTCTCTCTCTCTTTCTCTCTCTCTCTCCCTCTCTCTCTCTCTCTCTCTCTCTCTCTCTCTCTCTCTCTCTCTCTCTCTCTCTCTCTCTGTTAGGTTAGTACATACGCAGCAGCTGCAGATTGGTAGGGACAACCTGTCCTGTCAAATGGAAATGTTTTAATAGCATTCCTGGACGCATTTACTTACGTCAGTCCTACTTTTAAATACTTGTGTGGGGGGTGGCACGGAAGCTTGAAAAAATCGCTCAAAAAAAGCTTGGCGTGGGGGGTGGGGGGCAGTGGTGCAGTGGTTAAAGCACCCAACCCTACCATGAATGGGCATTTGCCTATGGGGACCCGGGTTTGAATTTGGTGGTTGCCTGTGGTCATTGCCCAACCCTTCCCCATCTCTCTCTCTCTCTCTCTCCCACTTACTTCCTGTCACCACCTTTACTGTCCTCATCTGAAATAAAGGGCCAAAAAAAAATGCTAAAACCAAAATTCTTGGAGAGGCAAGGCAGGGTCTGCCTCCTACTCTGAGACAGTGGTGGTGGGGCTGTCATAGTCTTACGCCTTTTAATGCGTGTTTGTCAAAGCCTCTCTCTTCGCCTGAGTGGTGTCAGTGAAAGTATGCCAGGAACTTTTTCTCTCTCTCTCTCTCTCTCTCGTTTTTTTTTTCCACCATAACTCAAGCAAGGAGTGCTAATAAACAGGCATTGCGGGGCACAATGCACCATTGAAGCCGACTGTTTTCTCTGCAAATGGCTCCTTTTTCTTTCATTAAAGGCCAGGGCCCGGGCAACACTTGTTTAAACTGCCTCCCCTTAGTGTGGGTGCCACATTTTAATCACGCTGTCGCAGGAATTTCTGCAGGCGCTTGCAAAAAGCAACCCCCCACTCACCTACCTACCTTACCCAACCACCACCACCACCACCACAGCCACTACTTCCACTCTTGTTTACGACAATCACGCTCAGTCCGGACAAATAGCACAGTGCATGCACACACACGCACACACACAACACACACACATGTGCACACACACACACACACACACGTACATACACACACGCACACACACACACATGCACACCGACACACACACACACACACACACAAATTCAGTCTGCACGCGGCGCCACCGAGGGTGCCATTATCACGTGTGGCATTAAGAGCTGGCAGTTGGCCGGAGCGCATTGTGTTCCACTTTGCTTTAGGAAGTGCTGCACACTATAATACTCCACACCGTTAGCCCCCGGGGCCAAAGGGGGCCCGGGCAGGGGACTTTCCTGACACGTACCCCCCCACTCTCTACCCTCCACTCTCCTCCCCTCCACTCCCCTCCCCTGCTGGCCCCCTCCCCTCCCGTCCCCTCTCTGTCTCCCTGTGCTCTCCAACCCCTGCTGTATTAGGTGTGATTTTGCACAGCCCGCGGAACCCACTGAATGAACAGGACTTTAATAAGGGGGCCAACCGCTGCCATCCACCCCCTCAAACACCCCCCCCCCCCTTCCCTCCACACATGCACAAACATACACACACACATGCACACACACACACACACACACACACACACACACACACACACACACACACATTATTTCCTGCTCACACAACATTATACACAGTTACAGGACACATTCCTGAACTGCGCCCCTGGTTTTCCCAGTGGCCCTGTCCGGCACTCTCGTGCGTCCCAGGCGGCGGGCCCTGTCTCTGGGCCTGGGGAAGAGCAAGCACTGGTGCTGACGTCAGGGGGGCAGTCAGCCAGAAAGGAGAGCAGAGGAGAGCAAAGGAGCCACAGTGCTCACATGGGGTCCGTACTTCTGCCCCTTGTTTTTTTTTTTTTTTTTTTTTTACTTTTCTCTCTCTGAAGTTAGCTTGGAGATGAAGAAGTTAGATGTAGTTAGATGTAAAAAGAAAAATCCCCCAGTAAAATGGGATGGTTGTTTTACTACTGCTGTGTTGTAGATAAAGACTGCATTTGGTGGTAAATAACCTACAGCAGTCATTTTTATAACTATGGGGGTGGGGTACGCTATATGTTAGCATGTCATTAAATTCACATTCTGTTCTTAGAAACAGGATCTTTCCCGATAGAGTTGCCCAAATGTGTTTGAGGCCTGGTACTTTTAATCTAACCTGCATGTAGTTTATATCTAAATGTGGGTTTAAGTAGCAAATCTGCAAATATAAAGGAAAAGGTTCACACCATAGTCCAGATTCCACTTCACAAATCATGGATATCTGAAAACCATCCACAACTGGAAATGTTTTGAGCAACTCTGGGGACAATACAGACATTAATAAGATTTGCAGTTCATTTATATTTTTAATAACTTGTACATTTTATCAAAGACACCTACTTTGCTGTGTAAATGCTGTCCTGAAGAAATTAACATTCCTTTTTTCTTCCAGGACATTTTTGCTCTCCTAAAGATATATGTACAACAAGGTTACACAAGCCCAGATAACCCTCAGGTAGTTAGTTAGTTAACAGCCATAAATGTCTCTGTTTGTGTGTCAAGGCCTTTGAAACGTATCTGTGGATATAAAAAGATTTAAAGATTAAAAAAAAAAAAAACTCCTTTCCTTGCTTCCCTCAAAAGCATGCTCATGCCCGGCACCAGTTAGCTTGCTCCCCAACAGAGAGCCTAGCCCAGCTTGATATATTTATTTTCCACCATGAAATAAATCAGTCATGGCCAATAGATACAGGCTCTGGTGGAAAGGACACGAGCAGGCAAGGCGAGGGGAGGCGAAGAGAGAAGAGCGAACCACATGTCAGTGGCCAGGCTCCATATGGTCGCACATGTCAACATTGATTAGGGGCGAGGAGTGGTAACGCAAGATTCACAAGGAATCAAGCGTGGACTGTCTTAGGCTCGGGGTCAGCATTAGATATTCCTATTCCTGTGGCCAGGATTAGCCTGCGCTCCCACAAGCCAGCTAGCCCCTCCCCATCCATGCTGGTGCTGTCATGGGCGTAACTCCATCTTGACTGGTTCGCGTAGGCATTTAGAATATATATGTTTGTTCCTCTCCATGTGGCCCCAGAGGAAATTACATAATTATCTGCCCAGGTCTCTTTTTTTTTCAGAGGCTGGCCAAAGCCACATTTACCATACTCTTAAACAGTACTGGCTCACCATTATCAGAGTATTAAAATATCACAGCCGACGTAGACTGGTATTTTTCTTCTATTACGTAATATTGTTATTAGTAGTGCTATAGTGTAGTGCCTCCTTGTACCATGTCAGAGTTTGTCTCTTTCTCTCGACTTTGTCTCGAGTGTTTGCGTGGAGGTGGAATTTCACCTGCCAATCACCGTGTGCCGTTAGTGATATGACCTGGCTTCTGCTGACCCTCTCCCTCTCTCCTGCGCGGATACTGAACTATTTAGGAGATTGAGGGTAATCTCGGCCTGCCCTGCTCAATCTGATTCAGGTGATGAAGGGCCCCCTGTGGGTTTGCCAAAGATCAGGTGTAACGTAAGTGAATTAGCTTCCTGCTGTAATCCCACAGAGTGGGCTGATTACTTTAATAGTGGCCCAGTCTGCTGCGGTAGTCACACCCAAGGGCTGAGAGCACTGTGGGTACCTATAGGGGGGAAAAGCTGAGCTGATCTGAGGGGGCACTAGTGTTGTTTATTTTGCATTGGCTGATGCAAATGCAAGGTGTGGTGGAGCCTGGCTAATGGGCCACATGGATCCACAGCTTACTCACTTGGTTGGCCTAACCGTGTTTGTTGTGGAGGTTACTAACACTTTTCACCTTTTTTGCATGGAGTTTGCATGGAATACCCCCCCCCCCCCCCCATAGCTTTTGCATGTGGGTTTTTTTGCATTAAATATCACTCTTGTAGGTAAGGAAACCTTGGATTACAATGTGAGATAGATGACAAGAACACCTGCAAGTATTGTAAATAAAGACTTAAAAAAATAAATCCAAATTGTTCCAGTATTAAATGACTAAAAACATAAATCACTTAAGCGTGTTGGGAATTGTTACGAGACGTGCAACAGCCATTGATGTGATTCCTTTTCTTACACAAGTCCTGAAACTGCTACTGAATGTGCAATCGGGTTGCCAAAGCTCTGTCCATGTCTACAGTGGGCCCTGACAGTCAAAATGCAAGCTTTCTTTTTAAGCCGTCCCCAAATGCAATGCCAACTGATCTCTCATCTGTGCCCCCTTCTGAAATGTGTCAGGAGTCAGGAAAAGCCAGTGGGACAGAGAGGAAGCTGGGAAATTCAGGCGTTGCTTTCGGTGGTGGTTCCTCATCTCTCATTCAGGAGGTTAGTAAATCCCCCATGCCATCCCCTCTCTGTTTCTCTCTCTCTGTCTCTCCTCTCTCTCTCTCTCTCTCTCTCTCTCTCTCTCTCTCTCTCTCTCTTTGTCTGTCTGTCTCTCTCTCACTTGCTCTCTCACCCCCCTCTCTCCCTCTCTCTCTCTCTGTCTCTCCCTCTCTCTCTCTCTCTCTCTCTCTCTCTCTATCTCTCTCTCTCTCTCTCTCTCTCTGTCTCTGTCTCTCTCTCTCAAGTCTCTATCACTTCAGTCATTGATCTCCCCACCCCACCTTCCCAAAAACAACCCACCACCCAACACTCACAATCAGATGCCACACACAGCCCCACGCCCTGAGGCAGTGACAGACTATTGGGCTAACAATAGCTGACTGGCCATATGTCTCATCTGACACTCCCAGCCTGCCGGAACAACACAGGACAATAACCTTTTTGGGTAGAAAAGCGAGATATAGCATAGTAGCAAGCATTCTCTCTCTCTGTTTCTCTCGTTTCTCTCTCTCTTTCTCTCTCTCTCTTTCTCTTCCTCCTTCTCTTGCTTTTTCGTGTTGTGTGTGGTTCAGAAATCATCAGCTGAGATGGTGTATAAACACCTCAACAGTCTGCCTATCGTGAAGTTTATGTTGAATACAAGTAGTATAGCTAAATAGTGTTGGTGAGAGTGTAGCCCTTATGATGTGTGACCATGAAATGTTATGCTTTTTTCCTGACCAGGGTGTCCTACTCAGGCCTTTCTAAATCTGGACAAAACTTGCATTCAAATGTTAGCATATTTTTTTCCCTGTAATTTACATTGCCTGTTGCCTATTGGTGGATGTACTGTAGATTTGCTATATTTTGCCTTGTCAGAGAACAAGCTCTAACACAGTTGCCTGGACGTTTCTTAGAAAGCGTCAGGTCTCTCGGCACAGCTCCAATATTTTCTTTTTTCTTCTTTTCCCTGCTAAGTCTAAAGTCTAATGGCCAGAAACGAGTATCTCATCCATGGAAGATGAATTTCCAACCGCCGAAAATGTGCTGTACATGACCTGTATTTGGGAGACTCTTGCGTGTGTGTGTCTGGTGCTTTCTGGTTACGAGGTTAGCCGTGGTCTCGCTGAGGGGGTAGAGAGAAGACCATTTGTCTCCTGTTTTAGCCTTCTCCCAGCAGTGAGGTGAGAGAGACCACATTGTTTTTAATGGGCAGCAATGAATCCCCGGGTCAATTAGGCCCAAAATTCCACATGCATGTGAAAAAGCATTCCCCACCTCCACAACAGAAGACCCGACTTCTCCGGACCTCTCCGTTTGTTTATTTCTTTATTTATTTTTGTCCATTTGTTTTTTTTCTTTTTCTGAACAGTTTGGCCCTGCCGTGCCATGCTCCACCCATTTGCTGAGCTCTCCTTCTTTTCCCTTTTTTTCTTGTTTTCGTTTAACAAGGGAAACAGCCTTTTTTTCTATGCTGTCTGCTTAATTGGCAATTGTTTAAGGCTGAGATTGCAATAAAGTCGCAGCTATGTGCTAAAAGATTTGCAAGAGGGTAAACGACAGCAGAGAGAGAGAGAGAGAGAAAGAGAGAGAGAGAGAAAGAGAGAGATAGGAGACCTCGGCACAGAGAAAAGCGGGCCACAATTAATAGGAAAAACAGTGTGTGTGGGTCTCATATCGGGGGCCAGAGGTGTTTATCCAGCACATTTCCCCTGCACCCAGTCGCTCCTGGGCAGCTGTAAAGATGATTTATCTGGCCTGATGGGAAATATGAAGTATTTGAAACCAAAACAAGTGAGGGGTTAGTGGTCCCTCACAGACCCGAAACAAAATGAAAGGCATTGATACCTTCCCAAACATGACTAAGACATCAGCCTCGGAGAAATGAAGGGCGTTATTTGTTTTCAACAAATAGAGTAAGCATACACTGTGAAGTTTAGATTAGTTTTTCACGATCAGGAAGAGGAACTTGAAGTAGCAGCAGCAGTAGTAGTTGCAGTTAGATTGCTGTATGCAACACATTAAATGCTGTGTACCATGACCTTCTAAAACACTACTGTGGAAAGCCTTACAATCTTGTTCCTCTAAGATACTTATTTTAGTAGTACAATGTAGCCTATTCAACAAACCAAAATGAAATTATGCTGTTTTGATATGTCTTGTGAAAGTTTCTAAATGTTAAAAAACATGCTACTTTATATTTCATCTTCTCAGTTTTAGCATTAGACAACTAGATTTATATTTGCACGACAGGATATTTGACAAGAAGCAAGTTGTTTGTTAATTAGTCCAGTATTATTCTGCTTTAAAAGAATTTGTATTTATAGTAACTCCTAAATAATTACATCCATTACGCCATCTTGCTAGTGCATACTATCTCTAAACTCTAAACTAGCTCTATTTTTTTTCCCTGAAAGAAATTCATTATGTAACTTATTTAAGTCTGGCTTTCAACTCTATGGGCTAAGAACAACAACAATGGTAATGATGCCAATACAGTCACAATGTTGTGATATTAGTTTGTAGCTTCTGTCTTAGATTGACCCAGTAATTGTTGTGTGGAACAGTGTGAGGTGCTCAGTATGTGTCAAGTTAAATAAAAACACTCATTTCCCCCCACAGACTAACACCACAGCTGCAAAAAAAACTCAAAGTGAAGTTACATCCTTTTGAAAACTTAAAGCCTTTGGTGAATTTCAGTGGAGGCATTCCCAACACCACATTCACTGGTGGCACGGCCAAATAATACAAAACCTTAACTTGTCTTCAAGACACAATTGGTTTAATACTTAATTAAGACATATCCGTGGTCATCTTAAGAGTAATATAGAGAGTTCTCCCAGTCCCTGGTGCCTCAAAGAGACCTTGGGAAGCAATCAGGAAGTTTAGATTGAAGTGTAGCTCAAATCAATACGAAAGTAGATATATTTTCTAATGCTCTGTATGTCCTTTTTGCTCCGTCTGGAAAGGTAAAGTAGACACAGTTGTCCTTTCTCTTTGGTTTTCTTTGTTGGATTCATTGCAGAAGTAAATTGCTCAAACAGACAGGTTATAACTTCCAGGTCTTACAAGATCTTGCAAGATTGCGTTGTGACTTGCCCAAATCTCCTGCCTTGCTCTAGTGCGAAATAGATGCGTTGAGATATCACCAGTCCTGAAGAGCTGGCAACAAATGAGGTAGTCTTACTTTAAAAAGGGGGGGAGATTTGAAAAGTAAATATGTTTATTTAAGCATTCGCTTATGAGCCACTTTGCTGAGCAGATGTGTGAGATTCCTGTCGCAGAGACAGATGAATGTTCCCACCGTCCCAGGGAAACATGCCCAATCTTGATTTAGTACACCACCAAAAAGGAGCCAATGTTATCAGCTGAAAGCATTATCCTATTTTCCCTGAATAAGGGGTAATGATGTTAAATAGAATTTTGACAAGCTAATGGATTTGTTTTCCCTTCCAGTGTCATTCTATTCCCGTCAGTGGGGCCTGACAAATGTCCTTGTGTATAAAAGAACTTACGGGGGAAAGGATTATTCCAGGGCTGCCCGCATGGGAATGAAAAATCAATATTGACCCCTTCGTTGCCCCAACCCCCCCCCAAAAAAGCCAATAGAGGCCCATATATTTCAGTAGCAAATCAGCATTCCTTAAAGTGAGAGTGAATGAGGGAACAAGAGAAGAAGGAGGGAGAGAAAGAGAAAGAGAGAGAGAAAGAGAGAGAGGCTCTGAAAATGTTCTCGTGGCGTCAGGCAGGCTACTCACCCAGAGGGTTCAGAGCCGAAAAGCTGGCTGGCAGCGCTCTTCGGGGGGTGATCTCGACCCAATAAAAATTTATAACAGATAGCGGAACGGAAACGAGAGCAGCCTGTGAGGCCTGCCGCGAATTAAGTGCCGTGGATTATTCGCGCTTAACCCACACATATATTTTTACACTGTGCCCCGATGTGTGAGTTATGCCTGCCAATTATCAGATTGGGGCCATGTAATAAATACAGTTAACAAATGGAGTTTCATTAATTCCCTGATATTCCTGCTATGATAAAAAAAACAAAGTTAATTGTGTAAAACAGACGTAAAGCTTTCAAGATAGAATCTGCTATTGAATACAACTGCTCACATTCGGAACTCTTGTGTCATTGTGTTCTTCCTGACAGTTATTTCTGACTGTCTTGTCCTGCTAAGACTATTCACCAAAGCAAAGAAATAAAAAAACGACACTGTTGCTTTAAGGAATGTGTCAGATGCAACGTGATCCTCTTTAATCAGCATTTACTTCTGTGAAATTTAACATGGGCTTGCTGACACTTTGTTTCTGGTTAGCATAAGCAGAATCTGCTGACCCCTGACCCACATGCAGCCGGCGCTATAAAATACTACTTACAGCTCCTGGGCTCCTTACTTGGTCAGAGATCACTAAGGGGGGATCAAGGCATTTAAAGGGGAAGGAAACACACACACACACACACACACACACACACACACACACACACACACACACACACACACACACACACACACACACACAGATTAACGCAGAGATGAACCCGATTGCTTAGCTGGCAGTCAATGCTGCTGTACGCGTGTGTTATGTGGATAAAATAGACTGGTGCGAGAGGTAGGACATTGTGTTAAGACAGTGTTAGAGTTTCGCGAAGGAGACATCAGGCTGTTGGTGTTATGTCTTAAGAACAGCTATTCAATGTTTTTGAGGTATACTAAAAAAAGAGGGGGGTTGGGCGAATGTGTGTGTGTGTGCACGTGCGCAATATATGTGTGTGAGTTTGTGTGTGTTTGTGTGTGTGCGTCTTTGCCATGTAAAGCACGTGTGTTACAGTGGATTAGGACTCAGCGAGTTTCCATACGGCAATCTGTCATTTTGTTGTCTCCTAATCCCACATCACTCTGTCATTCTAATTCCCTCGCTCTCCCGCACTGTGCCGAGGAGCGGATGAGTAGATCACTCACTACGAAGCCCCAGTGTCATGTTCTCGCTCCTCAATAATTCAGGAAGACCCCTCCAAGTTGCTTATTTAAGGGTTTCCTCTGTCAGTTTCTGAACACGAGCGCTCCCACAGTAGACTGTACTGTAGGTTTCCCACAACATCAAAATGAAGAATACATACATTCATAAATAAACAGGTCAACAAGTAAAGTTTTGGTGTTATACTTCATAGACCAGATGTGGTCAAAAAGATCTATATGCTCTGAGAGAGAAAAGAAAAAAAAAAAACACGTCTATGGTGCTGCACTAAGGGGCACTCTCTCTCAGTGACATAAAAGAAAACAAAAACACTATTTGCATCATTTACCATTTGCGTTAACCAGTCAACATGGGTCGATAAATATGAGCATATTTTTTGTGTGTTTTTGCATGTTTACTTTGTTTATTTATATTGTGCCCTGCAGGATGTAGGAAGTGGTGTCCCTCCATGGTCATGTCAAGTGGGAGTGAGGGAGGGAGCTTCTCGTCAGCCATTGTCACCCAGAGCAGCTCTAACCCTTCCCTAGCTAGCCGCTGTCATGTATCTACACTTTGCAATCAGCCATATGTGACACACACACACACACACGGACATGCACATATAATCTCCCATGAAGGAGTTATGTCCGTTTATGATTTAATGACAGTATCTGAGGGCTGAAAGGGCAAGTGAATTAGCTGTTCTTGAATGTTTTTCTGTCAGGCTGTTGGAGGACTTTGCACTTAGCATCTGTGTGTAGCACTCCAGTAGAGTTTAGTGATAGTTGCTATCTTTTGCGTAAATAAAACATAATGAGACCTAAGTGCATTTTTAATATGGAAATAAAACAGGGAGGGGGTGTATGGCTTTTATGCCTTTTTCTAGTGTCCAACTGATCATGCCAGTCATTTTTTTTATTGAGGGGGATTTTTTGCCTCATAGTATCACGTGTTTTACTCGAAAATGCATCATCATTTCATTATACTTTGTTCAGTTATTCTCCAAAATGCTAATGGTTTAGCTGATCTGAAAAATTAGTAGGACAGGAGAGAGAGCTTATACACTTGCCCATTATTCTCCATGGGATCTCAGCTAATTGGAGCTGTCTGTGTTTTTCATGGTTAACGTCAAATAAGATTTGAATTTGTCTTAATGGGCGCCATCATGTGATACTCCTATGGCTTTACTTAATATGGGTGTGACCTTTCAACAGAAGTGGACCTAACCATTTTAGATTTTGCCCCCCCCTCCCCCACTCCAATCACTGACGCACACACGCAACTCACTCATTTATCTGATTGTCTATTTACATGTTTTATTTACTC
>CM059271.1:5831711-5851711 GCA_030347295.1 Setipinna tenuifilis | reverse complement strand
AGGAGGAGAGGAGAGGAGGGGAGAGGAGAGGGGAGGAGAGGAGAGGAGGAGAGGAGCGGGGAGAGGAGGAGAGGAGAGGTGGAGGAGCGCTGCTTTGCCATCGCTAGTGCGCTAGCTGGGTCGCGTGGCCCAGGAGCACAGCTGACGGGATGCAGACGGCTGGCGCTGTGCCGTGCCTGCACTTTTTTTCCCTCATCTTTTTTTTTGGCGCTCCTTAACTCTCTCTGTTCTCTGTCTCTCACTGTCCTTCTCGCGTGTTCGCCCATGCTGCCTCATTCTCTCACTCGTTCTCTTCTCTCTCTCTCTCTTGCTTTTTTTGCGCTCCTGAACTCTCTCTGTTCTCTGTCTCTCACTGTCCTTCTCGCATTCGGTCATGCTGCCTATTTCTCTCTAACTCGTTCTCTTCTCTCTCTCTCCCTCTCGCTCTTTCTCTCTTGCTTTTGCTCTTGTGGTCTCTTTTTCACTATTTTTTTTTTATTTTCTCTTTTGTTCTCATTTCTCTCTTGCTCTCACTCTTTTTCTCTCTCTCTTTATCTCTTTATCTCTGTGGTTCTCTCTTTCTCTTTTGCTCTTGCTGTCTCTATTTCTCTCTCTGCCGCTTCTCTCTTTCTCTCTCTCTCTCTTTCGCTCTCTCTTCTACTGCTCTCTCTTCCCTCTTGCTCTTTCGCTCTCTATATCTTGCATCATGAAGAGGTGACCCATGAAGCTGCTGTTGTTTAGTCAGGGAGTATTTACAGAGAAGTGTGAGGGGCTGTATACAGTGATCACTGTTTCAGACTATAATATGAAGAAACAACATTGTCTCATTAGTCTCTTCAGTATGCCTTCTCTTCAGCTCCCATTTGCCTCTCTTTCTCCTCCTTCACTGCATTATGCCATCTCCACATCTCTCTCACTCTCTCTCACTTTAACACTGTTCCTTTCTTCCCACTATTTCTCTGACTCTCTCGCTCCCTGCCACTCTGCAACTCATTCATCTTTCTCTTCTGTCTCTCTCTCTCTGTCTCTCTCTCTCTCTCTCTGTCTCTCTCCGCTGTCTCCCATCCTCCAGTTTGTCAGTGCTGGTTAGCGAGAGAGGAGGGTCCAGCTGACACAGTGAAGGGGATGGCCAGGTCAGAGGGGTTAAATTGAACAAATCTGCCCATTGACTTCCTGTCTTTTTCCGCCCTCCTCTAATGTCATTATTGTGGGGGGTTTCGGGGGGTGGGGGGTGGTTGAGTGTCAGGGGGCCAGCGGACGTGTCGCATGTGGGGGTGGTGGGGAGGTGGGGGGGATGACAACTCCAAGTCCCCCCACCCTCACTCGCCACCCCCCACCCCCACCCTCCTCCAACCCTTCCCTAGGCTCCCCTTCATCGCCCCCTCCCTCCCTCTCTCTCTTCCTCCCTCTCTCGGCAGCGCCACTGAGGACCTCCCACGGTGACGGCTTGCCTTTGTCTCGGGCCCTGTCAGCAGACAGCTAAAGACAAACATTGAGTCCCCACCGTGTTCATCTGGCCCCCGCCTGCACAGAGTACAGGGCAGCCGAGAGGGTGTGGGTGTCATCATATGGTTGATCCAACCCGACCTGATCCAACCCAATCCAACCCAACCGGAGCCCCATTTCGTTTTTTTTTTTTCCATGACTCCCGTTTCTGTTTTTGTTGGGATTTTTCCATTCCTAGTCAATTTTCTGTTTTTTGTTTTTCATTTTATATGACCACAGTAGCCAATCTGCATGATTTAAAATGGGCTGGATGGGTCTTGTTGTTAGCCACCATCCAAGGCTAGATGTGTCCCAGAAGGACTGTGTGAGTGTGTGAGTGCCGTGAAAGGATTAAAGTTGGCCAAGACGCAGCACATTTTCCTCATTTTGAACCTGACATTTATTGGATGCACACACCAGGTTTTAGGGCCCCCAGCAGCACTGCTTCCGAGCTCTCTCCTGAGACATGTAAATGGGATTGTATGTGTGTGTGTGTGTGTGTGTGTGTGTGTGTGTGTGTGTGTGTGTTTGTGTGTGAGTGTGTGTGCAGAGCAGTTCTATTGTAATTCTGCTACTAACATGGGGTTGAAGTTTAGACCCCCACCCCCACCCCCACCCCTCCATCAGACCTAGGTATTTAACTACTGTTTGTGTCATGATCCGCTGTTTGGGAATATCCAACAGTTTTTTGTATAGACTGTTCTGTAGAGCGAGTGTGAGGCTAGATCATTGATGGTGGGGATCATAAGGCTCTATTCCCTTGCAGTGCTAGTACTACTTTACCCTCCTTTACCTGCTTGTTGGTCCCGTATACTCCCAGGGCTCAAAAAGGTGGGTGGGGGAGAGTGGCCTCGAAACTGGCATGATGGCGACATAAAAACGTACAGTCGGCACAAACATTAGCAAGTTGGTTGTCAACCGGTACGAAGACATAACATTAGCAGCCAGAATGGAGGACATTGACGCGTTGCGGCCTTGATCTCATCTCAAGCCCCTTGGATGGTCGAACTCACAGGCCTCCTATCCTAGCTGTTGTGACATACTATATCAACATGCGTGAATTATTCATCCGCTGAATTAAAAATGCATGGGGAATTTCATCTTCGCAGGCTCAGGATTTCGGCAGCCTCGTCATTAGAGGTCTAAACCTGGATTGCTGGTGGTCTCCACGGCAATTGGCTTTTAAGCCAATAATTGCACCCAAAACAAACGGATTTCCCTTGGCAAGATTAGACTCTCCCTGTGCCTGCCTGCAACATTCCCAAGGCACTGTTGCCATTTTCCTTGTGGAAACCTCTTGTGTCGGAGCCTGTGGGTATCAGAAGCCATCTCTAATGTTAAATTAAACTTCTGATCATCTACCTGTTGTCAAAAAAGAGGTAGGCCGTTTGAAATGAGCGAATGCTCATGGTCAAAAGGCCTTTTCGCTGTTCGGTGTCTCTACAATCACAGTTTTATAACCTTACACCCTCAAAGCCTTTTTTCTTGTGAACACAACAACTTGTAAGGGTTTTTTTTTGTACAATGCTGCATCAAAGAGCCCGAGACCTTAATTATCTGCCTTCCATCTTCAGTGCTTTGGGGTGTGGGAGTCCTCTCCTGAATTTAAGTCATTTATTGTTCTCTAATAAGGCGCAACAAGGACATGTTCCAACACGCAGACGGGAGAACCAGAGCACATCAGAGCAGGCGGAGAAGCATTCAAAACTGTCTGCTCTGTGCATAGTGTAGACACAAGCACACACACACACACACACGCACACACACACACACACACACGCACACACACACACACAAGACATGGTATGTGGCATGCAAAACGATTGTTATGAACCATTGTAGCATGACACTCCTCTGTGCGTAATGGCACCCATATTAACATGGACCATGGCTGTTTGAAATAACTAAATAATGTAATTGGCAAATGTCTAGAGCTATTTGACAGGTACTTACTGTTCCTATTGGGTGTGAAAGGCACTGTTGACTGGCATGCTGTGTGGGTGTATAATGCAATCAAAGATAGATAATCCAGTCCAACAACGTTGGTAAACAGAAGACAGCAAGTCTAAGTGACACACTAGGTGGTTAGGTGGTTGTGTTATGGTTTTGAGATTCCCATGAGAGGGATGTGGCAGATGGAATGACTCTGTGTAATCATCTTGAAGGTCACTATCTCAAGGAGGGAGTAGCACCTCAATTAAGTTTTTTTCACATAATGTTGTATGTATGGAATTTCCCATCTCACACACCTTCAAATCTCATGAACACTCTACCTCATGAACACACACACACACAGACACACACACACATACACACGCACACACACACACACACACACACACACACACACACACACACACACACACACACACACACACCACACAGACGCACACACACACAGTGATCCAGACGCATCCATTATCACGGGTGCAGGCCTTCATTGGTCTCATTGAGGGGCAGTCAGGCATGCAGGGCAGGTTCGAGCCTCTCTTGGACAAGACACTCAAGTCTCGCCTGTGTCTTACTCACTGGGTGTGGCCCCTGGGGGTTGTGGTGTGTGTGTGTGTGTGTGTGTGTGTGTGTGTGTGTGTGTGTGTGTGTGTGTGTGTGTGTGTGTGTGTGTGGTGGGGGAGGGGGCGGAGTATAGAGTATAGACAGTGGGAGGACACAACCTGCCTGTGGTTGGCTGTACTACCAAACATCTCCGCTCCGCTCTCCAGTCAGACTTTTATGGGGGGGTCATTACGCCCCTGTCTCGTCCTGGAAGCTCCATTTGTGATGTCCATTTGTCTGATTAAGCTGCGTCTTCTGCACCCCCCCCCCCCAAACCCCTGCCCCCACCACAATGAGGAAGCTAGCTGCTCTTCTTTTAATCACCACATTGGTGTTCAGGCACTTCAGAAATGAAATGCTCTCTCTCTCTCTCTCTCTTTCTCTCTCTCTTTCTCTCTCTCTCTCTTTCTCTAAATTCCCTCTACCTCTCTCGCTTTTGTTTCTTTAAGGGCATAGCGTGAAGTTGACACCCATTGTTGTGAAGGTAAGCAGGGGGAGGGAGGTGAGAAAGAGAGAGACAGAGAGAGAGAGAGTAAGCGATAGAGAGAGAGAGAGAGCAAGAGGGGGAGGAAGAGAGAGAGAGGGTAAAACAGAGAGAGAGTGAGAGAGCAACTTGTTTTCCGCTTTGCCTCTGGAACTCGAAAAGAATGTTGAAAAGTCTGCCAGTGCTCTGTGTGTGTGTGTGTGTGTGTGTGTGCGTGTGTGTGTGTGTGTGTGTGTGCGTGTGTGTGTGCTTGTCACTCTCAGAGCTTCAGAAGAGCTTCTCGACTTGCCCCTGTGGTTTTATCTCCGCTGTCCGACGCTACTTAATTCCCGTCTCAAGAGGGGCAGTCGCACAAATATTCATCCATTTCTGCCACGGTTAGCACCACTCATTGACGTGAGACTTTCCAGAGCAGCTTCACTCAAGCCCCCTGTATTTGTATTGGACAAAGCCAACACCACATCTCTCCCTTCCCCCCAAAACCAAAATATTAAAATCATAACAAGGGAGGTTCAGAAATGTGTATGTGATTAAAATATAGTTACTTTTTAGGAATTACAAAAAAAAGAAAAAGGTTACACATAAGGTCAAAGAATCCCAGAGAAAAAATAATCAGCTGTAACGCAGGGGCACAAGCAGACAGACCTCGGAGGAATTCCCAGTAGCGGATAGTTGAAACGCTGGGCTGGTTGCGTGCGTGCGAGAGGTCCCAGCCTGAGAGTAAATTACGCTTGCTCGCATTCCGGCGCTGACAGAGGGATATCGACTGGCTTCCATCTCCCCGCACAGCAGCAGAAGACATTATCAGGCCCCAGATAAGGGATTTGTATGTCCAGCTATTCCTGTATAAACACGAATGGTAAACAGTTTAAGAGCGCGGGCCCTCTCTGCACTGACCTCCAAAAGTTATTATGCTTCTTTGCGTCCGGGACTCCTGCGTAATTACTTACCTCGCTCCCTCCCTCGTCGTCTCTGCTGCTCACACAGTATGTATTGTGTGAGTATGACATTATCATATGCCTGCCTTTTCATTTCAAGGATGTAGGTTTTTTTTTTTTGATCATTTCAAGAAAAACGAGCTGGCAGCTGGCAGCTCTGAAAAGAATGATCTTGTTGAACGTTGCCAAATCAATACCTTATATGGTACTGAAAAGACTACCCCTATGCAGACACGTGAAGAGAAATGGTTATAAACAAATTTCACTCAATGGGAAGATTATGTGCTGCATCTTGGGCTTCATGGAACATTGGCAGTGTTTGAGAAGAATTAGGCGCCATTGTGTCACCACCCTTGGCATGTGCCTTCCCGGTGCGTGCCTGACAGATATATCGATAAGCCACATTGGCGCTGGATAAGTGGATGACGCAGAATAAGTTCACGCATGAATACCTTCAAATGTCACTCTGCATAACTTGTTTGTCTTGCACAACCCTGTGTACATCATGTTCTGTGGTTTTGTTAGACACGCACACACACACCCTCCTTATCTATCTTTATTTTATAATGACTGATAATGAATGGATTAAATAATGTTACCTTTTGAAAAAAGATTTATAATGTACACACACAGGATTTTTTTTTTTTTTAGGTGAACACGTCATACATTTTGTGCTTGGTAAAGTCATAACCTTCACCTTTGTACAGTCCTTGGTCTCCTTGGATTGAACGTGCAAATATATATATATATATTTTTTTTTTTCTGTCAATTCAAGATAATGGTTCCTACTACTGACTGCTGGGAACTTGCCAAGCTGACTTCCACAGTCTGAGCTCTCACACACTGATAACTATGGACTCGTAGTGAGCATATGTTCAGCTTCCCTCCCTTTCCTGGCAAACAGTCCACTCTATGCTTTTTTTATCATGTTCTCAATGTTTCCCTTCTGTCTTATCAGCAAGCTTATCTATTACATGAAAATCAGAGTGTATAGTTTCCAAAGGCGCCCAAAGGAGAATGTCCTTTTGCAATTCAACTTTCAAGTGCCAGGCTAAGAATTAACCACTGTAAGTGAGTGAAACCGGTCTTATCTTGTTGCAATTCAGGGCTCGGTGTAGAACAAAATGTCATCCTGATGGTATGTTTTATAATACGTATGCATGTTTTATAATACCTATAAACTTTATGACCTTATAAAAATGTCCACATTCTCGATATCATGGACATACAGTACATATGATTCTAATGTACAGGCTGTGGCGGAAGCGACGTGGCATGAAGATGTTAACATGATGTAAATAGATTTCTAGGATAGATGGGTACAAAGTCCACTAGCTGGAAAATGGTCATCAAAAAGTGCCAACCTTCAGATTGTTGAATGGCTTACATTTATTAGTGGTGACTGAGGTACTTAAATATCTCTTGTTTTCTCCCATGTATTCGGTACTCATCATGTCCATTGTGTAGATATCTTGTCATGGACTGATTACAAAGTAAAGCTGAACGCACAGTTTAACTGAAACTGCTTAATTTTGTTTTTTAAATGATGTGTTCTGATTGGGTGAAATCATTGTTTTTTTTCACATCGTGCCTAGGCTAGGCAGAGGTAGGCTACATGACTAGCTTAATCCTTCTGCTGTGCTGTGTGCAAATTGGAGCCTTCATTTCCTTTCATTTGTCATTTAGTAGCGACTATGTGAAGCTCACACGCATTTGCCATTCAAAGGTCTAATTTGCACAGCAGGATGATTTAATTGTGCTGTCAGCTGTGGGGACCAGATGTCTGCGTGCGTCTGACCTATCAACCCCTGAATCTGACCAGCGTCGGCTTTGTCCAGCCACTGGATCTGCTCTCCCGTAATGCTGAAAGCCTTTTATCGCCAAGGTTTAGGTTAATGTTTTCATTGAAGTCGAGGTGACTTTGTGTAAATCATGAAGGTCGACATGCTCTTTAAGTAAACGTGAGGTAGGTGGACGCTGCATTTAATGGCCCCTCGATGAGGAATGTAAATGAAACTTATTTTCCTGAATCATTGTACATTAAACTGCCCCATTTGGATGAAAGAGTTAAACATTAGTCAAGCTAGTGAGACGATGTGAGAATGTTCAAAAATGGGCTCTCGCCACAGTGGGCAATGTCCCTTTTGCAGTAAAACCAAATTAAGAAAAAAAAACAGTTGGGTTTTTTTTGCCTATAAACCACACATGGAAAACATCTTGGTGACTTTGAAAAAAAAAACAGTTGTGTGTTGTTGTTGTGGCCTCGTCAATTATATTACATATACACGAAACCAATTTGTAAAAAAGTTTTGTTGCATCCCACACATAAAAAGGCTCGAAAAAAGATAAATTTAAAAGAAGGAAAAAAAAGATGTCTGTTCTGCACAGGCCACTTTTGAGCACATTAACACAGTCAGTCGGTCAGATGGGAATAAGCCAGCAGGCCCTTTCTCTTCGGCGCTGCGCTTTTGTTGAAGTGGGTGCCTGTCTGTGTGTGTGTGTGGCACTGACCCTAAAGACAAATATGTACAGCAGTGCAGAGCTTTGATGTGGGGTAATCAGCACTAGTGTCACAGAGTTTAAATGCCAATGAATAACTTTGTCCTGTCCCCCCACCTCCATCCCCTCACCCCCTATCCCCTCACCCCTGAGTGAAATTTTAATGAAGGAATAATAAGGGTTAGTGGAGGCAGTATTGAAATAGAGAGACAGAGAGAGAGATAGAGACAGACAGAGGTCTAGAGTCTTTGTACTTTAGAAGTATGTCAAAGGTAACTTACTCTTATTTAAATATCCCTAGTTTAGTTTTTTGACTATTTTTGTCATTTGTGATCGGATGGATTGCATGCAAAACTATTTGTTTGGGGGTTTATTGGGATTATTTTACTAGGCAAACGAGATCTGGCGTTTCAGTTGTGAGCATCGTTTGCACACAAACATGAAAATGTCTGGAGCTTATGAAAATGGGCTCGACCAATCTTGTGTACACGCAGTGCTACAAGTGGTACGCTATGCACCACAGGGGACATATTCCCTCTACAGTTTGCCTTGTTGGTGTTGAATGATTGCGGCACGTTAGAAGAGTGGCCACTGTAGACTTATGAAAGAACCAGAGATGATCAGGTTTCCAGTGCCTTATACAGACAGTGTCTCTAGGACAGGCTTTTAAACTCCAGCCAGATTCAATCCAGTTTGTTTTCAGCTTCTTCTGCTGTTGTGTGAGTACAGGCCCTGGTGGTCATTGTGTCCAACACTTTTGGCAACCTTGAGGGTTGCCCCTGTTGGTAGGTCGAAAGGTTAACGTATGACACAAAGATCGTTTTTCATTCTGCTGGTCCTGTTGGACAAGTGGCAACATCCGTCTGACACAGAGTGAGACATAGGCAGTTGACCGGTGTACGCCATTCTCTCTGCAGCAATTTGTCAGTGTTTGTTCAAACTGTAACAGGTTTTTTGTTAAAGCACCATAAGCAAGGTTTTTTGTCTTCTTTTTCTTTACTTTTCTGAAACACTAATATACACTGCGGCACCACTAACATACAGTGGCAAATCAAGTAATGTAGGAACTCCCCAGATGATTTTGATTGGAACTATGAATACAGAAGACCCATCAGAAGTTGATTGGGTAACTGGTAGTTATGTGAGCAGGATGAAAGGTCGGGTGGGCCGGAGTGTTGGGATGGACTGTAATAGGAGCTGAGTGTCTGTTGAGCATGCTGCCACTAAGCCGGTTTTCTGTATCCATGCAGACAACTGGTGGGGACTGTTGCATTTAGCTGACCTTCTAACGAGCTTAACTCACGGTGCTTACTCGTTGGCCCTTATGAAATTCCATGTGGTTAAAACATTATAGCCGCTAAAAAAAGGGCTATGAAGTAAACTATGGCTCGTGGAGTCAGTTGCTCGGTTGTAAAGAGGACAAAGAAATACACATCCTAGCTAAAAAGAACACTGCACGGTTGATTTCTAAGCTTTATTTCTAAGCTTGCTGTCCGTCCGTGAGCTTGTGTGCTATTTTTGTTGTCAGCGTTATTCATTAACGGATCTGTCAAACTTTGTTAGGATGTGGGAAATGTGCAGATAAAGGCGGTTTAATGAAATTCTAAGAAAAGTTAGCAAACGTTTTCGACATGTCTGAGGACATTGTAACCCACAAAACATATTACAGTTCGAATAAAACAACCACAGCCTTATCAGCCAAAGCCTTGGGTGGTTCTAAAAGCACTGCATTGGCACTTTTTGGCTTACTTCTTCATTTGGCAACCGTTGTCTCCTGTGTAATTGAAACTATTTTGGTTCCACAGAGGCGGATTTAACTGGAGCCTTAGCGACAGTGGTTTTTACAGTTAATCATAGCATAGTTGCAGACGAATGAAGATTATTCAAAAGTGCTGACCCGAGGGAACAGAGTTGTTAGATAGTCAGCTTACACCCCAGCATGTCACCACATAGTGTGATAAACCATTTTAGAGATGATGGCTCTTTTTTGGCTGTCTTTTTTGGTGTCATAAAGTTGCACCTTATGTTTGAGCACTTGTGCATTCGGAGTGCTGACATTACGGAAACTTTTTTAAACTGAAGTTTATTTACAAATGGCCATAAGGTCTGATTTAAGTTTGCCTGTTAGATAACTGTGGTGGTCAATTAGACCCCCCACCCCCCTCCACACACACACACACACACACACACACACACACACACACACACACCCCACCCCCTCTTCCTTGCATGCTGGTGCAAACCCATTAAGTTTAATTTAAAATTCTGCCCTGTTGGGACAGCGGTCACATGTCTTGCGTTTGCCTTTAACTTCTCTTTGGGTCCCAAAATCATTAATCCCCCCCACAGGAAAAGGGGCCGGAAAGGAAAAACGGCGTGATTAAGGGGACATTAGGCAGCAAGAGGCATTCTTGACAACAAAACAGCGTGGACCAGCATTTTAATATCAAACGCTTAATGGTTAATTTCCAGGCACTGATTAACGCGTGGCCAGGTCAGAGCGCTCTCGACAGTGATTAGAGTTAGTCATTTAAACCAGTGTAGCGGAAGGAAGGGGGTTGTTGGGGGGGCGAGGGGGGGGGGGGGGGGTTGCAGCCTTAGCTGTACCAGAAAAACTATTTATGAAGTCAAACACTGATATGATTACATGACCAATGTCCATCCATTTGTATACCAAAAAAAACTGTATGAAGTCAAATACTGATATCCTGACCAATGTCCATCCATTGGCTCCTGTGTGGCGTTACCTAATGAGATATAAGCAGTTCTGAAGTTTTGCCTGCGGTCGCTCCACTGGTCTACTGGTAGCTGTGTATTTATCTCTTGTATCAAAGGGCTACTGTCTGAGCTGTTTTATGGTGCCCTCAATGACCCTAATTACAGCGACTATTGTCTGCAGGAGAAGCCATCAATTTTTTTTTCCTTCTTTCATCCTTGCCTTTTATTTACCTGCTTGTTTTGACAGGGTGAGAATATTTCCTTCAACTCAGGTGCAAAATGCTGGTTTTAACAAAACCATTTTTTAAAAAACGATTTGAAATCAAAGTAAACAGCCATACGTTGATTGTAGAAAAGGGCTATGGCTATTCAAGTTTGGCACCAGGCCTAAGAAAAGGAAAGAGATAGAGAGGAAGAGATGAAGCAAGAGATAGAGAGAGAGGGGAAGAGAAAGCGAGGGAGGGAGGGAGGGAGGGAGGAAGGGAGGGGTTGGTGTGTGGAATCCACATCTATCCACGTGCTGTGGGGGGTTGGTGTTAGGGGGGGGGGGGCAGGTTTGGGTCATCAGCGGTGAATTAAATGTGACCCCCCGCACATCAGCAGAACAGAAATATGGAGCAGCTTCCACCCGGCAGCGGCCCGGTGCGCATTGTTGCTGGCGCCCCCCCTCTCCCATTCAGCCCTTTCGCGCTGAGGCTGCAATTGCACTGTTCAGCCCCCACCCCCTACTAACTCCCCCCAACTAGCACCCCCCAACACCCCATACTACGCCCCCTCCAGTGGCCCCATGCAGGGGTGCGGTGCAGTGTGTAGTGTTTGTGCATTAAACATTGGTGTGCCTTGCTAAGCTTTTGTGTTCGTATGTCCATGCGACCCGACACAGCCAAGCTAGTGGCATAGCATAGCCTAATTTTCATACCTGGGCCAGGCAGGGCAGGCATGCTCCCCCGCCGCCACTCACCTCCAGCCAAAACACCTCACAGGAGCCACATGCCTCTGTGGAGAGCGAACATTTATCAGTATGGATTATCGACCAATCAGGAGGGATTCCTCAAACAAATCCTTGTGCAGCCCTGGCTGTATTAATAAGGCCCTACGGCCTGCAGAGGAGTGGAGAGGAGGAGTGAGGAGGAGGAGGAGGAGGAGGAGGTGGAGGAGGAAAAGGATGGGGAGAGAAACGGAGGCTTTGGGCCTAATGATCACACCTGTTTTTCGCTCGGTCGGCTGTGGGCATTAGCTCTACTTTTAATGACAGTGCTGGACATTCCCGTTTTCATGTGGGGATAATTAGAGACATGGCCTTGGGCTCCAAGGATAAACATCGCACAATTACAGCTGGGTAGAGGAGGGGGTACACTGGTCAACATGCACACACACACACACACACACACATTCACACACATACACACACACACACACACACACACACATTCACACACATACACACACACACACACACACATTCTAATAAACACACACACACATACACACACAGGCATACACACAAACACACACATAAACATACACACAGGCATACACACACACACACACACACACACACACACACACACACACACACACACACGCACAGACACACATACACGCACACACACACACACAGAAAAACTTAATTATGGGGTTGTGGTGGGAAACTGTATTGTATTGTGTTTTCCTAACCAAACTGTTGTTTAACACTTATCTAAATGCACACATGTTTACGCTTGAAAATACAGTTAGCAAATGCTAATTTGAAGAGGACACTTTAACAATCCATAATGACAAGACCTCAAATTGTAAGGTTGCAGGGTCAGTGTACTCATTTGACCACATTTGGACAGTAAGGAAAACACTTTCAAATGTGAAAAAAGTCTTTTTTCCCCAGATGTTGTTGTGGAAATGTTTCAGTGCAGTTGTAGTATCAGCTGGAGAGGAATAGAGGGTGTTTTGCTCATTCATTGCTTGGGGGGTAAATTCTTATCCTCTGATGACTCACATTCCACACCCCTCTTAAACCCTCATTAAAAACAGCCCTACGTCTGCCGGGAAACACCAAAAGCACACAGAGAGACCACTCAAGCTGAAATAGTCCACAGGTTTTTAGCATAGGTCTATCATAGGTCTATCATAGACTGTATAAGAGTACTGGACAAATACTCTGTGATGTCATGCATAGACTTTCTCACAGACTGGATGAAGCCTAAATTGAAGATTACAGGAGCACAGCCATTTTTGCCATTTGATTCTGTGAAGTTTAATGTAAATTATTATATAGAAAGCTAACAAAACTTTTTGAACAGGGCTGTAAACATGTTTAATTTTTGCTGTGAAAATTGACTTCTTGATATGGGAGTCTATGGGAAGTTGCTCACTTTTGCAGCCAGCCCCCAATGGACATGTAGGGTACTGCAACCATCGAACGTTGAGTTTCGGCTTCACTGTTTAGCCTGGAAGGTTGCCACATGGTTTTAAGAAAGAGGATTAGGTCAGATGAATGATTTATGACACAAATTAATCCATGTCTTACTCACCTGGACTGTCATACAGAATCCTCTGAGTGATTGCCTTTCTTCTGTAATTCTTTAATCCCTTAGCCTACTAGCCTACTGGTTGGTCTTAACATTATCTCCTGCCCATCTTTAGCGCATGTACGTGTATGTGTGTATGTATGCGTTTCTGTATATACACCAACAAAAGAATGTGCGTGTGTGTGTGTGTGTGTGTGTGTGTGTGTGTGTGTGTGTGTGTGTGTGTGTACTTTTTTAACACTTTGTTCAGCTGTGTTTTGTCCATATGCTCACCACCACTGTAGATGACAGATCTTTCCTCAGTGTGCTTCTGAGGCTTACGAAAAAAAGAACATAAACATATATTTTTTGTGAATCTTACTTGAGTATCTATCTTGATGTCTTCATGACAGATTGGTTGGATAGCAGTGAAGTGATGTGGGGGGGGGGGGGGGGGGGGGGGGGGCAGTGGAGTGATGTGGGGGGGGGGGGCGCAGTGAGGTACTCGCGATGCTCGTGCATATAAATCAGACTCGCCACCTCCATCCAGAGCGGGGGGTGAAGGCCAGCTCATCTGCTTCCTCTTCCTCTTCTTCTCTGTGCACCTGTGTAAGAGATCAATCCCCCCCACCCCCCCTCCAACACACACACACACACACACACGCACACACACACACACACACACACACACACACACACACACACACACTCAAACACACACACACACACACACACACACACACACACCACCACCACCATCTATCTCCACTCAGCTCCCCCCACCACACACACACACACACCACCACCCTCTCCACTCATCTCCCATAAGGACCTTGAGTGGTTCGCTTGCCCATGTCATTATCACTACAGAGCCCTTTCAACCCCCCCCCCCACACACACACACAACAACCACACACACACAACAACCATACACACACACAACAACAGCCACACACATACACACACACGCACACTACTATCACCACCACCACCGCGGCTGTACACCCCTCCCTTGGTAAAACAGGCCAAGGCGCTGTGGAAGGCCCCCACTGGTCTTCTTGTCCCCCCGGCGATAAATCTCTCTTCATTTCCAAGGCTACACTGGTCTTATTTCTCCATAAATTAATGATCAACAGCGGGGGAGGGGGGCATGGGGGTGGGGGGTGCTCAATAAATCAATGATGTCATTATACAGTATGGAGGTAGCTTCGATGTTACTTTTGTGCTCAGGTTTATGTGTGTGTGCGCATGTGTGTGTGTGTGTGTGTGTGTGTGTGTGTGTGTGTGTGTGTGTGTGTGTGTGTGTGTGTGTATGTGTGTGTGTGTGTGTGTGTGGATGGGTTAGGGTTACATCTCTGTTTAGGTGAGCAATGTCAGGCTATCACTGATTTATAGTAACAAGCAATTTTCTATGTAGGGCATTTGTGGTTTGCTTTATTATAGTTTTTATCATAGTATCCTCTAGTTTTTTTTATGTATAATGCTCATCATTCTTTAGTGCATTTCCCTGTATAATTAAAGTTAATGCTTACTTAAGTTGTTAGGATGTTTTATGTGCTGAATTACTGTAACTGCGTAACATATGTATAAACTTCTATAAGAAATATAGCTTTAAAAATAAGATTAATTTTGTCCTTTTTACTTTGAGCTGAAATTGACTGTTGTAGAACACTACTACTGGTTAAGCTACTCAAATGTAATAGCTTAAAAATTCAAAAAATCACATTTTAGTTTTGCATATGATTTTCATATGCAAAGGCGTTTATTTAGACGTAATCAAAAACGACAACATGAGCAATCGCAGCCCTCAACCCGTAAGTCCTGAATAACAAGTCATTAGTTTACTGGAAAGCTGAAATTATTCTGGTTATGAAATCCACCGGATAAACTTTGACACCATACAGGTTTCTGTTTGGCTTTGTTTTGTCCTGTTGCCACCTGTGTCCACCTTTCCCCACACCCATGCCCATCCACCCCCTCTCTCCTCTCCTCCCCTCCTCTCTTCTCCTCTCCTCTCCACACCTCTATTCATGCAGCCTCCTCCGTTTTTTTTTCCCAGGTTTCATTGACCATCCCCAATTCCACATGGCCCATTTACTCACTAAGAATAAATAGACTTTTTAAAAAAAAAACATATATATTTTTTTTTTCTCACACAATAAACCCTTTTCAGTGCACAAACAATCCATCAGGGCACACACCCAGCCACCTGTGTGACATTAATTGTTTGAGGAGGGCGATCTACAGGGTTATCCAGAGCTACCTGGGTCTTTGAAACAGGCGTCGTGAGTCAGAGAGGTGGGCCCCCTTGGGTTGAATCAAATTAAGGGCAGCCTTTGTTCTGCCCCTCCTGAGCTGGATTAAATGTCTGGCCTTGCTTATCTGTCAAGATTAGATGTCCTTATTGCAGATAATACCAGACAGCTTGAATTATATGTCGTAAAAAAAAAAAAAAAGTTTCGTAAGACCACATGGGCTAGGTAGGTTTTTGCACGCCTCGTAATTAATTCAGTTGGGGGCGTGTTGAGGGAAAAAAAATGACATGGCAGCCATTTTGTGTGTTTTTTTCTGTATTAATGACAGCAGAAGGCATCGGGCAGGAGAGGAGAGGCCATGATAAAAGGAAGAGGAGGGGCGGCGAAGCGATTTGGGTCATGAAATGATTTATTGTGCGCCATAGCCCTGGCCCAGGCTGCAGGGCAGGAGGCTTTGAAGTGGCCAAGATGAAGGGACCCGTGAATGCAGCAGAACATTTGAAAGCTTGTAATCATAGGGTCCAGTCAGTGTGTTACAGCATACTACTACAACCAGAGCAATATGAGAGAGAGAGAGAGAGAGAGAGAGAGAGAGGGAGAGAGAGAGCGAGAGAGAGAGAGAGAGAGAGAGAGAGAGAGAGAGAGAGAGGAAAGATAGAGAGAAGAAAAAGAGAGAGAGAGAGAGTGAGGGAAGATAGAGAGAGAGACAGGGAGCAGGAGAGACGCAGAGAGAGAGAGAGAGGGAGAGAGAGAGAAACAGGGAGAGAGAGAGAGAAACAGGGAGAGAGAGGAAAGATAGAGAGAGAGAGACAGGGAGCAGGAGAGACAGAGAGAGAGAGAAAAGAGAAAGGTTATTTATATATATTTATATGAATGTAGTGTATATAAAGTCACACACATTAGAGGGTAGGCAGGAGTCAGGACCTTTTTTTATTTACACATGTTAAAAAGGACAACATGTCTTTCAATAACAACACAGGGTTGATGTGTAGTCTGTGTCCCCTTCTGTATAGACCAGCACAAACTGCCATTCATTCATTCATTCATTCATTTTGTGCTATGAAAGACCACATACAAGTTCCAGCTCTCGAAATGCTGTCCTGTCCTACCTGTCTATATTAGATTAGGGCACGACACATCAACATCTCCGGTTACCTCAGCCCCTTCGCCTGCCCCCAACGCCTTAGGCATCCCCTAGCCAGAACAAAAGGGAACTGGGTTACCCTAGCCGCCTTTCGCTGCTGATTCACAGCCAAACAACAAATGTATAAAGATGTGCTTAAGCCAAGTGGGTGTCATACACACACACACACACACACACATGCACACACACACACCTACACACACAAGCACACACACACACACGAGTGCGCGCACACATGCACACACACACACCTACACACAGACACACACACACGCAGTGCGAGCACAAACACACACACACAATCACACATATGGGCCACATTTACATTCAACTTTGGCTGCAGTTGTGTAAACACTTGTGTTTGACTTGTAGCTGTGATGCCGCAAGAAGCAGGTCAGACACACACACATAAGCAGGACCTCAGCAGAGACGTGTACGTCGCAGACACCACATGCAGAAACAGCCACTGACCTTTACATGTTGTGTGCATGCCTCTGAGCTGTATGTGTGTGTGTGTGTGTGTGTGTGTGTGTGTGTGTGTGTGTGTGTGTGTGTGTTCATGTATGCTATTTGCTGTGTGTATGTGTGTTTGTGTGTGTGTGTTCCTGTGGGTATGCTATTTGCTGTGTGCGTATGTGTGTGTATGTGTGTGTGTGTGTGTGTGTGTGTGTGTGTGTGTGTGTGTGTGTGTGTGTGTGTGTGTGTGTGTATTTGTGTGTGTGTGCGTGTTCCTGTGGGTATGCTATTTGCTCTGTGTGTATGTGTGTGTGTGTGTACATTTGTGTGTGTGTGTGTGGTGTGTGTGTGTGTATGTGTATGTGCATATGTGTGTATATGTGTGTCACCTTTGCTGGATTGCAATCTGTTGATCTCCCACCTGCCCACCCCTCCCAAAATACCCTCTCAAAGGTCATGCCTGATAAGTCACTCTCGCAGACGCCACACCCACTCCAATGGCGTAAAAAGAGTCTAGGGACAGAAAAACAGCTCTGTTTAGTTTTTCACACTTCCACCTTAGTTGTGTGTGTGTCTGTGTCTGTGTGTGTATTGGGGTGAGGGTGGGGGTCGTCACATGACACAACATGATCTTGATTAGCCATGGAAAAGGCCTGTGATTATCTGAATCCCAGCCTAGTCAGACGATCAATCTTAGGTTAAGGGAATCAACTATTCCTGTCTTATGTAAAGAGTTTTAATCATTTGATTACTGTAAAGTATATCTTTTCCTTGGTAGTTGGAACAATAGAGAAATACACCCTATATAGTCATGTAGTCATGTATGACCACAGCCCATATTATTAGCAATAATGCATGTGCAATAGCGTATACCCAAATTGCTGCTTACCGTAAAGCAAGATGTCAAATGCCTTGAGGCAGTCCCGTAAATATAGATACAGCATTGCGCTGCATTATTTATGCAACATGGACATCAAGAAACAGTTCCTGATGTATCGCGATGTATAATTCATCAGGCCTCTTTGACAGCAGTTCCAGAGGGCTCGCCATGTTGCCACTCCAGCGCTTAATTAAAGAGGAGAAATTTGAGCATAATCCTTAAATTACATCGCGGCGACCGTGTCATTTCGCCGTCTTGATTTCGTCATGCGGGGCAGCGTCGCCACAGGAGGGGGGTGGGGGGGGTGGGTTGGAGGGGTGGGGGGGGAGCGAATGTCGGTGGGGATCGCGGGGGCCGCCTGGCTTGCTTCCTTCCCCTGGCTGATTTTGATTGGCGGCCCTTCTCCAGACTCATCTAAAAATAAAAGGTATATATGCAAGTTTAGCAGAAACAGATGTGTGCCGCAAGAGACAGGGAAAAAAAAACACACACACACACACACACACACACAAAAAAAAATACAAAAATGGGTCCCATTCATTTGGCTGGGGCGGATAAGAGGATAAGACAGCCATAAGAGTGTGTGGCTCGTGCCATTTGAGGTCTGGAAAATGACAAGTCTAAATAATCTAATGAGAGAGTGATGGGACACCAGCAGGCTATTTGCATCCGACGTTGACAGTGGGGCTATTTAGTGCCGCATTGGTGTCTCCATGGGAGATGAGAAGGGGCCCATATTATTTATGGTCTGCAATGCTCTCATATTTGCCTTTTATTGTTTAGGCCTCACGGTCGCCCCCGAGTCTCCGGCTAAAAGTACAATTATGTATATGTATATCCATTATGTATATGAATATACGATGTGTATGTATATAGCATCAGCTTTGAAGAGCCTTATACAATGCCTTTGTGTGTGTGTGTATGTGTGTGTGCGTGCACGTGAGTGAGTGTCAGTGTTTGAGTGTGTGTGTGTGTGTTTTTAAATTATATATAATATGCTTATATATGTCCACTTTGCTATACTGTATTGTGCGTCTTGAAGCGTGGATTATAATTGGTATGTGTGCTATGACATTTTAAACAATGGTCAGAATTGTGTTGGGTTGGCCATGTCATGACTGCAAGAAACTGAACTACACAGAGACATTACAAAATGTCTAGCCCTAAAAACAAATACTCAGGGCATAAATGGATGTTTCCGTTTACTCCTTCTTCAAGATGTGGTGATATGAGCTTTGTTTGCCGCTGGTGAAATAACATCTACGTGTATCTTTAATTATTTATCAAGAACCGGTAAAAAGGTGTCAAGACAAATAGTCATAGGGAAATTCTAAAACATTGACAGAGGTGTTCTTGGGTTTACATGCTGAATATCAGGTTACAGTATAATATTTACCTTGTCATTAATCAACAATGAAATTATTTGACTGCTCAACTGCAAACCAGAATGCGTCACCACAGGGCCAGGGTCAGGTCAAAGATGGAAGGACCATTCTTGGGTAAGAGTTAATTAGCCACAGGTACAGAGAGCGTGGCGTGGCGAGCGGAGTTTATTTGCCCCGAATCTCTCATTTCGGCTACAGATCTAAAGCCGACCCCCCCACCCCCACCCCACCCCCCTTCAGGTGCACAGGTTTGCTCTCTGAAAATAAACCTCCATGTCACTAATCTAAAGGTCACCTTTGCGTAAAGAAAAAAAAGAAAAAAAGAACAGCGACTCCGGGCAAAGATCAGGAAGGTTACAGTACCTCCGTGGTCATATGAAGCTTTCACCCCTACACTCAAACACACCTTGGGGTCTCGCTTTTCTGTTTCATAATGTTCACACTGCCTTTGACACAAACTGTGTGGTACAATAGGCTTTTTTTCTAGAGGTCACACTCCATGTGCACTAAGTGTGATTTACTGAAAGTTCTTTTACTACTAGAATACTTTTCAAGTGAAGGTCAAGTCAAGTTAAGTTTAATACTTGAAAAGTCTCATATCAATATTTGAACTGTCAGTTAATCATGATATACATATGGTTACAAGATGTTCTTTAAGTTCAGATTGGGGTTCAAATTAGTTTGATTTAATGACCCATAAAATGTATTTCAGATTTGTAA
>CM059271.1:5806711-5821711 GCA_030347295.1 Setipinna tenuifilis | reverse complement strand
ACAATGACTGAACTATTTTGAGAGTGCAGAACTTGCGTGTGGGCATGTTTTTGTTATTCTGTCGGGAGCTCTTGTGTTGTTTTTTTTCCCTCCAAGTCTGATTGTGTAATGTTAGCATAGCTACCGTGTCGCTATGTACCTTTTTCTTTAAAAGCATCCCAACCTGTATTGTCAGATGCTCAAGTATGTTTTCTAATGGAAGCTAGCACAGACATAGTATTGCTATGAGCTAATATATGTCAATCTTGTTTAATGAGGGGGAAGAAGAGGGCAAAGTCCCATCTTGAAAAATATCACAGGGGGGTTGAGGTTGGTTTCTTCTCCTTTTTTCTTGCAGACAGAAATTACCTAGAGGGTGTGGACGACATTGACGGAATATGTCACGGTACAATTGAACCTGCAGGGGCCTCAGATATAATCACGCATCGCTGACTAAAAATGCTGAAATTTTTAAGCGTAAGCCCTCAGTTTGGACAAGTTTCGCCCCGCTCTTGTCTTCCACAAACATCTGTGACAGAACTTGCTCAGTTATACAGTGAGGAATTAGTTACTTATCTCGGAGAGGGGGGGGGGGGGGGGGGGGTGGCGCTGGGTGGGGCCGAAGGTGGAACTTGACTTTTAATCCACTAATGATGGATGTGTGCACGCCTGACAGTTTGATGTTTCACCCCTGTCGCTGGGCTGACCTGTTGTGCAAGGCAGCTGCACGCTCACAAAAGGCTGTTTGGTATCTGTCATTTCGCTGTTGCCATGCGGTATCCACCTCCAGACATTTATCACCCCCCTCGCTAGATTAATACACATAGCACACGGCACACACATTCCAGTCAAAATGTTTGTCCTTTAATAAAAGTGAAATATAGGTCAGTAGCAGCCACAACGTTTGACTTTATTGTGACACATGTCCATTAAAATATGACATTGTGAACCTTTTAAACTATTTTTTTTCCCTTGGGGTAGAAGTACTAGATTTACCCACTGTTATTATCTTCGGCTTTTGGGGTCTAGGGTTTACCGTAGTAAATGCTGTTTTCGTTTTGACTAGCGTGTAAAACAGAATGTAATTTCAATGTGACTCAGTAGACAGAAATTATTCAGTGATGTCTGACGTTCCTGTCTGGGTCTTGGTGCGTCTGGCTGTGGGAAACTGACAGGGCTAAGTAACACTGTGTAGCCAGTCAAGCAGAATCTGTAAGTTAACACATTCATGCCCTTACAACCACACACACACACACACACAGAAACACACACACACACACACACACGCACACGCACACACACACACACACACACACACACACACACACACACACACACACACACACACACACACACACACACACACACATACCATGTCATTTCTGTCCACGGGCTCCACTCTTAACACAGAAGGGCTTATCCAGGATACCTCTGTCACCCTCTCATTGTCCCCCTGCTCAGAGCTGTAAACCAGAACCACCCCCCCATGCACACACACACACACACACACACAAACACACACACACACACACACACACACACACACACACACACACACACACACACACACACACACACATATACACACATATACACACTCCCCCCTTGCACACAGACACACACACACACATTCTCTAAAATAGGAACGCTGTGGGTGTTAAAGTCTCCTGTCTTTCAGGTAGTGCTGGCTTTTAAAAGGCTCTGATTTATTGGTGCCTAAAATGAGACTGAAAGACAAGGTTCGTATGACTCATCTCCCAGTCTCCCCCTGTCTGTTTCTCCATCTGCTCTCTCTCTCTGTCTGTCTGTCTGTCGCTCTCTCTCTCTGTATGTCTGTCTCTCTGTATGTCTGTCTGTCTTGCTGTCTGTCTGTCTGTCTCTCTCTCTCTCTCTCTCTCTGTCTGTCCACCTGCTCTCTCTCTGTCCTTCTCTCTCTCTCCCCCCTCCTCTCCCCCCCTCTCTTTCTCTCTCTCCACCCACTCTCTCTTTCTCCCTCTCTGACTCTCCCACGTCCCACCCATATTTGTCACACATGTCACTGTTCTGGTGACAGGGACGTGTGTCTGTTTTATCGCGGCTAGTGTGACCGTCACTGTGTGTTGTGTTGTGCTCGCGTGGACAGCCGGCAGCTTGACCCGCGCAGCCGTCCCGGAGCGGAGCGGAGCCGCGTTGTCTGTGATCCGTCGGTGATGCTGCGGCATAAATATGTGAAGCGTCACTGTCATCTCGCCCGGCCGACCGCATGCCTTAAACGCCTCCTTCAGCATTTGGGGCGCGTTTCGCTGAAAGAGTGTAATTAAAAACCTGAACCTGGCACACCGGATCCGGGGCCCAACTCGGCTGTGGCGGCGGCAGCAGCATGGTGTCAACATAGGCCGGACGGACTGGACACAGTCCTGTAGTTGAGTTTCATTGGGCTGGACGCTAGCTCCTGTTACACTTGGCCTGTAGCGTTAAAATGCACCCGCAGTGATCTTGTCCATGCTCACAATGCTCACCATGTGTACACCGGTTAGGGTTTTCTTACACTCAGTCATTTATGGAGTCTGTGATATTTTGAGTTAGTTTTGGCACTGCGTCACTTACAGCAGGTCTTGGCTTTCTATAGTTAGCACTTGATTTGTAACTCAGGTCATTCACATGACTTGGGCAGATTAGTTATTATGCTTTCCTGGTTTAGCAGACACACAACACATGACATAAATTGGACCAATTTTTAAAATTTTTTATTCGCAATTATTTTTTGACACTCATATTGTCATTAAAAAAAAAATGAAAATCGAAATGGTAAACACATAAGCAAACCCTGTGGCCTTCTCCCTGATATCCAAGGACAATGGCATTCCGTCTAGATCCCGCAGGCAAACACAACTTGAATTCCATTAGCTTGTGCATGCACCAACAGCACACATAGTGACCTGTAGCCCTGTAGCCCCTCTGCCTCACCAAAGGCAGCCAGCGCTGATCACTTCTCCTGAGAGTTATAAATACTCAGCTTGCATAACTGCAGAGATGTGGACCTCATTGTTGGACTGTGTTTTTCCGTGCTTACACCAATGCATTATTCATGATCACAGCACACACACACACACACACACACACAATTGCTAAAATAGACCTTACTAGCTGTTTCGTCATTTCTTCAGCACAAAAGTGTTCAGTAAGGGTGGTTTCCAATGAACTGAGCTATAATTCTGAGCTGACTTGAAATGATCAAAGCAGAGAAGAAAATGTTTGTTGTGAGTTTAGATGCACAGTAAAATTGTTAATGTGTTTCTTTCAGTCAGTCTGGCAGTGTTGGTGTGTGTGTGTGTAAGTGATTGTGTGTGCATGCATGTGTCTGTGTGTACGCGCGTGCATGTGTGCATATGTGCTTGCATGTGTGTGCACGTGTGTGTGTGTAAAAATACCTTGTTCAGATGGGTGAGTGACTTTTTTTATACAGTGCACCCCAACTGGGAATTCCCCAGTAAAGACAATTGTTGGCTGTTGGTAGCAGCATGCAACCTACTTTGTGATCTGCCCATTTTTGTACCAGGTGACTCACCATCAGGTTTCTATGACTGACTTACCACCCTCATTGTGTGAGTGATACATAACACATATGTAATGACAGACATCATCGCATTAGTCAAAACAAAACCTTTTGTTCACTGTCTTGGCTTTTTGATTGATTGGTCATACTGTTGTTTCTCAACCTGTGTGACAAGTGCCTTCCCTCTTCCTGTCTATCCTGATTTCGATAGCCTTTTGCTGTATCCTTTGCATGCTCTCACTTTTTCTCTCTCCACATTTCTATATCTCTCTCTCTATCTCTCTCTCTCTCTCTCTCTCTCTCTGACTGTTAAATAAGCTCTGTGTTAGACATGAGCGCTCCAGGACTGCAATTGAATGTTGTCTCTGTCACATTTTGACATTCGACTCCTTGGCTCTCGTCCCTGGGCTGTCCACAGTGTTTGCTCCCATTTCACCGATGTGAAGTGCACACACGACCTCTGCGTCAGCCCTGCATGCGGACAGCGGCAGGTGATTTGATGAAGACAGCCTGATTTAACTCCGCTGGTCTGTGGTCTGCGCATTTACAGTGACCCCAACAGGATGTGTGTTGTCGTAGAAAAGCAAAAAGGCAAAGCTGGACAAAAAGGTCCATAAAACCTCTACTTTTCTGAATCACTGAATCTATCATACTGGGGTTGTTTTAACAGTGCACAAGAGCATAACAGTGTGTGAAATAAAGATTTGACAGTAACAAAAACAAGAATTCTTTTTTACATCTTAATTACTTTATCGAATAACTTAGATTGAGGAACTTAATAGAGTTGAAACTTAATTATTTTTTTTAACTTCTTTCCGACAGCAGAAAATCATTACAAAGATTTTAAATCATTTGAAATCTCAAAAAGCCAGTCTAATGTTTCTAGGATTTGTTTATCTGTTTGTGTTTATTTGTTTGTGTATTTCGTTGTGTCAAATGTAGAGCATTTCTGAACACACGCTGCACTTGTCTCACTAGCTTGTAGAATAGTAAAATAAAGGGCTGAATGTCATGCACTTTCATCACACCACTTGCCCCAATATCGCCTGTTGTGCCTCCCTCGCAGATGCTTGTTCACGTGTAGTTTGTCTAAATGCAGCTATAAGCTGGCAGATGAAAGGTCATTGATTAAAGATACCTCCTTATTTATAACCTGGGGTGCGGGGTTGGTTACAGTGGAATCTGAGCCCCTGCCAAGCAAACACTCCGACGTGAAATGAATAGATGTGCTGTGTGCGCTGACCAGCGGATCGCTGTTGATTTTGCGCACTGTAACTGTGGAAGCCTTCATCCCACCAGTGCATGCGCGCTTGTCTGAGTGGGGGGAGGCGGGGGGGGGGGGGGGGGGGGGGGGGCTTGTAAGAGCGCCACATTTAGTAGCTGTTTGTTTGTACAAGATGTCAAATTGTGTGTGTGTGAATTAAAGATAACATGTCTGTTTAGACAGGAAGCTTCCTAGTGAGATCTGTAGCATTGAAATAGCAAGGTGCTCATTAAGAGATTGATGAAAAAAAAAACATTTAAAAAAAGAAAAAAAAAGAAAAACACATCTGGTGCACCAAATTTGTCTTTATCTTCAAAAACACATCATAGTCAGCAATGTCAATATCATTTTGAAGGGTCTCACAGATGATATGAGTGGAAAATGTAGGTCAGAATAAAAATCAATTTAGCAAATCTTATTTATTACCTCCTGTTGCTCCGCCACCTAATAAGGCCATTAGCCTATTTCAAAAGGGGGGCAGCAGGTTTGCCAGTCGGTTTTATTTATCGTGCATCACAGCATATCATTTGATGTCGTGGGAGAGGAGAGGAGATGAGCCAGCGTCTCAATTCAGCTGTTGTTTTCGCACGCAGCCCTGCAGCCACCACTATAAAGTGATTCCACAGGCTAATGCTATTAAAAGATTTACAAACAGACATGGGAGAGAAAAAAAGATTCAGCTCCAATTACACCTGGTGCACCCGAGCCAAACCCCATCCACCATCCCCCATCCCCCAACCCCCAACCCCCAACCTCACCCCCAAGCCCCAACCCCACCCCCACACCCCAGCCACCTCCTGAGTAAAGGCATAGATACTGACAGGACTCAACTTTGGCCTACAACACCTGAGTCATTAACAAGATAATCCAGACAGACAGTCAGTCAGCCAGGAGGGCAGTGAAGGGCCTGGGGAGGCTTAGTGGGCCAGTTTCAGCGCGAAGGGAGGAAGAAGAGAGCCTGGTCCCTCACACACCCCCACCCCCGCCCCCCCAGGGCAAACAGGCCGCCATGCAGCAGGAAGTTGGATCGTTTTACCGCGCAAATTCTACATTATCATTCCTAGCCTCCTCCCTCCTTACCACCTCCTCCCCTGTTATTGCTAATCTGTAATACACACACACACAGCAAACACACACACATACACAAGCGCGCGCACACACACACAGACAAACATACACACACAGACACACACACATACACACACACACACACAAACATACATACAGACATGGACGCACACACACACATGTCATTACTTAGTCATTTGTTTCCATGGTATTATCACTGATAATGAGTCACTAGTTATACATTACCTGTCAGAGACTAACAACATGCTAAGGTAATAAACATGCCAGATTAAATTAATGAGGGGATGAATGGTCTGACAAGGTCTGATGGTCGGTCTCCTCTGGTTGAACTACATCTTCTCAATAAAGTGTCTTAGCTGTGATGGTTAGAATAAGCCTATCAAGCATAGCCTGGGGCTAGTATGGCGGAATAACGCTGAAGGTTAAGAGATGGTTCTGGCGTGTCACAGCCAGGGAAGCACACATTTCAAACCACGCCTGGTCTGGCACTCAGTCATCTCCACATCATTGTCTGTGAATGTTCGAGAAAAAAGTAATCCTTTCTCATCCTTGTTTTAAAAAAAGTGGCACACCAGGTCGGACAGTTTTGTGTTTTGTGAATATTGTCAGAGTATCCGGGTGAATGGGCAGAGGGAAACTCAAAAATCATCCTGGTCGCGTGGTGTGTGTCTCTAATCTCTTTGTCTCGTTCCCTTTTCTCTGCGTGGTCACATTGACCCAGAGCCGTAATGGAGTTGTGACAAGTACATCTTGTTAACATCCTGTTTTGGCATAGATCCATACCCTCGGTGCTATCTGCACTATGATGTATCACCAGTCATTTTTGTGTTTGCCAAATGAGATAGACTGCCTTTAATACACACTGCATGACTCCCACAAGGGGTCCCACATGGCGCCGATGCTCTCACACTGATACTCACACACACACACACACACACACACACTCACACACTCACACACACACACACACACACACACACATGCATCATGGCATAAACACAAATTTCCCCCAGTAGGCACATGCATACACATGTCACACACGGACACACACACAGCCACACATGTACAGTACATGCATACACACGTGTGCGTGCACACATTGACTCACATTAACACACAGAGGTGTTGTTGTCCCAAATCACTAAGCGCATATCATGTAATTCAAGTGGTGAAAGCACCATGCGATTGACACCCCTCTAGCACCAACACTGCCGCCACCCCCCCACACACACACACACACACACCCACACACACACACCCCAAACCCCCAGACGATGGCTCTGCAGTTATCTGAGGGACCAGGAGACCCGTCTGTTACAAGGCTCAGCACATGCTTCATGTGGCGAGAACATCTAGTAGATCAAGTGACCACCGTCCCCTGCTGTTACCTGATAGGATACTACTTATAAAATATTTTCCACACCACTGCTCTATTTTTGAAAAAAAAAAAAAGATATAGGGGTGGCATACTGTTGATATCAAGAAACTTAAGCTGTTTCTATCATAAACACCTTTAACTATTACCCCCCCCCCCCCCCGTAAAAAAAGGGGCTGGGCTAATCTTTCTCAAGGGACTGAAATGACTACTGCATTTTTAACCGAATTTGTGCTGGAAAATCTGAAGAAAGCTCCCCTGTACCCTGTAATTGGTCTTGGAGGCTGACAGATATTGAAACCAATGTGCCGCATTACGCCATTCTTTGGTCTCTCTCGCTGCTCAGCTGCTTTGGGCTTGAAAGTGAATTTGTGAATTTGTACCCTGCGACACTGCGACGGCCAACGGTCCCAACAGGCCTGTCCCGAGCCTGGGGGGGTCAATGACCCCGGCCCCTGTCGTCATCACTCACGGGCTGCCAAGTGGCCCTGGTGCTCTGTCACAAGGCTCGCAGTGTGCCCAGAGATGCCTGGCTGGATCGCTTTTCAAATACAGTTGTGCAGTGCACTGCAGTGGGGTTTTTTTCTTTTCTTTTTTTTTCTTTTTGTGTTTCTATTGAAGAAATGGGAAAATCCAAATCCCCCTAGAGACAACACAGGAGAAACAAAAAATACCGTAACTGAAACTGGTGATTCTGGTGATGATTAATTTTCACGGTAATGCTGCATCAGTCACAACAGCTAATTTGAGAAAGTGGCAAACCGAGGGGGTGGGGAAATCATATCAAAAACTGTAATCAAACAAACAGTTATGTAGTGGTGTAAACTGGAAACTGCAAATGCCTGGCAGATTGTCATGGTAGTGCAGAGCCTTAAAGCAGAGAGTTGAGCAATGCTCTGACCTACAGTACTGTCCACAGGCCCCCCGCGATAATTATAACCAGGCCCAATGAGTGGGCCTATCATGTGGTGTCATGTGACTCGGGGTGTTTAGGCTCAGTGCTGCATTGTATGTCACGATAGACTGCAGAAAAAGAAAAAGAAAAAAATCGAATGTTTTCTTTCTTCTTGATTTAGTGGTTTTTAATAGGAACTGAAACCAGGCCGCCCACCACGCGTCCACTTCCATAAAGTGTTGGAGCGAGAGGGGCTGCCACATCAAACTCGATCTGGAAAATTAGCATTGACAGAGAGCAGGGTGGTGGTGGTAAAAAAAAAAAAAAAACAGAAATAGGCATGACAGCCATGCTAACAACGTAGCTTTGTGCGAGCGAGTGACAGCCCCCATTTCAAAGTCCTGATTTCCTGCCTGTAGAACAATGACAGTGTTATTATCTATTGTGCGCTGACAAATATCCAGTTTGATTAATCATTTTCAAGCGCGCTTCAAGGTACCAATTGATCGCTGTCTGAGCCCAGCTCAGCACTTTTCTGTGTGAAAAAGTCAGCTTTTGTTTCGAACATAATTAGCAAGAATACTAATCGGGTGAATAAAGGGCGACCGCTGGAGAAGTGGCTCTAAAGAAGAAGTGCGTCTTCGATCGCAACTTCACTAAATTCCCAGGAAGCCATTGGCGGCAGTTACAGAGTTCACTGGATTTTTTTTCCCCCAGCTAGCCTTGAACTCCCATCACTTTACTCAAGATATTTTAAAGAAAGAAGAAAAACATTGTGTACCCGGGAGGTGGAAATGTTTTGTGGCAACACAAGCACTGCACAAACATGGAAATATTTTCTTATGTGTTATTTATACATCTAAACATGCGCTTGTTTTGGATGACCTGCATGCTCTCCAGAAGGAGGTCAGAGGTCAGTGTTGTGTAGCCCTGGGCCAGATCTCATCAGGCCCTCTCTAATGTGTAAGAGGGTGCTCTTGATGTTGTCACGTAATTTAGTTGTTTTTCACTGCCGCGTGTCTATTTTTGACACATGCCACCCCTCCAGGAGGATGTCTTGCTTCTTTTGTGCCGCACAGCCGGACACACACACTGACCTCCAAAGACAGTGTGGGACAGAGTTTGTGTGTGTGTGTATGTGTGTATGCGTGTGTGTGTTTGTGTTGTGTGTGTTTAGGTGTGTTTGTGTGTGTGTGTGTGTGTGTGTGTGTGTGTGTGTGTGTGTGTGTGTGTGTGTGTGTGTTTGTGTGTGCCCTGGATGTAGGGGTCCTGTTTGCCCGTAAGCCTTCCGTGCCAGTGTGTGTGTGTGCCCTCTTCTACCTCTAACAGGCATTTTAGAGAGCACTTACTCCACTTACTAGAGAGCTTGTTGCTCCCCAGTGGGAGTTCAATTAGGAGTTAAAAAAAACACACACACACACCCCCACACACACACATGCAGATCAAGCTGGATTTTTTCGCCACTCTGTCAGATCCGTCCTTCATTTCATGCTTTGACAGACGGAGCAAAATGAGGGAGAGCGATTCTCATTACATGGAGTCGCATGAAGCGTAGTGAAGAGGATGCATCAGCGGCGAAGCCCAGCGAGCCGATGGCCGCTCCACCGATCGCCAAGCCTCCCCCCAGCCCTTCATCGCCGCCCCCTCCCCCCACCCCCCCCACTACCCCAATTACACATTTTTAGCGCCTGAGCGATTAGCCAGGCGATTCCCGCTACGATTGGTGGGACGTGTTTTTTCGGAGTCGTAATCTGTAATCCTTCATTGTCATAATGATCCATGGACTGATCAGATTGTTCCTGCTGACAAAAGGCTGTGGCCCCCTTTATTTCGTATATCTCTTTCAGAGAATCACAGAGACAAATACATCACCGCAGGTATTGAAAGCACATAAATCTCTTTTTTAAAAGGGCCTTGCTCAGGTTTAGATTCTGCTGGACAATGGCTTTCGGGGAGCATAGTGTTATTTATTGCCCTAAACTCGTTTAGTTCGCCTTTTGTGCATGTAGATAAATAATTGTTTTAAAGATCAACTCCTTGGCCACACATTCTCTGAAGAGAATTGTTGCAGTATAGTGGTACAGAGAGGGCCCTGGCAAAGAAAATCGTCAGTTTTCCTTCTTAATTTAGTTACTTCTTAAATAAGAAAAAAGAATCTAATTAACATTGGGTACAGATATGATCAATTGGACAACCACAAAGCGCTTTACCCCCACTCACCCCCACCCCCTCGACTGAGGTGGCTTCTTACATTTATTTCTGTCAGTGAACAAAAAAACACACATTGCTCTGCCCTGTATGCACTAATTAGAATCCAATTATCTGGCCATGTCTTAGAAAAATGCGTAATAACAAATGAAAACCATTTGTGTGATGTGAGAGGGAAAAAAAAACGCCATGTCTTCCTCTGTCTTCCTTCCATTCGGAGCTCCTCCCAATCCGTTTTCCCAGGGTTCCTCTGTGAGATCGATAGCAGCGGTTGAGGTGATTTATGATCTGTGCGATGTGGCTCAAACCTCACCTAGAGTTCACACTGTTAATCGGACAGTTAATATCCAGCTCTGGCATGGCGAGAGGCCGCTCACCGCTGTTTGTCATTCGCCGCCGTTCACTTTCCCTGGTTAAGGGAGCATGTCGGCCGGGCTCGAGCAGGGCTAACTTTTAACCAGCCTCTGAGTACTAAACCTGCCGCTTACCTCTCCCACCACCCCCACCAACACCCCCACCAACACCCCCTCCTCTCCTCCACCTCACCTTGGTGAGTTGTGACACTCAGACAGGTTCAGGCAAGAAGTTGGAAATAGCAATTGATCGTGGCGTTACTTTAGATATAATGCCAAGCATTGTACTGAGGGATAGTGGGGGTAAATCTTCTCGTTTTAATAGTGTCTCTTGGTTTGCGAAGCCGGAGGGACGGAATGAAGCCATAATTACAGGGCTTAATTGATGTGTTTTTACCGTCGCGGACGATTCCTCTGCCCTGTCCGTCCTTTTCACCGCATGGGCCCACACTTGCTGTTGTTTGCACTATATTTCTACGGCTATTGATTGCTATTATGGTAAATCCGATGGGCACAATGGAACTCTATCAGCAAAATGCAGGTTAATTATCTCGAGGTCAACCCGCCTCGCATTCGCACAAAGGGGCCGATGCTTTGCAGTTTATGGCACGCATTAAATCGCAAGGGCACATCATTTCTCCGGCTTTTTGTGCTGTGAATTAAGAGGCATGACAAGAAAAAATAAACTAAAGTTGGATTGCTTTTTGCAGGCTCTTTGATATTAGTGTTTTTTACATAGCTATTGTATTTTTTTACATACATATGTTTTTTTGTTTTTTACATATTTCAATTTGTCCAAGCAAGCAAGACCTACAAGAGCAGAATGTTTAACATTAAAGTGATTCCCATTTAACATTGATTCTGCTGTCAAAGATTTTATATGATAAGAAAGGTGTCCTACATTGCTTATACAATATTACCATTTGATATTCATCATACAAACATTATAAAATTATCTCATTTTCAAACAACTCTTTTACATTATCTGTTTTAAAAAGCACATCTGTAATTACCATGGTTGATCTGATCCACCACATCATATAACTGTGTGTGTGTGCCTGTCTGTGTCCGTGTGTGTGTGTGTGAGAAAGTGTGTGTCTGTGTGTGTGTGTGTGTGTGTGTGTGAGAAAGTATTATTTCTTTTAATTGAAGCAGGATGCTGTCGGATGTTTTACTTATTCCTGATGGATTGGCCTTATGAGCGCAGGAGAGGGCTGTCGATGGGGAGAAACTAATGGCATTGATTGTGGATATTGTGTTTGGCTCCACAGGGACTCCAGTGAATCGGATTCCTATCATGGCCAAGCAGGTGCTGGATCTCTACACCCTCTACAAGCTTGTGACAGAAAAAGGCGGCTTAGTGGAGGTCATCAATAAGAAAATATGGCGCGAGATCACCAAAGGCCTCAACCTTCCTACCTCCATCACCAGCGCAGCTTTCACTCTCAGAACACAGTGAGTAGAGACGCCACATGACCCATGGGGACAACACAGGCCTCCCGCCGACAAGCCTGAACACGAACAATCTGCTGCTCTTTTGTGTGTGCATTTTCGTGTGTCTTTTTTTTCCAGCTGTTTTTTTTTGGTGCTTTGTTATGCATTTATTTTTCAGACACATAGTTCCACCCAGGTGCAGCATAGACATAAAAAAATGATAAATGATGACAAATTATTATTTATGCCATGGCCAAAAACAAACACCTTTTCATTTTTTTTTCCGCACTACCTACCCCGAGTTGAACACTTAAACATTATTTTTGCTATCACCCTGGCGCTTCCATGGTGGTCAGTGTCGGTGGAGGGAAGCGTGTGGTAATTGTGGGGTTTGGCGGGTAGTGATAGCGTGCATCAGCCCGGTGTGTGCAGAGCGGATTTAAGTCTGTTTGCGCAGCCCTGCTCCCAAGGCCCTTATTTCAGGCAATTATGTCAATCCCCCCCCTATCTGCCTGCCTGCTCCCCCGCCAAGGCAAATTCAGATTCATATCTGACCCCGGACAAGTGAAACAAACACTCATGGCACCCATGTCTAACCTATGTCCGCTTCGGTAGATTATTAGTAAATCATACTGAACTCAGTGTACGTAGTGCTGTTTTTGCAAGATTTTTAGACCGTTGCAAAATATAATATACCTTTAATAATATATATATTTTTACATTTTCTGTTTTATTACTGCCCTATGAGTAAAGTAATATGATGCTGTTTACATGTGTTAAGTAGCAATAATAGTAATAATATTAGTAGCCGTAATAGTAATAATAGTAATTTAATAAAAAATCCTAAAAAGAGGTTAGTGTAGACAGCATTCATGGGTGAACAGTAGCCTACTGTTTAAAAGTGAAAAAAATGCAGTGTGAGTGACGAGAGTGTGTTTTGCCTAGGTTTCCTGCAGCTATGTGAAACACTGTCCTGCCTCTAGTTATCTGAGATATGTTGTGTTTGTGCAGCAGTGTGAGTGAGTGACTAGACTGTATAATCCCTGTGTGTGTGTGTTTTCCCCCCCGCAGGTATATGAAGTACCTCTATCCCTACGAATGTGAAAAGCGGGGACTCAGCTCCCCCGGGGAGCTCCAGGCAGCTATCGACAGCAACCGCCGCGAGGGCCGCCGGCAGAGCTACGGCTCGGCCCTCTTCAACTACTCGCCCGTGGGCACCCCCACCCTCCTGGCCTCGCCCAAGCTCCAGATGCCCCACATCGCCATGCCCACACACAACGGGGCACACCTCTCTCAGAGCCAGGCCATCAAGAAAGGTCAGAGCGGGATGGACTCCGTCTGGTCACAGCCCACCCATGTCTTTATGTATTGCAACACCTCTTTATGGCACTACACATCTTAGAGGCCCATGCAAAAATTGCTACAGAGCCAGTACATTCAGATAACCACCATAGGGCTACTCTAGGGCTAGGTGTGAAGGAAGGAAACGTTAGTTTAAGTTTAAATCACCCAATTGTATGCTTTGTGTATCACGTCAAATGTTTGTGACACGAAACAGACAGGGTGCAAGATACTTTCTTTAGAAAGTAGTTGTAGTAGTAACACTAGTGGACTAGTTGTAGTAGTAACACTAGTTGTAGTAATGAAACAGCACAGCTGTTATGTTACTACTACAACTATTACTACTAGTGTTGTTATGTTGTATTTACTACCCTTTTATAGTTGGGATATAAAAGTACCATCAGCATTCAAGAGAAGATAAAAGGCAATTGGTGTGGTGTTGCACAATAGCACTGCCCACCCCCCACTCCACCCCCCCTCTCTCTCTTAACGATCGTGGCACTGAGGAGTGTGTGGGCAGCCTGGCCACCACAGCACGATTGGGGAGAGGAAACATCTTGCAGGACTTCCTCAAAGTCACCCCTGCCAGCTTCCTTATCTGTGAGAGGAATGCACCACAAAGAGCCCGGGACGTCTCACTACCAAATAATATGCCCACGAGGAACAGCAGGTTCTTTGATGGCCGCCGACTTCTTATTTGGTCCTGAGGTGCGTCACCCTCAAGGCCGCGGAGGGCTGGGCTGGGCTTTTGTTTTTTAATGCATGTAGAGTCCAAGATTAAATAAGCAGACAAACGTATGAAACACACAGGCACACACGGGCACACAGGCAATGCATCTTGGGTAGCACTTGGACAGAGGACAATGAGCATAACATGTTTTTGAACTGATGAGAAATCTGGGTAGAAAGGGTACTTCCGCCTGTGTATTTTTATCAACAACAGCCACTCCTTTCCCAAATCCCTAAAATAAAGCAATGCACTGAATCGTCATCAGAATACATCAGAAGGATCAAAATAGTATTTCAAAAAATAGCTGTGCTTTTTTAAAAGGAAAATTGAAGAAAAAAGTAGAACCCCTTTATTTTCCAGTTTTCTATTCTATTCTATTTATATGTCAATTTTTTTCTTCAAGAAGCAGGGACATTGTCCACGCTGTCATTTCCTTATCTTTCTAAGTGTGCTGTTTGTTGCCGTAAAGTGAGCTGACATTTCTTGTGTGTTTGATCACAACACAAAATCATCAATTTAAAAAACGACTTCGCCTCACTCACTCTGTCACTTGTCAACCTTTAAGTCCTCACAAGAGGACTCCCTGCTGTCCAGCTACTGTCCAGCTGCCTAGCTGCAAAAGAAAAAATCATCAATTAAAAACTCACCCCGCCTCACTCTCACATCTCTCAACCTTTTGTGTCCCCTCACAGATTAGTCCTTGTTATCGAGCTGCCTAGCTGCAAAAATCATCTAGAAAAAACTCACTCCCGCCTCACTCTCACATCTCTCAACCTCTTGTGTCCCCTCACAGAGGA
>CM059271.1:5786711-5801711 GCA_030347295.1 Setipinna tenuifilis | reverse complement strand
AGCACTTCAATACGTTTCTCATTATATGAAATAGATAGACATCCTTGGGAGGTACAGATCAGATGGGGGGAAATGTCATTGTGGATTTTAGGATTGCTGAAGACATAGCTATTGGCTTTATTGTGAATAGAATCCAGTTTTATTATTTTTATTTTTTTGTTTAAATAATGCACTTGCATTTGACTTATTTCTCTATCTCCCTTTCAGTATCTTTCTTTCTCTGACTCTCTCTCTACCTACAGTCTCCTGCTTTATCTTTCTTTTTATCTCTCTATCTTTTTCCCTCCAGAGTTTTATTTTTCTCATTTTTCTGCATTGCTTCAAAATACTTTCTCTGTTGTTAAGGGAAATGGGAAACTGATGATATTCTTGTGTTAATCTTTTTTAAAGTCTATTAAGCATATGATTTCAAATTTTATTTATTTTGTTCTTTTTTTATTTCATGTGATATCTTGGGGCTGTAACAATGCATTCAGCTACACCACTTTGCTTTTGCCCTTTTTTAAGTCCTTCAAAATACAGCCAGATACCTCACAAAGTCTGTACATACATAATAGATTATGACTACAAATATACCTCATGTTTCACTTCTATTCTTTTTATTGTGAAGCCACTTGAAAGAAAAATCAATATTTTTGTTTCAACAGATCACTGGATTTTTTTTTTTCATATTTTGTATTGTTATATCAAGAAGGGAATATTTTATTAACAGACATCTACCTCATTTGTTCTAGACTGTGCCAACAATCATGACCACAATCGCCAGTTTCACCAGCCTTTTGGCCCATTTAATTTGCTTGAACATATGTACTAAGATGAAAAAAAAGAAGTTGGTGGACCATTCAGGGCACGAGGCAATGTACTTGCATCGCTTCTTCATTTTTTTTTTTTCTTATTTTATTTTCTTTTTTTTTTGTTGAAATGGCATTATATTGTTTGGGAGAAATGCCAGAAGGATTATATTTCTTGTAAATGACTATCTGTTCATTGCTGTTCTGTTTAATGTTGATATCCAGTTAGTTGAGTATAACGCACATTTCATTGATAATTGTACAGTTTGAAGTAATGTTGTACACCAAATCCATACCATCCTGTCCCAACACGGACGGCCACCGCTGAAGCGTACAGTGTGTTTCGGGTCTGTACGTTACTAATGTGTGCGTGTGCGCTTGGTTGAACTCTGATACTCTGTCAATTCCAGTGTTTACTTGAAAAGACTCTGAACGCAGTGTCATTATAGAGCAGATGGTTTATGATATAGTATGATGATAAAGCTCAAACTTCTATGTGCAGTTTACTTCCAGGAAATGTTCTCTTGGAAGCGTTTTTAGCCCAGCAAACGTCCCATCCAAACCTACTTCTTCACAATACACACCATTCTTTCCTGTACAGATGTACCAAAGATTTTGTAAAGTGTGTTTAGGTCTCCCCTCTACACAACGTCTTCCGCACAGTGCTTTTGTAAGATCGGTGAGACTAGCATTTGCAAAAATGTGTAATGAATAGATAGTCATTACTCTTTAAGAATGTCTTTTTTCTTAACTCTGTTACCCATTATGAAACAATCACATGGTTTTAGATGATTTGCTGAGGCAGTAATCAGTTACAAGAAAAAAGTAGATTTAAAGAAAATAAAAAACAGCACACATTTATTTTATTTCTGGACAAAGGGCCATGTGAAGGCACAAATGTCATGTTTCCGTGGCCCCTAACCATTGACATATCAGAGACGTGTTCTATCTTATTTTCACTGGCACAGTCGGCTATCTCTCATGACTGTTGTTCCATCCTTGCTCTTACATTGACATACCGCAGGTTGATATGACACGCCAGACACAGAGTGTTGACTGTGATACAAGAACAGAGAAATTGCTGTTATTCTCTTGCAACCAAAGAAAGACATCAAAAAAGCCCACACTCACTGGCCTGCTATTGAATACGATGACAATGTCAGGAAAAGAAAGAAATGTGTTGAAAATAGGATTCACTGAAGAGAAAGACTCAGTTATGTACTTACTGAAATAACATGTTGTTTACTTTAATTTTTTTTTAAGCCGTGCTATGCTAGTAGATTGTAGAACGTATTAAGGCTTTATTCGCAGTGTATGAAGCTTAAACATTTCTTTTGTTTCCTTTTGTTCACTTTGGATAAATCCAGTGTATTATGGGAAGGCTGGATTGTGGTGCTCAGGGGTTAAAAAGACACAAAAAAACAGGTGAAAGAGATTTTTTTCTTCGTTTTGCCATTGACTCGTAGCATATTTAGAAATAAATTACTGCTTTAAATTTACGCCTTTTTGTTTGTCATTTCTCTCATCACATAAAAACTGTGTTGTGTACTTTCGTCATCACACCCCTTGCCTCTGATTTACTCTCCTCCTGTGGGACCAACAGATTTTGTTTCAAAACCCCTTTGCACAACTTCTTCATTGGTCTTTGTGCCGGGCAAATAAAGTGAGATGGCTTAAGCAAGACTCAAAAGAATGCCATAAAGGTCCTGAAAGGAAACCACAATTAAATTGGGACACAGACACAGGAAGTGCTTTATTGCCTCAAAATAATTGCACTAAACCAGACAATGGCTAGACATTTCACCATTGTTCGTGGACAGGATGTCACATCAACTATTACAACACAGGCAGCTTCTCTTCTTGATGATTTGAAATGAGTACATTTCACTCAGACCAGGAAAGGTCATATTACTTCTCCAGTGCTACATGATGATTAACACAACAGACATTGATAATCAGTGTAGCTTTGAAGAAAGGATTTGCTTCTTTGAAGTTATATAGTGTTTCTCCATCAATTAAATAATAAAGCTGTGCATTAGCTGGCTTAAAGGCATGACATACATACATTAAATATATTCTTCCTCTGTATCTTATTTGCATAAAAGCCTGTTACTTGGACATTTAGTAGGGTGTGTTTGCTTGTTGGCATGATTATGGGATTAACACAAGTCGCTAAGCCTATTAGTTACAGATGATTGTACCATACATTGCCTGAAAAAGGGGTTTGGTTTTGGTTTATGCTGACCAGTTTTAGATCCCGACAGTAGCTGGCTTTTCAGCTAACTCATTGAATTTTAATGAAAATTCCATGAAAGTATCCACATCTATTCCCAACACTCTGGTCAGTGGATGAGTTGAGAATAGCTGTGGTTTAAAAACTTCATGTTGCCAGGGCAGCAAATTCTATTTCCGTTCATGCCAAAGAATACATTTATTGTTTCTCTTTTAAGGATTTACAGAAACTTTAAGTGCTTCCACTCAGGATTTCCTGTTTAAATGATGAAAATACACTTAGAAAATTTGGATGGGGCACACAGCTACAGACTTACTGTGTATTATTTACAGGTCACAAGCATGAACTCTCAGTGACTGCTGTGGAAACACACACACACACACACACACACACACACACACACAAACACACATCCTGATCCTGGTCCGCCACAGACGCAAAGCACAACTTCCTGGTCCAGCATTTAATTTGTAAATATTTAATTTATACAAAAAGCAGTCTAACAACAGTCAAAAAACCTACACACAGGTGTGCAGCATTAAGGGAAATCGGCAATTAGTGTTAGCTGCACACACACACTTGCACAGAGTTGACGACTTAGCAGTACAAAGGTCAAAGTCCTACTCTGCAAAAGCAGGCAATTAAACTAATGATGCCAGGGTGTGTGCTGCATTAAGCAGCTAAAATGGAGTAAAGATTGGTTAATTAAGGGCTGAGAACCTGATGTAATTAGGACCGGGCAAGATTAGTGGCTCTCAATGGTCTTGCAGGGATTTGCAGGTAATAGAGTTATTATTGGGTCCGGCCAGTGTTACATTAGACTTCTGAATAAACAAAAACAAATTAGCAGCGCCGTCCAATAATGGCTTATCTTGTCTGAGGTTGACAGAAATCTATGCCCTATAACACTGTGTTAATTTTATGCACCACTGACAGCCAACCCTGGCAATCAATGGAGGCACTATAAACTAGGCTAAACCATCAATCTGATTTGAGGAAGTAGCAGTGGAGGGGGGTGGGGTTGGGAGGGACCTTCTTCCCCCACTTGCTTGGCTGTCTTCGGTCTTCGCCCTCCTGGCTCATTCGCAGGCCTGTCACATGCTGCACACTTGTGTTTATTCGCCAGGGCTGGTGGCCACTGCCATTTAACCCGGAGGTGCATACGTGTGTGTGTGTGTGTGTCTGATCACAGCAAGTCATGGGGGTGGGGTTGTGTAGCCAGGGGGGGGGGGGGGGGGTGGTGCATAATTAAACAACTCCTCAGGCAGGACTTCTGTGACGAGGATTCCCAGAGTCCTTCTAGGTCATGGTGCCACCAATGAACAGATCAGCATTTTTTTAGAACCAGATTTATAAAGAAAACACTTCTTGTGTAATACAAATTAAAAAAAAGAAAAATAATGCAACTTCAGTGCCATTTAGTCTGTTTGTTTGAGACATCGTATCCATGAGCACTCGGCCACAGTTAGAACTAGTCTCTGGAAACTGTGCCATTCCCAATATAGCCGCTCATTATTCTGGGCAGTAGTCATGTGACTAAACGGTAAGATTACTACTGATTACTACCATCCTCATCTCCTAGCCACTGATCCAATTAAATATTTACATGTAAAGGCTATAATTTGATTCCGGTGATTCAGCCTGAGCTGAAACAGCTCTTTTAACTCGTTTATGACACAGGGTTTCTATAAATGTAACTGCTGGAATATTACCCGATGAATGACTTGTTTCCTCAGTACTGTCAGCTAAATGACAAAATGTTATGGACATTTTTAGCCCAGGTTATATTTTGGTGTACTAGCTGGTCTTAAATAGCAAAGTGTAAAATAGTCTAATAGTACCAGGGCCGTTCTTTTTTTATTTAGATGTGAAATACATCCATTGAAACATTCAGTATGTGATGTTACTGAAAAGCCCCTCTTCTCATCGGACACCGGATGAAATGAATCAAGATCTTTGTGAAGTGAATGGACATCAGCAGTTTCCCTGCTCAGAGCCTTATTTCCAATCAATGACCCATCCATAACAGTAACACAAACAAAGATGCTGTCTCTTCTGCTTGCTTTTCTAGTCACCATTGATTTGATGGTGAACTTTCACCCCTGGAGTGAGATTCTACACAAAGATCACCTCATAGCTGTCAAGGGTGATTAGCTTTGCTGATCTGAAGGACTGGATCGTGTTGCGTCAATACCAATTAGCAACTTCAGCATATCGTTCTAAACCTACAGGCCTGCCACTCCGATTAATTTAGACTTTTTTCCCAAATAGTCAGAATTAGGCATAGTGGTTTTCATAAGCAATATTACATTGTTACCATTGGTGCATGTTTAACAAACCATCTTGATCCTGAAACTGCACCCTGTGGTGAGAAGGTATAAGGGCAGCCTCTGTTTGATGTTACATTTTGTTGTTCCATCTTGATCAAAGATATATATAAACTATACAGTTTAGTATCCTCAGTCCACAGTACTCTTAAGTGTGCAGTGGCAATCTACAGTAGATGTTTTTGAGAAGATGTTTACTGGAAGAATAAAAGCATCATTGTGAGAAGATTGCAGCCAATAGAATGAGAAGGTTACCACAGAATTAAAGTCATCAACATTTTCTCATTTATAAAGACTATTATTAATTTGTGGCACCCACACGATTTAAGTGTTTTCATTATATTATGTTTTTAGGATTGATTTTACTAAATGTGTACTCTATTTTAAATGTAAGCATTTTAAAAACCATCAAAGCAAAACAATAAAGATTTTATTAATCTATTCCCTTGTGATGTAAAGGAATATTCTGGACCTTTCATATGTTAGTTAGTTTCATATGTGAGTTTTGTGAAACTCATTTTTTGTTTGAATTTGAATGCCAGCCTTCACTAAGATGGCGGGTTGTAATTTACGGCTTAGTTATTACTTGGTTTGAATTCTGCACTAAACACACTATCATTATGGTCTCATGTTGCAGTGCTACTGAAAAAAACGCCTCATGGTAAACAAATTATGTTGTTGAGATCCTGTTGTCTCGTATTGTGCCTTGCTGTTGTGCGACACAGTATTACCATTTCCTCGTGATGTATACACACATATTGCATTATGGAAACATAATAGTTGGTTAAAGAAATCACTGGGGATATTACAGTTGTGCACTTCTGTTCTTGTGGATCGTATTTCTTTTATCTGCAGTTGAGCCTGCTTTCGGCAATGGCCCTCGGCTGTGGTGAAATTTACTGGGCCTGTGCGGAGACACAAAGGCAGTAGCACTTCAAAGGCCACATGAGAACACCATCCATCATGCTCCATACATGGAATTCCTTGCTTAGAGTCAATGCACGATTTAGTTCAGGCTCGCTAGGGGTGAGGGAAGATCAAAATCACCACTGCTCACCCATGGTCATATGATACGGGGGGTGCTTAGACCCAACAATCAACAGGACACCTACAACTCGACATCAGCCATGAGAGCAAACAGACAGGAAAGGTGCGACAGCTTTTTTTTAAAGCATTTAAACACTCTTGAGGACAGAAATGCACTGAACATCTGTCTCTGAATGGATGACAAACTGAATGGCAACACATGGATTGACATGTGTTCCATCTGCATGTCTTTAACAGTGGGGATGTGGTGATGGAGGAGGGGCAAAAAATCCTCAAATAATAAGCTGCGAGTATGAGACTGATGCTTTGTGTTGGGACTGTTTTTTCTAACATCTAGTTCATAGCTCATGACCTGTGAACCTGTGAGAGGAAATGGACAATGCACTGGTTCTTCAGTACTCACAGTACTAGGCTGATATATTTAAGTCGATTTTCAATGCAAATCACTCAATGGGTTATTTAAAAAGATTTTGTTTATTTGTTCGTTAGTTTATATATTACTGCCTTTCAGATGTTTTGTTATGCTATTATGTTACCCTGCTGTAGGAGGAGATCGGTAGGTAGGAGATGCAAATGACACTACTGCCATTTCCCCATGTGCACATGTGCTTGCCAAGAGAAATTACCTTATAAATACTGTGACTATTGCTGAATAGAGTGAAAACTGTTTAGTTTAATAGGCCTAATTCAGTATTACTAGTGGCAATCTAAAACTATATAATCATGTATTCCATTACCAAGTTGATGTTTTCAAAGTATGAGTTATCGCTAACACATTTTGCATAAAACTGCAAAGGAGACCATTTTGTGTTGATTTATCTGATCCAGGGGCATTAAATTAGAAACCATGATAAAGTTATAAATGGAAGAGCAGGAAGCTAATAACCTTATGGGCCAGGCTTAATAGCCCTTAATGCATTGTGGCAAAGGGTGATACACAGACCGCTGTCTCTGCTCACACAGTCATAATAAAGGTATCGCCATAGTTGCCTGCGGTTGCCATGGCTGCAAGTACCATAGCAACCAAATTTGCAATCAATTTCAACAAATCATTTGTTGATCAATGTTGAAGCGTGGTGACACAAAGCTGTCAGAGCAGCTTAAGTCGGTAAGTCAGTAGAAAACAGTTCAGCCTTGGGCAGGTGTGCCGGACAAGCGACATATTTTACTTTGTGGCTGAACCATATAGTTTTAAAATTAGCCCATAGCTGCATTGTTTATCTGACACAAACACCATGAGCTGAAAATCTAGACGGTGCATTGACAGCATGTCTAACATACTTAAAGAACAACACCCAGTGAGCAACTAGTTATGTCAGTTATGAAACACAATATACCACACTCATACATTTCCATTTCAGGTTTGGTGTACATAGATATCGTGTTTAGCAATTCCCATCACGTTAACGACATTAGTGCTTACTGAAACATACTTCAGGTTAATCAGGTTAATCAGGGTAACGACATTAGTCCTTACTGAAACATACTTTTTTCTTTTGCCACCTGCTCTTTACAAAGGAAATAATAGCACATCTGAAATCCCAAACACACCTGGCCCTGTAGGCTTGATATGAAACATTTAGAATGCAAATTCACCAGAACACACAAAGGCCGGTCACAGTGAGTGATGCAGGCGAGACGTCATTCTGTATTTAACATGCTGACGGCCTAACAAACACAGCTGTGGAATTGCAAACCCCCCTCCTGTCCATGTAATATTTTTGTTTTGCCTTACAAATGGACAGCCTCCCAACCCCCCACCCCCCACCCACCACCCTCAGTTCATGGCTGCTGTAGTGGCAGGGCACAATGGAGGTTATGGTGTGAGCAGATGACAGGTTATTTCATCACAACCCCCCAGCCCTGACGGCCGTCCCCACAGACGGGAAATGGAAAGGGGTTTAGGCTGTAGGTTGCAGTGATGAGAATAAAGGAGCAGGGCTTTACCATATCAGTCAATGATCATTTTAGGTCAGTCCACTTTTAGACTCCATTATGACCCAATGTAAACACACAGACACACACACACACACACACACACACACAAAAACAAATGCAAACACAGACACAATTACTCACTCACACGCACACATGCATGCACACACACAGGCATGCACGCACACACACACGCACACACATGCACGCACACACACACACACACACATACACGCACAGAGAGAGAGAGAGAGAGAGAGAGAGAGAGAGAGAGAGAGAAAGAGAGAAAGACACACACATAGACGTTTAGAAATAGTAATAATGTAAGCAGTTACAATATACTGCTTTATAGCTATTATCCTTTGTTAGTCATTATTTTAAACAAAATATCTGTTTGATGAAAACAATAAAAAAAATTAATCAGATTTTTTGTAGTCACTGTATTTTTTAATTTATCTAACACTATGGACCATTGTGGCCTAATGGTGTGTTTTTGGCATCAGGGGTCTGAAGTCCGAATCCTGTAGGAAAAAAGTGGGTTTGGGAGTGAATAACCCAGACTCCCTAAAGCTAAGGGTAAGGGTAAGGGTAAGGGTAATGGTAAGGGTAATGGTTAGGGTTAGGGTTAGGGTTAGGGTTAGGGTTAGTGATATGATTGCTGAGTGAATACCCAGCTCTCTCCTGCACCCTTATTCACAGCTGAGATGCCTTTCAGCAAGGCGTCTAACCCCACATTGATCCAGGGGCACCGTCCCTGGCCTTTACCTAAGCAGCACTGAATAAGAGCTTCAGCTGAACAACATGTAATCTGGACAACTTCCATTGCATCTCAATGTCATTTATAAAACAAAATACCATTACCTTAGTGTCGTGTGGATAAGTGGCTTATTTTGTTGTTGAGGAGTTCTGCTTCCTTACATTTGTCGGGTATCAGGTGCATTTTCTGTACTAACTTGCAACTTTAATACCAATGAAAAGAATGCTTTTGAGACAGTGCTCAAAACTTCAAAGACTGCATTACAATGTGGTGTGGTAAAATGCTTCTGTGGTATTGCCCTGGAAGACTTGAAGGAAAACAAACCTTGGCACCATGTGTTGTCAAACACAAGCCACTTATCCACCTTATTGAAATGTATTAAATCCTCAAGTAAGATTAGCTTCCATTGTACATCTGTCTGTAATGTCAAGCATGGAGTACATCTTCGCACTAAGCTTGGGATTACAGCATCACTGCAGCACAAATAAGATTTTAGTTTGTGTCTTCATAAAAGGAAGACGTCCTATTTTTCAATGTAAGTGAGGTTTAGTATGTAATGCACTAAACAAATGTAACAAAACGAAACCAAATCTAACGGTTTGTTGTTTATTGACTATAATATCATGAAAACATGTTTTTTTCATTGATTACATTACATTCCTATTATGAACATAGGTATATTCTTTATGTTATCCTAGTAAATGACAAGAACACAAAATGTGTAATTGTCAACAGCCATCTGTCTACAGGGATGGCCAATGGACAAGTCGCTTTTCTGACACACAAAAAAATAGTTTCAGCAGCTACACCATGTTTTGATTTCCTCCACGGCAAGAGTGGAACAACAATGTTGTTGATACCGCAACCTCTCCAAGGTGCAGCATCTAACAAAGGCCTAACAAGGCTCCTTGTCTGCTCCTTGTCCAGTCTGCAGTGTTCTTCCCTCACCTTCCTTCTGAAAGGAGGAGTGGGAGCCTTGATTTCTTGCACTAATTGGGATCTTACTTCTGTCAAGCTTTGCCAATAATCTCTTGCTAAGGTTAACCAGGGCAAAAATCTCTGTTGTGAGGACACATGAACCTGGAGTGTGTGTGTGTGTGTGTGTGTGTGTGTGTGTGTGTGTGTGTGTGTGTGTGTGTGTGTGTGTGTGTCGTGTGTGTAGTTCCCCGCTACATTGCCACTGAAGTAAAACTCTATTTAGTAATTACTATAGGCTACTTGACTATGACAGGTAATATATAATTGGATTTATTTACGTAAGCAATAGAAGTAAAAGTACATATAAATGTTAATAAAAACAGTTACAGCTTTGAAAATGACAAAGTTTACAAAGTTTGTGTAAAACATGGAACCTATAACAAACAAGCCGGTAAGAAATAATAGTGTTCTTTTTCCTAAGATTTCTTTTTTCTTTTAGGTTTACCCATCACCCTTCAAGGTGATGCCTATTAGACATATGTTGAAGGATAAAACAAACAAATGTAACTGCTTCTAAATAAAAGACAACCAGAAGGGAAAGGTGATGTGCATTACATATAAGTATAGAAGTAGTGATAAGTGACGTTCTGAGTAGTGACCTAGTGACAAGTCAGCTTCCTTAAGAATTTGTGTTACTTAGTAAACCACCAAAGTTAATTTCATCTAATACTTTTAACTATACTGCAAAAGTATGCATTTTATGAAGTGATACTCCCACATACTCCCAAAACATACTTAAGTGCTGTCAAAAAGTATTATTACTTCATAATTACACACCATTATGTTTTTGTGTCTGTGTGCTTAAGTAGGTAGTCATGATGATCAGGATAAAAACAACCTGTCAGTCTGCTGGCGGCGGTTTTCTTTAAGATGTGGTCACATGTACATTGGAGGCCTCTAGTGGGCATTTATAGACACTACCTACCTCCAGTGTAATCAACAATGTTTGGATTTAGGTGTCTTGATTTGGGGTGTACTGAGGGTTGCCCCTGGGATTGAACAACATTGTGGGGCAACACTTTATTTTACAGTTCTTTATTTAGGCGTATCTGCATACAACATGTAATATAATGTACTACACTGTACATACCTAATACTAACCCTAACTTTAAAGTGTAGACTATAATGATGTACATATGCAACAGTTGTAATTAATGTGTATTTACATGAGGTTCAGAAAGTAATTTATTATTTATTTATTTTATTTTTTATTATTATTATTATTATCATTAGGCTACTTTCGAGAACATGTGACATTTCACGAAATGGCTATAATAAGCTAAATAAAAATGAAACCAGAGGCACACATGTTCAGCCTATGAAGAGAACAGACTATTTAGTAATTGACAACGTCAAGATGGGTCACATATAGACAGTTTACAATAAGGATTACTCTGCATGATCTTCAAGTGCAAAGGGAAGGCACAAACATAACCCAGTGTTTAGTATTGGAAAAACACAGCCTGGGCCTGTTTCCTAATATTAAGTCATTTAAATGCAGGCCTAGGTGCTAAATGGTGTGGTGGTGGACTAGTGGCTAGGGGTCGGGGCTTCAAAATGAAACACCACAATAGTTTATACTTTATTTAACTGTCCCTGTTACATCTAGTATGTACAGTGTAACAATGTGTACTTTGTTTTAACTTTATGTGCCATAGGGTTAATGCAGTTACGTGTAGTTGATGCATGCCTATTCAGAAGCTATTATGAGATGTGAGAGAATTTCAGAGAATTTCCATTAGAATCTCCATTTTCATATCAGTTTATTAATGGCTTGAACAACTGCAGCTGTCTAATTAGCGTTTACAGCAGTTTTTCACAAATTTTTCTCAAGTTGACTTTAATTCCCATGTCAACAACGGTAAGTGTGGCACAAAACGGATAGGGGGCAGCAACGTCGATAGTTTCTTTTACTTGCTGGTTGGCCATGTTACTGCTGTCTGCGTACAGCGCAGCATGCGTAACACAAGTTTCTTTTTAGCTTTGTGCAATAATTCACGACTGTGCAATGTTCGGAGATATACAACAATAGCAGAAAAGTTGTATACTCGGGGCGTGTATTATTTGCATTTGTGGGGTGCGTGAGATTTAATCTATAGGCAGTTTTGTATATGCGGAGAAAGAGCCTGTCGCCTACTGCCGCCTTCGACAGACTGATTGTATTGAACACGTACAAGGAGAGTTTGAACATGGCGCGGAAATGTCAACAAAACCGGCTAGTGGTGGAGCCAAGAACTGTTTAGGCAAGAGGTAAAATAGTTATCACGTGTCAGTGAATCTAACAAAATAAGTGAGTGTTGTACCATTTTGATGTAGCCCTTTTGTACAATTATACCATTGTTTCCGTATTAGTCTTCGTATCCAGAGATGAATATTTCAAGCCGCTGACTTAAGCTAATATCATATGATGGTATTAGCAGGTTAGCATCGTTAATTAGCTGCTACGGATTTTCCTTTTCGAAACCAAAGACTTGCTGGCAGTTCCTGTGCGTGTGGCGTAATTCAAGACGATGTCATACTGACTGAGGAGTTGTTTACTTATTTAACAGAGGACTTATACTTTCAGGAAATATCAGTCCATTAGTGATGGCCATTGTTGTCATTTTGTGATAAAGAAGCCATGGAACCAGCTTGTTTATCGGCTAGGTAAAGGTTGTATTAGCTGGTGTACAGAAACATTCGAAACAGAAATGGACGAACAAGCAAAAGACGTGCCTGGACCTGTCCCCACGGCTACTGCCGAGGAGGGCATCCTGTCCAGGATGGGACTCAACGACAACAAAGCAGGGATGGAGGGACTTGACAGGGAGAAGATTAACAAGATCATCCTTGAAACGTCGAAGGTAACCCAAAAAGTTATTTGTGTCAAATAGTAAAAGGGTAAACGTGGTGTTACTGTCAAGACTTTGCATTTGGTCATTGCATAACATATTTTTTGAACTGTTAAGAAATACGAGCACTATCATTAACAACAATCCAATTATCCTGTGGGATAGGGCTCCAAGTTCTACGAGAATGAATTGAAAAAGGAGCGACAGATGAACCAGCGCATTGAGAGTATGATGGAGCAAAAAGCGAAGATCACTGAGAAGCATCTGACGAACGCACAAGCTCAGGTATTATTTGATTACAATTTGACCTCAAGAGTTTGATCTCAGAGATACCTTGTCTTGATAAAGTGTGGACCCTATGTAGTGTTGCTTTATCTGGCCTACAGATCACTGTAACTCACGTTATTATAAAGTTGTTATGAATGTCGCCATGACAGGTGGACAAGATGAAGTCTGAGCTGGAGAGAAGACGCAAGCTGGGTCGGGTGATTGTCCATGTGGACATGGATGCCTTCTATGCTGCTGTTGAGATGAGGGACTGCCCAGAGCTGAAGGACAAGCCCATGGCTGTGGGTTCTATGAGCATGCTGGTAAGCTGGCATTATTACATCCAGAGTTTAAAATTGGGCCTGAGCCCTCACCAGCTCAGCCTCCTCATCTCAGCAATACAGCCAGATGGAGCTGCGGTCCCTCTGCTACAGTGTTTATAGTAATACAATAGAGTGAGATATTGACCGCTGTGAGTAAAGAAGGGCTCCCCATCCTTACAAGCGCCAATTTAACTACTTAGTACATCCCCTGGTAGTAAGAGGGTAAACAGTAACTTGGATACAAACTGCTGCTGAATACCAAGAGAGACTGAATTTTGAGTAATAACTGGTATAATTTAATATCTTATTGTATAATTAAATCCAATAATTACAGTTTAGATTCACAGTGAAAGGCTGGACAAAACTGGGAACATGAAAACTAAAAACTTGTAGTTATCAGTTGACAATGCTTATGTAATGCTTTTCCTTGTGTACTGTTATCTGAACAGTCTTCTCTATCTTGCTGTGTGTTGCAGTCCACTTCCAACTACCATGCCAGAAGGTTCGGGGTACGGGCAGCCATGCCGGGCTTCATCGCTAAAAAGCTTTGTCCACACCTGGTCATTATGCCTTGCAATTTTGACAAGTATCGAGCTGTGAGCGCACAGGTGACAACCATCAAGAGATCATTGCTTTTTCAGTACAATTATGATATTTTTCATTTCAGGCAATCTATCTAATTGCATCTGTGAATCAAGACATGCGTTTTAAAGCTCCTTCCTTGTTGTGATCCTGTTTCTGTGAAAGGTACGTGAGGTTTTTGCAGACTATGACCCAAACTTTCTGCCCATGAGTTTGGACGAGGCTTACCTGGACATAACTGACCATCTGGAGCAGAGACTCAGCTGGCCAGAGTCTAAGAGGACACACTACACCAGTTCCAGCAAGACTGAAGGTCCTCAACAAGGTGCTTAAAAGAGCAGCAAAATAGCATTGTCACACCATGGAGTCTGTACAGTGTTGATAACAGGGAGGAAGGATGTTATTTAGAATATCGGTCTCCTAAAGACTATCTGTGGATGTTTTCGTTTTAGCTTCTTTTGCTGTTTTTCCTAGGAAACAGTCTACTGATGTAAAGCTTGGGAAAGTTCCAGTTTCGAGACTAAGAATAATGGTGTGCTTTTCTATGCTAAAGGCCTTGTGCAGTATGGAGTTATAGAAAAAATAACAGTACCTCTCATTAACACATTTTTAGCACATCAGCAGAGGAACATTAACCTAGTGTGGTTGAAAATGTTCACCTCTCTCCGTCCCTCCCACTGATTTCTCTGTTCAGGCGGCAAGGATGTAGAGGTGCCCCCGGCTCCCTCTGAGGTGGCAGACCTGTCCCCTGTGCTGTTTGATGACAGTCCCAGTGAGACTGAGAGCTCTCCGGAGCAGCCAGGCAGTGCGGTGTTTGGGACCAGTGCAGAGGAGGCAGTGAGAGAGATGCGCTTCCGCATTGAACAGAAGACCTCTCTAACTGCCAGTGCAGGTGATATTTGTGTGTGTGTGTGTGTGTGTCTGAGTGT
>CM059271.1:5741711-5781711 GCA_030347295.1 Setipinna tenuifilis | reverse complement strand
ACTCTCCTCCATGTACATCGGCGTCAGTGGCCTCCTTCGTCCGCCCCACCGCTCTGCCGAGCCTTACTTGTCCCGTGTGCTTCAAAAACATGCACACCACTGACCTGGAGGTGTTCAACCAGCACATAGACACCTGCCTGAGCATGGGCCAGCCAGAAGGCCTTGTGACACCTGCAGAGGACCAGCTGGATCAGGAGAGCCAAGTTCGGCCCCATCCACAGTGTCCCTCAGACCCAGATGCAAACAACGCCGCCCGGCCATCCACACCTGACAGTGTCATTGTCAGTGACGAGGCTGTTTTGCACATTAACAAGGAGGGGAAGTCCAGATCTGGCCTCTCAGATAATACAAGTGCCTTGGGCATCCCCAGCCTGGTTCCTGTGCCTACGGAGGAGCCCAGGAGGGCAGGGGGTGAAGACGTAGCCCCTGCCCTGACGTGTCCAGTTTGCTGTCGGCCGCAGAGCACGCGTGACCTGACCGTGTTCAACCGCCACGTGGACGAGTGTCTGAACCGCGAGGCTCTGCAGGAGCTGCAAGGAGGAGGCTCTGCCGTCACAAACATCACCACCTCCTCCTCTCCCTGTCCCCAGCTCACCGCACCTCCCACCGGTCATCCCCAAGGTGTGGGCGTGTGTGGGCGTGTGTGTGCGTGTGTGTGTGTGTGTGTGTGTGTGTGTGTGGGTGTGGGTGTGTGTGTGTGTGTACGTACGTACGTCAGTGTGTGTGTGTACGTCAGTGTGTGTGCGTGAGTGTCTGTGTGCGTGCCTATGTGGTCCTAAATATCTTTCTAAAAATGTCCTTCTGTGAAAAGCATTGACTCAGCATTTGTGTGTGAAATTGCTTCACACACAGTCAGTTCACACCCACAGGCGTATGCTGTATTCCCTCTGGGTTATAAGCTCACAATGTACTTTCCTGTATGGTTGCTATCAAACAGTCTGACCACAGGGGTTGTTCCGTTATTGAAATGTAATGGTCATATTTTCACGGCCATGTCGGTGTCATTTTTTAAGCTCCTTGGCTGTGTCGAGCAGAAACAATTCATCACTCTCACTCTGGGTTTCTCCTTTTCTAATCAGGAGGTCCCTTTTAAAAAATTGATTCCAGTTGGCAGCAGTTTGTCTTGCTGCATTGGATTAGTTTTCATATAGTCAGATATGGACAAGCACTGCCACATACAGTATTCGTCCCAGCTGATTCACTAAATCAGCTGATCGTAATTAGCACATCTCTGCTGGGTGAGGAATACCTGGCAGGACTTTCACTGTCTACAGCCAGTTAGTCCACCTCTGCATATAGTACAGTACAGCCAGATGCCTGCACAGTGAACCAGTGCTTCTTCTTTGGCACCTCCAACGGTCTAGAGGTCAGCCCCTATCCCCTGTGTGCTGATGGCCTCCATGTTCCTACAGGTAGAGGCCAGCCTGTGCAGAGAAGAGCCAACTCCAGGGGGAAGAACAAGAGGTAAGGATCGAACCACAGGCCTTAGAGGTCGTGTTCACATGCTTGGCCGAAAAGCAAGTCTATTCCTAACCTTAGAGGTGTTATTTGAGCTTTCTGCAGTAGTAGAGAGTGGATATTTAGGAAAGTAAGGTGTCCAGATTTAGGAAAGTAAGATGTTCAGTAGCATATGCTCGTCATATACACATCATATACACATCTACACATATACACATATATCACATATATCAAAGGTACCTAAGTGCAAAAAAGTAGGGATCTGGAGTTCCTCCACCTGTTCTCCATCTGCCTTCACAGATATTCTGATTAGCTGATTCAGGTTTGAAAGGTACAGTGAGGACACCCTGGAAAAGCCAGGTGGTTTTGGTGTAGCCATAAGCTGAAAAAGCAAAGAAATAAGAGCCCAAACTGCAAGATCCCTGTACATTGTGATTTAAGAGTACACACTTAAAATCTGTAGGCTGCTAACTGAAAATAGATGATAACTTCATGTTTGGTTAACAAGAATACCTACAGCGTCGATTAGTTATTCTGTGTCATTGTATACTAAAAGCTTTTATAAGATTACATAAAAGAGTCCAAAGTGACTTACAATTGAGGAACACAAGTAAAGATACAACGAACATAGGATATGACAGAATATGTGCAAAGAGGAGTGGACATATGAAAGGAGGACTGGAAATGTCCCATTCGCTTGGCAAGCGTATCGCTAGAATGCATCTGATAAAAAGCAGTTTATACTTGTCATTAGTCTGCCTAACCAGTCAGCATTTGAGGAATCAGCTGCATAATCTCACCTGAAATAATCCATCAATCCTAATGCCCACTCCGTGGACTACGGGCCACATCCAGTAGATAACAAATCCGCCCAGGAGATAAGGCGTGTGTAACATATGGGGGATGAAGTGTGTGAGTGTGTGAGTGTGTGAGTGTGTGAGTGTGTGTGTGTGTGTGTGTGTGTGTGTGTGGTGTGTGTGTGTGTGTGTGTGTGTGTGTGTGTGTGTGTGTGTGTGTGTGTGTGTGTGTGTGTGTCTGTGTCTGTGTCTGTGTCTGTGTCTGTGTCTGTGTCTGTGTCTGTTTGTGTGTCTGTGTGTGTGGGAATTTAAATGTGTTGTCTGGTGTTGTGCAGGTCGGGATCTCCTCCGGCTCCTCCGTCTAAGAAGAGCAAAGGGGCCGCTGCTCCCAGAAACACCATTGACCGCTTCTTCAGATGACAAAGCTGCGGCAAGTGCAATATGAAAGTCTTGTTCCTGATGAATGTCCAGCTGCCTCTGCGGAAGTCCATTTGTCTGTGGTTGCAGCAACATGCACTCTATTCCTAGAGACACATAGAGCAAAGTGTGTGTGTGTGTGTGTGTGTGTGTGTTTGCTTCAAAGAAATATGAAATAAGTGTGTGTGTGTGTGCTTCAAAGAAATACATGCTGCTTAGTCGTACAGACATATTTAACAGAAATTGTGTGTAAGCGTGAGAGAGAAAGAGAGTGGTAATAAATATGTATGGGTGGGCGTAACAGACGTTGTGTATAAACTCTGAAGTGAGCTTTGTGTCCATAAGTGACTCCTGTCCTGCCAGGGTTTGTTTACCTTAGAGGTGGCCTTGTTCTGCAGCAGTGAGGGGAAATGATGTCAGAGCGCTTGTGCAATAGCCAGACTATTCTATCTGCTCATTTTTATTCTTTATCCCAGTAAATTATGAAGGAGCTTGATTTATTTATGCACATTTTAGGAATGTTTTATCAGGGTTACACGATTGAAGAAAATAAATGTGTAATTCAACAAAGGCACATCATGCTTGTAAAATTATTTATTGCGGATTTTGAAAGAATAAATAATTAATCACAGCTGGCAATTTAGTGTGGTTTTGTTGTACATTTCCTCTCCCTCACTACTCTGATTGGCCTGTGTTCCTCGGGTACGCACTCTGTAATAGAACTATGCTCTCATGCACTCCCAAATGAGATCATATAGTGATTAGAACTGCCACTGCCTGTATATGATATCTCCTATTTGTACAGAGACTGCCTGGAAAGAGGTGATTGTTATTACATAAAGTGCTTGTATTGGGCCGTGAAAACACAACCAGACTGTCCTTGGCTTTTAAATAAAATTCAGCATTTGTGCTGAATGGGTTCACAAGCTTGTCCAGACAGTTTGGGTATAAACACAAAGGAATTAAGTGCTGGATTGACACAGTTAGTGCAGAAGACTTCATAAATTTGCCCAGTGCAGTAAGCTGGTCCTTCACTATATATAGTGCATTATCTAGTCAATCAGCCAAATGCAACTGCCACATTATATAGTGCAGTACTATATTGTAAACAAGTGTTTTTTACTGATGCACAAGCCTTTCCTTGCTTGTGGGTGTGAACCTACTGAGCAAACACTGTCGGCTCTGAGACATATGAGACACAGCAGGCCAGTCCCAGAGGAGAGCGAGCGAGCGAGCAAGCGAGTGAGCCTGGGAGACACAGACACACACAGGTAGAGCACCATGGAGAGGGGGACCAGAACGCTTCAGAGGCTCCTGAAGCACCCTCTGCTGAAGAAGGAGACACTCAACCCAAAGACGTGGCTCAGCGCCGAGCAGGTGAAGGGCTTCACAGACTTAATACTGCAGAGGGACACCACGGAGCCCGACACCAGCTTTGATAATGCGGTGATGCGTAAGTCGGTGTGTGTGTGTGTGATATGCAAAAAATGGAATGATACGCTTATAGTACGCATGTAAATGTAAGGTCACGTCTATAATTTGTGCAGTTGTGTTACGTAACAGTGTAACAGTGATCTTAAATTGACGACTATGTGCTGCAACAAACTCAAAGTGTAGTACTTTACAAGATAAGCTGTTTCTCACATGCCTAAATGCATAGGGGAGAGGCAACTCTTGTCTTTACTAAGTTGAGGAATATTGTGTGGTCTTATGATTTGAAAATGGATGTGTCATCTGACAGTAGCAGTAGGCAAAGTAAAACAACTCTGTGTACCTAACATTCCCAATACACATGCTATACACGCATATTAAATCTAAAACAACAAATGCATCAGGTTAGCAAAAAGCAATTCAGGTTTTGAGAGAATATTAGTTCTTGTGGAAAGGAGTAAATCCACATGTAAATTAAACTTTACATGTAGAGATAATATTATTAAAGACTGGCTATAGCAGCAACGTTGTATCAACAGAGTTTCATTAATCATTAACACAGTGATGGGCATGACTGATTACATTCCTTTGGCATAACAGTGAACGCCCAACACTCCACTGCATCTGTGTGTACACTACAGCCATATGGGCAGTACTGTTTGACTTGTTCTCTTCTAGCCCTGCCCTCTGATTCATTCGCAGAACTACCGGTATCCAACGATGCCTTTTCCAGTTTGCCAGTTTGCATGGGCTCCAGTTTGTACAGCACTCTGGAAACACAACAATTATACAGTGCATTCAGTCTGAAAAAAAAAGAAAGAAAATTCTATCAATGACTGTTTGTGTGTGACTACATTTCCAATGCATGCATAGCATGTTATGACAACTGCTCTGTCCCAACGTTTGCTCATTAGCATCTTGTTTCATAGCCTTTGTCACTGTTCATGTGCAGTTTTAGAGACCGAGAAGGAGTACATTGAGGCAGCAAAGAGAAATGATGTTGAGGCCATGAAACTGAATGGGAGAGGAGTGAATGTCAATGCAAAGAATGTGGTAAGTCTGACAAGTGAGCAGATGTTGGACATACACATTGGAGGACATAGTGTATGTTTCCACTGAGGGGACTGTAAGGCACTGACACACTGATAAACTGTGTTACATGTATGACTTGTATGTCTCCAGCATCATCGCACTGCACTTCACTACGCTGTGGCATTCCGAAATGTGGAGGCCGTTCAGGTTATTCTGAGAAGACGAGCCAAGCTGGACTTGCAAGACAAGGTAGACAGGAAAACATCTTATTGTCAACACAATGCCAACAGGGCAAGATGGCAGCTTTCCATTGCAAAGACGCAGCTGACTGTGTTTTGTGTGTTCATGCATGCAGCATGGGATTACAGCCATCCACTTGGCGGCCTGGTTTGGGAGCCTGGACATTATGAAACTCCTCGTCCAGGCTGGGGCTGACCAGGAGATTGAGACCAAGGTAAGCGAAGATCAGACACTGCTGCCCATCCCAGCATCCCCATCCCCACCACCACCAGAGGTGTAGCTAGCCAACAGGCAATGCAAGCAACTGCTTGAGGCCAACAGGTCACAAAAGAGTGCCGAAGGGCTGCCAAGCTTTGAAGTACAATGGGGGCAACACAGTTTTATTTTTTACTGAGAGTGGCATGAGTCCCCAATGGAGTCTAGAATCATCTGCTTTGACCCCCACCCCACCCCACCCCACACCCAGCCACTGGCCAGTTAACTTCCCATCAGAAGTCTCTCATCTCAGCCTGTGATGCAGCACCGTAGCTGGCTCTGCTGCAGTGTGTCAGATCAGCAAATGAGCTGCCACCTCCAGCAGCTGTTCCCAGTCCTCAAGCACAGCGCCCTGTATATCACTCTCAGGAAGCCGAATTGATGACTATGTCATAAAAAAATCACGTTGTGATTGATTTGCGGAGAGCGGCACAGACGTCTGTGGTTGTCTGTCTCACCAGGATGGGATGAACATGATGCACTGCGCTGCCATCAACAACCATACGGACATCATGGCCTACATCATCGATGATCTGCAGATGAAGGAGCTGGATAAGAGAAATAAGGTAGTCGTCATTTACTGGACATAGGGCCCTTTACCTTTCCAGCCTACTGAAGGCCAATGTCAGTGTGAAAGGTACAAGAGGAACTGTTGGCAGACTGGCCACATTAAATATATTGTTTGTGTGGTTTTTAGAAATAAAGCCGTTATTTAACAGTGATGGCAGTCAGAAAGCATTTGAGAGTATAGTCATTCATCGTAATGCAGAGACAGTCTATTTTTCACAGGAAAAAACAATTCAAATAGGTAGGGTTCTGCTGACATAAAACTGATTAAATTCTCACTATTATTTTTTGCCATTGTTACACTAAATCATAATTAAACATATTCGTAGCTCTAGGAGTGATGGATGGATAAAGTAATTTTGAGTGGCCTATTAGAACATTTGTGATACAGAAAGTACATATAAAGAAATGAAATGAAGCATTAAGAATGTCATATGCTAATTTGATGGTAACATTGTAATCATACATAGTTGCATAGTACATAGCTTTAGAATTACATGATTATTGTACACTAGAGCACTTTGTACAACAAAGCTACAGACTGCTTTTAAATCAGTCTCAATCAATACTATAATTCTCTCTGTTCCCTCTCACCCAACCATCATAAAATGCCTCTTCAGTTCCATTGCCTTCTCTCCACCACCTCTCTCTCTCTTTCTTTCTCTCTCTGTCTCTTTCTCTCTCTCCCTCTCCCTCTCCTTCTCTCTCTCTCTCTCTCTCTCTCTCCCTCCTCTAGCATGGAAACAGACCTTTTGCCGTAGCTGCAGAGCACGGGTCTGTGCGGATGCTGCAGATGTTAATGGAGGATCCGTACAACATGGCCACTGTGGAGGCCAACGAGGTACAGTACGAGCAGCTGACACAAACAGTGGGTGCAGATCCATGTGAGTCTATGGTGGCCCAGTGGCTCTCAATCTTACTTGTGACACTGCGGATGTGTGTGACCCTTGTTTTAGAACGGGGACACGCCACTCCACCTGGCTGCCAAAAATGGGCAGTATGAGGCTGTGCAGCTGCTGCTTGAGAACTTTGATGTGCATGATGATGTCAACAAGGTATATGTCACTGTGAGACACACATTATGCCTAACACTCATATAACTGAAAGGTTTATTTAAAAAAAACCCTTTGTAAATTTAATTTTATTTGTGTGTTTTATTTATATATTTATTTTTATAGTGGTATGAACTGAAGCCCTAGATTTGAAAACCCATTTTCAAAATGCATTTAAAACATATGAAAATATAACTGAAGTAGGCTACAAAAATGCCTTGCCTCAGAAACCAGCCCAGCCCAGCCCAGCCCTGCATATGTGTATCATGAGAAAAGCACATCCTGAGCCCAGTGTTCTCCTCCTCCACAGGATGGGGAGACGGCCCTCTACCTGGCAGCAGACGGAGCCCATGAGCAGTGTGTGGAGACTTTGCTGGAGGCGGGATGTGACCCCAACATCTCCACCAATGTGGGTACAGGACAGGGGCGCTCAGGGACATGTGAGACAGGGCACATTGGTTGACACATGGATCCAGACTGTTTACTTTTCATTACATTTTACATACATATTTATTACACAAGAGGTGGAAAAAATGTAGTTATCAGTAAGATCGCTTATCGGTAGTCTTAAGGACAATGTGTGGATGGGATTAACCAGGGACATAACACGACACTCAGAGGGAATTTATGTAAGCATACATATTCAATGCGTGGAGAGAAAAATGAAGAAAAATCTTCACAGAGAGCAGGTGTTATCCATCACCTGTCACTTCCGCAGGTCAAGAGCTCCCCTTTGCATTGCGTGTGTGAAAAAGGTCACACTCCATTGGTGAAGATCTTCTGTGACAACGGCGCTCATCTAAACACACGAAACCAGGTGGGAGCATGGCCAACAGCTGCATCTCAAAATTATCATTTGGTTTTAAAACTATCCTGAGTAAGATTTTTTCCCATGAGGCTGAATGACACAATGAGAAACGCAAGAGCTGTATTTTCCTAGTGTTGTGCCCTGTTGGTGCCTATGGTGTGAAAATGGCACATGACACAACATGGCAGCCACCATTTAGCATACCAACTCATTAATGATAATAACTGGAACAATTTTTTTGTTAAGCAACTGAAAAAAATACATGGTGGCTTTAAGGAACATCTCATTTTGTTTCAACACAAAAGGAACGTTGTGGTTCACATTTTAAAGAAAAGGTGGCTGATAGTCGAAAAGACTGTGCGCTGGAGATACAAAGGTGGGATCATGCATTGTAGACTTCACAGAATATAGTAACATACATTATGGTCTTTGTGGCTGTAAATCCATAAAGCCTTAGTTTTTTTTAAAGAGATAAATCGTAATGCTTACATTAGGTAACAAGTAGGGGTTTATATTTTAAGTAAGACATATCGGCCGCCGAGGTGACTGGTTCCCAGGAAATAATGGCGAGGTGGAGGCAAAGAACTCCATGATGCAAAGCGAAGTGCAGTTCCCTCCACCTTATTAGCCAATCAGAAAAAAACGAATAGCATCGCTAAGGGAGATTAAAAAAAAGGACTTAAATACTTTCTTCTCTCCTGTTTATATAGCACCTGCAGGCCCCTCTGCACCTGGCTGTGAAGAACTCTCACATCCCCGTCCTCCACACGCTACTGGAGGCTGGCTGCGACCCCAATGTAACCGATCATGTAAGTAAACACTTCCTAAACAGGCCTCCAGTGAGCTGAGCTGAAATCATTTCAGTGTCTTTGGGTAATTGGCCACATGGCACTAGGGATGGGAAACGAGGACATGTATTTTACTTTATGTGGAGCCATTAAAACGGAACAAAGCGTCTTATGAAAATAAAGAGACGGTGGTTCTGGATGATGTTTAGTGCACACACATGAATCAGATCCTTCTCCTTTGCAATGTGTCTTAATGGAGCTGAAAGCCAGAGCGGTTGGTAATCAGTATACTTAGAAATGCTTTTCGCCAGTCGACAGGCAGGGCAGGCAACAACTTGGGGCCCCACGCCAGCATAACCCCCCCCCCCACACACACACACACACCACCACCCCCCCACACACATACACACACACACCCCTCCACCCCAGGGCAGACAAACTTTCCACTGATAGTGATGAATGCTGGTTGCAGGGACCCCCTGTGAGTTTCTGCCTGGGGCCCCAGCAGACTCCAGTAGTCAGACTCCACTGACTGTGCTGTGCTCCATCAACCTTAGATGGGACAGACTGCTCTCCACATTGCAGCAGAGCTTGGCAAGGTGGATGTGGTTGAAATGATCTTGAAAGCTGATTTGGATCTGGAGCTCGAGGACAGGGTAACCAAAGCACTCTCTCTCTCTCTCTTTCTCTCTCTCTCAGACACACACACGCACACACACACACACTCACACACCACCCTTAATTCCCCTGCAGGGCTATAAAACTGGACTGTTTTTTACAGAGCAGAGATGGCCGGTTTAAGATCATTAGGTTTAGTGCTTCTTTCATCATAAAAAATGAATATGAATTTTCAGCTGTTGTCTCATTTTTTAGAAGGATCAGAAGCACCTTAACCTTTCTTTCTCTTCTTTATGCCCTGATTCACAGCAAGGCAAGACTGCTCTGGGTGTGGCCGCCCGCGCAGATGTTGTGATGGTGGTGGACATGATAATCAAGGCAGAACGGTACTTCCACTGGAGAAGGGTGAGTGAGAGTAAGCGCCAGGTGGCATTTTCCACCTCATATTTTTCATAGCTGGATGGTAAATAGAGTGGCAAAGTAATTTGTTTGGTATGTTCGGAATTGTGTTATTCGATTTGGTGTGACAGGCTATTACATGGTATTGTTATGCTTGATGCTATAACATTTCTGATTTCCCCTTCTCACTGGGCATTTATCAGGAGGGGTGATTCAATAATGCTGAGCATATATATTCAGCTTGAAATGTCACCAGGTCTATTTCTCGGTCCACTTTCATGAAAGAACAAATTACATGACCAACGCTTTTTGACAAGAGATCTCAAAAACAAAACTGATTGGCACAAGCTGTGAAGCACTTTAGACATTAAGTGCAAGACAAATTCATGGATTACAATCTCTCTTTTTTTTTTTTTACTGCTGCTAGCCTCCTCACTCCGGAAGCTAGTCCCATTTGATATGAAAGCCCTATTAATAGATTGCCCTTTCAGACCAACACAGTGACAAATGAGATTCTTCACAATGAATTACCGCTGACGTTCAAAGCAGACCATCGAGGCGACACGAAGCAGATCCGTGACACCATGTGGAACTTGGCTTACAAATGCTTCAAGCGCAACGACTGGAGGAGCCTAGCAGAGCACTGGGGCTTCACTGACCAGCAAATGGCCGCCATCGAGGAGCAGTGGACAGGTAGCAGTATGGAGGAATGATTTAGTTATTTTGTCTCTGAAATCTACTACACTTTTGGATTAAATATTAAACCATTTATAAGAATACATCATATTTTTTATACTTAATTTATATTTTATAATGTTTTGCAAAATGTACAATAACAGACAGACACACATAGCCCTGTAGTCTGAATAATGCATAACGCAGACTAGTCAGACTAGTAGAGAGATCCAAGTGAACACATTCTGTCTTGTTTTGTTTTTTTGCAGGGCCCCAGAGCTACCAAGAACATGGGAACAGGATGCTTCTGATCTGGCTTCATGGCGTTATCAACACACAGAAAAGTGCCGCCAAGGAGCTGTACGAGGGTCTTCTCTCTGTTGGGAACAAAAAAGTCGCAGGTATGACAGATTACAGCCCAGTTGACCTTACCCATAATGCTTTGACCCCCTCATAAATAACGCCCTGTAATGCAATGTGTCAAGCACTGAACGCTTACAATGGCCCGACTGACTGCCCAGCACACGTGACCCGTGTGCTCTTGGGGACACGCAACACACCAGTGAGCGGCGTTCAGACGGTCCGAAGCCATTGGTTGATTTTCGATTCACGCATTTAGAAGAAGAAATACACCGCTTCTATGCATTTGTACCACTGACAAACGAATACACACTTGTGAAAAACACATATTTTTTTTGCCTTGTCATTTTCAATTTTTCCTCATATTTTATGATATTCATCTTCACTTCAACCTAAGAAAATTCTTTTCTTCTATCTCTACAGAGAAAATACGAATGGAAGCAGATCTCACCACAAAAAAATGCATAATTTCATGACGACAGACACGGAAGGACTATTTCACAGACAGTACACCTACAAAGGATTTCTATTCTTTTTCAACTTCTGTCTGGTGTGTGCAGTGTTACACCAGCCACCTTCCTACATTTCAATGATGGCTTCCATGCACAAGATAAAACTCACAGAATCTTTACACATTCCTCACAGTCACTGGTCCTTTCCAGATTCCCCCCTTCCAAAAGGATATATTTAACACTACAATCTGTTCACTTCTGTTTGTTTCAAGCCAAAGCACCATAGGATTTCTTTCTGTCATGAACTCATTCAGATGTTTTATTGTTTGTATACAGAGACCACAAGCATACCAATTTCAAGTCTGTGTCCAATATTGAGACATATTTACAAAATCCAACACGAAAATGATTGCACAACAAACTTTATCAGGACGGCTCATTATTCCAGAACGATAAATTAAAAAATAAATATTTCAAGTATCTTAAACATCAAATGAACGTTAAAAAGCACTCACTGTATTAGAATTTAGCTTGGCTGAAGCATGGCTTTTATCAATCCACTTCTAACGCACAAAAAAACACATTCTCATAGGATAATTTATTAAACCTTAAACCAATCCACATAATTATATGAGACAAGAATGATATCCTTATCAGAATAAAAATATCTTATTTGTCCTTTCTGTAAAAAAATGTATGTGCTTGCTTCGGTCAGTGGCATAGGCTAAAATATGTAAGTATGTATGTACTTGTGTTTATGCGTATGAATTTATTGCTGGGAGGAGACACACTGAATAAAAAAAAATCTTGATCCCTAGGCTATATTTGTGTGTATACATCAATGTGGTTTTGTGTGTGTGCATCAATGGGCATTTGTGTGTGTGTGCGCGCACATCAATGTGTGTGTGTGTGTGTGTGTGTGTGTATCAGTGTGCTTGTGTGTATCCATCAATGGGCATTTTTTTGTAAAGGGTTTTTGTGTGTGTGTTTGTGTGTGTCTGTGTGTGTGTGTGTGTTTACTCCACCACTTTGACAGTGTGGATGTGAGTGCTGGAGTGAGCCTGGGGATCCCTGGAGCTCCTGCTGCCTGGGAGGGCCTGGACCTGATGAATGGTGCGCGGGAACTTGGCTGTCGTCTGCCCCACTGTAAACTGCACCACAGAGCACACAGACAGGTGAGGGGAAACAGCAGTGGGGGCAAGTAAGAATCAACACACCAAAAAGGAAACACACCTGTACTGACTTGAATGAACTTGTATTGAACCCATTTTAATGGATTTAGTGGAAAAAAAAACTTCAATTTATACAGATAAAGACTAAACAGTAAACATATTTACTTGTGCAAAGACGCATATGATCTCAGTTTAAGGACAATTATAAACAGCCCATTTCCCCCAAATAAAGCAGGCCAATACATCCACTGTATTTCCATTTGTTCAAACATAATCAGGTTATTTTTTAGCACAGTGGAGTAGCATGTTATGACTCACCTGAGTAACTGGGTGATGGCGCTCCACCACTACGTTGGTGAGTGCCTGTCCGGCGGGGCCGATCCGGATGCTGCTGGGTACGCTGGCCCGGGTCCCGTCAGCGCGGCCCGTCACACGAGCCGTCACCGTCCTGCTAGCCCTCTGGGGGCCTGCTGTGGCTGCCCGTGCACTTGCCTGATTCAAAAGAGGGAAGGTTTTACAAGGAGATCATGAGGGGTTGCCACCACTTTAATATTAAACCGCTATTGTTTGGTCACATAGTGCTTCCTTTTTTTAATACTGACTTTAATATTTGAATGCTTTAATACTTAATAAATGACTGTGCCACAAAACATTCCCAATGATGCTTTTTAAAAATATAATGACACAGTATAGAACTAGATGTAATACACAAAAGACCATCAGTGCAACAAATGTGCAGGCCATACAGACATTCAAAGGTCTTGGTCTCACATACAATAACATTAAGCCTGGGCTATGGTTGAGAGGGATGAAAGCACACAGTGAGCCAGTGCCATACCTGTCTGTGGGCCGTGGCGCTGCCCCCTGCGGTGGCCGTGACTGGGGGAGGGAAAGCGTCGGTCCTGGGCAGGGTCATGCTGGAGCCTGGGCCCATGTGAGACAGGAACGGGCCTGGGCCAGGAGACTGGAGCCAGCAGAGAGACAGGACCCACACACATACACACACACAATCCATCAGCATGGAGAAGACCACTCGCTGACACACCAACTGTCACTACACACACACACACACACACACACACACACAAGCACTCCCTCCAACTCACACACGGACCCAGTGTTTCTGTCTCTCCTACCTCTGACTGGTGAAAAGGAGAGCTCATTAGGGAAATGATAACACATGGGGCTCGCAGCTTTAAAGGGGCTTATGCAGAGACTCCATCTTGCAAAAGGGATCGTAACTGTCTCTCAAGGGTAGGTCTCATCGACAAAGTGCTATATTATTCACCTCAGCCATGCAGACTACTAAAGGTGTGTGTGTGTGTGTGTGTGTGTGTGTGTGTGTGTGTGTGTGTGTGTGTGAGGTAGAGAGAGAGAGAGACAAAGAGACAGAGAGAGAGACAGAGATAAAGAGAGAGAGAGATAGAAAGTTTTAGAAAGGCAGATCAACAGCCCCCACTGTCTACCACTCCAAGTGACTTTTAATGAACGGAGAGAAGAGAAGAGCATCCCTCTGAAAGACAGGAAGTTGAGGTTCACTGGCCACATGGCTGGACTCTCACCATCCTGTCCATGTCGCAGCGGGACGGGGCCTGGGTCTCCATGGCGAACGCGCCGTCTGAGAAGGAGGAGATGGGCCGGTGCTGAAGGCCAGCCAATGGGCCGAAGCCTGGGTCATCGCGTGGGGATGGGGCATCTGTGGACAGAGTGGAGGAACAACGTCAATGCCTAATAATACATCATATGTGGACTGGGTTAAAAAAATAAATAACAGCCTGTGACAGTTCATTACAAGTGGGGCTCCAAAAGCAAATAACTTGTAGTCACACCTATTTCATGAATTGATTTTAAAATGAGCATGCTCCCTCTCCCTCGCTGCCTCAAAAAAAAACACTGGACATGACTGATAAGCCAGTTTGGGAAGCAGTATATTGTGTGTCTGTGCACTTCCATGCGCGCACACACCCCCCACACACCACACACACATACACACATCACACCACACCACACACACACGTCTCTTTCATGAGCTGGGGAGGCAGTGAAATGAACACACCCACTGCCTTGAAGGAACGTTCGCTCAGCTGTCAGCTCCCTTCCAGAGTCACAGCCCTTTTCCAGCACTCCAGGAAGAGTCAGCATATTCCCACCCACTCTGATTTACCCCCACCCCACACACACACACACACACACACACACTACACACAGGCACGCACACACACATTAACACACACACGCACAGGCCCATCAAAGGCCGAGCGGCGTGAGTGAAAAATGAAAAACGACAGGCCCTGCTCCCACTTACTATTAATCCATAGCAGTCCCAGGCACTCGGCTGATGAGATAGAGGGTGGGGGAGGGCTTGGCGGGGGCGGGTGGCATGTGTGTGCATGCACGAGTGTGTGTGTGTGTGTGTGTGTGTGTGTGTGTGTGTGTGTGTGTGTGAGAGAAGGGGGTAGGGTAGGTTGCAGGTTCACTGCCTTCAAACCAAAGGGGGCCCTGACTAGCCGTTTCTTCTCATTTCATCACATCCAGCAGACAGCCACACACACACGCTTACACACGCGCATACACACACATACTCCTTTCTGGCATGTAGAGAAAGCTAGGCATGGGGCAAACTTGAAAGAAATGTACAGATCTCAAATGGTGCATGTGTGTCAATGGCCCTGGGGATCATACAACCCGCCGCTGGATGGGCTCAAAATGGGCACAAATGACTGTGGTAGTTAACAACTGGGGTGAGGCAAAGGGTTCACATCCTGTGTGTGTGTGTGTGTGTGTGTGTGTGCGTCTGTATGTGTGTTCTTAGAAGAACAATGAGTTCCCCCGCAGAGCCAAGACTGAGAGAAGAACACTCGCTCGCCCATTCCCCTCCCGCGCCCGCCCCCACACCTAACCCCCACTGCCCCCCAGCCTTGGCGTCTCACCGTGCTCGTGGGGGCGTCCCTCGCCCCCGTGGAACATGCCCAGGGCCTCCATGTTGAGGGCGCACACCCCCCGCATGAAGGCCTTCTTCATGGAGTCCTCGTAGCGCTCCCTCTCCAGCCGCAGCTTCTGGATCTCCGTTTGCGCTTTCTGCAGGGCCTCCACATTCTGTCCCACACACACACACACACACACACACACACACACACATAAATACACAAAGACACCAACCCACCCACCCACACACACGTCAAACAAGGTTACCGTACAAACGTCTTCAAACGCCTCTGTAGCCGCCTCCTCCCCCGCACTCTCCCCGTCAGCCTGTCACATCAGAACCCCTTTCTCTCCACCCTTCCCCCCTTGCCTTCCTTCTCTCTCCCTCTCGCTCTCTCTCTCTCTTTCTCCTTCCCTCTCTTTCTCTCCTGCACACTATTAATCTCCCCCTTAGTAGCCGTCCACATCAATCAAGCCTAATTGCTATGCTTTTTCCACCGCAAATATTCACGGGCGCTATTAACCTTCGAGGCTAATGGAGTTTAACTATAACAAAAAGCTAACTTGCGAAAAAACTGGACTAGTCATTTTTAAATTCTGTCCGTGTGTGTGTGTGTGTCTCTACAGCCTGAACTGGCTGGATACTGCAGCCTGCAGCGTGCAGCCTGCAGCAGCAGCGGGCAACGTGTGTCTCAGTCTGGGCTGGCTTCCAACACGGTGTCTTGTCCGTTTAAGGAGCTTTAAAAACCACAGTCCAAGGCGTTGCTCCCTTTAGCGAAGGGATCTTTTTCTGTGAGCAATCAATAGGACAATATTTCATCATTACTGCCCTGGCAGTGCAGGTTTAAATACTTTTTTTTTCTGGGTGATTTCGTGTCAGTCCACTAAACCCTACACAGTTCTGTAACTGCTTCACAACAGTTTCTGCAGCTAGGCTCCTTGAAATGAGGCTCCATTTTATCTGAACTGAACACAATGTTGGCCTTATAGTTCTCATTAGCATCTTCTCATTTATAAAGGATAGAGGTGTTTTTTTTTTTTACTAAACCAAAAAGCAATTGTTGGTGGCAACTTAATGTCCTCTGTCACATTTTATACCATCACATTATTAAGGAAGCAAGTTCATCTTTTGTTTCACGGTATGTTTTACAGGTCTGTCTTACCCAGTGGTTAAATTGGCTCTTATAAGGAAGGGGGGGGGTCCTTCTTTACTCACAGTGGTTAATGTCTCACTCTATTGTATTACTATAACTACTGTAGCAGAGGGAGCTCAGCTCCAGCTGGCTGTATTGCCGCGGTAGAGGCGGCAGAGCTGAGCTCCGGAGGGGCTGCAGCCCAATTTAAACTCTACTGTTACCTCTGTCAACTTGGCTTCATAGTCGTTGGCTAGCTGGACGCAGACCTCCTCGGCCCGGGCACGGCACGCCCGCTCCACACGCTCCTTCCAGCGGCCCGAGATGAGCGAGTGCCAGGCCACCCACACCTTCCTCTTCAGCTGCAGGTGGTAGTGCTGCTCAGCCATCCGCTCAGCCTGAGCCTGGAGGGTTAAACCACACACCACACCACAGAGACAGACAGGCAGACAGGCAGACAGCATGAACTGTGACACCTATGAATAAAATAATTGGCAACAGGGGCTGTGTCTGTTACACTATGGGACATAATTGGCACAGTGACATTGGGGATGACGGAGGATTACAGGTGGAACTGCTCCAAGATAGGAAATAAGTGAAATAAGTGGCCAAAGGCAGTGAAGGCCATGTGTCCTGGCAAGGATGAAAAGAATCTGGAAAGTACAGTTGGAATAGCTTGGAATAAAATGCTCGATCTATCATACTTATATCATACCGGAGCAGCTGTGGCCTCATGGTTAGAGTTGGTTCGAATCCCCTTCCAGGAGGAAGAATAGGGATAGGTGAATAAATAACTAGTGCTGTACTGCACCCTCATCCATGGCAGAAGTGCTCTTGAGCAAGGCATCTAACCCCACATTGCTCCAGGGACAGTAACTGAAACCCTGTACCTAAATAACTGTAAGTCCCTCTGAATAAGTGTGTCAGCCTAGTGTAATGGTTCGTAATGTAATACTACCAACCAAATAAAAAAGGATAGATTTAGAGATAAAATGTGATATTTGTTTAGAGCAACCTTGATTGGCCATGTTGTCCTTGCATGTTAGCCCTGGCTTTATTGAGCAGCATATTCATGTTAAAGTTAACACACTAAAGATGAAAGGAAAGGAAAATGAAAAAACAGGAAATCTATCCACATCAACAGGGGGCCATTGCAGGTTCCAGCCCATGGAAGCCTGTGACCATTTATAAATAATTTAACACTTCAGAATCAAGACAACAAGTAAACAACTTCAGTGGGAGCAAAGGTTGCCTGGCAATGTGCCGACTGTCATCCTGCCTCCCCCCTCCCCCTCCCCGTGCCCTGCACCCTCTGCCCTCCCCCCTTCTCTCCCCTTCCTCAATGCCACCAGTCACCTCTTCCCGGATAACTCCATGCCGCAGCTTCCACTGCATGAATGACCTCATCATCTCCAGCCGCTCCCGCTGTCTGTCAAGCGCTTGGCTCAGGTTCTTAATCACCTGCCAGGAAGGAGCAAAACAACCGGACGCGTTAGTGTGGCGGTGCAGCAACAAAAAAGGAGTTTGTGTGGGCCACTTTTATCTGGCATATATATGGCCTAGTGAGAGCTAGGCTGGTCAGTGTTAGCCTCCTATTCACCAAATGCATCTGAAAGTTATAACTTTTAGTTATTTTTCACAAGCACAGCCATCCCAGCAGCAGACATTCTGGCCATGTCTCAGAGTGAACTAGCACAGAGCCCTATGTACATGGAAGATAGGGTAGTCAGACAGCCATTTAAAGGACATTGCAAATTTGTGCTGTATCTCATAATGAGAGAAGTAGTTCTAAAAAGAACATACTATATTATGCAGACTTGCTCACTGTGTATGCACCAAACTTTGCAGTGCAGCATTGCCATGGTAACAGTGGAGATAAACAAAACTTTCAGTTGGACAAACTGTCAGTTATGGCACTACTACGGCTCCTTTTATAACAGGTGGAACTTCCAGTTAGAATTCCACTAATTCCACTATGTTTTGGCATTATAGATTCCCTCTATTCATTTGAGTCAATTTCATATTACCTGCTCCAAAACATCTCAGCTCCAGCCTCCATAGATGGGAGATCTATACTAGACACACACACACACACACACACACACACACACACACACACACACACACACACACACACACACACACACCTGATCCTTCCGCTCACTGGAGATCTCGTAAGTGTGCAGCAGGTCCCTCAGGCCGTCCATCTCTGCGTTCTGGGCGGCCATGTTGGCCGCATGCTTCTCCCTCTCCTTCCTCAGCGCCACTTTATGCTGCTCGGCGAACGCCAGCTTCCACTTCCTCAGCTCCACCAGCACGTTGGTCTGGGGTGACAATTACAAGCTTTTACACTTAAGGAGTAATGTGCCTCTACAGCGACACTGTGCACCACTGCACAACTTTAGAAAGGGCTGGGTGAGAAGAAAGATGTCCTTTCATAGTAAACTGGGCCAACACCTTTAAGTGAATTGGCATTGACAGTTTTCAAGGACTGGCATTAGAAACATTTTCACAATGCCATATTTAGAATAACAAAAATACTAATAAAGTTGGGGAAAAAAAAATTAAAACATAAAATGTAAGTTTTTAAAACCAACCTTCAGGTCGGTGCCCCACACATCCAGCAGATTCTCCATTCTGTTCATGTTCTCCTCAGAAACGGACACCTCACTCTCCACAGTGATGACCGCATTCACGGTGTCTGGCCTGGACATCTCTGCTGCGGACCGTGGCGTCCCGCGCGGGCTCACGCTACCTGGAGATCTGCCCCGCGTCGCCCGCGGGCTCACGCTACCTGGAGACCTGCCCCGCATCTCCACATCTGACACACATGACACAGCTTTCAGTAAGATGGATCACCACAGACAGATGTGGGTGCAGTCCTGGAGTGTGTGTACACATATATAAAGGTATTCTATGTATATGTAGGAAAAAGGGTACTACACTTTATTTTTTTTGCAAAAAAGTGATTTTGGATCTTTTAATACGTTCATTCAAACAGTGAATGCCTTTCATCAAAGCCATTAGGCAAACAGATTGGACATCCCTGATAAACAGCGAAGCACACTACCTTCTGTTTCTTGGACACGAGGGGAATACTGATATAGAGGAGTCACCCGAGTAGATGCCACACCTCTGTCTGAGTGTCTTCCACTGTCCTCTGGCAGTTTACAAAGAGGCAGATGAAAGAAGAGTGGAGGAGGAGAAAGAGACAAAGAGGCACAAAGTCATTCTACACATTTTTCTCTCCTAAAATCACACCACTGTTGACTGAACAACCATTTATCGAGCCTATAAAATGCATGTAAAGTGTAAATTTCCACCTTCAGTAGGCTGAGATCGCCGGCCCTCTATCAGATGAGGATTTTGCGATGCCCCAGACAGTTGAGACAGCTGAAGCAGCTGGGATGATGTGTTTGGCTCAAACTTGGGGGTGACTACAGCATGCCGCAGAAGTTCCTCATACTCATCCTGATCAAACACAAACACACTGGCTGGAGCCCTAATCCATCCAATAACCCCCCAGAGACATACAAGATCTAAACCATAATCTCTTGATTTATGCGTTAAGTTGTATAGTTAAACAACAACAACAACAAAAAAACAAGACCTCCAAAGACAGTTATGTTACTGATTGCATTGCACAATTCACCTGCAACTCAGAGGACACCGAGCTTCCCTGATCCGAATCTTTAGGCAGGGCTGGACTGCTTGGTTCCTCCTCGTCAGAGGACATCTAATAAAAGCAGGAAGACAGAAAGTCACAAACTGCCACAAAAGTATGCACTGCCGTAACAGGGCCGATGCTAATACTACACACTAATGTCTATGTTTTTGAACTCAGTTTGTATGTCTACAGTCATTGTCTCGAACTACGCATAAACAGTATGGCGAACCCTAATATCTAGCCCATCTTATTAAACACAGCAACCTGTATGTTTGCAAAGGTCGACTTGAGGTAAAGTTGAACTTACGTACATACTGGGAGTTATAATATATAAACGCGCCTAGCTCCTTTGCTGTCTAATGATTTCTTATATCGGAGTCAGTTCGTTGTACACATCGCCCTCAAACGTTAGCAAACAAGCAGTTGCTTATCCTAGCTTCCTTCCTCGTCATCATATTAATCTGACGTTTTGTATAATCCATGTGGCAACATTACATTGCTAGCGGATAAAGTAAGCTAGTCATATATAGCTAACCGTGTTGATCACATGGTTGATCAGTTATTTTTCTCCTCACTGCTAGCAAGTCGAGATAAATAAAGATAGCGCCAGACGTAGAGTTATTAGCTAACTCGCTAACTTAGTCTTATGTACAATCTGGGCGTAGAGAAAACTTGCCATTATTCTTACTCCACGCTTACTACTAGCGTTAACAAATACTGAATTTAGGTTATAAAAAACATACCTTTTGGTATTTGTGTCGTCTTCTCTGCGGGTTGTGCTTTCTTTCTTTAGAACTAGCGGTGAGTAAACAGACAAAGTGAAAATCAGAATCCACAACTTTTCAAACTGGCAGTTTCAAATTGTTAGCTGCACGAGTAAGTCCAATTTTGATTGGTTACGATTTTCCACCCCATCATCCTCCTCGCTTCTGATTGGATGGCACGTTACCATGGGTACATAAACGGAAAAGATTCTTTACTGTACACATTGCATTCTCTGCAATGCTGCAGGACAACACATTGGTCAGTCTGTAGGCTACAGATATCACAATTGTGTTTTGGTGGTCATCTTACCATATTACGTCATATAAATAGAACTGGTGGTCTCAGTTTTATGTAGCCTATATATATTTTTTTTATTTTATTATAATTTTTTTTAAATATTATTTTACAACGTGTCTTTTCAGATGAACCTCTAATTAGTTGGGTCTATTTATCAAACTCAGTTTACCTAACTTCCCTCACATAAAAACATCTCGATTTTTTAACAGCTAACATTCACTCTTCACCACTAGGAGAGCCCAATTCTGTTGAAACTCAGTTCATTGCAGCCTACAAGTCAATCTGTTCCAGAACAATAGTCACAATCCATTAGGTTTCACCTTGTGGCGCTTCAGCCCATACACAATTTCGCCTGCTGGCAGGCAGAGGACAGAAACAATAAAAGAAGTTGAGCTTTAAGGTTAATTGAGTTGGATAGGATAGGCTACTGTGTGTTTTTGTTGTGTCTGAGACATGTGCTATTGTGATTTTTGCTCCTGGAGCATAGACTAGTTCTTATATGGCCTAATGCCTTAGGACTAATCAGTAGGCTAATGGGCAAGGTTTTCTAAGATTCATAAGCAAATCAAGAATGCAGAATAAAAGAATGCAGAAGGTCCACACAAATGGCAATGGTCTTCAGTCTTGGCTTTCTTAATGACTCTTCAAACCTGCATAATAACAGGAAACTGGGAATCGGCCTATTTGTAACGCCTTGCTCTTTTGTTGTAGCAGGTTTTTGTATCAGGCTTCTGTACTGTGAATCTGTGGTAGTGAAATATGGTCACAGATCCATATAACTTCCTGGTTACAAGGCCAAATTCTAGCCATAGCATTGCAGAAATGTAGTATATTTATTTGTTTGTGTGTGATGATGATAATGAGAAGGAGGAGGAGGAGGATGATGCTGATGATGCTGATCATCATTTGATGATGATGATGATGATGATGATGATGATGATGATGATGATGATGATGATGGCGACGATGATCATGATTATTATTAGTAGTATTATTGTTGTTGTTGTTGTTGTTGTTGTTGTTGTTATGTGGCAAGGTATACTTCTCCCTTTAGCTGGAGTTTCCCAGGATGGTCAACAGCTGTCAGAGCAGGGCTGCAATGCAACTTCCCACCTCTCAATGTGATGCCACGGGTATTTATCACCGCCCTGCCCAGAGAGCGACAGGCAGTAAATTATTCGGCTTTGAGGGACTTTCTATCACAAAGTCTTTCATTTCTATTTGAGCCACCGCCAGCTCACATTCGCAGGATGCCTTTGTCAATGTCCGGGAAAAAGCCTAAATGGAGGAAAAAAGCTTGGCGGTGTCGTCACAAATCTCTACCATCCATGCTGTCCATTTTCACTAGCAGGGCATCTGTCTCTGTAAAAGGGAGGGAGGGAGAGAGAGAGAGAGAAAGAGAGGGGGGGGGGAGCTAGAGAGAGAGCTGTGACCCTGCCATAAACCCACCAGTCTGTAGATCGTTTGCCCATTTCACAGAATAGGTTATAGATAGGATTGGGGTCATGGGGTGAGAAGTGCTTGCACACATTTGCTTGCAGGTCTACTAAAAAAAAGCAATATTGTCAGACAGATGGTTTACACAGATAATGTAGCTGTGGTGTACCCTGTCTTATCACCAGTTTCTGACACTGAATATGTTACACTTTAAAATACACATAGCGTGCAACAAAACAATATAAGAACAAAACACCCCTCTGTTTTGTTCATGACTATAATGTTGTTTGAAATATCATTAAAAATATCAGTCCAACAAATCTTTGTATTCTGCCTTAATGTTATGATATTCATTGATCACAGGAAATACAATGAAGGATGTTACAGGAGCCATTTTTGTCAGTACATGTAGTGGGAGTTACCCATGCCGTGCATTTTGGTAACATTATTTCAAATGAAACAATATAACCCTTTGCTGCTGTTGCCCTCAAACAATAAAAACTCCCAAATTATATATTTTTGAAAACAGCTTTTAAAAAGTTAGTGTTCAATTGAAATCTTTGTTCAAGACAGATGATAATACATATATGTATGCCCATAGGGATTAACCTCACTTTTTTGCTGTCAAAAGATATAATTAGATTTTTCACGTGTCGAGTATCTTTACACATACTGATATGATGGTGTTCTCTAAAAATGGAAGCAGAGAGGTTTCTCTGCGTGTTCCCGGTCCTCGTAAATGAAATGGCACAGAGGAATACTGCATTCTGCCGTGGTCTCTCATTAAGATAAGTGCTGCTTGGCTCTCCATCATTTGTACCATAAATGTAGCCCACTTGCCAACACTGAATGGAAGAGTGCTTCGGCCTGAGGTCACAGACTGTATGAATCACCACATTTAGAGGACAAAAAGAGATGCCTCTCCTTTCTCCCTCTCTTTGTGTGTAAGAGAGTGTGTTTCCCTGTGTGCAAGTGTGGATGCATTTCTTAATGTGCCTTGCCATGTATGTTTGTGTGTGTGTGGGTGTGTGTTGCATAGTGACAGTATGCATACATGCATGCAAGCATACTACATGTGAGGTACCTTTTTTTTTTTGGGGGGGGGGGGGGGGGGGGGGGGGGGGGTGGTAAATTGGCACACTTTAATCACACTCATGGCTTGTTAAAAGGAAAGTCACCATGGAGGAGGGCCAAACATGGTCAGTTCTTGGCACTGACGGAGGCCAGCTGTGCACTTTCCGCTTTGCCCTAAGGAGCCTCTGCACCAGAGCCCCAAGGGATCCTGCAGCACCCTGGACAGCGCCCACTAGCCCCAGCATCAGCACCAGCTGCCCAGCCTCATAGGCAAAAGCCTCTGGCTGTGAAGGCCTTTGGTATGGCTGCCCAGTTCCCCAAGAGGAGAGGCAGCCACAGTGGTCAATTTGTACTTGTCTTTTTTCTTTTCCTTAAGAGATGACAACCATAGGAACAATTGTTGAGTAGAGAACAAAGATGTTTGGACTGACATGTTCATAATGTGTGGCCTAATGTGTATAGTTAATTATTACATTATTTATAATGTTATTATTATTAGTTAGTAAATCAAATTCTGTTTTAAAACCTCACTAATGTCTTTTCACGTTTCCTTTGCAGTAACGTTCTACATCTTATCACAGTTGCTATGTCACTGCAACTTTTGGCATTTTGGCATTTATTCACAAAGTGCCATTTTACCCTCTGCTCATCCCCCTCACCCACCCACAGGGGGGTGAAGAAGGCATTCTGCTGTACCCATATTACAGTCGTTTGGCTGTTAATTTTCTTAAAAGGGAGAGATGAAATTTTGTTTTTGCTGCTCATTTTACCAGTTACAATGCCGTTAAAATGATTTGTATAACCCTTGTGAGGAGATTGTTTTCACTTATGTAATTATTGAAGCATCATTGCATAATCCTACAAGGCCATGGTCCAGTTAGCCAATTATGTCACTACTGAAACTGAGGATGGAAACTTTAGTTATAGGCAAAAAAAATATTTTAAGCCAAATCAAGAGAAACCCGATCAATAAGGTCCAGTTTGGCTAGACAGACAGACAGCCAGACAGATAGACAGTTAGTTACATAGATAGATAGATAGATAGATAGATAGATAGATAGATAGATAGATAGATAGATAGATAGATAGATAGATAGATAGATAGATAGATAGATAGATAGATATGTTAGCAAGGGTTGGTGCACTCATATTCCATTGTGTTGAATACGCAGTATTCGCTAGTTGCGTCACGTCGTTGTAAAAACATAGCAGATTTTCTTTAGGCTACTCTTACTTTCTCTGCCTGGACGCTTTGACCAACGCGCTTTCTGACAGGCATGCATTGAGCGTGCAGCGGTACCGACGCACCAACGCAGTGCTTCTTTCTGATTTCACCTAACCACTTCCCTGCTCTGCTTATTCCACGAGACAGGGTTTACCCGCATCAGGCCATTATATGCAGTTATTGATTCTCCTCTTACACTCACTCCTCTCTCTCTCTCTCTCTCTCTCTCTCTCTCTCTCTCTCTCTCTCTCTCGCCTTTCTTCAAGTACCTCACTGCAGAGATAGAACTGCAACGGGGAAAACCTTACCGGCAGCAACTAGCCTACCTCAATTTCTTGCAGTAAAGAGGATACAACACTGAAATTCTCTACGCGCTATCTGCAAGGCTTTTAACAATGGGTTGTTATCGTTGCACTTACATCCACGTTGCACCTTAAAACGGTAAGTAATCTGTTTTATCCGACAGATTTTCAGAACTCATGCAGCATCCCTGGCTTTTAAAAGATTAGATAATACCTGTTTTTCTCTCCACGAAAACGAATAATGTTTTGGGAGATGTGCAGGGCAGGCTTGGCTATTTGACATATGTTGCTCCATGAAATCTAGACGATCTTGCTGTTTTTAACTTTTACATGAGAGCGTCGGCTGTAGGGAGGGTAGGCTACGGCATAATCGAGCCAACTGCCTTTTAAGTCCACTCAGCAATTTAGTCAGTGTTTTCCTGACGGACTACAAATGTGGTAGTAAATGGTAGGCTACCCTACCTCTTCTACGGTGACAAATGCACAGGACCATTTTGGTACTGGTTAAAATGGACAATGCAAAAAGATGTAAGCGATAGACTACTAGTCTACTCTTTGTTGTGTGAGCAAGACGTTAAGGAAAATGTTCGCAGTTTCTTTTTGTTGCTTATAGAGTATGTTACATTTCTCTCGATACAGAGGGTATGTTGTGTTAGACCAAATCTAATACTTTTAAATGAGTAAAACTGTTTCTCTAAGTCCCCCGCTCTCAAGTAGCTTCCGTGGCATCTAATGTGCACCGCACGACCATATCAGCCCGGGGCAATTTAAGCACTCTGCAGTGAGAGAGCGGCGGCGCATCTATCTGTACATTTCTGTGTTGAGCGCATAGGTAGAGGGGAGAGTGCCTAATATTACCACAGCCCTGTGTTCCCACAATTCTAAGATTTTCTTTTCAAAATTACGACCTATGTTCCCACAGTTCCCACATTTCTAAGATTTTTTCCCCAAAATTAGGTCCTATGTTGCCACATTTCCCTTTTCATAAATTTGTACCAGATTTGATTCCCCTATCTCCTAATCTGGTAGCCAATTACATCCAACTTATTATCCAGTAGCAATGGACTACAGATGGAATGGAGCGTTTAGCTAAATCTGGTGCATCCATGTCTCTGTTTATTGCAAACATTTAATGTAAGTGCTGATTGTCCTTAAAAAAACAAAAACAATTTAAACTAAGTAGCACAGAGGCCCTTGCATTGACTAGCTTCCAGTCAGAACAGTCGAATAAAAGGCAGCAAGTTTGCAGTGCATCAATACCTCTGGAAAGCCAGGTTGGCATAGAGAGGGGGTGCTCCTGGAATGCTTGAAGTCACTTTCCAGCCCTTTGGATCCATCATAGGCTCATGGAGGAAACGTTAAGGAAGGAAGATGTCTATTTAACAAAACTCTCCTGTCAACCTATCAATGTCATCAGGTGTCCTGCGCTACTCTCTTGGTGATTTTTTTTGGCACATAAAGGATATTTACATCTTGTACTGTAGGAGAATAGGGCTTAAATTGAAGGAAAATGTAGGAACGCAAGACCTCATTTTGAAAATGTCCTAGAAATGTGGGAACATAGGGTTGTGGGAACATATGGGGCCTAATTTTCAGTAAAAAAAAATCTTAGAAATGTGGCAACACAGGGCTGTGGGAGCACTGGGCAGTGGGAACATGCTGACCCCAAGGAGAGTGCATTCTGCAGTCTCAGAAATCTGCTTCACAAATACAATTGGTCCTGTAAGTAGACCATGCAGCACTTCATCAATGGCTTCATGCAATACAAAGGTATCAGTGGAGCTAGGAATAAGGTGGATATTGCATTAAGTTTGGGTTTGTTTTTGAACTTTGTTTTCATTGTTTTGATTTCCTGTAGGCTAGCCGAGGTTGTCCTCTACAGCGAGGCTTTGCAAGTAATTAAATGATTAGAATTGATCACATAATTACACATGAAAATGATCGGTTAATTCATTATCTTGGCTCTGAGATCCACTAATGCGTACTGATAGCTTTTTTTTTTAATATTGAATGGAAATAAATGTAAAACAGCTTATTAGGAGTGAAGCAAGGAAGTGTTTTCATTTGACACATTGTGGGTGGTCTAGCCCCTGAATATATTTTAGTATGTTTTTTGCCCTGTGTGGGGATTTCATTAGCTTTTATTCCATGCCCTGAGATAAAGTAATTATTCACATTTATCATTATGAATTATACACCACAGAGGGCATCTGGTTTATGAAGGTTCACTCCATTCGCCCACAAGTATGTTGGGGTATTGTTTCACAATAAAGGTTTGAAATGGATTAAATGTGATCCTGAGATTAGGTATGCAATCCTCTAGCTCCTTGCCGCATTTCTTTCTTTCTGGTTTGTCTGCAGCTGTAAAATGCGTATTTGTGTTATATACGTGTTAACACACATAGTTCAAATGGTGGTCATGAACATAAAGGGCCCGATGGACCTGCTTCCTCTGTGCTAGTGGCTCCTTAAGTGCAATCAGCTTGTCATTGGAGGCTGAGCACTCAAGGTTGTATTCAAGATGGTAGCTCTCCATCAGCATACCTGCCATGACGAGGCTTTTACCAGCACAAGGCTTTTCTCAACTTCAGATAAATCAGGTGCTAGTGAGTCACCCTCATTAAGTTTTTTTTTTCTGCAACCAGGCCATTTAGCCACAACTCATTTGGATTTAATAAGCTTTTTGGGAATCTTGTCATGTTCATCACAGTGATCGCTAGTATAAAAAAAAAAAAAAAAAAATAGCCATGTTGTTAAAAGCAGCATCATAAATTCATTTGGCAGCTTGCCAGTTCATAGCAGTATATCTGTAAAGATGGAATATTCCCACAGTCCTGTGTGTCTATAGGCTATTGTAAGGTGAAAATACATTTACAGAACATAGATTATTAACACTGAATGTTTCTAGCTTTTTAACACATCTCAAGTAATTATTCAGAGTGATCTGCACTGCGTGTTAAGTAGCAAACCACACAGCTTGCCAAAGCGTAAGTGTGTACCATTGATCATGAGTTCTGTTCTGCCATGGGAATGTTTGACCGTGGACTTCTCTTCCCACACTCCTCTCTGGCTCTGTGGTGCTACCTGGCATGGCTGGGTGAACATATGTCCAGTGCTTAGATCAGAGAGCCACTCGTTTGTTTGCGCGAGAGCCCTCGCAGCTGTGTGTGCATGTGTGGGGGTGGGTGGGCTCCTCACTTTCTATCTCTCTCTCTCTCTCTCTCTCTCTTTCTCTCTCTCTCTCTCTCTCTCTCTCTCTCTCTACCTCTCTTTCTCTCTCTCTCTCTCTCTCTCTCTCATTTTCCTCCTCTCTCTCTCTCTCTTGCTCTCCTGCTCTGCTCTTTTTCTCTTGCTTTCTGTCTCCCCCTCTCTTTCTCCCTGTCTTGCTCTTACCCACTGTGCTCATTGAGGAAAAATTCGTTATTGAATTACCTGCAGGCCGAGGAAGGGCAGATCAGCCAACCAAGCTCTGATACAGAGTGACAGCCTCAATACAATCTGCAATCTCTCTCTCTCTCCATTTCTCTCTCTCTCTCTCTATTTCTCTCTCGCCCTCTCTTTCTCTCTCTCCCCCTCTCTTTGTGTCTAAAAGGGGTTGCATTGCATGAGTATGCTGGCCTATTAGAATGTATACATGTACTTTCAAACCAAGAACCACTTTCTTCTGATAGGAGAAGAAGGTCACTCAGAAGGACTGGATGACGTGAAAGTAAATAGTAAAAAGAGTGTCATAGTCTGAATGAGGGATACTTTGCTTTGTCGAGTTGTGTTTTGCTGTTGTGGATAATTTGTACAGACATCAGCTGCCAAATCAAAGGCCAGGCTCAGTGGCAGAAAAGGTCATACACAGTGGTAGGTGTGAAACAGGTGTCAATCACATGCTTTACTGATCAGTAACTGCTCAACTGCTCAAACTCAGGGTAAAACAACACTCATTTTCCCAACGACATTTGCAGTTTCAGTCAGTATAGAGTATAAGCATAGTATATATTTATGTTGCACCATTTTCACTTGAAATTGTCCCGAGACTGTGTATAAAAATAACATCCTAAACTGGTTGCAAAAAAAATCTGACACCACAATGCTTCTGCATCTTGATATGCTGATAAACAGTAGTGATTTATTGCTGAACAATATAACAATAAGAATTTTTTGGGCTGACATTTCATATGTGTTTTTGCCCCTAGTCGAATTCATCTCCATGTGTGTAGGTGTGTGCATATTCTCCACCAAAGAAATTAATTTGTGTCAACATTAATCATACATAAAATTACCAGAGGGATAGACCACCCACAGGTTATGAGTAAATAAGAATCAGCTGGGGGGAAAAAGATTCGTCTCAGCTGTGTCTTAAGAAGGGGGATTGCAGTGTGGGCTAGGATCATTCTGGATAGGAGTGAACCCAGTAGCCTTAAAGATGTCACAACATCTCCCTCATCCACCTTTCACAGTAGCTAATCTGTGCCCACACATTTTTTTTTTGCTTTCTCTCTCTTCTCTTTCTCTCTGTCTCTGTCTCTCTATTTCTCACTCTCTCTGTTGCTCTGTCCTTTTTATTTTCTCTCTCTCTCTTCTATGTTACTTTCACCTGTCTTTCCCGTCTTTGTGTTTCCATCACTGTTCTTTTTTCCCCTCTCTCTTACACACACCCACACGCGGCCTCTTGCAGTCTGTTTATGTCTATCTTTAGTATTCCTTCATTCTGGGCTCTTGGTATCTCCATCTCCCTCTTCTCTCTCTCTCTCTCTTTCTCTCTCTCTCTCTCTCTCTCTACCCTTTCTCTCTCTCTCTCTCTCCATCCATCTCATGGTAATGGTATCAATGGCTGAGGAAATCTCTTAACACAAGACGTTCCAGACTCCCTCCCTCCCTCCCTCCCTCTCAGGGATGAGGTTATGTGCTTTTAGTTCTGATGTGATTACGCCCAAGCTCGGCCCATTAGAAGATTGAACCGGGCTGATTTGCACTGTCTGACAGTAATGAACAAAACTGACCCTCTCTGTGCCCTTCCCTTTTACGGTTTCTCTTGTGACATTGCTCTCTTGGATGCCAGTCAAAGTCAAACGTGTCATCATAGTCAGCCGGGCTAAAATGGAGTATTTTGGTGTTGTGGTGTGGTGTGTTCTATGCAGTTTGCCAGTGCTCTGTACTGTTTATATTCTTTCTGTATGTCTTTCTTTCTTTTATTTCTTTCTTTAAATAAGTTATTTGTACATCCTATTGCTAAACAGATACTATTACAAGTAGTGTGCTGTCTGACATTGCCTTTACTCCCACGCGTGCACAGGCATGATTGATTCCTCCACAAAGGTTAATCATGACTTGTTTTTCAAAAATGAAATCAGAACAAAACAATTGATCCTTTATTGTTGTTGGAAACCCCAACAGATCAGATGCATGACTCAAATCATATTAACCAATCTGCATAATAATGCATGATTATGTTTGCGAGAGAGAGAGAGAAAGAATTGATTTCGTCTCACTTTATATCAATCGACTTACAGTTCACTTATATTGGTATGATGTAATACTGTACTGTGTAATTTTAACCTGTCATGTTTGCAATGGCAAAGTAAAGGTATATAGTATTCCCTAACTTGCTCAATTGTGTAGCCAAATTATGAATGCAGTATCCTAAATTTCATCAACTCAATCATATCCGTATTTCCAAGCTCATGTGGAATACAAATAACTAGTTTTGGTTCCTAAATTCAATGACATGAGGCTAATGATGCATTTCTGTGACTCTACTGGAAACATCCAACTGCATTATGTTGATTGGTGCCCTGCAACCTCGTTGCTCTTCATGGAGTTCTTCTCATCTCATCTGATGCTTACACTCAAGCATGCAGTGCTTGACCTGCTGTAGGTTTTTTTTTTACATACCAAAGAGGCTAGTATTGACCAGAAGCACCATACATCATCTAGACAGGGGCCTATCGAGAGAGTAAGGCCTGTTTTCAGACCTTATCCCACTGGATCCAAACTCGTTTCCTTAACCCAACCCATCCATGTCATTGATTCATATGAGGCTAAGGTGCTGCTGCTGCTTAGGTTGCCATGGTTGATCAGTGTGGTGGAACCTTCTGGAAAGTTTTTTTTTCCTTTCTTATTTCCTGCTAAACTGGCTGTCTACAATCCATTTTCCTGGTGATCAGTCTTCCTGGTGAAAGGTGCTGGGTGTATGTGTGTATGTGTATACGTGTAGTTAGTGTGTGTGTGTGTAAGATTGTGTGTGTGTGTGTGTGTGTGTGTGTGTGTGTGTGCGTGTGAGTGTGTGTGTGCATGTATGTGTGTGTGTGTGTGTGTGTGTGTGTGTATGTGCATGTGTGTGTGTGTGTGTGTGCGCGTGTGTGAATGCGTATGTGTGTGTGTGTGTGTGTGCATGTGTGTGTGTGTCTGTGTGTGTGTGGAGTAGGGGGCCTGATAAGGCTCTTGGGAGCTGTCAGAGGTGGAACAGGGGGGTAGGTTTCGTTTAGTTTGGCCCAGACTCTGACACACAGATGTGGGCCGGACTGGCAGCAGAGCCATCAATGGATGGCTCACAGATGGGAATTTCTCCCCCAACCCACCCCATCCCCACCCCCATCTCCAACCTGCAGACTAAGTGAAATGGGCTCCGGATAGATCTGCTGTGCTGATCTCTGATGCCAAGTGACCAGTCTGTTCTCCATTAGGCACCATGTGTATTGACCCTGCAGCATTCTTAAATTTAGATAATAAAATGTAACCTCTAAATCATATCGATTACACAAAACACAAAATGAGTCTTTATCTCATTCATGGCATATTTTCGTACAATCATGTAAAAAAACTATTGATTATTAATTTCCACCCCTTTTTGCCAGCCCTTTGCAGAGTTTGACTGTATAACCTGAAAATCGACAGTGACATTTTCATTCGCAGTCAAATGATGTCTTGAGGAGCAGTTAGTGTTATTTTGGCAGAGGCACAAGAGGCCCCCCCCTGATGGAGCATCGGGGCTCATTAAGACCCTGCTGAAACACTGCGCTCACAGACAGCACTCCACTGAGCGCTTCCCTACATTAGAAGCCAACCGCCATCCATCCATCCATCCATCCATCCATCCATCCATCCATCCATCCATCAGGGAGCCAAAGAAGAACTCTTTTTTCTTTCTTTTTTCAAACACAGTATTATTTTTTCCGGTGCCATTTTTTAAGGTGCGGGGTATTTACTGTTTTGAAGGACACCCAGATTTTAAATAGCTCACTTAGTAAATATAGATACTCGTCTCCTTGCTTTTCTCCTCGTTTCGTCCTCTCTGTCATGTCCTCTCTTTCTCCTTGTACTGTTACTACTCAGCAATTACAGCCACAGAGGAGTTGCAGTATTAAAGGATGTTTAGAGGCCCCTGTGTGTGTGTGTGTGTGTGTGTGTGTGTGTGTGTGTGTTTGGCCTCTCTACCTTGGGCTGAGGCACACATGTGTTTTAGTTACTGCAGATGGCAGGTGATGACTTATATTGGGCCTTGCCGATTCAAAGAGAGTCGGTGATACGGCCATCTTTAAAGGACAGAACCCTTTTCATCCGAATTGACCTTTGACCTTTGAGACTCCACATAACATTCCTGAGGCAGGGCAGATAAAGGAAGGGCTGGGGTGCACAGGGCCGAGGTGGTAAGGTCACACCAGAGAAGCAATAAATTCAAAGGGAGTCATCAGTGAATTGCATGCATGGCTTGTGAGGATGAGTCCTTCGGTCTGCCTGACCAGTCATGCCTCAAACCATCTGTTCTATTACAGTAAAGACAAATTGATTTTGCACTGAAGGCTGTTTATTAGCTCCCCTCTGCACACTTCAATTGGATTTCCTCACAACGAGCCATGACTCAGCAGTTTTTTTTTTTTTTTTCGGTCGGTGCCCCTGTGGAAGAAATGCAGAGGAGGAACAATTGACTGCATTCAGGGAAATAATTTAGATATCCTCTGAGTGGATATCGAACACTAAGACTTATAAATAGATTTAAATAGTCTAGGGGAAATGTAAGAAGAACTGTTTAAATGAACATGTATGTGTAAAATGGACATTTGAAATGTGGTGTAAAAAATGTGTGCACAGATGAATCTCTCAAATGTTGCTGTTAGTGTGCTTGAAACATACTATATTGGTAGTAGAAGGAATAATACACACTGTTTGGTAGAATTTCATATTTGTATCCTAAAATGAGAGTCTCTGGACACAAGAGTCTCTGATTACACTGAGTGTGAACCCCATGAACTCACACTATCATTGCCTTTCAGTGATCAAAATACCCTCTCCTAAAAACACTTCCCCCTCTGTCTCACCACGCAGGTTTCTGGATGATTGTCACAGCAGGGCTTGGTAGTTTCGAGTGGTGACTGCAGACTACCTGGGGTTGTGGTGACCCCTCCCTGACTTCCGCAGCCTCTCTCTCTGTCTGGGTGAGGCCCCCCTAAGGCCCAGCAATGGACGACACAGACAGGGACAACAGGACTTCCCTGGTGAGGGGCGCAAAGGACCTGGCCAAGGAGGCCAAGCGCCACGCCGCCAAGAAGGCGAACAAGCTGGTGGACCGCGCAACGGACGAGTACGCGTCCCAGCGCTCCTACAGCCGCTTCCAGGACGAGGAGGAGGACGACTACTCTCACCAGCAGGGCAACTACACGGGGCCGCCGGCCAACGACGACGAGGGCTCCAGCGACGCCACGGAGGGCCACGACGACGAGGACGAGATCTACGAGGGCGAGTACCAGGGCATCCCCAAGGATGGGCAGCCCCGGGACGGCCAGGTGGCCCTCGGGCAGCCGGTGGCGGACGGCATGAAGGACCGGCGGGAGCTAGAGACGGAGCGGCAGGCCGACGAGGAGGAGCTGGCCCAGCAGTACGAGCTCATCATCCAGGAGTGCGGACACGGACGCTTCCAGTGGCAGCTCTTCTTCACGCTGGGCCTGGCACTCATGTCCGACGGGGTGGAGGTGTTCGTGGTGGGCTTCGTGCTGCCCAGTGCAGAGACTGACATGTGTGTCCCTGACTCCAAGACCGGCTGGCTAGGTAAGGACTGGGGTTAGTGTGTGTGTGTGCGATGCGTGAAGTGAATGAACGTTTTGGTGTGAGATTGCTGCATATACTGTACTGTACGCTTCACTGTAATTATGTAATCATGCATAAGATCAACATTACGTCAACATTACAGCTCATCAGTGTTAAACCAACAGTGAAGGAGCATTTAGAGTTACCAGCACCATGAGGAAATCACATCCGTAAATAATTACTGTGAAATGTGACTACTTGAAATGTTTTTTTGTTGTTGTTGTTTCACAAAATGTAGCCTTTTGTGACGTTTGGGTAATAATTTGAACAAAACAAGAATCAGTGGCAGGGTTTGTGGATGAAAAGCAGACATGGACTCTGAAGGGTGGTTGCTTGTAGGATCAATCCAATCATTTGATCAAACTAGCTTCAGATCAGAGAGCATTAAAACTGATGTTACACAGCCCTTGGAAGTATAAATGAATTAAGACCACCAGTACCTCGCTTTCCCTTAACCCCACCCCCCTCTCTCTCTGGCAATCTCTCTTGCTGTCTTTCTCTCTCTTTTCTTTCTCTCTCTCTCTCTCTCTCTCTCTCTCCTTTTATGCAAAGCCTGGTCCAGAGGGAGCCTTAGGGGCATCATGTGCCATCCTTTGCCACGCTCTGCTTCCACCTCTTTCATGCTCCCTCGCTGCCTTTGTCCTCCCCTCTCTGTCAGGGGCTTTTAAGACATAATCGCATGTGGCCGGCCCTGACTGCGAGGTCCCTGGCCTCTCGGGCCACCAGAGAGCAGGAGCAAGGGGCTTTTTCAGGTCCCATTCGCTCGCCAACATGTAAGGGGGAAAAAAAAGAAAAACATGACAAAACACGGGGCACTGAGATGTAACTGCGGCTTGCTTCGCCCCCCCCACCCCCCTCTCCCCTCCAGTTTGTCACGAGTGAAGCGTGGTGGAGAAGGATTGGGGGGTGGGGTGGGAGGAAGAAAAGAGGAGGAAAAAAATAACATGCTTGCTGAAAGAGTGAGGGGTTTTTGTTGTGTGCTGCTCACAAGCGTGAGATCCATTCCCCGAGTTCAGTCTCAGTCTCCTCCCACCCCATCTCTCTGACTCTTCCTCTCACTCACTCTCTCTCTCTGTTATACTTTCTTTTTCCTCTCTCTTCTTCCTCTTTTCACTCTCTCTCTCTCTCTCTCTCTCTCTGTCTCGGTCTTTTTCTTCCTTTTCCTCTCCGTTTCCTCTTCCATCTGTCTAATAGGTCCTGCAGGGAATTGTTGCTTTTGTTATGGCTGATGGTGTCACCATCATCGCCAGCTTACCCCCCTGTGTGTGTGTGTGTGTGTGTGTGTGTGTGTGTGTGTGTGTGTGTGTGTGTGTGTGTGCGCTCCGAGCGGAGCAGAGTGACACGCCTCGTCCCTCCCACCCCGCCGCTCCGCTGAGCTCCAAGCACTCCAAATTCACAAGCATGACTCGGGAGAAATATCAGCTACTCTTGTGTGTGTGTGTGTGTGTGTGTGTGTGTGTTTTTCCCCTTTTTTTGTCACATCCGTCACCAAAAACAGACCAGAAGCTATTCTCACAGCCATTCTAAAATCCTTTTTGCAGACAGCTGCTCTTTTGTCTCTTTTTGAAAATGCACCAGAGTCGCCGGGGCACTTACGGATCTTAAAGAGTTTGCCTGCGGTTACGTGTTGCATAATTAATACATAGACGACAAGAAACGTGTTTTTAACGCTTCATTAGCATGTTTGGCTTGTCTTTTTTTATATCCCTGTTGTCTGTGGTTATGGGACAAATGGGAATAGTTGTTCCTGAATTTGATGTTCATTACAATTGTCACCGTGCTGCAAAAAGTTTCATTGAGCTGAATGGGTGGAGTTCTGTTTTTGTGTGTGAAATCGACCATTGGTATGTATAACAGACTGTTGGTAAGGGAGAAACAGAAGAACAGGAAATGTTAGAATAAAACTGAACCAAATTTGAAAGAAAGGATTTATCCCAGTTTATGGAAGGAAGTAAATACTTTCTTAAACAATATAATTAGTGTAATATTCATAGTTTATTGCTAAAATGTAGATTGTAGTAGATAGCAATGTAATAGGTGGGATTATGTAGAGTGAGGGAGCCAATGTTGCAGAGGTGAGGTGGTCAACTTCGCTTCTAGGTCCTGCATTACTCTGATGGGAGTTAATTTCGTGATATTGACCTCATTGTTGTACATTGCTTATGTATTTCACCAAGAACAGAGACACAGGTTTGTTAATTGCCAACATGTACTTTGCCCACATCCACTTCAACCTAAAATGACTGTGTAGAAGTGTGTTATACGACTTCATATTGCACCTACTTAAACTTTAAAAAGAAAATGAACTTTTGCACACCTCTGAAGAAGACAGGTGCGTTAAAGATGACTGCAGTCTAACTTAAGGAAATAACAACTCCCACACACTTACCATTCTGCAAGCAAGATTTCTTTGCAACGTTTCAGTCATAGACCTTTTGTCAGGTTGCTTCACATACTTAAACTAAAATGGCCACTTTAGGATGTGAGCTTTCAAGCGTGCCCCCCAGGCAGGGCTGCACTTTTGTGTCTCAGCCAGGGCCGTAGTGGTTGACTTTGGGCTGGCCCGTGCTGGTGTGTGGGCTCTCGTCTTTTACCTTGATGGGATGACCGCAGGGACGTGGCTAATCAGGAGTGTTGTGTGATTAATATGACCTTGCCTTGCCTAATTGCCCTCTGCCTTTACTCTCCATGCTCATGCTCAATTATGGCAGCACTGAAGAAGGCCTGCTGAGCTGTGACTCAGGTTCAGGAACAGGAAACACAGTGAAGACAAAAAAATAAAAGCTCTCTGGCTTTGAACCAGGAAAGCAGCACAGAGGTGTTTGTGTGAAACTGCAGTCTAATTGTAAAGCGATGCATATTGTATATTCATCTAGACTTTATTTTTGTCTTTGGCCCTCCGAGTAGAATTGCTTAATGAAGGTGTGAACATATTGTTGGCTCTAAGTCTTTAAAAGTAACTTTGAAGTGTTTTTGCTTCCTGATTTAAAGAGAACGATGTGGATTTTGTGTTAATGTTCTTTGATTTAAGTTTGGTATAGTGAGAGAGGGAAAGAGAGAGAAAAAGAGAAAGAGAGGTATGCTTGTACATAAAGAGGTTTTACAAGCCAGCATTTTTCATGTCTGAACAAAGGAGCTGCTCTGTTTTAATGTAACATATTTTGGTTCTGTACATTTTTGCAGTTTTGGTTTCAGAAACAAAGCGATGCAGCGGTTAAGAATAAAATGAGCTATTCTCCTCTTTATTGTTTTTTGGAGGTACAGTATACTGATTTTTTCTTGTGTCGTGATTTTGAAGAACAGAGGTTAGAGACTCACTCTGGCATGAGTCTGCCTTTGCCCAGGTGCAGATAGGTGCCAGATCATCATGCCTGTGCAAATAAGAAGAGAGGAGAAAGATGCTTTTGTCATCTGCGTTGTGTATTAGTGTGTGTGTGTGTGTGTGTGTGTGTGTGTGTGTGTGTGCGTGCGTGTATTAGTGTGTGTGTGTGTGTGTGTGTGTGTGTGTGTGTGTGTGTGTGTATTAGTGTGTGTGTGTGAGTGAAAGCTTGAATAACTGGCGGTAAGCTGTACCTGCTGAATTAAACATGGACTTGTAATTCCCACCAAGCTATCCGTAATTCAGCATGCAGTCGGCTGCACTGTCTGTTGCGTCACTCCAAATCTGATGTGAAGACATCACCCCCCCCCCCCTCCCCCCACACAGAGACACACACACACACACACACACACACACACATTTTTGTCCTATTGACTGTTTTGTCTGCCTAGCAAAATGCAGATCTTTTACTGCAAGCAATTTCACAAAATGATCACGACTCTTGCATTTTTTCCCCATCAGAAAGCTTTTACACTTAATGTCCCATATTATGATTTATTCCCATCTGAAAGGAGTAATTAATTCATGTCACACAGATGCAGACAAACACACACACACACCAAACACATTCACACACACCACACACACACACACACACACACACACACACACACACACAAACACACGCACACATGCACACACACACACACACACACACACACACACACACACACACACACTCAAACACTTTGTTTTGCATTAGTGCTGTGTGTGTGTGGTAGACTGCTGGCACGCCAAACTTCACCTTACCCCCCCAGTGCTGTCTTGGCAGAGCAGAAATAACACAGGGGGTAGGGAGGGAGGGATGCAGGATGGGGGGACGCGGAGGAAACAAGGCGGATGGTGGACCTAACAGCATTACAGCGGAGCGATAGGGATTTGAATGGGATGGATGACTAAAACGCTGATTGAATTACCAAATTGAATTAGTGGCTAACAGGATCCCATAGGAATCTTGCACGCTGGAGGGATGGGCTGTGGTGGGGGCGTGAGTAGGGGGGTAGGGGGGTAGGGGGGTAGGGGGGTAGGGGGGCAAGGCTAGGGGGAAGGGGGGTTTATGAGGGGTGAGAGAAAAGAATAAAGAGGAGGAGGAGATGATGAAGAGGGGAAGAATCAGGGGGAGACATGATAAACAGAACACACACACAGGTAAAGAAAGAGACGGAAACAGAGACAGACAGACAGACAGACAGACAAGATGAGACCAAGAGGCAGTAATGAGAATGAGAGTAAGACACACACCAGGAACAAGAGGACATCCATTCCCAGATGCAACTCAGTCGTGACACCCCTTACAAATGGCTAGTACAGCATGTATATCGCTTGGGTCCAGTCCATGGCCCAGTGACTAAGCTGTGTGCTGGTCATGGTGCAATGACTCACATTCACACAAGTGAAAGCAGCTTGAGCTTGTCTGTGTTTTCCTCTCACGTGTAGCGCGGTCTTGCAGTGCTGAGTGATTGCAGCCAGCGTCCCGCCACCCACCTCGCACGTCAGAAAGGATCGTGTACATAAATGAATCAGCGCGTAATTGTTTGACATTTCAGGAGCGATGGAGGCAGATTGATAATGATTCTTGTCTGTGATGAGGACCACAGCGATGAGAGGTGATAAGGGTACGATAAGAGCAGCTCATTTAGACTCAAAGGCTGCTCTTGACCAGCTCACCAAAACACTCTTCACACATTTGCCTTTAATGTTGTGATTGTAGTACACATTCGTAAAGGGTTATAATGCATTCATAAAGCTTTATAGTGATTGACACAAAAATACACAAGTACATACTTATGACTACACTTGTAAAGCATTAAAATGTCATAAGCTTTAAAACTTGAAGTGACTCAGTGCATTATAAAGCTATTTTGACCATAATGACCATGATGAGGTAAAAAAAAAAAAGGCCAAAGAAGGTGTATAATGCACTATGTCACTTCAAGTCTTAAGGCTTATAACATAGCAGTATAATGCCTTATGGGTGCAGTTAACAGTTGTGAATACTTATGTAAATCATTATAAATCTTTATGAAGGCATTATAACCCATTTATGAATGTATTTATAGTCTCTTATGAAGACTGGGTTCACAGGAAGTGTTACTGTACTTTTTAAGGTTTGACCAGCAGTTGTTTTTGGCTGCATGTACTTCCTGTCTTGCATGTACTTCTTGTCCTGCAGTTCACATAGTGATACAGTGAATGCTGC
>CM059271.1:5736711-5739211 GCA_030347295.1 Setipinna tenuifilis | reverse complement strand
TCCTCCTTTTCCTGTCTTCCTTCTTTCTTTCTCTCATTCTTTCTTTTCTTTCTTTGCTTTTTCTTTCCTTTTTCCCTTCTTTGTGTCTTTTATCCTTTTTTTTTTTCTGTCATTCTGTCTTTCTTTCCCATTCACTGACTTTCTACCTCTCTCTCTCTCTCTCTCTTCCCTCTCTTTTGTTAATGCTTTTTTAAATACTCATCTGGCCTGTGCTGCTCATTAGACAGTGTTTAGAGGCGCTGAGGAGAGTAGAGTTTGCTGTGGAGGATGGAGGATGGAGGATGGTGGAGGGTGGGGAGGGAATGTAAATGTATGGGCCCGATTGCCTGCAGTCTTTTAGCGCCATCACGGTCCTCAGTCCTGCTGGCTCGCCTGCCTATCGCTCGCTCTCATTTGCCTAAAAGGATCCCCCTTCTCCATTTCGGATGGGGATGGGAACCTCACAGCTCTCTCTCTGTAGCTGACAGCCTGTGTGTGTGTGTGTGTGTGTGTGTGTGTGTGTGTGTGTGTGTGTGTGTGTGTGTGTGTGTGTGTGTGTGTGTGTGAGAGAGAGAGAGAGAGAGTGTGTGTAAGTGTGTGTGAGTGTGCGTCAGTGTGTGTGCGTCAGTGTGTGTGTGTGTGTGTGTTTGTGTGTGTATGTGTGAGCGACAGAGAGAGAGAGAGAGAGAAAGCGAAGAAAGAGAGAAAGAGGGAGTGTGCATACGAAGTGAGAAGATGCAGCAAGAGAGAGTGCAAGCGCACATGCAGATGTGTGTGGAGTGTATGCGTCTGTGTGAGTGCGAGTGTGAGTGTGTGCAATCAGTGATGAACGTGATGCTTTTCCCATCGCCTCCCCGAGTCTCCCCGCGCCTCTGCACCATTACGCGCCGAGTGTCTCCCCTGCGGAAGGCTCTCGCCAGGCTTTGTGTGCTGCGCAATTGATGATCTGTCCTCCAGGGACCTGCTGAGAAAACACAATCACTTTTTGTCCTGCTCTCTCCCAGAGGCAGCACCCTAAATCACGTAGCACTCCCCCCCCCCCCCCCCACACACACACACACACTCATCCCCCACCCCCCTCCACTCTTCTCTTGCACTAGCAGCATGCAGACTCAAGACTACCTCACACTCTAAACACCCCCCCCCACACACACACACACCACCTTCTTCAAGAGCATCACACAGACTCAAGCCGACCACACACTCTACCCCCCCCACCCCCACCCTCACCCCCTCGTTCCTACAACAGGATCACACACACTCAAGACTACCTCACACTCCACCCCTACCCCCCACCACCCCTTATTCCTAGGCAGTGTGACGCACACTCGAGACTACCTCACACTCCACCCCTACTCCACCCCCCACCACCACCACTCTTTATTCCTAGGCAGCATTACGCACACTCAAGACTAGCTCACACTCTACCCTTACCCCACCCCCACCCCCCAGCACCCCTTATTCCTAGACAGTGTGACGCACACTCAAGACTACCTCACACTCCATCCCCACACCACCTTTCCTCATCAGCATCACGCACTGAAGCTGAACCTACCCCCACCCCCACCCCTCGCTCCTACAGCAGTGTCATGGAGACTCAAGACTAACTCACGCTCAACCCCCCCCCCATTTCCTTCTTCATCATGCACTCAAGCCCTCCCCCTCCCTCCGCTTCCTCGCTCTTTACCACATCACCCCCAGCCACCCCCCCCCCCCGCTGCGTCATTGCTTCCCCCAACACCTCTGACTCTCCCTCTTACCCCCCCACCACACTCTGTATCTCTTGCTCTCTCTCTCTATCTCTCTCTCTCACACAAACATGCTCACTCGCTCTCTATCTCTCTATCTCTCTCTCTCTCTCTCTCTCAGATACACACGCACACACACTCTCTCATTCTCTCTCTCTTTTTCACACACACACATACTCTCTCTCTCTCAGACTCAAACACTCTTTCTCTCTCTCTCTCACACACACACACAGACACTCGCATACACACACACACACACACACACTCACATACAGCAGTATGCAGACTTAATTCGTTGACTAAATCGCTTTCATCCTCTCTGTCGCACATACAGTATGTGGATCCTCACATCACACACCTCTGCATACACCTGCACTCTTTCATATACTGTAGGACACAGATGACTTGAATGGAAGTAGAGAACACAGCAGCAGTAGCACTTTACAGCCCTACTGCTTTTCATTCCCATTCTGCAGCAGAGTCCAGTCAATGTGAATGTGGGCGCCTGACTGTGTCGGCAGCTAACTGGCGCTGAATGGTCACCTCTCTCGGCCAACACGCTTGGCACAAACTAAGAGTATTGTCGTTAGGGGGATGGAATGACATCATACCCTACAGAACACTGCTACCCTCCCTCCCTTCTCACTTTCACACAGACACACACATACACACACACGGATATGGACACACACACACCCAGCATGGACATACACACGCACACACACGTACACAAATGCACACGCGCACACACACACACACACACACGCACACAC
>CM059271.1:5709211-5726711 GCA_030347295.1 Setipinna tenuifilis | reverse complement strand
GAATCCACACACACACCCACACCCAGACACACACATACACATACACACAGACAGACAGAGACACACACACACACACAAACACACCATAGTCATTTTCACACATTGTTCTTTTACACAAACACAGCTGAATTCCCATGTCTTGCTCTTACAAAGGTGCACTGTGGAAAATCCTCCCTGACACAGGTATACTTTTGCGAATGTAGACATAGCTCCTATACACACACACACACACACACACACACACACACACACACACACACACACACACACACACACACACACACACACACACACACACACACACACACAAATGCTTACACACACACACAGACACACAAATAACACACCCACACACACTTTTGCTCCTGTTTTACCTAGCCCATCAGAGTGTGTGTGTGTGTACACAGGACGCGGTTGTGGGCTGTTGTGGGGTTACGGCGGGTGACGTGCCCTGCCTGCTACAGCCCTCCCGGCAGCTTTTCACATTTTCTCCCAAAATGCCGCAGTGCTCGCCCACAGCAACAGCAGCACAGCCAGAGCCAGAGACAGAGCCAGAGCAGCAGCAGCAGCAGCAGCAGCAGCAGCAGCAGTGGAATGTAAAGGGGACCGCTGGAGAGAGGAGTCCCCCCCTACCTCACTCCCCCCCCCCCCCTCACTCTCCCCTCAGCACCTCTCAGGCTGATGGATGCTGATGTGTCCGCCGTGCACTTCATTTGTTTGGGACACTTCATTACGTGCTGCTTACAAACAGCTTTGTCTTTCACTCACACATACGTGTGTGTGTGTGTGCACACATACACATACATGCACGCACACACACTTGGAAACACACAAACACAGATAAGCGAGCACACACACATATACACACACAGTAAGGAACTAAAACACAAACACACACACACACACACACACACACACACACACACACACACACACACACACACACACACTTACACTCAAACAGGCACACACACATGCACACACACACACACAAAGAACAGAACTCAAGGCACTCTGGTGGACGTTGTGGTATCACCTCTCAGACTTTGCTAGTGTGCTGCAGTCAAGTGCATGGTGAGGGAGGCCACCCTCTTCCTCTTCTGATCACTGAGGGAGCACAACTCTCCTCCAAGACTCAAAAACTTTTCAGAGTTTTTGGATAGATATTTGTGCACCTGCAGCTCCTTGCAAAAGCTGTCACAAACACTCTCACAATTACCCACAACCTGTCGTAGTCATAGCCACTACTCGTCTTCCTTTGTTTTAGAGAGATAAATTAGACATGCAAGCTCACGCCACAAAACAAATGGCTGACAGGCAAAACAAAGGGGAAAACGACAAAAAACCCTCTTCCATTCGATGTCCTAGATTCTGTTTTATCGAGGAAAAAAAAAGAAAAGACTCCGAATGTTCTCGGAGAGACTCAGGAGTCGATGGCTTGAAAGATCTGTCATTTGCTGCGGCTGGAAAAAGCAGAGCCGCAAGGTGGAATTCATTGATTTCACATTAAGCTGTGTGTGTGTGTGTGTGCATGTGTGTGGGTGTGTGTGTGTGTGTGTGTGAAGGCAGGGGCATACTGCAAAAGCCAGCCTATTCCAGCTGTTTGCCCCACTGTCAGCCTTCTGATTCTGCCTCCAAGTCCTCCTTCTCGCAATCAATTACTTCTGCAGCATTTTTAATTTCTTGCCTTTCGTCAACAATCTGCAATCTGCGTCGGTAGCTTCTGACAATTGATGGTCATGAAATATTTTTGGCAAAGGGTATGTGATTTATCAAGATTTTTTTAGTATATAGATTTTTTTGGTTATACCTTCATTTTTTCATTTCATTTTTTAATGTGTTTGTATGTGCTATTTTTTCTTTGTGCTATTTGTTTATTTGTTCTCTGGCCACTCCTCATGTGTGTGTTCAGGTTGTGTGTGAGTGCGTGTGTGTATATGTGTGTGTGTGTGTGTGTTCAGGAAGCAGCACTCGTTCGCTGCACAGTGGGAGTATTGCTGGTTGTATGTGTTTGTGTGTATGTGTATGTGTGTGAGTTTAGTGTGTGTGTGTGTCAGTTTGTGTGTATGTGTGTGTTTGTGTTCAGGAAGCACCTCTCGCTTGATGCTACCTCATGCCATGGCCACATCTGTGGGAGTATCGCGGTTGTGTGTGTGTGTGTGTGTGTGTGTATGCATGTGTGTAGTATGTGTGCGTGCGTGCATGTAGTGTGTGTATATGTGTGTGTGTGTGTGCGTGCATGTAGTGTGTGTAGTGTATGTGTGTGTGTGTACATGTATGCATGTGTGTAGTGTGTGTGTGTGCATGCATATAGTGTGTGTGGGTGTTTGTGTAGTATGTGTCTGTATGTCTGTGTGTGTGTGAGTTCAGTGTGGCGATGGTGGGGTTGCCTGTGGCTCCCGTCTCTGCCATCCATCCCCTCAGTCAATTATGCACATAATCCACATAATGAGATTCCCAACGACATGGGCCAAACATTAGCCCTCAGGGCCTCGGCCCATAGGGAAGAGGGGAAGAGGGGAGGATCAAGGGAGGGAAAAATCCCCCGAAAACACTCAATTATGGTGGTAAAGGGAGACATGATGATACCCTCCACGGTGGATACACACAAGCGAGCCCATCCATTTACAAGCAGGGCAGGGCGCAAAGGGACTCGCTCTGTCGGTTTAAATGTGTGCGGGCTTCCTTAAGCTTTTCCATGGCGACTTGGAAATTGAAACGGAGAAAAGGCTTTTATTCAGATTAGTACGCTGAGGGAGTAAAGCCTCTGGAGAAGGCCCCATGCCAAAGCTGGGCAGTAGCAGTGGCAGGAATGCCCACAGGAAGAGCCTGCCAGAGGGGGCAGGCCCTGAGGAGCGCTGGGCACCAGACTAGAGACTAAGGGCATAGGTTTGGGCTCAAGATTGGTTGGCACACAACAGTTTTTTTTTAACTGTCAAACGTGGCTGTATGGAAATTATGTGTGGAAAAAAATTGGCCAATTGAGCTAAGGATAATTGAGCTAATTCGACATGTTCATATTATCCATATCCTAAATTTCGCACATTCTAGAGACCCAAACTCATGGTAGTGTAGTGAAAATACAGATCACTAGAAACCCCTAGACAGACATAAACTAGGCCATGTCATGGTGATGGGGTGATAATAAAGAAAAATATTCCAAACGCAGAAGCCATGCAGTGATTTGATGTTGTCCTGGTGATTTGTCCCTAAACTCACAGGGAGAAGCAGATGGAATTTTGGGCATAGTTAGAGTCTGAGTGTTGCACACTGACACAATATTTCAAAACGGAAGAAGAAAGATGGCAGTTGAGATCATGGATAGTGTATCAGGAAGATCAACCACTCCTAGAGGGAGGCCAGTCATAAGTCATTTTAGTTGCCTCTGCTCTACTCTACTGAGTAGATGAGTAATAAAATAGCTTTATATTTTCTGAAATGCTCCCGCCTGCAGTGCTGTGTAATAGTCCAACTTCGCTGTGTGTTTGACACAGGGGAAAAGCGTTGCTGTTTTTATTCGCGGTTTGAAGTCACAGTTCCATGAAGGAGGAGGGGAATCGCAACATTAGAGACGAGCGTATCAACAAGTCCCTGTCGGCTCTCTCAGACACAGTGTCTCTTTGAGGCGTCATTGCTAAAAAAAAAGGAGTAAAGAAGAGGTGTGGGTGGAGGAGGTGTGCGCGTCGTGCGGCGTGCGGCTTTACTTCATCGGAAGCAATTCTGTGTCGCCATGACAGCGAGCGCTATGATGTGCCGCGACCACGGAAACACAGTCACAAACACTGCGGCCAGTAAACAATCATGGAGCCACCTCCAGCTCCACACACACACACACACACACACACAAGCACACACACACAAACACACACACGCACACACACACACACACACACACACACACACACACACACACACACACACACACACATACACACACACACAGGCCCTCAGCCCAGGCGTGGGCCCGCTCAGTGGGGGAGATCTGGCCAGGCCTTGGCCCTGATCAGGCCCAGAGCTGGCCCGCAGTAGCTAACTACAACAACGACACTAATTCATCTCAGAGCCCAGGACTAATCCTAGCCTGCATGTATAATCGTCGGTGTCATCAAAGCACTGTTTGAATATGCCACAGGATTTGTTTCAAAGCTGTCATTTTCTCCCTCTCGCTCTCTCTCTCAGCCTGTCATACTTATGACCCTAAAAGCCTCCTCTTTACCTCCCACTCTCTACTGCTGGATTACAGCCTTATTGACTGAAATTACACACCACAAAACAATCGTGCCTTCACCGAGGGATGTTGTGGGAAGGCACGAACAAGCGATCTGTGAGCACCTCCTCCTCCCTCCTCGCATGTCAGCGCGCAACAGGACCGGCGATTGGCCTTTTGGTGATAGTACACTTCCTCCCTGGCTTTGTTTTGGATTAGATTTTGTGTCTGAAAATTAGATAATGTCTGAAAGTCAGACTGAAGCGTTTCACGGAGAGACTGCTTTCAATCAAAATGCGAAAGGCTTGGAACTTAAAAATGGCCCTGTACTATCTTCAGACAGACCAACGACGATGCAGAAACTCTATTTGAAGGCTTAAAAAATCATAGTAAAAAAAAGGAAATGCTAATTACTTTAAGTGGCTAGCGATCAAAGAGCTTTTCACAACAACTGTGTTAAATGTGTGTGATGCCACTACCATACTGCCTCTCACTATCAATACCCACCACTGAAAAAAATCTGCCTTTTATTGAAGAGATTTACACACTTTACAACCACACAAGAGGCATGGCAACAGCACAGAACTAGATGTGGATCACACACCCGACTCTTAGTCGGAAACATAAAGGCTAGGAAGAAGAAATGGCGTTTCTTTTACGGCAGCATCAGGCTGTAGTCAAGTAAGGTGCAGTCATACATTAGCATTCCAACTGTGTTCAATTCCCTGACTAGCCAAGCTTGACAGGGTAATGTCTTTCGAATGTTGTTCATCTGTGGGGATGAAGTGGGGGAAAGAGAAGCAATGTGTTTGGAGCATGATAATGCCTGAATAAATGGAATGGGATAGCCATCAGCATCCCCAGCCTTATAATGTTCACATTTTTACATCGCTTGGATATGGAGAACAGCACAACTTAAGGCTTCCTGCTGTTCCCACCAGTTCCACTGCTGCTGCCGTATTCATGGCAAAGTGCTGCATCTTTTGCCTTTTTCCCCCCTACTAATGCTCTGTAAGGAAAGTAGACATACTGTACAGTACGTACATTTTCTTGCCATCTAGGCTTTTTGTTTTAGCTTCACCTGACCATGACAAGGAGCAGATGGTGCTTTGGGTCCGCATGTAGGCCCCCGTGGAGATGGGGCTTCCGTGAAGTGTGTCAGTGAAGCACCAGTAACTTTTCTCTTTTTCTTTTTTTCCAAGTTTTTTCAGTGTGTGAAAAATGTCTTCAGCATTTTTCGTCTCTCGTCGCATTCAAGACACACACACACACACACACACACACACACACACACACACACACACACACACATGCACGCACACACAAACACAAACACAAACACACACTCACACACAAACACACAAACACACACACACACACACACGAGAGTACTGGCCACCCATGTCTTCTTGGGCCACTGAGGACCACAGCAGGGGCCTTTCAGGGCCAGTGTTTGGTCAGTGTTTCTCTTCTTACCAAGGCCCTTGCTTTCCCTTTTTCATCAGACACACACACACACACACACACACACACACACACACACACACACACACACACACACACACACACACTAACACTCGGTCTTCTACTGTACAGTAAGAGCAGAATTGATGCAGGAGTGTGTGTGTGTGTGTGTGTGTGTGTGTGTGTGTGTGTGTGTGTGTGTGTGATGGTACAGACCTGCTGCATCAGTAGTGTGCTCTGAGAGTGAGATTAAGTCCTCTCCATCATGTTGATTTGTGATGATGTACTGTCTGTGTGGAGCAGGTACACCATCTCTCTGCGCACCGTGTGCAAAAGGAAGACACGTATGATTAATGTGCAAGCACGAGAGTGTGTGTTGTGTGTGGATAAACGTTTGTCTGTGTCTCGTGTGTGTGGATGTGGATGTGTGTGTGTGCATAGTATGTCGTGTGTGTGTGTCATGTGTGCGTGTGTGTGCCTGATGTGTGTGTCTGTGTGTGTGTGTGTATAGTATGCCGGATATGTGTGTGCCTGATGCATGTAGGTGTGTGTGTGTGTGTGTGCCTACATGGGTGTGAGTGTGTGTGTGTGTGCAGTGGGGCTGCACCCTTGTGAAAGTGGGGGCTAGACACTGACCATGGGGGCCGCATCTGGCGCGGGTTTGGGCCAGGTGTGTGCCAGACGAGAGCGGGGTTGGTGGTGCTGTGTGCTGTGCTGGCCGGGGCTGCGGAGGGTGTGTGTGTGTGTGTGTGTGTGTGTGTGTGTGTGTGTGTGTGTGTGTGTGTGTGTGTGTGGAGCGAGAGCAGAGCAGAGCTGGGAGATTAATGAGGCTCGGCTCCAGCCTAGGTAATGAAAGCAGACGCAGCAAGAAAAACGGCACCATGGTAGTTCAAAAACACATCCAATTTCACAGAGTTCACTCACCTCAGACAGATTCTGTGTGTGCGTGTGTGTGTGTGTGTGTGTGTGGATGTGTGTGTGTGTGTGTGTGTGTGTGTGTGTGTGTGTGTGTGTGTGTGTGTGTGTGTGTCTGTGTGTGTGTCTGTGTGTATGTGTGCTTCTCTGTGTGTACATGTGTGGGTCGTGTGTGTGTGTGTGTGTGTGTGTGTGCATGTGTGAGTCTATATGTGTATCTGGGCACATATATGTGTATGTGTGTGTGTGTGTACATACATGTGACTGTACGTGTATGTCTGAGTGCATTTTTTATGTGCAGGAAAAACACACATTTCACATATGGGAGAGTCAAGCGACCATGCAAGGAAGTCATTACAGTCAGTGCTGGTCCTGCGCTCGTTTGTCCCTGCTGTGCTGGGTGTGCTCTCGTGGTGTTGAAGAGATGCTCTTTGAGCTGCTCCATGGCTCACTGGAGAGACTGCGGGTTGGCTTATTTTACTGTCAAAATCTCTAATGAAGCACAAACGCTGTCAAGATGCAGCTCAGAAGGGAAAAAAAAAATACATCTTGAAATTCAAATATGACGAGGACAAAACACGCTTGGGTCGTTTCGAATGCCCCAGTCATCTTGCCACGAATGTGATTGATCAATTTAAGGTTTAAAGCAGCAGTGTGCTGTTGTTATTATTATTCAGCATAGTCTGGTTTGCTGTCTTTGTTTATTTATTTATTTATTTTTTGTGTAGATGTTATGTTTTTGTGTGTTAGAACTGCAAGAATGCAATTGATTACTTACTTGACTAATAATCGACTAATAAAATCATCTGTTTTGAAATATTGATTTGGGCACTAAGAAATTGTGTTGTTTGTATGGTTATAGGAAAAGGTAACAGTATTTAAAAAATGATTTTTTTCTTGTATCTTTAATTTCTATGTGTGGATCATTTATAACATCATTCACATCTATGTGTCGATCATTTGTAACATCATTCTACATCATCAATCATAGTCTTTGTGAGACACAGATCTTTTTTTTCATTTTCTGTGTCAATATCCAAACATCTGTTTGATTAATGAAAAAAATAATTCACAAATGGAATGACTACAAAAATAATAATTTCTTCATGTCCAGGTTTGTGCGTGTGTGTGTGTCAGTGTGTGTATTTGAGAGAGGGAGTGTGTGTGAGAGAGAAAAAAGAGAGAGAGACCATTTGTTTGTCTGTGTTTAAAAGAAAGAGTGTGCATCTTTGTCTATATGTGTTTGGTTTATGCAGGTGTGTGTTATATATTATATATTATGTATATTATAGATATTATTTGATATATATATATAATTATATATATTATGTTGATATTCTTATGTTCAATTGTGTCTATTATTCTGTGTGTGTGGTGTGTGTGTGTGTGTGTGTGTGTGTGTGTGTGTGTGTGTGTGTGTGTGTGTGTGCATGTGTGTGTGCAGGCTGGAGCTTCAGCATGGGCTCGGCCTACCAGTTCCACAGCTGGAGGGTGTTTGTGGTGGTGTGTGCTCTGCCCTGCGTGTGTGCCGTCGTGGCCCTCACCTTCATGCCTGAGAGCCCCCGCTTCTACCTGGAGGTGAGCCACTCGGCCACACACCTCTCATTTACCTTTAATTCATGTGTTATTTTACTTATTTTTTGTGCTTTTACATATTGTTATTTTTGTTTATTTTCCTCATACTTGTTTTACACTTATCTTTTATGCTTTTATGTATTGTTTGTTGTGTTTTTTTTACCTTATACTTGTTTTACACTTATCTTTTATTCTTTTATATATTGTTCTTTGCTTTTACTTTTGTGAAACACATTGAACTGCCTTTGTGTATGAAATGCGCTATAATGCGCTAGCAAGAAAGAAATCATGGGTATACAGTGTATCTGATCATATGGGACTTTTTATTTTAGCAATTGTTTTTAGAATTATAACAACAACAACAACAACAACCATGGAAATAATAAAACTACATTAAGCTGTGAACTTATCATCGAGAAGGCTTGAAGTAAGCCATATCAAGCTTTTTGGGCATTACAATGTCCCAGTGTACAAAAGCCAAGGATAAATCTTTCTCAGTTTATGAGAGGCTTATTACTGTGAATGCCTGCCAAATGACTGAATAGCTACTCCGTTTTTTATGTTTCGAATTTGTTTTGATTCTCATTCTATTTCATTTATGTTTTATAGTAGCAAAACAACATTACTTGCAAATGTGGTTGCTTTTGCTGGATTGATGGGGGAGGCTGAACGTGAGTGAGGAGCTCTGGCCCCCTTTGAAGAGTGTGAGGCGAGGGGTGTCGTGACTACACCCCCCCCCCCCCCCCCCACCCCCACTGACAGGCTGGAGCAGCAGAGTGGGTGGCTGTCACGCTGCGATGCAGATAGTGGTTAATCCCCTGTTAATTCCCCACGGATTTCTCCTCTCTCTCTCTCTCTCTATCTCTCCCTCTCTCTCTTTCTCTCCCTCTCTCTCCCTCTCTCTCTCTCTCTTGGTCTGTGTCTCTCTCTCACTCTCTTTATCTCACTCTCTTTCTCTCCCTTTCTCACTGTCTCTTTTTCTTTCTCTCTCTGTCTGTCTGTCTGTCTCTCTCTCTTTCTATTTATCTCTCTCTGTCTCTTTCTCCCTCTCTCTTTCTCTGTGTCTTTTTTCCTACCTTTCTCTTTCTCTCTTTCTTTCTCTCTGTTTTTTTTCTCTCCCTCTTTTTTCCTCTCACTGTCTCTCTCTCTTTTCTCTCTCTCTTTTGTCTCTCTGTCTCTCTCTGTCTCTCTCTCTCTCCGTGTCTCCCTCAGGTGGGAAAGCACGATGAGGCCTGGATGATCCTCAAACAGATCCATGACACCAACATGCGAGCGCGTGGACAGCCGGAGAAAGTCTTCACTGTGAGTCTCTTCCCGCCCCGTGCCATCACATCCCTAAGCGCTTTAGCACAGTGACACATCCTAAATATCGCTGAGAACCACAGATGATTGTCCATCACCCCCCCTCCCCTCATTTATGTCGGATTTTGGAGGTGTTTTGTGTCACTCATGAAAACAAGCATACACCCCAGCATCACAGTACAGTTACAGCAACAAACAGTGCAATATAATATTAGCTAATAGTTAATTAGAAAATTAGATAATTAGATAGATGTATCCTTAATAATAATGGATTCTCATGGATGAATCTATTCCACTACACTATTTCTTTTACTGTAAACTAAATGTTGAATCTGGACTGTCAGTGCTGAAAGGCTGTCCCCATCGCAATGTAAAAGGGTATTTTGTAAATAATTTCTTATCTGTGTTGCAGGTCAATAGAATTAAAATCCCCAAACAGATCGATGAGTTAGTGGAAATGGAGTCCGAATCTGCAAATGTTGTATCTAAGGTCATCTTCAGAATGAAGACAGAACTTTATGGGGTAAGGCCACTTGTCATGTAAGTGTGAGTGTTTAAGCATTCATGAAGACTCCATGCAAACAGATACACGCATCTACAGTACTGTTACAAACTGAAGCTATGAGATGAGTTTTGAATGTGAATAATTGCATACATTTATTATGCCACTGTGCTTAGCAGTCATACTCCATAGGCTGTGTGCAGGTTAAGGCATGGATGTGTTACTCAATAAAATGTCTACTGTTGCAGATCTGGGTGAACTTTCAGAAGTGTTTTCTCTATCCAGTGAAGGACAACACAGTGAAACTGGCCATCGTCTGGTTTACTCTGTCGTTTGGGTGAGGAGGACTTTTTTTGACTTTGTCATTTATAGTGATTTCCACTGCACAATACACTCCCATAGACAGGAATGGTAAGAGTGATATTTTAAGTGAAAATCGGAAGTATCTGGACATCATTCAAGGCCTAATGCCATCAGACATTGATCTGTACATATCGATGAAGTACCTTTCTATACATAGGGAAAGCGAAGTCTTTGAACTTGGAACTTGGTTCGAAATTGACTAAGACTGTCAGGCGTTTTCAACGATTTTTTTCCCCCCCAGATAAATCAACCTCTGCCGCTAGAAATAGACTTCAAAAATGACACATTGCCCTCATTGATTTACCCACAGACTGAAAAAAGGACCCATTTTTGTATATCCTATTGTATTTTGCAGCGAACAGAATATGTCTTTTATGTTTTAAAATGTACCAATTAATGTACGTATATGTGATTCTTTCCCACCAGGTATTATGGTTTGTCTGTCTGGTTCCCTGATGTGATTAAGCACTTGCAGGCCGATGACTACGCATCCAAAGTGAAGGTGCACACCAACGAACACGTTAAGGATTTCACCTTCAACTTCACTCTGGAGAACCAGATTCATTCCAATGGAGTATTCATTAATGACAGGTAAAACTAGGAGCTAGGAGCCTTTAATTACTGCCAGCCAGCCTGCCTGCATGTGTGACCTTAACAGACGCGCAAAGCATTACTAAGAACTTGTACTGCACTACTTTCTTGTGTAGTAATCTCCTTGTATTGCCAAATTCAATCATGAATAGAGTTTTTTTTTCCTTAAATTTAATCTACTTGTATTGCCAAGTTTAATCATGAAAAGATTTTTTTTCCCTAAAGCCCAAGAATCACTTAGAGGCATATCCCTTTCATTTTGTCTTAACAGTTTTGTGAATATGAAAATGAAGTCGGTCACATTCATTGATTCTACGTTTCGTGACTGCCATTTTGAGGATGTCACTTCTGTTGGCTCCTTCTTCCGAAACTGTACATTTATTGGAACTTACTTCTACAATACGGGTAAGTTTGACACAGTTAATAAAATAACACAAGTAATTTTACTTGTAACAACTCACATTGAAAAACTAATATTTAGTTTATGGCATATATCTTTTAAATGTTTACATTCAGAATTATTTAAATATCTGTCTGTGTATCTATCTTTTAAGTATATATCAGAGCTTGACTAAATCTTTAGGGATCTAAACCAAAACCAGAACTCTTTAATTAATCAAAGGTCTTTAAGCCAGGAGCAATCAACATGTGCCATTTAAGTGCACTGTTTTTTTTTTTTTTTTGTGATTATACTTTTTATTTGCACTGTCAGAAGAATATACACAAGCAAGATGTCTTAATAGAAGTGCACTGTTTTTTTAGTTATTTCAATGTATTGTTAAGTATGCAGAAATATTATGACTGGTGACTTTTAACACATGATTTGTGACTGTTGTGAATGTCTTGACCCCTCTAATATCTGAACAACTTTAGAACAATCTATATGGTTAAAATCTGCAGAGGCAAATCACCAGTGAATATCAGTAGACTTCTCTTAAGTGTGCTCACAGATTCATACAGACAAATGTCAGAGTTCTCCTCAAGTCTAAGATTAATACACAAAATAGCATTTAATCCACAGGCCCCATGATCTTGCAGTATTAGTTTTACACCAAAAACAACATCCTTGAAATAGCTGAAAACTAAGAATTTAACCTTTGAAAGCCATGGTGAGTTACTGTTGCTGTTGCTATAAGGAAATCCTCTCCCCAGATAACACAAAATGTAGGACGTATTTTAGGCTGGCAAGATAGCTCAGATTATTACCAGTAATATAAATATATTGGTAGGTTACTTTTAATGCCTCTCTCACTTGAATCCCTGGTGTTATTACACTGTTATTCAGGATAAGGCTTCACACGGATGGCTACTTATTTACTGAGGTAATTTTGTGATGCTAAGATGAGGAGCACAAAGCTGAGAAGTGCTAGCGTAAACCAAGTGGGGGAGATAATAAAATGGAAATCACCACTGGCTAAATATGTGTGTGTGGTTATTCGTCTTTTTTGTTGCAGACATTGATGACTCCAAACTCATCGGGGGAACCGTGGTTATCAACAGCCAGTTCTTTCACAACAAGACAGGCTGTCAAATGACATTCGACGATGACTACAGTGCCTACTGGGTTTACTTCGTCAACTTCCTGGGCACCCTTGCTGTGTTGCCAGGCAACATAGTATCTGCTCTTCTCATGGACAAAATAGGGCGCTTGTCTATGTTGGGTAGGAATGATTACTCAAACGCGCTCTGTAGGCTGATCTTAAAATAACAATGATGATTGTGTAAATCTCCAAATAACTATTTTTTTTCCTAATTATAATATAAAACAGCAGAGTAGAGCACCAGTCCTTACTATATCTGTCAGTACTCAGGGGAACTTGATTTGGTTATATGACATAATTCAAACATGCATAAGGTGTTTTTATTGTTTATTTCACTACCCATATAAAATCATACATAATACTTATAATATTCCCTATTTTAGATATTGATATTTTGTTTTTGCAGGTTTTTATATGATCTTAAACGTAAAAAAAAGCAGGAAAAAAGCTTTACTGAATCTACAATTACTCAGGGAAACTTGATCTAAAATACTAAGCATGATCCAAACATGCATAACGTATCTGTTCTCAGTTTATTACACATTTACATAACACTTTTAAAAATATATTCTCTTTCCGGGCTATTGATATTGCTCTTGCAGGTTTTTCGATGATCTTGTCTGGGATCAGCTGCTTCTTCCTGTGGTTCGGCACCAGTGAGTCCATGATGATAGGCATGCTCTGTCTCTATAACGGCCTTAGCATATCTGCCTGGAACTCACTGGATGTGGTCACTGTGGAGCTGTATCCTACAGACAGGAGGTATGCTAACAGGGCTGACAGGCCCCAACTCGACCGCTCTCTCTCGACCTCGCCCGCCTGCCGCACGTTGGTGTGTCGTGTCTCGTGTCTCGTGTCTCGTGCCCGTGTTGTGGTCCATTTGTGTCTGTGCTTGTGTATGTGTGTGTGTGTGTGTGTGTGTGTGTGTGTGTGTGTGTCGCCTGTTCCGTCGTACCTCCTGCCTGGCTATAGTGTGGTTCAGTCTTCGTATCCGGTAATGCAGGTGCACACACCCACTCAGACAGATAAACAAATAAACTACTGTGTGTTTATTGTGTTGTGATTACATTAGGCCCCCTTTTCACTATCTGTCTTTCTCAGTGTACTTACAGACACACACACACACACACACACACACACACACACACACACACACACACACACACACACACACACACACACACACATATTCTCTATCTCTCTCTTTCTTTCTCTCTCTTTCTCTTTCACACACACTCTCTCTCTCTCTCTTTCTCTCTCTCTCTCTCTCTCTCTCTCTCACACACACACTTTTTCCCGTCATTCTCTTTATCAGTCAGTTCATGGACTTCTTTGTTTTATTGCCTTCTTGATTTACGCACCAATTTTTACCTTTTATTTTCACAGTGCATCTTTAAGAGGTTGTCTGGCTGTCCTTGCTTCCCCCCTCTCCCCTTTTCTCTCTCTCTCTCTCTCTCTCTGTCTCTCTCTCAAACACACACAATCTCACACAGACACAGACACACACACACACACACACACACACACACACACACACACACACACACACACACACACACACCTCTCTCTCTCGTGCTCTTTCTCTCTCTCTGTCACTCACACATACTCACCCATACTCTTTCTCTCTGTCTATCTGTCTGCCCCCCCCTCTGTGTTTCCCACACACACACACACACACACACACACACACACACACACACACACACAGACACACACCTCTCTCTCGTGCTCTTTCTCTCTCTCTCTCTCTCTCTCTGTCACACACACACATATACTCACCCCTCTCTCTGTTACCCCTGTTCTTTTTTTCAGAGGCACCGGCTTCGGCTTCTGCAACGCCCTGTGCAAGCTGGCGGCAGTGCTGGGCAACCTGATCTTCGGCTCGCTGGTGGGCATCACCAAGGCCATCCCCATCCTGCTGGCCTCCTCCGTGCTGGTGGGCGGGGGCCTGGTGGGCCTGCGGTTGCCTGACACCAGGAGCAACGTGCTCATGTAAACCCAAAAAGGAGAAAAACGAAAAACACAAAAAAGTTATACAAATATAAAAAATGAATTAAAAAAAAAGAAATAAATACATGAAATGGGGGAGGGAGGTGTGTGTGACACCAGACAAAAGGCTTAACCCAGCTAACCACGCAGAGAGCTAAACCCCATGTTTGTTGTGTTGCGTGTCATCTCTCCCGTCTTGTTCTTGTTTAAGGTGCTCACATAAACATCTCCCAGAAATGCATTTTGGAAGAGAACAGCTCACATTGGTTTTCCAGTTAAGTGTGCTTTGACGACAGCTCTTTGTGCGTTTCATAACAGCATTCAACAGTAGTCAGTACCCAGTAGCGCAGTTGCCATTACCCATCAAGCTGTAGCCATATACATACAGTACAATGCATCATCATCATCATCATAGCCATCATAGCCATAACGAAATCAGACAAAATCAATCGTTTGACAATATCTCTAGTTCTGGATTAAAACTTCTGGTTATGCAACCCATGTCAGGCAGGTGTCAGGTTCCTGATATAGCCGTGGTGTGTCTGCGGCTGGCTGTGAGCTGTGAGCTGGGGTGTCTGGGGTGTCTGGGGCTGTGGGATCGGAGTGAGTAATGAGGTGGCCGTCGCTCCTGGTGCTCCGCCTGTAAAAACAAGCTGTAATAATGAGCACCTGGAGCCGCCTGTGTGGGCCTGGCTGCCTTCCTGCCTGCCTGCCCGGGCCCCTGGCCAGCCCTGTATGTGAAGGGGCCAGGTGAGCAGATGACGGAGATGGAGGGAGGGAGGGATAGATGGGGGGAGGCTGAGATTTGGATGAGGTGGAAAGGGTGGGGGGTTGTGTGGGTCGTCATCATGACGGCTGTTGTGGCACAGCTGGCAGAACAGAGGAGAGGAGAGAGCAGGAGAGGAGAGGAGAGGAGAGGAAAGAGCAGAAGAAGAGAGGGAAGAAGAGAGCAGTATAGGAGAGGAGAAAAGATGGTGCAGGATTCGGTCGTGTGTGTGGGGGTGGGGAGGAGGGCAGATCTGTGCCAATTACACCTTTCCATGCCACGTAAACTTCTCACCTGCCATGTAGTTAGTGCTCTGTGTAAACATATATTATATGCAGCGAGACTGACATCTGGGATTTTTTTTTCTTAAAATGATAAAACAGCTGAGAATGGGAATAGAAATTAGCCACTTTCTGCTGTCAGAGAATACAGAGAACAGTAATTTGTTGTTCTCCTAATTATGTATATTTTATGATGTGATTGGTACAGTTTGAAAAAGGGTTCCTTTCTGGGTGCTGTTGCAAATCTCTCTTAGGGCAGAAAAGTTTAGTTTTGGTGTTGAATCAAAGAACTTGTTCACACCACTGAGAACTATTTACTTACAGTAGAAGCTATAGAAATGGAAAATGTGGGTCTTTAAGGGTCTGTATAAACGCATTACTAACACCTGCAGTGGGAGTGTTGGTTAAGCCTTTTGCTCAGGTGTCCTCTTAATGAATAAAATGGCCATATGAGGTTACTGTGGGTGTTGTCATAATATATGTACATATCAAATGTAGCGCTAAGCTAAGAATTTATACTTTGTTGGCAGCCACATTTCTAAGCAAAAGAGAAACACGCCCAGCTCTTTATTTTTGCTAAAAAAATGCTCTGGCTAAAGTGTTCTGGATTTGTGTTGGACTGTTTGTGTTGTACGCAGGCTCTGTGGTAAACTCTGTTTTTTTTTCTCTGTTTGTCGCTTCTATGCCTGTTTGAAAACGATTCATTGAGGCAGTGATTGTACATATTCACGTCATGCTGCTTCCTCTGTGAAACACTGAATGGCCTTTTACGAAAAAAAAAAAATCGTGCAAAACGTGCCTCTCCTTGTCAGAGTGATCTCACCCTCCTCACGTGAAAGAGGTCACCTGGGCGTTCCCCGTTCTCAAGGTCGGAGAATCGGGAGATGAAGAGGGAAGGGGGAACGCTCAGAATGCGCCCATACCCTGCTCCAATCACTTCCCATTCCCATTGTGAACATAGAGATGTCTTTGTGCTTGTAGTGTGATATTTCCAATACCATGCACAACACTATGCAAAAGTCTCAGAGTCGTCTTTCTCTGGTGTTGAAATTGAAAACTTTTTTGCTGTTGTGTGTTTTTGTTTTGTTTTTAAATGAGAAGTGGGAAATGATTCCGTCAGCAATAATTTAGTATTATTAATTAAAACGTATCAGAAAACACTATGTATATTCATGCTAATCTGAAACAGAGATGGATGATGTTTTTTGGGCTTTTAGTACCAGGTAATATTGTGACACTTGAGTCAGGACGCTTTAAAAAGGCAACTTGAATTAGGATGCTTAAAAGGCAACTTGAATTAGGATGCTTTAAAAGGCAACTTGAGTTAGGATGCTTAAAAGGCAACTCGAGTCAGAATGCTTAAAAGGGCAAGTTGAATTAGGATGCTTAAAAAGGCAACTTGAGTCAGGATGTTTAAAAAGGCAACTCAACTAGCTCTGTGTGAAGCAGTCCTTGTGCTACTGTACTGTAAACGTCAGGAGTAGCATTTCTAAACATGCCACACTGCTGACACATCCAGAGAGAAGGTCAGCACTTGTAGCAGTGTGGAGGCTGAGGAGAGGGTGTAAGATGGATGAGGGAGATGGCAGAGGATAGCTGGGATGTCAGTGGGAGTCTGTAGTGGTGTGGGGAGCTGAGTGGGAGTGACAGGGGTGCCTCTAGAAATTCTGGGCCCCCTGAAAGTAAATAGTTTTGGAACTCCCCATCCCTCTGTTGGGGGGGTGTGTGTATGTGTGTGTGGGAGCGGGGGTGGTGATGGGGGGTATCTGTAGGTGTGTGTTGCTGCTGCGGGGAGAGAGAGGCTGGGGAGGCTGGGGTCTCCCACCCCCAGCAGATGGCAGTGCGTGTCTGGAGCAGAAGGGAGGGAGGGGAAGCCTGCGGGTGCTCCCCGGCAGCGCAGCAACGAGCGCGAGCGGACACCGAGGCTTCCAAGTAGCGCTCGCTTCATTAGGCTCTCGAGCAGCTTGAGGTGTGTGTATGTGAGTGAGTGAGTGTGTATGTTTG
>CM059271.1:5686711-5706711 GCA_030347295.1 Setipinna tenuifilis | reverse complement strand
TTTTCTCACTATTCTTGCTACTATTGCTAAGCTTTACTCTAGATGTGAATATCACACAGACATATTAACAGTCTTTGCCTGTCTTGTTTTTTATAAATGTTAATTTAAGAATTAGCATATTGTGACCATGTCTTCCCTGTTTAGTAACACTAGTGTGAGCTTCGGGTTTTTTTGTTTTGTTTGTTAGTTCCTATGCCTCTTTTCCCTCTTTCTTTTGTCTTGAGCCGTTGTGCCATTTGTACCCCATGTTAACCATCTTTGCCCCCCGTTTAGATGTTTTCTTTGTTTAACCCATTAAGATTATCAAGTGTCTCTCCCTGCTGCTCTCTTTCTCAGCTTTTTATCCATTCATGTTTCGTTTTTCACTGACAGTCCCCTTTTTTAAAAAGTCTATTAATTGTGTGTTTTTCCTCTGTTGCTCCCTACCCTCTAGTCGTTTTTTTTCCATCTCCTTCATCGCCTGGGGAGATCACGGCCCAGTGGAGGAAACAAACAGTTGCCTTCTCTTCTATTTTCTTCCTTTTCTCTTCCTTTCTCTCCTCTTCTCTTCTCTGTGTTTGTGTTTTTGAGCAGTTTTGCATTTGGAATGCTCATCACCTGTGAAATACTGATGGGTTGCCATGGAAACCCCATGACAGCCTCAGCAACCATGACATTAGCCACATCACCAGGATTATCCCCTTTGCAATATTCTCACGAAACATGCGAGCTATGGATCTGTAATAAGATACCGAGGTATAGGCACATAATTATAACAGCATAACTTTAGTGACAACATAAAAAAGCAAACAAAGGACTAAAACAATAATCAGTTAAACTAGTGGTTTCATAGGCCTATTCATTGCAGTGTGATTTTAAAAGGTTTATAAGATATTGGCCTAGCACCAAAAACATTGTCAAAACTGATCACTGAAGCCACAAGGCCACTACTTGTTTTAAATTATTCTAATTTTGGAATGTGAATATATCTACCATGTAAGTGGTGTGGTTTTGTAAAAAAGAGCTCCATTTAATTCTTTAAATGCTTATTAATAGTGTCTATGTAGCTCAACATATGTAGTGCTTTCATTTAAATCACCAAAACAAAGACCCTATAACTAAGGCTTAATGAAATCTGTCAAATTCCAGTGGTCTACCAAGGCTATAGTTTCACACACTCAGTGCAAAAAGGGTCCAAAATTGTTCAGGAGGACAACACAGGTACAAAAAAAGGTGGGCAACATAGACATCATACAGGCGCCCTACACAAAATCAGAGATTTCTTTTGAGTAACTACATTTTCTGCCTGGATATTTAACATCATAGGGAGCCAAATGTGTCCCTTCCATTAAAATCAGGATAATTCTGCCACTCATGCGCAATGTGTGTTTGAGTAGCGCGCGCCTTCGACAAACGAGCATTGGAGACAGCTCTGCAGAACTCCAATATGGCGTGCGCAGGTGAGCCGCCAGGTGGAGCTGCGGGCAGCTAATTAGCACGCAGGTTGGTGCGGGGTCGGGAAAGGAAACTGTCGTGGTTGAGTGGAGAGAGAGAGACTGGTACAGCCTCTTGCTACAAGTCAGCGCAATGGGAGCTTTTTGAGTGAGAGACGAGCGGTATGAGTTGCAACTGACTTAACAGCATTTATCATTCATCACGTTTTATTGGGCAGCTAAGTCAAACCACTTTACTTCAGTTAGTTTGGGGCGGTTTACTATTTCTTTGCAACAGACGTCCCGGGTCGAATTATCAGCAAGTTTACACTACTGGGAGCTTAGTCTTGAACAAGTGTTTCTAAACTGGGGAAACCGAAGCAGGATGTACCATGAAGACAACGCAAATTCACTCAGGCCACGATATGGATGTAAGTTCACACTCCTTTTATGTTTACAGGGCAACATATTAGACAATAAGTTAGTTATTGTTTAATCAAGAAATGATGATTTTGTTCCCTCTCTGTTTACGTAAATCTCAAATTGTACACTGTTGTGTTTTGGTGAATTTATCTGGATGACAAAGTCTGTCATATTTTTTTAATTTTTAACTGGTTGTGTGTACCCTTTGGCTCTCCTAACACCAACCACTGAACATAGTCTTGTGGCACTGGGCCTACTGTAACCTGCTTGTCATATTACTGGGTGTTGGACTTAGGTTCCTTATGTGTCAAACCTACATCCTGTGTCTGTGTTGAGGTGTTAAGGTCAATGTTGGTTAAATCCCAAAGGGTCTTCTAATTTGGGAGTGCACTGATTTGTGTGCTTCATGATGTTATAGGTTCAGTCCCTCTTGCACGTTTTTTTGTAAATTGTTTAATTATTTACTATTTCTCTGTCAGCCTGTGTCAAAGATGTCATAAGACTCTTTTAATGCTCATAGCTATAGTGCTAATATGCTTCTAAGTGCAGCTTGATCAAAGCCGTACCTTTTGTCAAACATTAGCTAGATTTCTCAGTCCCTAGAAATTGTTTGTCATCAGCATAGGTTCCTAAAACCAGTGTTGCAAGGTTTGTTTGTATCTGGTGATGTAATGATATTCTTGGGCCTAAGCGCAATAATCCAGTCACTGGAAAAGATCAATTTACACTTCCACCCCAGCAACAATATCTGTTCTGTTAGGTGAATGAATGGGGTGTAGGTGTATGCATGCACGTGTGTGTGTGTGTGTGTGTGTGTGTGTGTGTGTGTGTGTATGTGTATCGGTTTGTGTGTCGGTGTGTGCGTGCGTGCGTGTGTGTCCGTGTGTGCGTGTGTCTGTGAAGGGCCTGTTCCTGAAGTACAGAGGTGTTCCTGAACATGTCGGGTTTGGGAATAAAAGTGGTTGTTGTTTACCAGCGTAATATTACCTACCCAGCAGCTGAGATCAAATGTTTCCCGATAGGCAGACTGTTTAAACACACACACACACACACACACACACACACACACACACACACACACACACACACACACACACACACACACACACACACACACACACACACTTTTTTAACACTCTCCAATATTTGCTGATGTCAGTCAGTGGTAATTTGTTGACTATGTCAGCATACGGAAATGTGGGATGCCTTTGCAGACACGAAAAGAAATGTTTTCACATATCTATGTTTCTCATTATGTAATTTTTAAAGGTTAGAGCAGAAGTTCACTGTAATATCTCTGACACATCAATTGTGTAACTGAATAGGAACAACAGGCTTAAGGTGTAAGGCAAGGTCATGGTGAAGTCACTTCACTGTCAGGCTACTGTACCTTTTTCTTTCAGTGGGAACAGCTCAGTTTCACTTAGCTATTTTCATTTCTCTACAGAGAATGCATATTAATACTTCACTTTCAGCTTCCTCTGTCTTTAAACACATAGACAGGATGCCTTTAATCTTTAATCAGCTCTGGTACAACACTGTTGTGGGGGTGAAAAAAAAGTTAGGTAGATCAGTGAGGTAGATCAAGTGATGATATCTCTGAACAAATGAATTTGCCTAATTCTTTACAATAGTTTATTAGTTTCTTAGGTACAGGCAGATACTTCTTGCATCTTTACCTTTACATCTTTCAACTACAAGGCTACAGTCTTCCTCAGCGAAAAAAACAAAACAGTAACAATGTAGTTTGATTGTTCAAGGCAGTTGAGCTGTTCAGCGGAGTAAAACTGAGGTCTCGGGGGACTGTGACAATTCTCAGGGACTGTTTTCACTCATCTGCCATCAGCTCGCTGTCTCACTGACCTTCACTCAGCCCCTTGTGCCTGTGCCGTCTCCTGACTGGGGCAGGAAGCGTGGCATCTGGACCTCAGTGGTGCGGTGCGGTGCGGCTGCATTGTTACCAGATTTATTCTTAGATTGTGCTGTGCTGAGCTGATGTGAGGCAAAACGTTTAGAAAAAGGGGACGAAGGTAACATTCCTCTTCGGTTACCACCAGACCTCTAGATGACTGCAGAAGGTGGCTGGAAGGAAGGGAAGGTGTGTGTGTGTGTGTGTGTGTGTGTGTGTGTGTGTCAGTGTGTGTGTGTGTATGTGTGTGTGTATATGTGTATATGTGTATATGTGTATATGTGTGTATGTGTGTATGTGTGTATGTGTGTATGTGTGTATGTATGTATGTGTGTATGTATGTGTGTGTGTGTATGGATACAGTATGTGTGTTTGTGTTTGTGTATGTGTGTGTGTTTTTCTCACATCTCGCCACAATTAAGATTCAACATGGCTTCTCTGCAGTGCAGCCAGCCCGTGCCAGCCCATCAGACAGTGGCGATGGTCCCGGCGAGACTGGACTCAAAGGTCGTGTGCTGCTGTAGCTCACTATTTACCCAGAGGTGGGAGGGAATGAGGGAGAGGGAGAGCCTCTTCACTGCAGCAGGCGGACTCAGAGCAGCCTTCGCTGGCCCCTGTGATTCACAATCACCCCCTAATGACACAACAAGATATGGCAGAAGGTTAATGGCTGTACCCAGCATGGCTGGCAAACACTCATAAGGCTATTAGTCTGTTTAAACGCTTATTTTATTTTATTTTATGTTATTTATTTTTGCCCAGTTGTGCTGCTCAGTTTAAGTTTTTTTCCCTTTCCATCCCACGGCAGAATAAGAATTGATGACACTTAAATGGTTGCTCTCTGAAGGAACACAAATAGTGGAGATACTCTTGTGCGAGCTTGCTCCCATCACCTTCCCTTTTGTCCGGCCACAGCATTGGGAGCGATGCCACAGATAGCGTGAACAAAAGGGACTGCACAATGTAGCTCCGCAGGGATTGGTTGGCAAGCCCGTGCCTGTTTCAGCCAGGAGAGATGGCTCCCTAGTTTTTTTTTTTTCTTTTTGTGCCGGTCTGGCTGGCATGATTCTCTCGCTCGCTCGCTTGTTTGAGAGTGCCAACGCGTGGACGCTCTTTACCTGTCAGCAGAATCGCTTAATACTCCGCAAGTGAGCGCTGCCCAGAGGGAGACCGGGGGCACCCCACTGGCACAAAGACTTAGGAGACAAGAATATTGGATTACTTTAGTGGCCGCTGACACATACACACACACATACACACACACATACACACACACACACACACAGAGCGGACATTGCTTTTCCTCCCAGAGGTGTCCCAAGGGTGTCATTTTGTAGATTTGGGTCTTTCTCTTTGCTGAAGTGAATGGGTTTGGCTACTGTAGCCCACAGGGTAAATGTGTAAGGCTGTGTGACATTGTGAGCACATTTCTCCATCTGGGGGGACTGTCTTTATCTTAGACACATTTGAAATACATGTAATGTACTGTGTACTTAAACCTTTTAGCGATACCTCGGGTCAGCTAGGACCATTTTGTTGCCACCTCTGAGTTCCAGGCCGGCCAACTTAAGGTAACCACTTCCACCTAGGTAGTACACAGCTCTGTCACTGCCAGGCAACTGGGGACCGCAGTCTCTGTTCCCTAAATATTGGTGACACTATCCTCAGGAGACACAGAAACGCCTGAGGCGGGAAGCTAGCACCTTGAAAAAGCTCATGTTCTTCAGCAGGAGTGATTTCATCTAGACATGGCATGCCAGGGGCTTCCTACAGACATTATATCTTTGCTCACAAAAGCAAAAAAAATGTTGTTTGTGCATAGATTTAAAAAAAAAGGAATCTATTAGAGTTTGTGTAAATAAGTCAGCGCTCCATAGCCCCAAGGGACACATGTCACTTCAAGAAGCCCAGCTCTCTTCTCTGAACCAGCACCATACTGCAGCAGCATCAGCAGCAGTAGCTACTGTAAGTAGTGTGCTGCTTGGCCACAGCCTCACCCTCCCACTGGCAACAGGGGACAGGGCCCTTTTCACCTCACCTTCAGGCCCTTTTAGAGACACATTTATGGGCCTGCAGACCAAGCCACTCAGCCAGAAATAAAGGGATTTCTGGGGATTTTGCCAGGATGGGTACGCAGGGGGGAGGAGTCGATAGAAAAGGAGGAGGAGGAGGAGGAGGAGGTCAAGGTAGGGGCGTCTCTCAGGAGGTCAGCCAAGCATCTGAGGACAGTTCCACAGCCTCACCTCACTATCCAGCAGCACAGTTTTGAAAAGCACCCAGTCACCCCAATCCCCAGTCACAATCAACTATCTAAACATTGTTCAACTTCATGACCTCATGGTAAGTTAGAGTTAGTCTTCTGTTATGAACAGTGCCCACCTAGACCTTTTCAAATTACAGGGGTGTGTGTGTGTGTGTGTGTGTGTGTGTGTGTGTGTGTGTCTGTGTCTGTGTGTCTCTGTGTGTGTGGTTGTGTGTGTGTGTGTGTGTGCGCGCGTGTGTGTGCATGTGCCCGTGTGTGTGTGTGTGTGTGTGAGAGAGAGTGTGTGAGAGTGTGTGTGTTTGTGTGTTTTGGTCTGCCTGTGTATTGTGAAACCATTTGTTGGGCACACCCAGTAACTTACAACATCCAAAACAACAGCGTTTAACCTTGAATATCACGGGTCATCAGTACTTATGTTTAGTATAATTATCTTACTTGTTTGTTACCAGCAGCCTGTGGTGTTTACCACACTTTTTAAAGTGTTGGCGATATGAAAGCACATAGATCATTCCCTTGACCTGTCTGACGTGTTTGTGATTTGAAAGCACATAGATTGTTCCCTTGACTGTTATGTCTGTGTAGTGCCCAAGAGGGACCACCCAAAAGAATATAGGAAAGGTTCCATGCATCCACCCTCAATGTCAGGTCTCCATGCTCCCTGCATTCACCTTTGACTGTAGCTGTTTGTTCCTGTGTTTGTGTTGCAGCCATTGTGGACGACGAGAGGCTCTCGGCCGAGGAAATGGATGAGAGGAGACGGCAAAACATTGCCTATGAATACCTGTGTCACCTAGAGGAAGCTAAACGGTGCGTACCCCAGCTTAGTCTGCTGCACTTGTGGGCACAGTGGCCAGTACCGACATATTAGCATGGTCCTGTATAGCCCTTTTCCACTTCTTCAATGTTGTGTTTGAAGGTGTTCCATAGAACTAGAAAAATAGTCAAAAATTATCTGCACACCAGAGAGTTCCCTTTTTAGAGGTTTAATGAGTGAGCAGCTCTTGTTAAGACTATAGGACTAGGCCACAGACTGCCTGGGTAATATGTAGTCAGCCCTCATGAAATGTTTCTTTTTATACATTTACTGAAGAAGGGATACACAGTGTCTGTATAAAAGAAATAAATACTCCTAAAATGGCAGAAGGCAGGAGTGGTGTATTACTATGGTGTGCAACCAAGTGCAAAGAGTCTTTGCGCTAGCCAGCAATTTCTCTGAGTGTTTTTTTTCACTGTACTATTGTGGTAAGTCAATCTGGCACTGGAGCCTTTTTACAGTACCTACATATTTGAACAAAAATATCAGTATTCATCAGCACCAATAGTTGGGATAACTTGTTTTCTTGGTGTTCTGTACAATTTCTGTATAGTGCATTTTGGACAGGTTTACACACCTGTGTGTCTGTGTGTGTGTGTCTGTGTGTGTGTCTGTGTGTGTGTCTGTGTGTGTGTGTGTGTGTGTGTGTGTGTGTCTGTGTCTGTCTGCCTGCCTGTCTGCCTGCCTGTCTGTCTGTCTGTCTGTGTTGCAAGGGAAGTAGATGTACCGGTATATACTGTTTTGTCTTTAGTAAATTGAGGGAGCTGTTTCATGGAACCTCCTGACTTCATTATATTATATATGAACAATGGTGTCTATTAGGGGCCAATTTTGCCCGATCTTAAGTCTACCAGGTTGTTCCATTGCATTGTTTCAGATTATTAAACTATTGTAGATGCTGCTTTAGTAATAATAGCTACGACATAAATATTTCATTCGATGTCCGCACTGCAGCACTCCCCTTTCATATTGCATGACACAACCAGCATACTTCCTGCCAAAAGCAAGCCTGTGTGTGTGTGTGTGTGTGTGTGTGTGTGTGTGTGTGTGTGTGTGTGTGTGTGTGTGTGTGTGTGTGTGTGTGTGCACGGATCCATCTGTTATCTCACGACTTCCAGTGGCCTCTGAAACGGCACACAGACTACAGATGCCAGCGCGCAGAACCCAACGGGACGCTATAACTGTTCTTTGGTTCTGCACACTAATAGAGAATATTTAAAATTTCCAGTCACTGAGGTTGGAAACAGTGGCTACAACACCACATGAACCAGAATAGTCAAGTGTGAGAAGGCAGTAAGACCAGCTTTAGGAGTGCATTGTGAAAATCTGTTGGTGTCAGTAGCCCAAGGTTGGAGCCGGACAAGTGTTGGCTCAGTCACTCGGCTTCCCTCAGAGTCTTGGCAGACATCATAAGACTGATTCCATAAATTATGATCAATAGACAGGTAGTAGACTTCTAAAAAGCATGCCACGTTAATGCTTGGGTGGTGTATTTTGGTTCCTGGTCTATTTTTAACTTATTTAGTATTTCCTGGTAGAGTGTGAGTCAGTCAGCGGAGCCTGCAGAGCGTGACTGACTGTGTCCACCTCTGACAGTCCTTTTCCTCTTTTGCTTGTCTTGACTCTCGGCTTGTTCTGGTGCAAAGCCTCTATTCTGGGAATGCTGTCATCTTGGATTAGGATTACGATGCCACTCGCTAATCAGCCTGTTAACGTGGCCATGGCATTTACATCTCATCGCGCAGCATCAGAGTCAGGCATCGGCCAAAAGAGGGGACAGGAGGAGAGGGCAAAGGTCAGGGTGTGATGGTTAGTCTACCTAATTGCCCCCTAACCTGCCCCATCTACAAGAAAGCATTTAAAGCAACACTAAAGCACTTTTCATCTTTGGTCGCCTTTCATACGAACTACAGACAGGAGGGACCCGCTTCTGCAAACTTGCATAGTGTGGTTGTAGTCCATGGAGTCACTCAAAGCATGTTTAGAAGTGCTGTTCACCTTATTACGAGTTGATGTCGGAAACATTATGTTAAGGTTAAAAAAACTAGTTAGTGTTGCTTTAATAGACTGACTTTTGTGTGTACAGTCTTGTGCTTGTGAATTGACAGGTATGTAATTACAGAAAGGCAAATTGGTGGTAATTTGGAAAACAAAATTGAGAAATTTCCTGTAAGCTTGGGAAGACTATGCATGACTGTTCAACATGTGTGGACTGTGGGAAAAGTATCCAAAGGCTTTGTGGCATAGCCCTCCTCTCTGTTATACATACATACAGTACACACACACACACACACACACACACACACACACACACACACACACACACACACACAGTCATTCAGTTAGTCATGGAAAGATATCTGTTCAGCACATCAGCTGACACACACACACACACACACACACACACTTTTCCCACTGGGTCCACCCCCTCTCCCAGTGAGTATTTTAAACCTGGACTTCGGACCTGCTGACTGAGTAGGTAAGTAAACAGAGAAAAGTAAGCTTACTCATGAGTTTAAGATAGGGGATGCCTCTTGAAAAGCCTTTTTTTTCACCACGCCTGCCTCAGCTGTAGGGTGCTGGTAAGAACAGTGTGACATTAATGCGGTCAGTTTTCCAAACCACACAGCTCCCTCTGAAATGACGAAGAAGTCTTTTTTCCACACCATGTGTGTTTCATGGCTCAATGCTGACGTCAGGTCTATGATATCATCAAAAGGGCCGGTTACCTTGTCATTGTCTAGGACTTTGTATTACCACAACTCGTTCATCACCTTCCCCCCACCCTGCTCACTGACCCTCTGTCTTTGATCATTGCTGTTAGATCAAAGTATATTGTGACTTCCTAAGTGTACAAGAGAGATTACACACACATTTGAAAATATGGGCTCATTGAGCAGGCCTGCCAGTATTGCCAACATTTTCTGTTTTAAACTTACTCAGCAAACCTATATTTTAACCAATAATATGCTTAGGTCAGGGCTGGATCCTTGCTGAATGCAGTATAATTCCTGTGAGAAACAAGGGCGGGGGGTTGAAGCAGAAGTGAGAGGGTTTGTTTACAAATCTCTTGTACTAGCTTAACCGGCAGGTTTTGAATGACGCATTATGTAGAAATTGTAAGACATAGAAAGTTAACCATATTGGCCTCTTTAGCTGCATTGGTCAGATGTTTCTTTATGTGTCTACATTCAGTGTTTGTAGGTATGTTATTTCCCCCCTCATTGTCTTTTGCTGTCTTCTCCCACATACATGGACACTGTGGTGATTAATTTTAAGGGGAAAACTGACTAGTAACTAACTAACTAACTAGCAACCTACCAACACTCATCAGCAGTTGAAATGTACTTCATATTAGGTACCCAAAACAATCTGTGTAACTTACAAAGCTAAACTAACTGCATAAATGCATTGAATATTTTAATTACGTCATCACTTTTAAATGCTGTTGGTAGATATATTCAAAATTGAATGAACATGATCAATTTCAGCGCTAGCAAAACGTCTACTCCTCATGTTTGAGAATGTAGAGAGTGTCCATCTTACGCTGCAGATTGGACAATGGCAGGAAGAAGGTGCCTGAAGGATTGCAAACATGTCGGGACCCCAGTGTGGCATTCGCTTTTCACTAGCACATTGTTGGGTTGCAGGAAGTATTGATCACCACGAGAGGAGCTGCATGCTGTCAGGATGTGCTTTGTTCCCACATTTGGCCTGTCGTCGCTAAATTTAGGAGAGTAGACATGCCGTTTCATACTTGGGATTGACTCATCATTTTTTGTGCTGGCCGGCTTTGATTACTGTTAATCTCTCGGATGCTGTGTGTTTTAAGTGGATCATTAAGGTAAAATGGGCTATCAAAAATATTGAATATTTTATTGGTCCGTATGCTCTTTCCGATACGCATTTCACATATATATTGCCAGCTAACGATTTTTTAAAGAGCATTAAAGAGTTACCACTGTAGCCACAACAGTTATTTCCCACCTTCTCAGCCTCCCTAAATGCATCTTTGTTATTTATAATTGTGCAGACAAGTCTATGCTTGCATATTTTTTTTAAAGCCTTTTATCTTGTTCTTAGGACATCACACACAGACCGTATGTTGTAGTCTTTGATCTGGCAAGGACAAAAACAAAAAAACAAAACACACACACAGATACTCAGGTGTAACAGTGGCTGAGCAAGACTCCCTGACCACAGCAGCAGACAGGCACAGGAGACAGATCACACCACAGCACAGAGTAAATGCTCCCTGATGTTGGGACAGCTGGTCCGGCAGGCCGACACCCGCTTTGGTGCACAACCGCATCTTTGTGACCATAAGTGGCCCCCTCTGTGAGCAAGGCCCCTGTCGCACCTCCTGGCTCCCTGCAAGAATGGCGCCACTGTTCCTGAAAAACAATCAATAAGCAACTCTGCCAACAAAGCCCGGTTAGTTGAGTTTTGGCACCGCGGCCTAATGTGTGTGTGTGTGTGTGTGTGTGTGTCTTTTTCTCTCTCTCTCTCTCTGTCTGTCTGTCTGTCTCTCTCGCTGTCTCTCTCTCTTTCTCTCTCTCTCTCTCTCCCGACACGCTTCTGTGTAATTAATAGAATGTGGCTTGTTCAAAATGCCTCCCCACGCAACCACGGGGGGTAGAGGTGCCTTATACACCTGTGCCTCTGCCATCACAGGCAACAAAGCGTGGTGTAATTAGCAGGCTGCTCCGGGGCACGCTTGGCCTGTGGTTGAAAGGAAAAGGCGGGCTGCGCGAGAGGGGTGGCGTGTGCGAGTCTGTCATCGCCGTGGGGATGAAGAGGCGGCGTGTGGCGTGCGGCGCGAGATTGTGCCCGCGGCGGATCCAGATCGCCTCGTGCTGACAGACGGCTCTGCTCATAGGTGACGGAGTGTGTATGCGCGCTCGTCTGTGCGTGTAACTGTGTGTGTGACTGTGTGTGTCTGTGCGTGTAACTGTGTGTGGCTGTGTGTGACTGTGTGTGTGTGCGCGTCTGACTGTCTGTCTGTCTGTCTCTCCGTCTGTCTGTGCATGCACTTTTGGTGTGACTGTTTGTGTGTGACTGTGTGTGTGTGTGTGTGTGTGTGTGTGTGTGTGCACGCACATGTGTGACAGCTCTACTGGAGTGTGTGCGTGTGTGCATTTGTGCGTGCGTGCGTGTGTGTGTGTATGCATGCTTGTTCATGTGTGTGTGTGTGTTTGTACATGTGTGTGTTTGTGTGTCTGTGTTAGGGAGGACTGTAGTTACTGGAAAGAAGCGCTGACGCATGTTTGGGCAGAAGCGTTGTCACCAAGGCTTACTGTGCTGTCCCTTACTCCTCCTCCTCCTCCTCCTTCTTCTTTTCGTCCGCGTCTGCTGAAACTCCTAATTAAATGTGCCTCGCTAAGTCCTGGCTGCGGATCTGTCAGGAGCTGGGAGACACAGACCCCTCCCCTGACCCCACTGGCCTCTGTGCATAAGCAGCTCTTTTTTATCCAGGCTAAGCAGTAGTCCCAGTAGCAGAATATAACCCATAGCTCAGTCTGCCATTCCTGCTGAGGGCCATTACGTAAGTGGGTCTTGTGTTGACGCTAAAGGTTGTGTCCCATACGGCCACACCCACAGAGAACCATGAATCCATTCTGAAGTTAAATTACAGAAAGTTTATTTATGTATTTATTTATTTATTTAGTATTTTGTTTGTTTGTTTGTTTGATATTTATTATTATTACATTACATTACACTACACTTGGCAGACACTTTTACCCAAAGTGACTTACAACACGGAGGACATAAGCTAACAGGTGTATCTCAGGGTGGTACTAACACACCCTGTAGGGGAGATGAAGTAGAGCTGATGTAGTAGTTCTGCAGAGCTGATGGCTATCAGTGGCACACTTGTGGTGGTTTCAGCTGCCTTAGTTTTGGTTTGCCCATGATTTAGCCCCAGCTTGTTTGGGTAGAAAAGGATGTCGCTACCATAGTTTTGATGTAAGCTGTAAACTGAAAGCATTTGTTGTTTGTAGATTCCCCTAATTTTTTAGTTAAAACCTTGTAAGCGCAGGTTTCATGACTAACTGGAGCATCTCATTGTGGTGGTTTGACAAGCTGTTGCAGAGGGGGATTTACAAGGCCACAGACACAGAAGAGAGATGCTGGTGGAATGGCTCAGCTTATAAATGATTAACCACGCTTGCTAGTGAAGCCATGCAATACTGGCATACCCTAAATACCTTCTGGAGAATCATTTCTGTACTGACATCCCCTCTTTCAATGTGTAACCTTACTCAACATCCGCTGGTTTACTGTAGGCAAAGAATACAGCTTTCTGTCTCCAAAGAACTGACCGCATTGGGTGAGAGAGAAAGAAACTCCAAGCTTACTCATCCACTTGGAAGAGTGACTGTACAGTATTTTTACTCTTACAGATGCCTGTGGCTCATCCTGTTCTAAAGTGGTCTACAGATATCTGATCAGTATGATGCATCTGTCTGTGAGCTTTGCCTAAATGGTAGAATGAGAGCCCTATGAGTTAGCCCTCCATAATTGGGGGGTACTGCCTTTTTACGTTTTACATTAGTTACATTAATATGTTTGTACCCCCCAACCCTGCTATTTTTGTGTCTTTTGGCAGGGGGGGTATTAGGTCTTGATCAGGGGGCACCATACCCCCCTGTACGACTAGTAGTTCTAGCTATGCCCCTAAGATAATGTCCCCTTAGCGTCCCACCAGACAACCATCCAGACCTCTGACCTCACTGACCCTGACCCTAACTCTAATCTGGGTAATCATGTGTGTGTCACCCCCCCCTCACCCTCTACTACTTTACTCCCCCCCACATATGTTGATCACATATGTGTTCCTCAGAGAACAGGATCCTCACCATTCGTCAGCATAGATAATTCAGTTGTTCTGTTAGATACCAGTTGTTGTCATTGACATTAAAATACATAGCAACAAGCAATATTCAGGTTGAATGCTTCGATGCAGTTGGATTAAAGACAGTCGAAACAGTGTTGACGTATCAGTTCCAAAATTTTTTTTGGTGAAGATCTTTGTTTCTCAAGTTTCTCAAGTCTAGCCCAGGCTACTCCTGCTCAGCATGCACACAAATGGACACACACACACACACACACACACACACACACACACACACACACACACACACACACACACACACACACACACACACACAGGGAGAGATGCTAACACACACAGGCATCTGTTTGAGAACATCAGCGTTGGTGACACAACAATGCTGCTTTGTTTCAATAGGTCAAAACATTAAAAATACAACATTTTCAGTTGCTTAGAGAGTAAACAGATTTGTTTGCAGAACTAAGTGAATGTGATATGTAGGTCAGCCTATACTGTCATATGTTCTGTCTTTTTTTTTGCATAATTGGGCCTTGGGTGAACTTGTGAGTCTTGTCATTTAAGCGTTTTAAAACAAATGTTTTCCTATGAATGGATGTATCCCTAGGACAAAAATAAGCCATAAGATACATCAAGAAACCAATATAGGATTTGAAGTTAGCTTCTAAAATGTATTTTCTAAAATGTATTTTTCTGTAATACAATAACCAATGTGTAAGACCATGTTAAGCCTTGGAGTATTTTACCCTACTACCTGTGATATGCGTCTGCTGTCTCATGACTACATGACCACTAAGGTTAGTTAGTTATGGGCATGCTTTTTATGTTTTTATTGTGTCATGCCACTGAATTTGTTTGTTTTTCTCTTGATCATGCGACACAGTCTGGGTGTGGCATAACCTCTGCCTTTCGTCACACTGAAGAAACTTTTCCCCTATCATCTTAGTGTTGGCAACTGTGATGAAATAAACTTGTGAAGCTGTTTAGATACTCAGGGTTTTTCTGTGTGAGCTGTTTTTCTGCGTCGCATGCACACACGCACGCACGCACGCACGCACGCACGCACGCAGGCACAAGGCAAGAGGAAGAGAGAGAAATGTGTGGAGAGGGTGGGTAGAGTTAGAAAATAGAAAAGACAGCTTTTTAACTGTATATACTTCTTAAAGGTAACATTTAATAACTATTGCAGTACAGGTCTGTTAAAAACATTATGTTAGGAACATAAATTTCTTTCTTTCTTTCTTTCTTTCTTTCTTTCTTTCTTTCTTTCTTTCGCCATGTGTTTGTGTGTTCGTGGTGTTTGTCTGTGCGCAAGCTGACTGGGGGTTACCCCAGAGTTCCTGTGCTGCCCTTCATGGCCAGAGCATGGTGGGAAGGAAGGAAGCACCTATGTAATGAGCACTGATGAAAGAAAACCACACAGAGACACACGTGAAGGCCTACAGCCTGTAGTAAACTGTGCTTACACCTAGTGGTGTGGAGGACCATTGTAGTGGCCAGTGCTGTGGCTAGTGTTTTAGCCTCAATAACTCCCTGCCACACTTTTAAGGAATAAAACATACAGATGTTGACCTGGAGTTTTTTAAACAAAAAACAAAACAGGTGGATATAATCCAGTGTTGGAACCAGTGTAAGGTTATGTTTGTTGATATGGATTTGACTCCTTGGTTACGCTGCTTTGGTTGAACCTGCACCAATATGTGTTAGTTTCAATATGTGTTTCAACTCGAACTTTCAGGGCTGAATTGGCTGATTAGTTGGAGCTATCAGTAAAGCCTAATGTGTGCCTTCACTGATAGCTAGACAGTAGATAGTTTAAAATGCCATACTTTGACAGGAGTGGTGTAGAGACCTTTAAACACTGTTGTGTGATTACAAGGTGCAATCAATGTCTGACAGTTTGCCTTTTGGAATTTTTGAACTTTTATTCTTTTCTATTTCAGTTTCGAGTGCTTGCTTGTAGTGGTTTTTTTTCACGGTTGACAGCTGCAAATATCATTTATATGGCTTCAGACAGTGTTCAGTGAAGTTTTGTTTTAAATAAATAAAAATCATGAAGTGGTTTAAACATTTGATGGACACAAAAATAAAAGGATGGGGGGCGGGAAATACAGTGTACCTTAGAAACTAAATAACTAGACATAAGATGAATTTCCATAGAACTCATCCACATTTATGATAATTCCGCTAACAAAATGCGTAGCAGTTGCTACATTTGAGTTCATGCAGATTGCAAGCATTTCCAGCCAGGACTTCTTGTTCATATGGACAAATCAAGCATTAAAGAATTGGAAATTGGATGGAAACACGCTTATAAACAGGTTTTATCTAGCACTAGGTCAGTAATAACCTAGTGCACATTGAAATAAGCACTGGAAAATAAGCTGCAGCATTGAAATAAGCACTGGAGGAGTTTATGCAAATCACAAGCATTTACAGCAGTGGCCAAAATTCACATCAAATGCACATTAAAAAGTTGGATGGAACTGCTCTTATGGACAGGCTCCATCGAAGTTACAACAGGAAGACTGTGCACATCCTGCGTCAATGTGAAGGACAAAACTTGATCAGCAATACAACTAAGGAAGAAGTCTGCACACTTGGAATCATTTTTGTTTTGGCACAAAAACAGAATGGCATTTCAACCATGCCTGGTCTTCCTCAGATTCTTCCTCGGGCTCCATCTAAGCCCTTGGTCAGTAATGGTCCTTACCTGTTCCTCCCCAGGTGGATGGAGGCGTGTCTGGAGGAGGAGTTGCCGCCCACCACCGAACTGGAGCAGGGCCTGCGGAACGGCGTCTACCTCGGCAAACTCGGCAAGTTCTTTGCACCCAAGATGGTGTCTGAGAAGAAGATCTATGACCGGGACCAGTCCCGCTACCAGGTACAACAGCATCTTTCTCTCATCTCATCTTATGCACACCCTTAGGCTAGAACAGTCAGGTGCTGTAGGTGACAAAATTCCTTTAGGGGAAAGCATCTGATTCACCTGATCTGCCAGCCAGGTTGCATTCACCAAAACAGCTTTAGTATGAGTAATATTTACCTTCAGCACCAAGCAGTGTACATGTAAAAGAGGCTGGATATTAACTCTCCAGTTGGCATAACTCTACTTTGTTAGATTCTGCAGTACACTGCTAACCTTTAATAATAGATGACAGGATTTTAATACAACCCATTTTACAAGATGAATAAAGTGGCCGTATATTAAATGGCACAAAGTAGAGAGAGAAGAACAGAGGGAGTAGACAGAGTAGCTGATAAGTATCACATAGTCAGGCTGATAAACTATGCTGCATCTGATTCTGGTGAATTTGGCTTTGAGTGAGTCAAGCGCTGTGTGCTCACGTGTTCATTAGAAGTGCTCCCAACAGTCTTGTTGACATAATAGTGAACTGTGCTGCAGGAAGGCCTGTGCAGCAGAGCCAGTGAAAGTCACACCTACACACCTACACACACACACACACACACACACACACACACACACACAGGCGCACACACAGGCGCACACACACACACACAGGCCCAGGCGAGGAGGAAGTGGCTTGCACTAAGTGCATGACAAGCGTCCCCACACTGCACATCATGATGTCCCTAAGGAGTGTGGGATAGGCATGGTCCCCGCCGAGTTTCAGCTGACACAACACTGTGTGTGCACACATAACATAAACACACACAAACAAACAGACACATACAAAAATAAACAAACATACACACAGACACACGTATGCACACACACAGACACACACCTGTTTCTGCCTCTGCATAGCTAATATTAGACTAGGGCTTGAATGTAGAAATAGTTGTGGTTGACACAGCGTACAGTATACAGATAGGAATACACCCACACAGGCAAACAATGCAACCAACATTTCCCCCCTATTATAACAACTGCAGCTGTCTCTGTAGATGATTGAAACATTAGCAGGTCAGTCTTACATGTAGACTGTTTGTGTTTGTGTTTGTGTGCTGTGCAGAAAAGCGGGCTTCACTTCAGGCACACGGACAACACGGTGCAGTGGCTCAGGGCCATGGAGTCTGTGGGGCTGCCCAAGGTGAGCCTGAGCATCTCCACCCATCTCACGCTAGCAGCACAGAAGGGATGGACACACACACACACACACACACACACACACTCATAGACCCACACACACACACACACACACACACAGCCATACACTCATACACCCATACACCCACATACACATCCATACACCCATACACACACATCCATACACCCATACACACACATCCATACACCCATACACACACATCCATACACCCATACACACACACCCATACACCCCCCCCCCCACACACACACACACACACACACATACACACACATACACACACACACACACACACACACACACACCCACCCATGCACCCACACACCCATGCACCCACACACAAGACACCCATGCACCCACACACCCACACACGCACCCATGCACACACACACACACACACACACACACACACACACACACACCCATACACACCCATACACACCCATACACACCCATACACACACACACACACACACACACACACACACACACACACACACCAATGCATTTGTGCATGTTGACTCCAGCAAAGATGTGCATGTTAACTCCAGTGCAGATGTGCACGTAGAAGATTAACCTGTTTCCCTAGGAGGCGTGTGGTTTTAAGAGCTGCCTGCCTGCCTGCCTATCTCATCTCCTCCCCGTAGAGGGCTGATAACAGCTTTACGAGACTCTCGCTCACCTGTAACTGCGAACGCAGGGATCCGCTGTACGGCGGCGGACCATCGGGGCGGAACTCGACAGGGCAATTATCTCAAAGGCATAATTTATGGCGAGTTCGCGCCAAAGCGGGCGCAGCCCCGCAGAGATGAATGGGAATGGAAAATGCCCATCGCCTCGTGCGCGCTCCTCAAATGAACTCTCGATGCGGTTGTCGTGCCAGGATCAATTCCCTTAAATATTCAGCAGGCCGCCTGCGAGGGGTAGGGGGGGTGGGGGGGAGTAGTGTTGCGCAAGCCGGTGGCTCAGCAGTCATTTAATCAGCCGCAGTCACCGGCGCGTCGAAAAATCGTTGCTGTAATCAAACATCTGGGCCTTTCTCAAGCCCTATCTGAAGTATGCTCCCTCAGGGGGGTGGGATGGGGGGAGGCTGGGTGGAGGTGGAGGTGGGGGTGGGAATTCAGTCACTGTCACCAACTGTCTCAGGGGCAAAAACCAAACCATCACACTAGCACACCACCTCCGCCACCAGCAGTGCTGGCCAGCACACCACCTTCACCAGTTGGGGAGGGAGAGCTGCATTGTCTCCCTAGCCGGGTCCTGTTCAGGCTCCGCTTACATCAGGCTTTAGAGCCGTGCAGTAATGAGTTTAAGACGGGCTACAGTTACTTAAAGACACATGCAATCCGCACCTCTTTCGCTGACTGCCTGTGATGTCTCCCGCCTGGTTAACCCAGTTACACCTAGTTAAAGTGTAATAGCTTTGGCCTCCACTGGCTGCTGTCAAGCCAAAGGGTCACTGAACACTGTTTCCTGTGGTCGGCCAGATAAGCTTTAGATAAAATACTGTTGATGTGGTGACTCTTAGTGCATTAATAAAAAAGGTGTATTTAGGTCATATAGATGGTTATATAGATGGTTTTATAGACTACCTACAGGTGCTGGGCCTATTAAGAAACCATCTGTTGAAACTCTTGTGTCTTGTTAAGGTGAGGGGTTGGGTTTGGTTACAGTGATAAGTCAGTAAATAAAAAAAAAACAAAAAAAAACAAAACTGAATTTCAACAAACCATTTGTAAAGTCTGGGTGGACTATCCAAAATCAAACCTTAGCTTTGTATTCTATGTCGCTGTGTTCCCAGCATAAAGCACAAGTGTTGTAATAAATCAACTTGCTGTGGTGATATAAATCCCAGAGACAAGCAGACTGATATGGTGCTGTATCAGGAGCCCAGGTGTATGCCGAGTGACCCCCCATGTGTCTGGGTTGTGTCTGGGACATCTAAGGGGTTCCCGTGGTGTGCTCTCAGTGGTGGTGTCCCCCATATTAACTACACTAACACACACTCTTTTCCCCTGTCAGATCTTTTACCCTGAAACGACAGACGTGTACGACCGCAAAAACATGCCCAAGGTGATCTACTGCATCCACGCATTGAGGTAAGACAGCTATAGTATATGGTGTGTGTGTGTGTGTGTGTGTGTGTGTGTGTGTGTGTGTGTGTGTGTGTGTGTGTGTGTGTGTGTGTGTGTGTGTGTGTGTGTGTGTGTGTGTGTGTGTGACAAGAACTTCCACTGAATGGATTTATGATTT